>JAPQNM010000006.1:15596221-15601221 GCA_029783475.1 Metacarcinus magister | reverse complement strand
AAAAAAAAAAAAGGTAACATTTGCACATTCACCTTCGACTCTCAATCATTCATATAAATAATAACAACAATGCTTTCTTGTCATGTTGTAATGGACGTAGAAAAAGAAGATGAAAGAAGCTAATCACGGGAAACAATTACTATAACAGCTCCCTGCTTTTGACTCCTCTATAATAGGAGAAGGAGGTAGGAAGAGGAGGAGGAGGAAGAGGAGGAGGAGGAGGAGGGTGGTGTAAGTGTGTGTTCCTATGTATGTATCTATATGTTATGTCTAATGCATTTATATATATACGTACACGTGTACCTCTCCACCCAGATTACAATTTCTCAACTAGGACGAGGTGAAAGTATGTGTGTGTGGGTGTGTGTGTCTGTGTGTGTGTGTGTGTGTGTGTGTCTGTGTCTGTGTGTGTGTGTGTGTGTGTGTGTGTGTGTGTGTGTGTGTGTGTCTGTCTGTGTGTGTTAATAGAGTTATAAATGGAAGAAGAAAAAAAAATTGTTCATATCACGAAACCGTAATGAGGAAATGTGAAAGAGTAAGAGACACGTAACGGTGGTGGTGGTGGTGGTGGTGGTGTGTGGTGGTGGTAGTGATTGTGGTGGTGGTGGTAGTGATTGTGGTGTGGTGGTGGCGTCAGCATCACTTACCTGACTGACTTACCTACTTACCTTACCTACTCACTCCTCCTCTCCTCCCAACACTCCCTTTCTCTTTCCTCCTCTCTCCTTTCCCTCCCCTTATTTCGACTTCCAGCAGACACCTCCATCTGTTACCTGTTATCTGTTATCTGTTACCTGCCTCCACATGTCTTGCTCTTCCACCTATAGTTTCCTTGTCCTCTTAATGCCTCCTCTTTCCCCTTTCTCTTTCCCCTTCCTTACTTTTTTTCTTGTTTTCCTTATTCGTGTATATTTATGAAACTTCCACGAATTCATGCACCTTCCTTATAATTAATTGAACTTGCTTAATCCTCCTCCTCCTCCTCCTCCTCCTCCTCCTCCTCCTCCTCCTCCTCCTCCTCCACCTTTAACCCTTCCCTCTCCTTTTTCCTACATCTTGCTCCCTTCCCCTCTGCCTTTCCCTCCCTCCCTCCCTTCCTTCCTTCCTCCCTTCCTTCCTTTCCACCTGTTAAGTAATTATAACGGTACACGTTGACCCCTGTTGTTCACCTTCCCTCACCTCCCTTGACTCCTCCTCCTCCTCCTCCTCCTTCTTCTCCTCCTCCTCCTCCTTCTTCTTCTCCTCCTCCTCTTCCTCCTCTTCCTCCTCCTCCTCTTGTCTTCCTCGCTTGCCTTCGTCACATCCTGTTATTGATTTGAAATGTGAATGTGTGTTTACTGTACTTTTTTTAGTCAGGGGAGAAGACAGAGAGAGAGAGAGAGAGAGAGAGAGAGAGAGAGAGAGAGAGAGAGAGAGAGAGAGAGAGAGAGAGAGAGAGAGAGAGAGAGAGAGAGAGTTGGAAGGAAGTCACGTTCCTTGTATAAATGATAAGATGGATAGATACGTAGATGAATAATGTATACACGGAATTTTAAGTTTTGCGATAACATTTATATTATTTTTTTATTTTTTTTTATATATATAATCTTACCAGATCTTCGTGTGTGTGTGTGTGTGTGTGTGTGTGTGTGTGTGTGTGTGTGTGTGTGTGTGTGTGTGTGTGTGTGCGTGTATATATGACCTTCATGATATTCCCACACATGGGCGAGGCCACAAACCATTTCATTCTTCAAGGTCATTCTGAAAACCACTTCGATCTATTTTCGTGCACAAAAAAAAACAAAACTAAAAACTAAAGGATAATTATTCTTATTTCCTTTTTTTTATTTGTATATATAATGTTGTTATTATTCATATTTATTCTTGATTGTGTTGCAAGGTGTGTGTTCCTCTGTTAATATCACGTGACTCTTAAGGAAGAGAGAAAAAAAAAAAAAAGAATGTAGAAGAACATGATACTGGCAAGGTTATATAATTTCTGTGAACTTTTGGTAAGATGAATAACTAAGAACGTAATAATATAGGATTTAACGGGGTTTTTTTTCTTTTTGTGGATTGATTTTACAGTTTTAGTTTTGTATTATATGTCAGTTAAAATTGTTACGAAAAATGGGTGTTGGTGGTGGTGGTAGTGGTAGTGGTGGTGGTGGTAGTGGTGGTGGTGGTGGTGGTGGTGGTGGTGGTGGTGGTGGTGGTGGTGGTGGTGGTGGTGGTGGTCCCATAGAGAGGTACTGTATACACCTGTTATTTTACGTAATTTGGGAACACCTAGATTAGTTTTTCCTCTCTATATATACTTCTGATTACATACCTACCTACATTTTCCCTTCTTTTTCTCATCTATTTCTTCATCAATTTTTCTTCATGTCCACTTATATTTTGTTTATTTATTATTCCTAGAAGGCATTGCACTTTTTTCCATCATCGACAGACAGACAGACAGACAGACAGGAAACTGGTTCGCATTTAGTCAGTAATCAGTCGCTTCCATCAGCCACATTCTCTCACTTTCTCACTTTAAAGCAGGAAATGAATTCAACTTTAACAGCCACACACATCAAACCTTACCAGTCAATCTCCGGAGCTACCACTTACACGTCAACTTCTCTTCTACCTTCTCTTTTTGCGGTTTTATCTCCTTCATTCTCTACTTGTCACTAAATCACAGAGAAATCTAAGCAATTTCAAGGTCATTCGTGTTAAACTAAACCACTTTATCAAGGAACTCGCGTTTCTCCCAAAATGTGCTTCTGTTCCTAAGCTGTATTTAAGGAGATTAATGAATAGTGTTCGTAATGGTTTCAGCTTCAGGGACTATGATAATGTGATGTAATTTGTCTGTAATATGAACTTTGTCTCAAATAACTGTTCCCTTGACTCACTTGCAAGGATTTAAGATTACAGTTATTCAATACCCTTTTTTTTTTTTATTCGTGAATGTATAAATGTGTAAGTGTGTGTGTGTGCAGTGACTTTTTTTTATATTATTTATCTATAGTGTGAGGAATGTTCTACGAGACTTATAACAGAACAAAAACGAAGCCCACAGTCACTAAGTTCAATAAGTCAATCTGTAAAGTAATGTTAATGACTCACGTAATGTCTATGGTATGAAGGGAAATTTAATGGTGGTGGTGTGAGAGATGTTATTTAGTGGTGGTGGTGGTGGTGGTGGTGGTGGTGGTGGAGGTGGATGTCGTGATGGTGGGGAGGTATTATAGGTGGAAGTCGTGGTAGTAATGGTGGTGATAGTGATGGTGATAGTGATGGTGATAGTTTTATCTATCTGAAGTAATGGAATTGGGAGTAGAAAGTGCAGTAATGAATGCTCGTGTGAATAAGTGTGGTTTTAGAGAGAGAGAGAGAGAGAGAGAGAGAGAGAGAGAGAGAGAGAGAGAGAGAGAGAGAGAGAGAGAGAGAGAGAGAGAGAGCGTGCGCGCAGGTGTTTGGTGAGGTGAGCGTGGATAGTGATCGATATTTTTTTCCCTCACTAGATTAAGGGAATTAACAACACACACACACACACACACACACACACACACACACACACACACACACACACACACACACACACACACGATCCAGGCGCTGCTCCCGTCCCCTATGCACTTCACGACTTATCAACCGCTGCCGTCTCGTATATATTACACTCGTTATCCCCCCATCACCCACCAGTTGTTCGTCAAACCCACCAGTCTCCATTCCTCTTTATGTTATTTTTTTACATGCCTTTTTGTAATCTGTAAATTTTCGCTCTAACGGCTGCCTTAATTAATCAAATAAACCGTTTATTATTATTATTATTATTATTATTACACACATACACACACACACATGACCGACCTCATACGGCTGACCTTTACTTGTCTCGCATTGGCAGCATTAGGAGGTCATTTAGGGAGGGAGGGAGGAGGAGGAGGAGGGGGAGGGGTTGAAAGGGTAAACGTGCTAGTGAAACTTTGTCATTGTCTTAGTTGTTGTGTTAAAACGGAACAAATAGAGCATAAAACTATATAATAACATCAGTGAGGCGTGGATATAAAAACAAATATTACATGGTCTACGTTTCCTTTGTATTCCTAGGGGTGACAGGCAACGGAAAGGTGTTAAGATGAAGGGCAGATAACGTTTTCTCAATTTGCATAATACTATATAATTCTCTCTCTCTCTCTCTCTCTCTCTCTCTCTCTCTCTCTCTCTCTCTCTCTCTCTCTCTCTCTCTCTCTCTCTCTCTCTTCTCTCTCTCTCTCTCTCTCTCTCTCTCTCTCTCTCTCTCTCTCTCTCTCTCTCTCTCTCTCTCTCTCCTCTCTCTCTCTCTCTCTCTCTCTCTCTCTCTCTCTCTCTCTCTCTCTCTCTCTCTCTCTCTCTCTCTCTCTCTCTTTCGCAACAACCCGTCCGTTAGGTCACACTGGTAATTGATCTCCGTTAAAATCACCGAAGCTTCTCCATTGATTCCTCTCTTACTCTCCGCCGCCAAAACAAGGAAGCCGATAGCTAAGTCACCTTCCTTCTGGGTATTGTTACTGTTAGTATTATTATTATTGTTGTTGTCTTACTAACTAATTTCCAGTCGTGGGTTATTAAGTTTGTATTTGTGTTGTTATTTTGGTGGTGTGGAGTGTTTTGTGTTAGTGGGTCAAGTCGTATTGTAGCGGCAGGGTAAAGTAAAGGTATTGAGGTGTATTAGAGACTAGAGAGAAGGACAGTATATCATGTTTTCTCTGCTGTACACCTCACCAGGAGCCAAGTAGGGAACAAGCTACGTAGCATCCTCCGCGCGCGCCGCTGGTCTGCCCGAGTCACTCCTGAAATGCTGTCTAGGTTTTCAGTGTTCCAGCCTCGCCATCATAACTTTTATATCGTGTTTATCACAAATCAATAAGAAACTTTTAAAATAGATTTGGTATTAAAACTTAAAATCACATCTTCAGTTACTGTCCGGCTTTTTCCCAACTCGGTTAGCTTTGCGCAGGCAGTATCGTAACCAATGAGGTTCATCC
>JAPQNM010000006.1:15538721-15583721 GCA_029783475.1 Metacarcinus magister | reverse complement strand
AGTACATTCACACCACGACTATTGTAACCAGACCTCGGACCTAAGTTTATAGTGTATTAGATTGGAGTGTAAGGTGAAGTGAAGCCTGTCTCTATAGTATGATTCATTTTCGTCGTTGTAGAGCAGACATAAGTGGAGATTGAACAGCTTCTCTTCCTGTTCTTTTGTTCTAGTTATGGCTGTTAATGATGATGGTCAGGTGAACTTTATTTTTATACTATGATTCTTTTTTTATTCCATGTTTTGATATTAGTTCCAAAATTTCAACGATGATCCGGACCTTCTCGTGTTAAGGTCAGGTAGCCCCCCCCCCATTCCCCCCATTGCCGCGCCTTGTAAAACGTGTCTGGTGATTCATCTCTCTCTCTCTCTCTCTCTCTCTCTCTCTCTCTCTCTCTCTCTCTCTCTCTCTCTCTCTCTCTCTCTCTCTCTCTCTCTCTCTCTCTCATAATTCATTAGTTGCGGGGGAGGGAAAGATCACGTGCAAGTGTGTGTGTGTGTGTGTGTGTGTGTGTGTGTGTGTGTGTGTGTGTGTGTGTGTAACTGGAAGAAAGGGTGGATGGAGGTGAGTTTTGTCTACTCGAGATAGGGGAATTTTACACACACACACACACACACACACACACACACACACACACACACACACACACACACACACACACACACACACACACACACACACACACACACACGGAAGCACAGCACAACGCACCGCCACCCTCGCCACACATGCACACAACCGTAGTATATGTTCGTACACAATTGTACAAAAATAGGAAACATTTTGCGCTTAACGTGTGTCATATGTCCTGTACGTGGCAGGATGAGGGGACGGACAGTAGCAGTAGTAGTAGTAGTAGTAGCAGTAGCAGTAGTAGTAGTAGTAGTAGTAACAATGTCATGTCAACTATACCTCTATCACACCTTCTAATACGTAATACAGATGTCATGAATATTTGTGTACCTTCCTTGCACTCTTTCCTCTCCTCGCCGCGGCCTATTCTAAGAAACAAAGGGAAGATAAACTGCCTAGGTTGATCTTTACCTCTTTGTACAAGGGTGTGTCTGTTTAATATTTCACGTAGAGACAGACAGGAGAGAGAGAGAGAGAGAGAGAGAGAGAGAGAGAGAGAGAGAGAGAGAGAGAGAGAGAGAGAGAGAGAGAGAGAGAGAGAGAGAGAGAGAAAGAGAGAAAGAGAGAGATTAAATTGATTGCAGATTTACTCGTGCAGCAATGAGAGAAAATACAAATAGTAGCTACCTTGAAGAACGTGGATGAGAGACTAGGAAGTTAGACAGCAAGATAAGGAAATAAACAACTGCTCCTTTACGCCTTACTAGTGTTGTTCTATTAGGCATAAAAGGAATGTTGTCGATTCATAAGGTTTACGTGAGGGAAAGGGAAGAGGAAATAGCATAGGGTGTGGAGTTGGGGGGAGGAGAGTGTTGTGGTTTCTCGGTGGTAGTGGTGTGTGTAGTGGTGAAGAGGGGGGGAGGGTTACGACTAAGGGGGTGTTGGGGGAGGGCGGATTTGCGGTGGGTGAAGCATGGTAGACAATGAGTAACTGGAATATATTTTTATTTTCTTGTTTTTTTATTTTTTTTTCCTGCTAATTAAATATAGGGTCGAGTAGCGAGGAAGGGAAGGCCGATTGAGTAGTAGGAACAGGAGAAGGTGGATGGGTGGGAGAGGAGGAAGAGGTGGAAGAGGTGGTGAGGTAAGAGTATAGTGGATATAAACGCACGGACTCCCTTGGAAATTGAAATCCACCGCCCATATCGTAATGAAATATTAGTCCTCCTCCTCTTCCTCCTCTTCCATCTCTTGTTCCTTTTCTTCCTGTTTCTCTTCCTACTCCAACTCCTTCCTTCAACTCCTTTACTCTCCTCTCTCCTCTCTCCTCTCCTCTCCTCGTCCCTCATGCTCCCTCACACTTCGTAGAACCAATTACACACACGGTCTTAAGGTCTCTCAGCACCTACATTCTATTATCTATCCGTCAAGGCAAGGAGGAAGCAGTGTGTTATTGTTGTTATTGTTGTTATTGTAGTAGTGATGGTGGTAGTAGTGGTGTGTGTGTGTGTGTCTGTGTCTGTGTCTGTGTCTGTGTGTGTGTGTAAACTTTAAAACAATTTGCCGTATCAACACTTACTGGTAAACACTTAGAGCCGTTTTTGGTATGGTTCACTGAAAGCAGTCGAGTGGTTGTAAAACACACACCCACACACACACACACACACACACACACACACACACACACACACACACACACACACACCTGCCCTGCTCTTGGCCAGGTGAGAGGCTGAGGGTTTGCAGTTACTTAATTATTACAGGTATGACCCCCCTCCCTTGCCCTTCCTTGCCCTTCCCTATTCCCCCCTTCCCTTCCTTAACCCTCCTTTTCCTCCCCATCCCTCCCTTTTCCTTCCTAGACCCATTCCTGTCTCTCCCAATTCTCCACCTTCTCTTTTTTTTCATTTATCTCTCATTCCTTCATCTCCCTATTCTATTTCCTTCTTCCACTCCTCTTCCTTCCTATTTTCTTTACCTCCTATTTCTTATTGTTCCTTTTATTCACCTGTCGCCTCTCTCCTCTATGTTATCACTTCTCTCCTTTCCTCCATTTACCTGTTCCCTTCTCACACTCTGATTTTTCTTTCTCTTCTCCTTCCTTTCTTTCCTTTCCCTTCCTTTGGGCTATCTTTCCATTCCCTACAAACCCTCACACCACCGAAATAAAGTAAAGTTACATAGCTTCGTAAACAAAAATTCTCTCCCCTTGAATTAACAATGACCAAAGCACAAAAGTTCCTGACAAGCAAGCAATCCACAAAGCAACTTCAAATCCAGGAAAAAAGTTAAAATTAAAATCACTCACTAACAAGTAATCCATCAGTCTTAGCTTTCCTTTGCACGGCTCAGCGTTAGGAGAAGGAGGGAGGTGCACGGGGCTGAGGCTAAGGCACGGCTGGCTCATCAGATACAGGTACAGGTACACAGACAGACAGTAAGACAGTAACACCTGCCCAGCCAGCCAGCCGCCCGTGCCAATACCGTACACAGCTCCCTCGCGTAGTGCATATATTGGACGAGGAGGGAGAAGAAAGGAGAGGATCTAAATAGACAGGTTGAGGTATATTGATAGATAAATAGTTAAACATGTCTGTTGTTGGATATGATAACACGCACACGCACACGCACACGCACACAGCCCCTAAGCAAGCATGTAAGGGGTTTCCTGCCGTTTTCTCCACAGTGAAAAGGTTAATTTATGTGATGGGAGTTGATGCTAAAAGTATATTTACACGTTTCTTTTTTTTTTTATCTTTTCTTCTCTCTTTATTTGTCTTTTTTTATTCCGTGTTTTTGTTTTCACTTCTTGTTCATGGTGTTTTTGTTTTTTAGTTCTTGCCTTTCTCTTCCTCCTCCTCTCCTCCCCTCTCCTCTCCTCTCCTCTCATCTCCCCTCCCCTCCTCTCCTCGCCTCATTTCAACTTTCTTCCTCCTTACCTTTCCTCCCTCCTAAGATTCCTGTTGTGTCTCTTTTCCTCTTCAAGAACACACAATAGCCACTTTCCACATTCCTTCGCTTCTTCTTCTTCTTCTTCTTCTTCCTCTTCTTCAATCCTCTTCACCACACACAACCTAACCAACTCTTTACTTTACTACCTCGTCTTCTCCTCCTCCTCCTTCTCTTCCTCCTCCTGCAGAACACGCACTAACCACACCCTGCTCCTCCTCCTCATGATCCTCCTCTTCTTCTTCCTCCTCAGCAGTGGTCGGCCGGAACACCTGCGGTCACTCTTCGAACAGGTAGCGAGTCTGGACCACATGCTGACCTCCCTAGAGAGCCAGATCGAGGTGCTGACCTCCGTGCAAACCACCGTGCCCAAGGACCTGACGGGTGAGTGTGTGTGAGAGAGAGAGAGATAGAGAGAGAGAGAGAGAGAGAGAGAGAGAGAGAGAGAGAGAGAGAGAGAGAGAGAGAGAGAGAGAGAGAGAGAGAGAGAGAGAGAGAGAGAGAGAGAGAGAGAGAGAGAGAGAGAGAGAGAGAGATTGATTTAATGTACGGAAAGTCAAGGTAAGATTGTTGGAAATAGCTTGGAAATTGCTGTTGTTTTCCTCCTCCTCCTCCTCCTCCTCCTCCTCCTCCTCCTCCTCCTCCTCCTCCTCCTCCTCCTCCTCCTCCTCCTCCTCCTCCTCTTTGTCTCTCAGGTAGGCATTGAGGACAATAATGAGTCATACAGGTAGCACAACGTAGCCTTGTGATCAACACCCCAAAACGCGCAACACCACCACCACCATCATGCACCAGTATTTAGAAATTCGCCCCCCCCCCAACACACACACACACACACACACACACACACACACACACACGCACACACATCCTCACGGTCTTCTGGCTTCACGCAGTCATCCATATCATCCATTTATGTAGTTTATAGATATATATATAATTTTTAACCTTTATATATATCATTTTGTCTCATGCACACATTCACCAATTTATTCATGTTTATCTTTGTAACTCCTTATTTATTGCATCTATTCACATGTACTGCATTTATATTTCTACTTAATTTTTTATTCCCTCTCCCGTTTTGTCTTCTACGGTAAAACAGGACTATTAATTAATCTGTATATTAAGTGTAATTGTGAGTACGTGTTTCTTCCCTTCAAAGTGTTACAGTAATGTCATGATGAGGTGCTGCTTGATGGTTGAAATGGCTGCTTGACTACGAGTAAGAAGGAGATTAGGTGTGATTAAGTGTATTTACAGGAGCGAAAGCCACACGTCACCACCACCACCACCACCACCACCACCACCACCACCATGCTGGAAATCCCTTCAAAAAACCCTTAAAGAACGTTTTTATAACCGCCTTCACCAAGATGACAACTCCCTTCATAGAAATACCGAACAAGAAGAATAACGACACTTTTTCCACCCATCCGTATTTTCCTCGTCGCCTTATTTATATCTATTATTATTTTCGAAAAGAATGCAGTGTTGCCAGAAGCCGGAAAAAAGGAGATATGAGAGTACTACGTTAAGACTGGGAGTTGCATGGATTTGGCAACGTGTAGCAACCTCCAACGTTTCGCTCTGACGACGAGAGAGCCGAAGGGATGGAAGAGGAGGAGGCGGCAGGCAGTTTGTATCTTGAGGGCGTGAAGGGAGGGTGTTGTGTGTCCCGCCCGGAGCGAGACGGAGTGGTGAGAGCAACAGCAAATCGTGGAGGAAAGAAGTCATGGAGTATACATAACAAAGAAAATGGATTAAGAGTTGAAGTCATCTCGAAAGTATTTGAAAGTGAACGTGATGTGACCGGGGAACAAAAAACAACCTTAGGAGATATAGAAAACGTGCTGATAGTGATGTGAAAAGGTGAAACGAACTTGACTGACTGACTGACTGCTGCAGGAAAGAGGAAATGAGAGAGAGATGCGAGTGATACCTGTCTGTCTGTCTGCAAGGTGTAATTAGTGTGAATTATCCGAGGTGTTTTATGGAGGGAGTTGTATTGAAGTTTTGATGTAATTGTGTGTGTGTGTGTGTGTGTGTGTGTGTGTGTGTGTGTGTGTGTGTGTGTGTGTGTGTGTGTGTGTGTGTGTGTGTGTGTGTGTGTGTGTGTGTGTGTGTGTGTGTGTGGTGTGCGAGAGCGAGAGCGAGAGAGAGAGAGAGAGAGAGAGAGAGAGAGAGAGAGAG
This sequence comes from Metacarcinus magister, assembly GCA_029783475.1. Taxonomy (NCBI): domain Eukaryota; kingdom Metazoa; phylum Arthropoda; class Malacostraca; order Decapoda; family Cancridae; genus Metacarcinus; species Metacarcinus magister. The sequence continues at coordinate 15,578,005 of JAPQNM010000006.1, read as the reverse complement.
AGAGAGAGAGAGAGAGAGAGAGAGAGAGAGAGAGAGAGAGAGAGAGAGAGAGAGATTCTGAAATGCATCAAAAAGGGAAAACAAATGAATAAAAACAAAAAAAAATTGAAAGATTGACACGCGTAAACGGACAAAGACAGACTGAGAAATTTCACCAACAAATGAAAAAAAAGATAATTAATAAAAACCACAAAAAAAACAGAATAGAATATAAAAAAACACACACACACACATACAAACAGATATACAGACTCCTGGGAACCTGCCTTGTGTATTTAAAGGGACGTAACCACCCTGCTCCACCCTGTCCCGCCCCGCCCCGCATCGCACCGCTAACATTTGGCGTGAATAAGTGAGGGTCTATCCAATAGTCACCCCGAGGCTTGTTTTGCTGAGCGGTCCGTCAAGGCAGGCGTTCCGCGGGCTGACTGCTGGCACCCTTTCCCTTCCTTACCTTGCTCCCTCTCCCTCTTATTACGTTCAAATCACTCCAGCTGCTGAACACTGCCACTCCCACTCCTACTCTATTAAACCTGTAGTAGTAGTAGTAGTAGTAGTTATAGTAATAGTAATGAAGGAGATGCTATATAGTGGAGGTTTTAGTAGGAGGAAAACAATACTATTAATGAATCTGTCAATTACATATTTCTCACCTTGAAGTCACGCAACGTACACTCGTATATCACACACACACACACACACACACACACACACACACACACACACACACACACACACACACACACACACACACACACACACACACACACACACACACACACACACACATCTTGAAGATACCAAAACTGTAAATTAATATAACATGTCGGAACCATTATTTTCCTGTGTGTGTGTGTGTGTGTGTGTGTGTGTGTGTGTGTGTGTGTGTGTGTGTGTGTGTGTGTGTGTGTGTGTGTGTGTGTGTGTGTGACCCTGGGAATTTTAGGCGTGGCTGTTTGGACGTTCTGCCATGCTTAAAACTACACCATCAAGAACACACACACACACACACACACACACACACACACACACACACACACACACACACACACACACACACACACACACACAACATTAACGGTGTCATGTAATTTGGTGTGTGTGAGTGTGTATATGTATGTTAGAGAGAGAGAGAGAGAGAGAGAGAGAGAGAGAGAGAGAGAGAGAGAGAGAGAGAGAGAGAGAGAGAGAGAGAGAGAGAGAGAGAGAGAGAGAATTAGGTGTCACTGACTTGATTCACATCTTTGTTTTATTTCACATTCATGTCTTACACACCCACCCACACACACACACACACACACACACACACACACACACACACACACACACACACACACACACACACACACACACACACAACACTCTCTCTTTTATCTTCCATTATTTCCATATATCTTTTTCCTATTAAGAACATTTCCTGCTGCAACTCTTCTATCTCATGTCAACACACTTTCAAGGCTGCATCCTTTCATTCAATCACTTTTATCAATGTTTTTTTACACTCTTCCCTGTCCTTCATCCATCATCCTAGTCTTTGCAACCCGTATTGTCCACGTATTCGCCTCGTCACGACACCCAATGCTCGTTTTCTACGCTCCCTTCACCGTGCTTGTAAGGGGAACTTCGGTAGAGTGATTTACATGCCGTCCTTTCGCCTTGGTCGTACGGGTAGCACCTCTCCCGTGGGTGGTAAACTGTCTTGCGTGTGTGTCTAGCGTGTCCGATGGCCTTGGTTCGACGCCAGGGTTGTCTAATGCAAATAATCTACCGTGTTGATTTGGTTACCTGTTAATTAGTTGGGGAAAGGTGTGGAAGGTAAACTTAGTGAACCGTGATGTCCTTGTGTGTTTTTTTTTTCTTTTCTTTTTTATCTTTTTTTTTGAGGGAAAGATAACTCATACATACCACATCAAGGAGACGGAAATGAGCATACGTGGCAAAGCGTAACGTAGTATATACCGCGTGTTATGTAGTTTCATGATCGTCTTTGTATATGTATATTCCTCTGGCTGGTTTTTTTCTTTTTTTCTCTCTTTCTCTATTTCTCTCTGCTGAAGTATAATCTTTAAATTCATGCACACACAAAAAAAGGAAGGAGAAAAAAAAAAGTGAACATCGATACAGAAGAAGTGCTACACAACCAACACACAATGTCCAGTCGTAGGAAGGCAAAGACATGACCCAACGCCGCCAACCAATCCCATCGGAGAGAAAAAGGGAAAGAAAAAGAAATCTACTAAAGGGTAAACTAACATAAAACAGAAAAGAAAAAAAGCAATCGGAAAAAAAAACCTCCCCTGGTACCATCCTTGAGATATGCAGGGAGAGAACGTCACCTCTCTTACCCCATCTAGTGACTCTTGTGTAAACTCTGGACACTCTTGAAGCTACAGAACGTATTCAAACACTCCAACTACGACGGCCGGGATGGAGTTTGAATATATCTTCATTCACCAAGAAGGAAGGAGTCTCCACGCCATCAAGGAAGAGGAGTGGGAGGAGGGTAAGATGGAAGAGGTGGTGGTGGTGGTGGTGGAGGAGGAAGAGGAAGAAGGAATGGAGGTGGTACGGAGAATTGCAATGAATGAGAAACAGGAAGAATAGGAGGCGAGATGATATTGGTATAAGATGAATGAGAGAGAGAGAGAGAGAGAGAGAGAGAGAGAGAGAGAGAGAGAGAGAGAGAGAGAGAGAGAGAGAGAGAGAGAGAGAGAGAGAGAGAGAGAGAGAGAGAGAGAGAGAGAGAGAGAGAGAGAGAGAGAGACAGAGAGAGAAGGTTGACACAGAAGGAAAATAAGAAAATTTCCAGATGATAGTAAGAATGTTAAGTGCTGTAATTGAACCTCAGGAATGTGACACACTCACACACTCACACACACACACACACACACACACACACACACACACACACACACACACGCACACGCACGCACACACACACACGCACACACACACACGCACACACACACGCACACACACACACACACACACACACACACACACACACACACACACACACACACACACACACACACACACACACACACACACACACACACACACACACACACACACACACACACACACACACACACACACACACACAGGAGGAGGAGGAGGAGAGGAAATCTTACCTGGGTGTAGCAGAAGACCAAGCATTTCCTGTGCATCATATATTCTTTCCCATTTAGTTATTTTTTTCCCCCCATTCCCTGTGATTCCTTCCTGTCTTCACCTCTTCCCTCCTTCCTTCCTCTTTCTCACGCCTCGATCACGGAATTATAACTGACATCCTTTTCTTCTTCTTCTTCTTTATTCTCGTGTTCCTCCTCCTCCCCCCCTCCTCCCCCCCCTCCTCCTCCCCCCCTCGCCTCGCTCTTTTTTCTTCATACTGTTTCCATGGTTGTCTTCATCCGTTCATTACTCACTCAGTCAGTGGAGAGAACTTTCCGGTCGTAGTATCTCTCTCTCTCTCTCTCTCTCTCTCTCTCTCTCTCTCTCTCTCTCTCTCTCTCTCTCTCTCTCTCTCTCTCTCTCTCTCTCTCTCTCTCTCTCTCTCTCTCTCTCTCGGGCAAAGTTCATATATATATATTAAATTTTCTGGCTTTAGTAACGTTTTATTTTTATCATTTTGATCGGTCGTGTTCTCCATTAGAGTCAAGTTTCCTCTCATCATCATCATCATCATCATCATCATCATCATTTTCCACTTGAAATCTTTCCCTCCTTCTCCTTCTCTCTCTCTCTCCCTCCCTCTCCCTTCCTCTCCCTCTCCCTCCATCACCTGGATCTCCACGCCAAGGCTAAAAAAAGGGCCAACCATTTCCTGTTTTCTTTACCCAATTTGACCAACAGAAAATCAGATGACAGAACCCTTGCCTGCCGACGTGTAGACACAGTGGCAGACTCATTCCCTCCTTCCCTCCTTGCCTCCCTCTCTCCTTCCCTCCCTCCCTCATTCCCACCTTGCCTTCCTCCTTTGTCTCCTGTGTTCCATCCATCCCTCCAGCCTTGTTCATACACACCTGCCTCTGATGAGTTTGTCGACCAGGTAACCCAGATTACAGGTAGGGATATTCTCTCTGTCTCTTTCTTATCATTACCCTTGTTATTCTGTCCTCTGTTATCGTTGTAATAATTCCTTTGTTATCCTTTCGCCCATTCTTTCTTCTTCTGTCATCCTCATCCCTTCGTGTAGTTATTCTCTATCCAGTCCATGTAACTACTTGTCTCTCTTCTCTCCTCTCTGCCTCCTCATCCAACCTTCAATAGCCGTCTTTAACCTGTATATTCCCGCCCTACAGACACCTTCCATGACTCCGGCACCAGCGGGCATGAACCGGACAGCCTGGAAGCGATACAGACGGTGGTTAGCGGCGGCAACGGAGGAGGAGGAGGAGGAGGAGGTCGTCATCACCATCACCACCATCACCACCATCACCAAGAACGAAAATCCACGCAGCCTCCAGGTGATGAAGATGGTGATGATGTGATTGGTGATGGTGGTGAGAAGGCAGCTGGTGTGGTGACGGAACGTGGTGGTGATGAGGAGGTGGAGGTGGAGGTGAAGCCAAGTGATGCAGCTGTTTTGCTTCATCTAGAACGTAGCAGTCACCGCCAGACCCGCCGCGCCCTGCAGGACTTGAGGGAGAAACATGATATACTTCGCCGGGAACTGTTGCAGAGGAATATCCACATTGAAGACGTGGATGTTGTAAGGTGTGTGTCTCTCTCTCTCATCAGCGATACATCCCTTGCCTCCCTCCCTCCTGTTTCCTCCTTGTCTTTACCTTCCTTCCCCTCCTCCTTTTTTCTCTCCTTCTCTCCCTCCCTCCCTTCCTTCTCCTGTATTGAGATGAATTAAGGGAAAAAGAGAGTGAAACAATTAATTCTCTTACACCCCTCAAGGTTTTGCTATTATTGTTGTCGTTGTTGTTGGTGGTGGTGGTTGTGGTGGTGGTAGTTGTGGTGGTGGTTGCAGTGGGCACGTAGGTGGTTGTGGTGGCAGCACCGGAAGCGTTGATACAAAAAAAAGAAAAAAAAAAGAATAAGATAAAAAAAAGTAAGAAAAAGAAGTGAAAAGTAATATTATTTAACTGCCCTTTTATTTTCTTTCGTGGGATTCCTATCTTTTAATTTGTTTTATTGCTCTCTCTCTCTCTCTCTCTCTCTCTCTCTCTCTCTCTCTCTCTCTCTCTCTCTCTCTCTCTCTCTCTCTCTCTCTCTCTCTCTCTCGCGTAATTACATTCTTTAAGGCATTTATTGTACTGTATCTCATCTCTAATAACGCCTAAGTCATATTTATGTCTGTTATTCTTTTGTTTTCCGACAGGTGGAATTTTTCTCCATTATCCTCATTACTCTCATTGTTTTCTCTTTCTACGATCTTCATTTATCTTTTTAACTACTCTATTTAATTACTTTAAATTTGTTATTCTATTTTTTGACGTCTTTATATATTTTTTTTAGCTATTAATGTGTTTGTTTGTTCTTCTTTTTTCTTAACTATAGAATGTCATTTTTATAACCTTTTCTAACATTAATTTTCACCTTCTTGCTGCGTTTTGAGTATTGTTATTCATCTGTTTTTCTTAACATCATTAGCTTTCACGTGTCTCATATCTTCATTAATTAATACTATTGACATTACTTTACATGTTTGTTTTCCTTATTTCCGTCGGTTTTCTTGTTTTGTGGTTTCGCGCGTCGCTGCATCCATCGCCAAGGTCTTGTGGTGGCGTGTTTGTGTTTGTTGTCCTAATGATTGCAACGCTGATGAGCCTGAAATCCTGAGGCAGGACCACCAACGCAACACCATCCACTGCCCTCACCCAGCATTCCCTCTCCTTCTTCCTTCTCCCTACCTCCTATTCCTGCCTGTATTTATTATCTTTTTTCCTTTCCTTCTTTCTGTCTTATGTGTTGCGTTCTTTTTTTGTATTTAGTTGAGTATTTTCTTTTCTTCTTGCTATGCATGTATTGTTTCTCATATTTTTTCATTTTTTTATTTATCTGTTAGTTTCAATTTTTATTCTAATTTATTTAACCCAATAGTATTTTTTTTGTACACTCTTAAAACCTAATTCTTTATTTCTATAAATTTTCACATTTCTTACGGAAATGATTTTTTCGAATTTGTGGCCCGGTAATATCGACCAGTATTTGGGTCAGAGATGTTTTTTGCCATTTTACTACGTAGGTTTTAGTCTTACAGAAGAAATGCATATAAACAAAGTTGTTAAGCTTGACAAGTTATATACGATGCTGTCGTCAATTTTGAAATTAGTCCCATATTATTCCCATACGTAAAAAAAGAAATTAAGTTTTATGAAAAAAACAAATATGTATTTTTTTCTGCTACTTATATTCCGATTTAATTCTAAGACCACTCAAAAGAACGGGCTTCTCATTATCTTTCTCAGTTATTCAATACATTTTTTCCATAAACCTCATACTTTTTGAGATATTATGGAAAACATAATTTATTGAAAAAAAACTAAGGGTTTACCCTGCTAAATTTCGTTAAAATTTTAATATTTTTGAATCTCATGAAAATTCATATATAGGGGTTCTCAGGCATGCTGAACACGAATCTGAATTCAGTTTCCTGATTATTCAAATTTTAAACCATATTTCACCTTATGTTCCCCAATAAAACCAATGATATTACCTATTATTTCCCTTTTACTGGGCGAGTCTGGTCTCCTAGGTCATAGATGCATAAAAATGACCTCTTATATATCTACTCTACATTTGGTTTCCCTATCTATACAAGTTACCTATTTAAACATAAGTCAACGTTTTATGTAAGAGTATTAATTGCATTGTCACCAAAACCGTTATTAATGATTTTTTCCCTCATTTTCTACTCTGATTTTAAAGTTTTCATTTCATTCTCTGTCCAGTCGTTAATCATCAGTCTTTTATTGATCTTTTTCAGTGCATCTTTCCTTACTTCTCTTCAGTTCTCTCTTTCCATCAGTTCATTTTTTTTATATATCAATAATTCGTTCTATCATTTTCGTGTTTGACTAACCATTTTCCTCCTCTTCCTTCCTGTACTTTTTCCTCCTCCCTTAGGACGGTTGGCAGCGCCCTTGAGGACCTCCACATCCAGCAGGAGCACAATTTGTCCTCCCTTGAGTCCATCTCCTCCATCACCTCCTCTGACAGACTCTTGGATGAGCTCAAGGTAATGTTTCCTAAGTGTATGTGAAACGGCCTTCGCAGGGACTCTCTCCCCCCTATAGCGCGAATTGATTTAGTGCTCAAGTCATAGTGTTGAAGAGTGTGATAATACAGATTTAAGGACCATTAATTTCTCCACCATTCCCCGTGCTGGAGGCCTCGTCATCCCCGTTGTCTGCACTAAAGACCCCTTGGCACCCACTCTATTGCGTCACGGCGTCACAACCCACCCATTTACCTGTGCCGTGAACTTTAATTAGCGTCACGTGCACCGCCGATGTGATTGAGTGACTGAATAGTGCACAACCTCATACCTCATACCTCATATCTCATACTTTTTAATCGCATCTCTCTATGACTATCAATCTTACCCGTCATGTCTGGTTTTTTTTTCCTCCTATCTTTTCCTTCTTGCTTTTCCTGTTCTCTTTTTTGTTATTATTTGATTATCTTCTCTCCATCTTTCCTTCCTTCTTTCCCTTCCTGTAATTTTTTTTCTTCTTCTTTTCCTCTGACTTTAACTTTCTAACACTGATCATTAGTTTTATAGTTTTCTTTTTCTTCAGCCAGAGTATATATATCCAGGGAATGAAAATTACTTCCCTTCCTTCCTTTATATATATTTTTAATGAGTTAGAAGATGAGAAAAACATAAGAAACGAAAGGAAATGTAGTGTCTCCATCCCTCACATCATATCATCATCATCATTAACATTATCATCACTTATCACTATCATGGGTTATCATAGGTCACCACCACCATCACTACCACCACCACCACAACTGACAGCATTCCTCCTCTTCCTCCTCTTGGTAATACATCTGGGACTAATATAGTGGACTAGAGTACTACATCAACACGACCACTTTCCACTGTCTTACTATATGCTTTTCAAACACTATTGTATGCTAACAGTTTATATTCCTTTCATTTCATTCCTTGTGTCTCTCAGTCCCTGAATTCTTTCCTCTTCTCCTCTATTCATCGTATTTCTCTCCTCACATCTATTTACTAACAACTCATTTACTTTCATTCTTCTGTAATCCTATGTAATTATCTCTTTCTCTTCTCTCATCTCCTCACCTCACCTTACCTCTCCTCTCCTCTCCTCTCCTCTCCTCTCCTCTCCTCTCCTCTCCTCTCCTCTCCTCTCCTCTCCTCTCCTCTCCTCTCCTCTCCTCTCCTCTCCTCTCCTACACTTTTATATTCTATTTTCTCATCCTCTGTTCTATACTCGTCTCTCCTTTTTATTCCTCTTTCCTCTCCTTTCCTCCACCTCTCACCTATGCTCTCCCACCCACCCTTTACTCACCTGTACTGGTCGGCAGGTGCGAGAGATGACGATCAGCCAGCTCAGGACTCGTCTGCTGCAGCTTGAGAAGGACAGACTGGACAAGGTTCCTGTGGATGCCGCGAGGGAAATCACCCGACTCAACATCTTTGTGGTGAGCGAGTACAGAGAGAAGTAGGGAGGGTTTGTGTGTGTGTGAAGGAGGAGGGAGTGAAGTGAGGCACCTACACGAGGCAGTTCCTTGCCCTCCAGCCTTGGAATAATCCAATATTTATCCATCCCACCCGTCATCCCTATCCGGTATACCGATATACCGGTATTTTTCATGAAATAAATACGAATCAAATATAATAAATGTTTATGTAGGGAACAGATAGGCATTTCAAACGATTTTTTTAAGTATATATAATTGCTTTCCTGTGTATAATAAAAATCTCAATTTTGGTTTAATATATACGTGACCCAGCAGTTAACACACGGCCGCCACCTCAGGGTACCTGTTGAAACTTGTTGATGCTATTTACGCTTAATAGGCACTGTTTTCTTTATATTCAACCACTATTAATGATGAGGAATAACGTGTTACTGCTCCTCCATCCCTCAAAATGACATGTAGAGGAACAGGGAAGGTTTAAAACGAAAAAATATTATCACCGGGTTAGAGGTCGTCTGGCTGCTAGCGGTACAGGCTCAAGTCTGACACATATATAGTTAACATTACATTGTGTAGAGGAAGATGAATGTTGACCTTGAAATTCTGATGAAAGCCAGAATCATAGGAGAAGGAAACACTGTTCTCTATACTGGAAACGTTCTCTATCTAATAAGGGCTTGGAGAGGAAGGGTGTGTCACTTGGCCCAGCCGTGGGAGAGGAGGAAGGATAGCTGAGGGGGGAGGTGTGTGTATGGGGGAGATGCCTATTGTAGTAAAGGAAATAGGAACTGGGGGTTTAAAGAGAAGGAAAGGAAGAGGAGGAGTTAGGTAAGTTTGTGAGGTATACTGTATGGTTGGATGCTCTCTCTCTCTCTCTCTCTCTCCTCTCTCTCCTCTCTCTCTCTCTCTCTCTCTCCTCTCTTGCGAAAGTCTCCTCGCTCTAACTAAAAAAGGTCAAAGTTACAATGGCTGAATGGCTTTTAGCGCTCACAAAACTACCGTACACATACACACACAGACACTTACAAACACTTACACACACTTACAATCTCTTTCCCTTTCTCCTCCCAAACAGGTGGACTTAGAAAGAGCGAGGGACGAACTCAACCTGCAGAACAACAGTCTCAAGACCCGCCTCACCGAGCTCACCACGAATATCCACGACCCAGCGGCGACTTACCAAATATCCCGTGACTCCCTTGCCTCTGATACCAGCACCACCACAACCCACACCAAGATGCGAGGCCCAGATGATGTAGATGTGGCGAAAGTGCTAAGAAAAGCCACATATAGACTCCCAGGAGACTCGCAGAAACTTAGAACGATGTTGCTGGATATGACATCGAGAGAGGAGGACTATCGAGCGAGGATAGCAGCGTTAGAGGAGCAAATCATAAATGGTGAGAGTGAGGATACCGTCGTTGCCCGTGAGCATGAGAGGACGGTGAGGAGCTTAGAACATCAACTGGAGAAGGTATCACAGAAGCTGGAAGGCGCTGGGAGGTATGCAACGGCCAAAGAAGAGGAGAGTAACGTGTTGAAGTTAGATCTGGATACGTTAAATGAGGAGAACAGACGACTCAAGGAAAACCTCAACGATCTCATACTCAAGCAAAGGGTGAGTGATAGATAGATAGATAGATAGAAGTTCGAAAAAACAAAAAAATATGATAAAAAGCTGAAATTTGAACTTAATTGATTTAAAATTAATGGGAAAAGAAGATCAATAATTAGATGGAAGGTTACAGTTCTTACTATTATAATTATAACCATCACCATCATCATTATTATCATCATCACATTCCTCGCCCCATCCCCTGTTCTTTCCTTCCCCATCATTCTCACCTCCTCTCCCTTCTCTCTATCACCCTCATCACTACCTTCCAATCCTTACATTAACCTTTCTTCCTAAACTGTAGGAAGCGGAGGAGATGATGCGTCTGAAGGCAGCGCTGGAGGAGCAATACACCCGTGTCATGGAAGAGAACAGGATCTTAGCAGAGGATTTCAACCGAGAAAGAGTGTTACGGAAGAAATACTTTAATCAGGTGTGTGTGTGTGTGTTTCTCTTCCCTTCCCTTCCCTTCCCTTCCCTTCCCTTCCTTTCCTTTCCTTTCTCTACTTTTCTACAGCCAGGTGAGTACATTTTTGTCTTCCCTTCCCTTTCCCTTCTCTTCCCTTCCCTTCTCTCCCCTTTCTCTTTCCTTCACTTCTCTCTTGCACTGGGAGGAGTGGAACCTCTGAATTTTCACCTTGTCACTAGTACTACTCAGTGTTTTCTCAGCTTGATATACAGCGTGGTAAGCCAAGCGATTAATCTGAGTAGAGGCAGTGTTCCGCGTGTTCACTCACTCACTCCACTCATCCATCAAGCATAGCAGTGCGTGACTGTGTGGGTGTGTGTGTGAGACTCATTTAATAATAATAATACCTTTCTCTTCCACATCAGTAAATATGAACTGTTTTCTGCTGGATTACCGTAACAAAGCATCAATACTTTACTATAATTTGTAAAAGGGTCATAAATTTGGCTGTGATATGATAGGAAATTTATATACAACAAGCCATAGTAGTAGTAGTAGTAGTTTTTGTTATAGTGGTGATGGTGGTGACATAATAAACACTAAAACATAACTACAGGTGGAGGAGATGAAGGGCAAGATCCGTGTGTTCTGCCGCGTACGCCCCATCAGTGTGGACGAGGCGAGGCGGGGCGGGCAGGAAGCAACACAGGTAGTAGGGGCAGATGATCCCTTCACTGTGTCTGTGGAGGCCCAGCGTGGACACAAGGCGTTCCTCTTCGATCGGGTATTCCAGCCCAAGCACGACCAAGATGAGGTCTTTGCCGACACCAATGTGAGTGAGGAAGGAGAGTAGAAGGACAAGAGTGAGAGGAGAGTATCAGGGGAAGGAAAAGTTGGGTGACTTAAAGAATGGAAAGAGAGAATACAAGGGAAGGAAAAAAGCACATGAAGGAAGGATATGAGTATAGAGTAATAAGAATGAAAGGAGATTGGAAGGTAGTTAGATTAATACCAAGTGTGAAAGAGGTTGAGGAAGAAAATGGCGTACAGATATACTTTATCACACACTAATGCTATAGATAATTAGTTAGTTAGTTAATTTGAAGAGTAATCACCACCCGTCCCCTTCCAGTTAATTAGTGAGTTAGTTAATGTGAAAAGAGTAATCACCCATCCCCTTCCAGGCTCTCATTCAATCAACACTGGATGGGTTCAACGTAACCATCATGGCGTACGGACAGACAGGTTCCGGCAAGACCTACACCATGATTGGCAGCGAGAACAATCCAGGCATAGCACCAAGGGCCTTCCAGCGCCTCTTCCAGCTGATGGATGCTGGCCGTTCCAGGCACTCTGTCCAGGCCTCAGCTTACATGATGGAACTCTACAATGACAAGCTGATAGATCTGCTGAGACCTACAGGCAATGCAGAGGTGAGAGAGAGAGAGAGAGAGAGAGAGAGAGAGAGAGAGAGAGAGAGAGAGAGAGAGAGAGAGAGAGAGAGAGAGAGAGAGAGAGAGAGAGAGAGAGAGAGAGAGAGAAGTCATGGAAGTGAAGAAAGGAGATGAAAAAAAAAGTGAATGTGCTCTCATCCTCTCACTCCTATAATATCCTTCCCTTTGTGTCCTAGAGTGAAAAGTTGGACATCAAGAAGGACAAGAAGGGCAGTGTACACGTGCAAGGAGCCACAGTGAACATCGTGTCCTCGGCTGATGAGTTAATGAAAGCCTTCCAACAGGGACTCACTAACAGACACACTGCTGCCACCAAGATGAATGTTGAGAGTTCACGCTCTCACCTCATCATTGTTGTCTGCCTCACCATCACCTCCAAACAGACAGGCTCCGTTCTCAAGGGGAAGGTGATTTGAATGATAATAAATATATATAAAGTGGGGGTACACGCTATAATAATATGTGTGTGTGTGTGTGTAGATAATTCTTAGTGTTTAGTTAATCAAGTTCATCCCTAACTACCCTTATACCCTAATCCCTTCCCTCAGCTTACCCTAGTGGACCTGGCAGGCAGTGAGAGGGTCAGCAAGAGTGGTGCGTCAGCCGACCAGCTGCGTGAGGCTAACTCCATCAATAAATCACTCTCTGCCCTTGGTGATGTGATTTCTGCCCTTTCCTCAGAGTCCTCCTTTGTACCCTATAGGTGTGTTCTGCTGTACCAAACCTCATTAGTGTGATTTATATTGTTTATAGTAGGTCACGAGGGATATTCTTTGCCCATATGGTTCTTAGGTAATTGTATTTTTAATAACGTATATATTCTTTGAGGAAGAAGTGATGTTAGTGGTTGTGTTTAGTGTGGTGAAGGAAGTCTAATGTTTTGTTTTTATTCCCTCGTCCAGGAACAGCAAATTGACAATGTTGCTTCAGGACAGTCTAGGTGGTAATTCCAAGACGCTTGTGTTTGTCAATGTGTCACCCGTCGCCCACAATGCAGATGAGACGCTGGTGTCTCTCATGTACGTCAATTGAACTCATGTTGGGTTGTCCGTGTGATGAGTGGAAGTCAGTTAGTCCAAAATATTTCCTTTATTTTAACTTTCTTGCATTTAATGCCTTTGTATAATTTGATAAGAGTGATGTGTTCGAGTATGACAAATAAGATGGTTTTCCTTGCAGGTACGCTTCAAGGATCAAGCAAATCACAAACAGCGTCAGCAGGAACTCCGACAACAAGGAAATATCAAGGTTGAAGTCTGTAAGTGGTTCAGGAATTCTTTAGTCTACTGCAATAATTTTTTTTCATATACTTTACTTAGCTCCTCACTACCACACCTTCCATATAATTTACATTCCCACCTTTCTTTCTCCTTGTTGTAATACTTAATTTACTAATGGAGTTTGCTTGAATCGTGACGAGAATTTAGTGTGTTATGGTTTCTCTTCCCCAGATTATTAGCAAACTGAGAAAGGGAGAAGACTTAGAGGAGGACATCACCTGAAAAAGGCCCAAGGGGGGAGGATGTTTGCCAGCAGGTAGTCCAGCTGGAGGCCCATCGAGCTGCCTTAAGAGACGCCTTGCTAAGTGCAGACTGTGGAAGCATCAGCCGTAAAAATCCATCCAAAGCATTAACTTTTTTAACTCGCATATGAAGATAATTTAGAGTATTTAACGTGAGAATAAACACAACCGTCTTATGAATGCAAAAAGTTCCTGGTGCTAGTTTACTGTTGGCGAGGAAGATATTGTTTTATGCCTCATCACCGGGCTTAAGAACTCCTAATATGATCTCCTCCCACCTATTGTAAAACCACAGCAACCCTCCCCCCAACCCAGCCCCCACACACCTCCCTCCCCCCAACCCAGCTCCCCCACACCTCCCTCCCCCCCTGGCCCTGCACCCTGAAATGATTTGGTGCAGAAAAGGAAGGAAGCTAATAAGATCTCAGACTTTAGATCTCAAGTGAATGTGAGGAGGCAGAGATCTGCCCATTGTTCTGTACAGTGTGTATATACGTGTGTGTGTGTGTCTGTGTGTGTGTGTGTGTGTGTGTGTGTGTGTGTGTGTGTGTGTGTGTGTGTGTGTGTGTGTGTGTGTGTGCGCACTTCAGTGAAGTTTAGTAGTATGTGGAACATCTCAGTTGATAATATAACCCTGTGCTGTGCATTACTTTTAATTATTATTTATGAATATTAATGTTATTTTTGAAGTCTAGTACAAATATATAATATAATAGTTGTATGTATAGTGAATACTGTATGTATAGAGGTATGGTGGAATACTTTTAATAAACAGACTCCTAAATACATACAACCTCTTCTCACTGGGATCTGTCGTTACACAATCTTCAATATCCTCACATGATATTGAACTCCATCAACATGAAGTGTTTCCACCCAACACGGCACATCAGCTCAGTCACGGTAATGGGGCTGAGGCCGAGGGTTGTATCCATGACAGGATCCTATGGTTTACCCGAGCCACTTCATATTCCTCCCATGCCCTCTCCCTCCTTGTACCTGATCTAATGCAAGAGTGATACCAGATGAACCTCCTCCACGAGTCATCAAGGCTGCATCATTCCTCATGCATTCACCACTATCACTTCTATCACACACCACACACAATCATTGTTCTTTGCTCCACACATTCCTCTTTCATTTGATGCTCTTTTCACACCGTCCATCCGTCCCATCCATAGCCATTTGTAACTTTATATATCTCATTTATAATAATAAGTAGACAGATCATGAGATAGAAGATTGAAGGAGGGAAACCTTCACTAAATGCCACACAAAAAAATGGAAATATTAAGAGTTTCAAGTATCAAGATGATCTGATATTCTTTCCATGTTCATGTAACAAGAAAGAAAACCAAAGCGAAGGAATTACGTACTTCCACAGTTTACCAGTGACTCGTCTTTTCAATTATTAGTTCAGGATGATGCAAGTTAACGGGCAAATAATGAGTGATTTATTTACAAAAGTATTATGT
Organism: Metacarcinus magister; assembly: GCA_029783475.1. Lineage (NCBI taxonomy): Eukaryota > Metazoa > Arthropoda > Malacostraca > Decapoda > Cancridae > Metacarcinus > Metacarcinus magister. The sequence goes on along the minus strand of JAPQNM010000006.1, from coordinate 15,562,896 downwards.
TCATATCACATGTTCAACATAATTCAATATACGTATTTGACAATCTTTTGCTGAGTGAATGTAAATAAAAATGTAATCCATTGTTAGTAAATTAATTGACTGACTCAGCAAGACTATGTCATGTTTCCCTACAAAGTTTACATGCAAGTCATGTATAATTCTAAAGCTGCATTTAAAATATATGATACATTTCATTGAATACTTACATCATTATTGCCACACTTCACAAAGATCTTCTATACACAAATACATATACCATAGATATTTGCATGACAATATCTGTTCTCCATATAAGTCAAAGTCTCTCTATTGTACGTGGAGGATGTATTCCCTCGGTCATATCCGTTTAACAAGATAAATTAGATGACACTCGCACATCTACACACACATTCACACACAGGTTCAGGGAGTTGCTTTTGAGGTCTCAGTACTAGCAGACACCTTAGATGTAAGAGCCTAACACCAGGCTGCTGCAGGAGGTAGTGATATTTCTTAGACTTCTTTCTTTGTAATCCACCATCACATTACATCACTCTTCCACACATGTCAACAGTTAATAATAGTACCGATGATAAATAAATATGTACTTTAATGAACGTAAGGTCAGCGTGTGAAATACAGTTGTGGAACATTGCTTTAACCGGCCCATTCAATACTACGTACACACTCGTCTTGTGTGATATCATTGTTGCTTTTATTATCGTTTGACGTACACTTGTGTCGGGAAATGCATTAAAAACACAAAAACCACAGATGGCAGTCGATGCAAAAAGAACGACGCGTTTTGAGGGATACATACATTATAAAAGGTATTTTTTTAAAGCTGTATTCTGTGGGAAAAGTTATGCAAATGATGTGAAAGCAAGAGACATTTTTGGCAATTCCCTGGAAAGTGTGTATGTTGGAAGGAGACCAACAGCGTCCCCACAACCCAACTCTTATCTCACTGAGGCTTCTCTTCCATGCTTGTTGGCTGCAGCAGCACAGGTATCATGTATTTACAACTTACCACTCCTATACATCACCACAAAGGGTGAGTTGGGCTTCAAGGACTCCGCATTATTGGAAGTTCTTCTCACGTTGCAGTCTGGCCGTGTAGGTTCGTGAGACAAGGTTCCAACAGTCCATGTAACGGTCCATGCACATTGCTAGACATTTCTGAAACACCAAAATGACGTCTTTAGATCAAACCTAATTCAATGTTCAGTCTCAACTATTATTGAACCCAATGTAGTATGAGCATTAACAAATACAGGAGCAAGTCACATACACATCCTTAATAGTCTAAACAAACACTCAAAGCTAAGCATCACGTGCAAAAACACTTTTAAAGCAACTTGTCCTTTCTTACATAAGTGAGACTAATCTATTTAAGTCTCTGATGCCTCGTTCCCCTTAGGAAAGTCTCCCAAGGGGCTGGCCAAGGCTGAGACATGTTTAAAATAAATAAATAAATAACCAATACCTGCTTGATATTCCCTTAAAGGAGTATAGCTGAAACAAGGTCTTTACGTAGGGTTCAAGGAGAATATAATCCCTCCCTCTCCCTCTACACCATGTTTTATTTTGCTAAGAAACGATACAGAGGAAGGGTTTCCCAACCTTCTCACTATGCCCTTTTGGTTTATTTTTCCATGCCACTGATGTGATTTGGGGAGGCGGTGGGCTAGGGGTCAGGCAGTCAAGCTCAGGGTCCCAAGTATGAATCCCGGTACCTGATGGCCACTTTTCTTTGGTAAAACCGCTGAGTGGCCAAAGATCACCCACATGCTGCCATAACACTATCCTCGACGGGACTGTAAAGTTATATGCACAAGGAGCTTCTGCTGGCAGCATGAGCCATTCAACAAGAAGCGAGGCGTCACTTAATAAAATCTAACCTGTGCTACTAACGAGTGGAAACCGATCATCTAATGTCACAGGTTAAGGACATAAAAAACCCCAGGCTGGATCCCCCTACCACCGGGGCAAATAAACTGAATGTAAAAAAAGCTACGAGAAGACCTACTAAAATCCCAGACATTTGCTTTTTGCGTTCCTTCACTGAACTACATTAGACACATGCAGATGTTCTGAATGGCTTGGAAGATATATGTATGTAAGTACAATAACAGTGTATTGGCAATCTTAATACAGACTCCTCTTTGGTTCCCTTAGTAATGCCCGACACAAACACACTGACACTCACCTGCTCTGAGCTGTCAAGGGAAGAGCCTGGCTTGGTGATGCACTTAGTAAAGCACTTCTCACCCATTTTCTGAAATAAAAGTACACTTGAAATGATATTGTAACTTTGATGGGTAGTCTGAGTAATGTAATCAGTATCTGGACAGCAATAGAATCAAGGATGGAAAACACTAATACTGAGAACACATTCCTGCTATCTGTGTTGATATATTTCTTTCCTGGGTAATGTGACTGAAATATATGTTACCTCTATAGGAGTGGATGGAAAAAGTTCAGTGAAATTATTCCCCAGTATCTTTTTGGCCCTATTTCTAGCTATAATACACTGTTCCCTGGGACGCAAGTCACTGTTTACTTGAACTCCTAAGTCCCTCACACTATATGACCTTCCTAAGCTAGTGTCATTTAATGTGTAGTCTACAGGCCTATTACCTTTATCTACGCTCATAATGCTACACCATAACACACTCACAACACAACACACTCACCTTCATCTCTATCCTTGTAAGTCACCATTTCCTAACACTTCTTTTACTGTACCTAACATGGTATAATTAACACTCTTGGATGTAAACAAATAATTATGGTGTTTTTTCCTCATTTGTTCGTTGTATTTTCCGTTTTACTTTGTGTTATGGTTTATTTAGGCTTTACTTTCGGTTTGAATAATTTTTATATATTCTATTCTATGGTTTATATTGGTTTAATTTCATTATTATTGCTTTATTCTATTATTCGATTTCATGATTGACCTTAGAAATAAACATTTTTCATGAAATAAATACGAATCAAATATAATAAATGTTTATGTAGGGAATGGATAGGCATTTCAAACGATTTTTTAAAGTATATATAATTGCTTTTCTGTGTATAATAAAAATCTCAATTTTGGTTTAATATATACGTGACCCAGCCAGTCAACGCACGGCCGCCACCTCAGGGTACCTGTTGAAACTTGTTGATGCTATTTACGCTTAATAGGCACTGTTTTCTTTATATCCAACCACTATTAATGGTGAGGAATAACGTGTTACTGCTCCTCCATCCCTCAAAATGACATGTAGAGGAACAGGGAAGATTTAAAACGAAGAAATATTATCACTGGGTTATTGGTTCTGTCTAGCTGTTAGCGGTACAGGCTCAAGTCTGAGCGGTACAGTCTAAAGTCTGAAAGCGTTACAGGCTGATTGATTGAAACAGGAAAATTACCGTACATGCATATTAACGTCTTTAAATAATAGTACTAAATAAAGTTCAATTCATAAGATCACAACAGCAACAAGACCAAGGCTGAAAAGAACATAGAAGAAGTAATAGATGACAGATTGTTATTCTCTAAGCTTCTGTCTGACAAAATTACAACCTTCGACTCGTAGGAATGCAAAACAGTATGAAATGGTCTGCCTTCAATCCTTGTCGTCCCTCACCGTTAGTAACTCCTGTGTGTTGGCAATGACGATCTGCTGCTTCACTTGGTCCATTAAGTCTTCCCGCTGAGTGGAAGACAGACCTTCCGTCCTCATAGAGTCCATTGTGCTAAGATAAAGAGAAGGAGCTAGTCCTCGCGCCTCTCAATGTTGTTATTGTGCCGGGTGATGATGGAAGAAGGACCAACAATATAAAGAAGGATAATGTTTAGTCTGAGGCGTGAGGACTAAACATAGACATATTAAGTTAAAGAGAAGTTAAGTTAGGTTAAGTTAGAGAGAATAAGTGTATGTGTGTGATGTACAGAGAGGGAGGGAGAGAGAAGACTATTATTATTAGTATTATCATTTATTTTGACAGTATATACGCAGTTGATAATGATTTACAGCATTTTTTAATAGGGTACGAGGAAATACAAATAATGAATTCAATATCAAAAATAGAAATACTATCATATCAATACGCTAAGTTAGTTTTTATCACAAACATTATAACAAATATTAATTACAATCGAAAACATTATAACTTAGATTTACATACATTATTCCTTAGTATCACCAAGAAAAATAAGGCGTGATATATTTACCATGTCCATTAATTCCATGCAGTCTCCTGTGGGCGCCTTTTCCACCAAGATGGCCGCCCCGATCAGTAAGAAGAAGAAGGTAACGTATTTAAAGCCATTATTGAAGCTATTAACACAATCTAAGCATAATACCTTTGCATGGGGATCAGTTAAGGAATGAGGGTGATATGTATAAGGTGTAATGTGAGGTAATTATAGTGATTAGTGTGTTATTAGGTGTTTGTATTGGGCCGGGTTGGCTAGCCATGTGTTCCGTGTTGTGGTGGCAGCGTTGTTGTGTGTATCTTAATTAACCTTCTTCCACTGCACATATAACACACTTTATATGTATTTATAAAGGCAAGGAGGTAGAGGGTGATGAGTGTTGTGTAATGTGTTTAAATGGCGTCGTGTGAGCCATGATGTATTGTAATAAACTGAAACTGTCATTCACTCACTCACTCGTTGCGTCGTGGCTGTTTAATTACACTTATTAATGATGCATCTTAGGTACAACGCTTACTTATTATTATTGAACGAGTAATGGAAGATATGACATTTGATTTAGTATTATTTGGGTGTTATTACAGAATGACGCCCGTTATGCCGCCCATGTGATGTTTGGTTGAACTTATTTTTGCTTGTAGTAGATACTTTTATTTCATTTAAGGATATAAGAAAGTAAGGTGACCTACACAAGGCAGCTCCTGTGCACCTAACTTACTGACTTTCCTTTATAATTATGTTTAGAATCAATGGAGGCTCCCCATGGGGGTGCGGGTGGGGGGGGGCGTGAAGTCCCTCCCATTAAGATTGAATTGAGTCCTTTTGATATCTTGTAAAGAATAAAGTATTTTTTCTGGTTAATTTGTATTTTTTATTGATCTGCTTTCATTTACTTCCAATAAGAAAGTTTTGTTAGGTTAGAAATTTTGAAATAATTCCAAATAGCATATGCAGGAATACCTTTGACCCTGAATGAGACATTATTAAGTACTTGGGTTCCATAACTTCAACAAATCAGATGAATAAGAAGTTATTTCATAGAATCCTTTCTTGTCCTTGTTTTTCATCTTTCTCTGCAAATTAATTTAATCTTAAAGTTTAAATTCAGTTTGAAGACAGTCTGTTTGAACATGTGTTTGTGTGTTCTCCACAGTTCGTCAAGGATGGTGTGTTCAAGGCTGAGCTCAACCGGTTCCTAACCAACGAGCTGGCCGAGGATGGCTACTCTGGGGTGCAGGTTAGACACACACCCGCCAGGACAGAGATCATCATCCTGGCCACCCGCACACAGAATGTCCTGGGTGAGTTGAAGAATAGTAATAATAATAATTTTAATTCACCCTAAGTCATAAGTTATACAAACAGATTAAGTAAAGAGAGTGAATGTTAGGGTTGAATAATGACAATTCTCATTATATGTTTTACTACACAAGTACATCATAATAATAATAATAATAATAATGTGCTTTTTATAGTGTAAGTAGTAAGTGATAGCTTATTGCATCTGAAATATCTTAATGCTTTGTTTATCCAATGTAGAAATGTATCTTTATTTTATTGATTTTTTGTGTTACTGTAGTTGGTGTTCAGAGTTACTTGTCCAAAACTAATATTGTGGATGAAAGTATATTTTTACATACTTGTTCCTTGGTATATGGGTCTTATTTGTGTCTCTAATATTACCTTTAAGATCAATAAACTATGCCTACTGACCTTGGTTTTGGCCGGATTCTTGACCTGCCACATGCTCTTCACACCTATCAAACAACTACTTTTTATTATATATATATATATTATTCATCTGTGTACCTTTAATCTTGGCTTTAAGAAAAATTAACTTTGGCCGGGATCTTCACCTGCCAGATGCTTTTCAGCCTAAAACAACATTGACCAGTGTTTTTATTATTTATTTATTACTTATTAGTGTGCAACATACATGACTTCCACCTACACACATATTTCTGTACACACACACGCACGCACACATGCTTAAATCCTGTTTCCCCCGGCAGGTGAGAAGGGGCGTAGGATCCGAGAGCTTACCTCCCTGGTGCAGAAGAGGTTTGGGTTCGCTGAGGGGTCAGTGGAGCTGTATGCCGAGAAGGTGGCTCAGCGTGGCCTCTGCGCCATCGCACAGGCAGAGTCTTTGCGGTACAAGCTCGTTGGAGGACTTGCTGTTCGCCGGTAATTAACATGCACTCTTTTATTGTTATTATTGTCGTGTATTTATTAATCTTATTCATATTATTATTGCTTACTTATTCACTTGTGGTAAGGTACTGAGTGTGGATTCCTGTCGTATATATATATGTTATTTGTGAAGAAAATGAGTTGGTTAGATTCTCTCTCTTCTCTCCTCTCCTCTCCTCTCGTCTCCTCTCACATCATTATTACTGTGGCTCTATACCTCCCCTCTGTTTCAGTGCGTGCTATGGTGTGCTGCGTTTCATCATGGAGTCTGGAGCCAAGGGGTGTGAAGTGGTGGTCTCAGGCAAGCTGCGAGGTCAGCGAGCCAAGAGCATGAAGTTCACTGACGGACTCATGATCCACTCAGGAGAACCTCGCCGCCACTACGTCGACACAGCTGTCCGCCACGTTCATCTGAGGCAGGGTAAGTTAGGTTAGGTTTGTAGTAGTAGTAGTGTTAGGTTACGTAAAGTTCTTTCTTGCTTCCTACCTCATGTTATTTGGATTTATATTAAGGTTGGGTTTTTAATTTGGTTGTGAGTGATTTGTGTGAATGAATGTAAGGTGTGATATTTATGTATGCTTAAGTCTTACCTATGTGATTTTAAACCTTATAATTTTGCAGGTATATATATGGTTATTGAAATTTGATTGTGATTCTGTAGTGAATGAAAATGTTTAATTCATGAGTAACTGTTTAAGAAGGTGTTATATATGTCGGGTTTATAGGCTGGACAATAATTCTTCCATTGTTTCTCTACTCAGGATTAGAAATACCCTTTGCATTATTTAAAAAAAAAAAAAACTTTCAAATGTAGGCGGCTCCATAAGAGACGACTCGCAAACAAGTTGTGGTTTTAATGCATAGTGAAATTTAACTTCTCTATAGATATATAAATGGAAAAATGAAAAGCATGTAGGGAGTAGATAAGCTGAAGGTAGAAGGCACAGTGTACACAGATGCATTACAACAAGCTGAGGTGATGCATAAAATCTTTCACACTGTATTTAGAAGTACAAAAATTAGTGTTATTGGCTAAGATATGGAATAGTTACCAAGACCAAGATATCACCACATGCTTTGTCTTCTTTACCCTCACCAGGTGTACTCGGCATCAAGGTGAAGATCATGTTGCCGTGGGACCCAACTGGCAAGAATGGCCCACGCACACCCCTGCCTGACCACATCAACATTGTGGAGCCCAAGGTACACTTTAGTAATGCCTAGTAATAATGATATATACTTTATTTTGTCTTTTTTTGTGTAATACAGAAAAGAAACTTGTGTAGATAACTCTTAATAGTAAGGTACACTTTATAAACTCATTGATAACTAATAATAAGGTACATTTTAATAACGTGTAGATAACAAACTCTTAATATAGTTTATTTCAGATATGTAGACTGAATGAGTTATATTACATTATGTTAATTCATACTTTTTAATATATTGAATCATCTATCATTCAACTATTATTTAGAGAATAGAATGAAGATTATGACCATTGATAAAGAGGTGAAAGTGTAAGTGTATGTGATTGATTGAGGTAAAGAGAGAGAGAGTAACATTAACATGGTCACGGGCGAGGCGTTAGATGACAGGTGTGATGATAGGAAACTGTATGAAATGGGATTAACGATGTGGAAAGTTAGAGAATATCTGACTTGATACATGGTTCTGTGAGGATGTGAAGCATGGTAAGGGTAGAGAGTAGAAAATAATAATATGACAAGCAGATTCTGAAAGCATAGACGTGTTTTATGCAGGAATTTGTATAGTTTAGTTATTTATTGATATATTTTTAACACTGCCATCTACAAACAGCATTCTTTTTGTATCATCCTTGCATATATCGTCCAATATTACCCTTTATTTCTCTAACTAAGCAAGTTGAACAATTGGAATTAGTTATAACAATTAACCTGTTGATCACATCTTTTTCAACCTTGTATTGTCATTTTGAAAGACTGCTGAGGGGGAAAAAAGGGAGAATTATTACCTTCACACCTTAGAAAGACTGATGACCTTACAAGAGGCTCCATAATCATGTGTAATGTAAAGTATTTGTTTCTAAGTCCTGTCCAACAGTTACTAATCACCATGTTGTTTAATCTTTACAGGATGAGATGATGCCCTCTGAGCCTCACTCTGAAAACAAGATGGAAAAGCCCGCGGCCCCCCCTGCTGCTGCCCCTGCCCCGGCGCCTGTCCCGGCAGAGTAACTGGTAACCTTAAGTTGGGGAAATAAAAAAAAAAATCACAAATGTCTATGTATTTTCATTGCTGCCAGTATGTGTGTTGTGTTAACCTTGTGACTGACTGACTGTGTTGTGTTGTGGAAGTGTCTCAGGATAAATGAATGGGATTGAAAGTGGAGTGGATTGGTTTTTGGACTAAAAGTAGTTTGTTTTGTGATGAAAATTAATATATCCTAGAAGTTACAGATTGGTTACGTGTGGAGGTGCTTATTTTCTGAATGGAAGGCCGAGCACCGCCCACGACATGACGTTGTGCTCTCAAATAACCCTGAGAGTCTATGTACACTTTCACTCGTCACCACGGCGCCGATTTGATGCCGGTACAACGAAGCGCCGTGGACAGTGTGAAGTGTACATGGCATGCTATGGAAGCGTTCACACTCTTCAACCTTTTGCTGTCTAATAATATGATAATGATCATTGTGCTTAATCTACCTACATATATGATTTTTTACACAAATATTATACCCTGAGGTACATTATATAATACAGTACTGTACATGCATTCTATTTATAATCTAGAATCTATTAATACATGATAAATTCAGTGGTAATATCCTTCAAAAGTATTACAAGTATTAAATAATACATAATTTCAAATGAAAAAATCTTTGATATGTAAATACTTTAAGGATATCTACAGATTACTGATTTTTTAGACATCCATCCACAGATTTCCAAAATTTTTGGTGGCAACACTGCCTCTGCTGAACACAGTCCTGCTCACCAGTGACAATGGAGGAAATTAATTACCAATATTAAAATTTCAATGACAATACAGAAAACATAGATTATTTACTAGTATATGAAGACAATATATAATTTATAGCCTATTAAGATATTGAAAACATTAGGAATCTATTACTGGTATTTGATGACAGTTATTATAACCTATTACCAATATTTGAAGATATTGATAATAGCCTATTACCAGTATATGAAAATATTATTTTTTCTATATTACCATATTTCTATATATACTATATTTCTATATTACCATATTTCTATATTTACTATATTTCTATATTTACTATATTTCTATATTTACTATATTTCTATAATTACTATATTTCTATAGGGGCCCGGGTGGCTCTGTGGTACAGTGCTGGCTCGTGACCTAAAGGTTGTGAGTTTGATCCTGGCTCACGGCAGTTTCTTGGTGAGGGGCAGCGCTCTCTCCCTAGCAGAACTATATGGCCTATAGATGCCTAGTTCAGGGAGATTCTTTAATCACCTTTTATATTTCTATATTTTTATTACCATATTTCTATATTTACTGTATTTCTATATATACTATATTTCTATATTACCATATTTCTATATATACTATATTTCTATATATACGATATTTCTATATATACTATATTTCTATATTATATGACTTTACTGATGAAAGCCTATTTTCATTACTTGAAGTTTTGTTGATTATATTCTATTACCGATTTTAAGAGACGATATATTAATTATAAGCTATTACCATTCTTTTAATATATGTATATATTGATTATATGTTGAAAAACAAGAGGCAACTGAAGGTAGGGCACATGGTGGTGTGGACGAGCCAATCTGATGTGTTGGTGACGGAATTGAATGAAGAAATGTGATGAAACAGGGATGTAACAAGTTGAAGTTGAGTGACTAGTATGCAATGTTTATACATTAGAGGGACTAAATAGGAAGGAAGGGTTGAAGACTGGAAGAGTAGGTATTCAATAAAGCAAAGGCAGCCGGGTGTCTGTGGTGCAGTGCTCGGCTTGTGACCCAAAGGCTGTGAGTTGATCCTGGTTACTGGCTACTGGGTGAGAGGCAGCACTCATTAACCCTAGCAGAACTATATGGTGTATAGATGCCTAGTTCAGGGGGATTATTTAATCAATGAAGACGAAATGGGTTTCGGCTGCAAAATTGTAGTGAAAAAGAAACTACCATTTGTCAGTGTAGGAGGAAGAACAGTTGTATGTTTGCATGCAAGCAGTGGCGTGACTTGTGATGAGGTGGTGGTGGCGGAAACAAGTTTTTAATTAAATAATTATTGTGATTAAGTGAGCACAGGAAATCGTTATTACACGGTTTGATTTTTGTGTGTAGTTCCGTGTATATTAATTAGCTTACAACGATGCTATAGGGAACTATTATTAATACGTGGAGTCCAATATATATATGCAAGGATAATGTACTTGTAAAAAGAGAGATTGAGGTTATATGATATTTGCGACCGCTGGATTATTTTATCACTGAAAAAACAAAACCAAGAGTGAAGCATTGTCTACCTTGAAGAAAACTTATAGGAAAGTTACCTCAAAGGGACGGTATTACATTAAAATGACTAAAATAAATTGTGCAGCTGGCTATGTAAAGTGTGGTTAAAGTTTGATTAACTTACTCATAGGTATGCCAGGAACAAACAAAAATATAAAAAAAACCCAGGAATTTAAGCGTTCGGGTATGGGAGCCTAGGGTCTCGGGTAGCAGTAATAAGCCTCACACGTTCTCAACATATTCAAGAGAGAACTTAATCATTCGAGGCGTCACTATAAAAATTATAAAACCTACACCAAAAAACAGACGAGGCAAGTCCATCTGTGCCTCCATATGCCTACTGGTGCCAACGGTTAATGATATAAAAAAAAAAAATCAAAATATTTAGCAATACCTCTCAATAATAATAATATTGTTGCGGCGACGCATTTAGCATGTAAATAGTGTTGTGTAAATAGAGTTATTGTAAGTATAGGATGTAGAGGCAGGGAGCGGTGGGTCACTCAGGCCTCCCTGGGGAGTGAGGGTTGACAGGTGTCAAGATACGGTGACCTACGTATCTGTGTTTTTCGGCGATACGCAGTCGTGGTGGGGTGTGTTTGAGAGACGTGGCTGGTTGTTGGGGGGAGAAGGAGCGAGGGAGTGAGAGAGTGAGGAGTGTGAGAGAGACAGAGACAGAGGGACACAGCGGAGGAAGGCCGATCCTGGGCGAGTGAAGGGCAGGGCCTTGGATGGAAGTGGACAGGGTGGCCGGAGAAATGGCATCCCTGGCTTCCTTAGGTCTGTCCTCACTAAGGGAGTGGCTGACTGGCTGTGTGGAGGTTGTTGTGTGCATCCTGGGCGAGTGAAGGGCAGGGCCTTGGATGGAAGCGGATAGGGTGGCCGGAGAAATGGCATCCCTGGCTTCCTTAGGCCCTGTCCTCACTAAGGGAGCGCATGGACTTGTGGAGGTTGCTGTGTGTGGACTTGTGGAGGCTGTGTGTGTTCTGGGTGAACCTCTTGTGGAGAACTCTTTGTGCCCTGAGTCTGTAATGTTGTGCTGTACCCTGTAAGCGTGTTGTTTGTAAATATACCAGGAAAGGAATAGTGTGGTTGTGTGTGATTTGTGTAAAAACACCCCTTTTCTCGTCTCGCCAACCCCCGCTACACGAGCCCCAGGAGAGCGTTACCTTGTAGCAGTCTCCCCAACACACCATAGAGAACGTGCGGTTAGCAGCTCTGGTGAGAATGTGTTGCTCCACCACATACTATTATAACTTTATTTTTTATTATATTTTTCAATATTCATTGTACTCTATATATATCTTTATTTATGTTTTCTTTTATAATAGTATTATATATTTTGTTGCGCTGCTGACCAGCGCACACCCATCAACTTGGTGCGCACTGTCATCAAACAGTGCGCATATTCAAAATACCATATACCACAACTCTTCAGCAATTGTTATTTACAGTCTGTATTTTTGATAAAATAAAAAACCTTAACTGGATCTGAGTTTTCTCATTCTCCAGTGGACCAACTAGCTACAAACACTCACAAGCACCAATGCTACAATTGGTGACCCAAGAGTGAGCTATGGTCAAACAGTGACATACTGCCTGTGCTGAACAAAGAGCACATGTTCCTAGTGTGAAGGCCTGGGTCTTACAGATTCATTCGCTTTCACACTCCCAAGGCAAAAAGTCTCACCTCCATTATGGGGTTCGTGAGAATGAGCCGACGGACGGGAATATTCTACACACTTGTGTAGCTGTCACTTGTAAGGTTCCCCCTCCCACCCACCCTGGCACCTTCTGTGCCCCCTCAGACGCCTTCACCGCGTCTTCAGCGGCCTAATGCGCACGCATGCGCGGCCTCTACCCCCTCAGACGCCCTCACTGCGTCATCGGCACGGCTTTATGCCCTGCCCCCTCAGACGCCTATTGCGTCTTCAGCGGCCTAATGCGCACGCATGCGCGGCCTCTACAACCCCCAGACGCCTTATTACGTCTTCAGCCGCCTCACGCACACTCTACACCCTCTGACGCCTTCTCGCGTCATCATGTTCAACCCCTACCCCCCGCCTCGCGGCGTTAAAGTGATCTTCACCATCGCCACTCACCGCCCTGTGGATTATTCATCACCCTGTGGATTACTCATCGCCCTGTGGATTACTCTACTCGCCCGTGGATAGTACAGTACGGTGCAGACAACGCTCCAGCAGACGCCCTCTTCCACTGCCGTGTCGTCTTCTTACACTCCCAGGCATCATGGTCGCTCTATGCTGATGGAACTACAGATGCAAAACATCGCTTTTCATCAGCTTCACGACCCCTCACCCTGGCATCTGAGCTTCACGGCACATCTGGGGGGACTTCACCTGGACCGACACCTGCACCGACTGTCAAGCCTCCATGGTGATTCGGCACTTGACCTCGTCGGCCCCTCTGCCACACTGCCGGTTATCGCTACATCCTCTCGGCAACCGCCGCTACAGGACTCCCAGCTACCACCCGCAGTCGAACGGTCAATCACCAGCCTCCGCCCAACGCGAGAACTCTTCCCAGGCGAACAAGCATCCACAGGATGACATCATTCCTCCCTTCCTCGTCACTAGGGGGGGAGTATTGTAGCAGTCTCCCCAACACACCATAGAGAACGTGCGGTTAGCAGCTCTGGTGAGAATGTGTTGCTCCACCACATACTATTATAACTTTATTTTTTATTATATTTTTCAATATTCATTGTACTCTATATATATCTTTATTTATGTTTTCTTTTATAATAGTATTATATATTTTGTTGCGCTGCTGACCAGCGCACACCCATCAACTTGGTGCGCACTGTCATCAAACAGTGCGCATATTCAAAATACCATATACCACAACTCTTCAGCAATTGTTATTTACAGTCTGTATTTTTGATGAAATAAAAAACCTTAACTGGATCTGAGTTTTCTCATTCTCCAGTGGACCAACTAGCTACAAACACTCACAAGCTACCAATGCTACAACCTCAGTTAAGGAGAGGTAACGTGTTTTGGCGACACCCTGCCTTGGAGGGGAAGTGAAAAAGGGGGGTGTGCCGTAACAATATAATAAAGTCTAGTTAAGTTTGGTTAATTTACTCATAGCTATGCCAGGAACAGGATGAAACGCCTATATAATGTTAGCTATTGATTAATTGTTTTATTTGTGAGATATACAAGGTCATACATCAGAGCCAATGTGCAGGTATACAAAGAGCACTTCCCAGGATAACACAAGGAAGTCCATACACTTAAACTTCCATTGTGATCCTGATAATACAACGTGCCTGAATAAATTATACCTTAATATTGTATAGCACGGATGAAAAGCACCTTCCAACGAGCATGACTTAGTACACATGCATCTTGAACACACACACACACACACACACGCATCAGTGAGTGTAGAAAGCAAAGCATTACGACGACCCGCGAAGATGACTCAGGCGTGAGCATACATACATCCCTATAAGAGTATACTTTCCTTTTCGGTTCGGGGGTTTTCCAGTCATGAGGAAAGCATTAAGCCATAAATGCAGTGAAAGTATAGGAAGATGCACCAATAATGGATGAAGAGAAAGCAGAACATACGCCATTATTGTTGTCGGAAGAGAGAGTGAGAGGTCAAGGAGGCAGGCAGGACGTGGGGGTGGGGGAGAGAGGCGATATGGCGTCAGTGTTATATGTGGAAGAAATGAACAGTATGGCGTTAATTATTAGTCTCTCTCTCTCTCTCTCTCTCTCTCTCTCTCTCTCTCTCTCTCTCTCTCTCTCTCTCTCTCTCTCTCTCTCTCTCTCTCTCATCAGTGTATGCCATTGGAATGCACGCGGGAAGGGTGTGTTAAGGGGAACTGTGTCGGTGGGGCGTGCGTGAGGAAAGGGTGTTAGGTGTTCGTGTTAGTCTTGAGGAGAGGAGAGCGTGTTGGGCGTGATGGTGTCGAGGAAAGTGTGTGGGGGGAGGGGCTGGGCGGGGCGGTAAGTTGACACCTCGTAAAGGAAAGCGGAAACAAAAGAAAGTTAAGAGAACTGCGTAAGAAATAAAGAAAGAAAAAGAAAGATGATAGAAAAAAAAGTAAAATCAGGAACTGTATACATTCCTACCTACATACTGTTCTCAGGCTACACACACACACACACACTCACTACGTGCTAGAGTAACCTATTAAGCCCTTGAAAGCACGAACTCAGATGCATGGGCAAGGTGGGTGAAGGTGTGGGTGGTTGGGTGGGTCTGGGCGGGCAATCGGTACACATACGCACTTCCGTTTTGGGTGGGAAGTGTTTCATGACGTGTGTTCTAATTCCACGAGGAGAAATTAACAGATAAAAACCATAACCACCCTATAACCAAGGTAACTAGGCTAATTAAGGGACCGTGTCATTACCAGCCTCGAACTTGAAAACTAACAATAGGTCATTTTAAGTAGACTGGTTATGCGGTAATTAGAAACTGCGGCTTGAAGCATCCTCACCTCTACACGCTCCTCAATGACTTTCTAAGCAGTGAGGATTTGCTGCCACTGACTCAGGCTCACTCGTCACTACACCGTCAGTCAGTGTAGGAGCTGCCTCTGGAGTGGTAATGCCGCGCCTCGCTCCGGCCAGACTGTCTTGCTGTTGGTGTCACAGTCAACGCAACGAGACAACGAGTTAATTAAGGTGACAGAAGTTTGTGTTTAATAGCACTTTATTTATTTTTTTTCATAATTCATTTCTACTTTTTTTTTAAGGTTTTTTTTAATTAAATTGTGGTATAAAGTTGATCATGTTTTAGCTTGCTTGTATATATATATACTTTACCTACTAATTAATTAACTACGTTTGCCCCGAATCGTGACTTACATATGTAACGCCAAAACACTATCAGTCAATCAGTCAATATGGATAAAAAAAAACCTAACATAAATAACGAAGATAAATAACATGACCACAGGTAAAAAAAAATAAATAAAGGTAACACAGATTGACAGGTAGACATATGAATGAGTTAATTACCGCGGAGAAGGAGGGGGAAGGGGGAAGGGAGTGGTTAGACAACACTCAAGGCTCTTAGCAGGGTCTTGGCTGTGGCTGGTACAGACAGATGGGATGGGTTGGGTTGGGTAGGAAGGGAGAACAGGAAGTAATGAGAGTAAACGACTTTCTTATTTCCTTACTCATTCACTGTTTGGTTTTAGAAAGGATGGTAAAGGGTTTTTCTTGTATTATCATTATCAATTATTATCATTATCATAATTATTATTGTTACCGTCATCCATCTTCCTTTAAACGCTGTGACCGGAAAACTTACTCCATATATCTAATAAACTCTCTCGAAAACGTGTGCGTGTGCCATATGTTGCGTGTGTGTGTGTGTGTGTGTGGTGTGTGTGTGTACCTGCTCATGGCGACAGAGGTTCCTTAACTTATTTTCAATGCTCTCTATCACTGTCATTTTCTATTTATTTTTCTCTGTCTATGTATCTCTGTCTGTCTGTGTGTCTATCTCAAAATTTACCTTAAGTGTTTGCTCAGTCAAATAATTTACACATTTCATACTGGCAGTAATTTATTCCTTTCCTTTAGCTTCTCGATCATCAACATTCCTCATTGATGATGTAACGTATTTAACTTTCCTTTCCCTCCTTGGCAACAGATGGAACACGAGAGGTGACATCCGGAAACTAAGAGAACAATTTCACTCAACGAATTGGAATGTTAACAATGATATCCTCGGTGACAAGATAAGGAGAGGTGAAACTAAGCATCTAAAAAGTGCTTGCGTGTATACATGTGTGCGTGTGAATGTGTGCATGTGGACCTGAACCTCCATGAAGCATACATCTTCAAATATGACAACTGTTTGCATTGAAAGTCCAAACAAACTCGTGGCATGGCAAATAGAAAACAATACACAACTCCATAACTTCTAAACCCAACGCGAGGCTGAAGGTGTCAAGTGTGTCTGTCTAGAACAAGGCAGAGAGGACGAGACTGTAGCCGTGTGAAGAGGAGAGGAGAGGAGAGGAGAGGCATCGCGTATCACACCGTCAGGACGCTATGGCCGTTACCAGATGCCGTGGCCGTGTTGTTGGTGACCTCATGGAGAAACGTGGGGGGGATAGAAGGCATGCAGGGTGCTGTGGGCGTCCAGCAAGGTCGTGGGCGGCTGTGGTGGTGGTGATGGCAGCGTTGTGGGCGTGTCCAGTCGAGTGCAGGAGTAATCGTTCACTTTTAGGTAAGTGTTTGTTGTTTTTGTCAAGTGAGTTTCCTATTAGTATGTTTTTCTGATTCTAGTGTATGTATCATTTAACTCTTTTTTACTAATTTGATGTGAAGTGATTGTTTGTAGGATGTGTTCATGTGTATGATGACGTATTTGAAGTACAGTTTTAAGTCAATACAGACATACTTTTGTGTTTATTGATTAGTAATAAAGTGTACAATTAATTATTCGTAAAGATTTTCAAGCTGACAAAGGTGCCATTGTTTGTTAAATTGGCGATTTTGTGTCTCTTTCATGGAATTGGAAAAGTAAACCGATGCAGATGTTCTTTTGTTTGTAAATTCTAGCGCGACCGTGGAGCGAATCAAGGCTTCTTTTATCTACGCGGAATTAATTTTCTTTTTTGTTTTCTCTCTCTGTTTATCTTTCCCCACGTTTGATCTCGGGCTGACAACACACACACACACACACACACACACACACACACACACACACACACACACACACACACACACACACACACACACACACACACACACACCCTGGCCTGAGATAGTGTTGGCCCCGGGCAAGGCGTGTGTATGCTAGTAAGAGATTTAAAAGATCTTAAACCTCTATATTTACATAACACTAGTTACCTTTGTTTCTCCCGCTGCTGATAGACGCAGGATCGTGACTGACTGAGTGACTGACTAACTGCTTGCACACACACACACACGCGCACACACACACACACACACACACACACACACACACACGCACACGGGTGAATCGTGGACATTATTCTTTATTATTTCTTGTCTCTTCACTTTTTTGTGTTGATCAGCTGAGCCATATATCATACTTTCTCTTCTCTCTTTTTTCGTCCTCGCCCCAGAAGGTGAAAACGCAAAACGGTGTGACCTCAAATTAACAACCGTAGCAAATACATCAAAAAATAAAAAAGAAAGAAGGGAAAAAATATTAATAGGAACACTTATTTACTTAACACACACACACACACACACACAAAAAAAAAGATAAAATAATATAGGATAAGAATAAATTACTGAATCTTATTATTATTATTATATATATATATAAAAACACAAGATTCCTTTCACCTTATAACGCCTAACTTTTACTCGCGTCTACTTCACCTCGTATTCAACTGGGCGAGTGCAATTTTTTTTCCCTCTTTTTTTTTCCGGTCATTAAATTCACACATTGTCGGCGGCTAGCGTTCAGAGGAGGAGGAGGAGGAGGAGGAGGAGGAGGAGGAGGAGAAGAAGGGGAGGAGAAGGAGGAGGAGGGGAAGGAGGAGTAGGAGTAGGAGTATACACCGAAACGCCGCCTCACAGACACGCTTCCCGGCTTGCATCTTCCTCCTCCTCCTCCTCCTCTTCCTCCTCCTCCTCCTCCTCCTCCTCTTCCTCCTCCTCCTCCTCCTCCTCTTCCTCCTACTACTACTTTCGCATCTAGAGCATGAAAGGTATTTGTAAGGTCAGTGTGTGAATAATACTCCGTCATGAACGCGTGGAAACTGCGAGGGAAGTTTTCAGTATGAGGGAAGTTTGATAATAACGTGTATTTTCTCCCGTCAATTTAGGAAGCGTAAGTCTAGGTAGCATTGCTCGTTTTGGTGTGTGAGTCTAGGTTAGAAAATTGTATTGTTGTTTTCTGTTATCTAATTCTTCTTCTTTTTGTCTATTATCTAATACATTTTTTTTATTTTTCTTATTTTTTTGTGTCATGTAGTTTTCATCTTTTTCTAATTTATTTTGTTTTTACTTATATATTTTTCTGTTTTATCTTCTTATTGTGTTTATTCTTTTTCACGATTTTCATCAAAGTTTAATTTTTTTTAACACCCACGTAAAACATATAGAAATCTAAAGAAAATTAATAGTAATCTAAAATAGCATGATGATTAATAAAAAATGATAGAGAGAAAATAGGGCACCAGCGTAGTAATCTATCTAACAGAACACACTCACACACACACACACACACACACACATACACACACACACACGTAACAGTTTGCGTGATAATGAAGTAGCTCAGGTGTCATTGTACTTTACCTATACACCACCTACTGATTCTACCTTACATGGCCAATTTAATCAATAATCCAAAATTCACCGTAAGACAAACCTACATAGAAGAGATTGACAATAATACATGTGCTACTTTCTTCTCTCTCATAACACAATCGCAATTATCACTCCCATCTTACTTACAAAATGACTAACTTCACCCATACCAAATCTTTAACCAGTCCTTTCTTTCCTTCCTTCCTTCCAGCCCCAAGTACCAACACAATCCTGGGCGTGGATTCCTGCCCCATGGCCTTCCAGAAACTTGGCTCCCGTTGTTATTTCTACGGGTACTTCCCTCTCAACTGGTACAGAGCCGCTGAATTCTGCCACTCCTTCGGGCGCGGCGTTTCCCTGGCTACTATAGAGACAGCTGAGGAGAACTACTATGTGAAAAAATGGTTGACCTTGAATGGTGAGACGGAGAGAAGAGGGAGAGAGGGAGAGGGTCAGAAGGAAGGTGTTGAATTCTTGCATAAATCCACTACACAAATGAAAGAATGAGTGAGTGAGATTGAGTGAGTGAATGAGTGAGTGAGTGTCATCCTTTCTCCTCACTCCCTCGTTACGCCTTTCATGTAGTGGGAATGTGACAGGAAATGTGTAAACCCCTTTCTCCCCCGACAGCTGAGTCAGTCACATTTGCACTGAAACACGTTGATTTGGGGAGAGGGGAGGACTAATATATAAATGTAGGGAGGGAAGGTGCATGACGGAGGGAGGCTGCCTGTCATGCACTCATCTGGCACAGTGCTCTTCCTCCTCCTCCTCCTCTTCCTCCTCCTTCAGAACTGTTTAGTATTAGTATGTTAGGTAATGATTTCGTAGCCTATGTTATGTTATGTTATGTTCCCATTATGATTTCGTATTACTAGGATGTACATTTAGGTGTTGTGTGCAAATATGTATGCGTTGTTTGGATGGCTGTAAAATTCTAACCAGCTTATCCCCTTGGCGCTAGTAAAGGAAATACAGATTTATTATTGTCAGACTTTGCAATATTCAGTTTTAAAGGTGTAAGGCCCGCTTAGGTGAACTTTACATAGCAGTGCTGGAGGAGTGATTGAGAGAGAGAGAAAGAGAGAGAGCGAGAGAGAGAAAATAGATCACATCCCTGATAACACTCTTTAGAAGGTCCTCTCAATGTGTGTTTCATGGAAAGTTGAGTTCATGTTAAAGCTGATTATGTATGCTTACTTAATGAGGTTGAACTGTGCAGCACAATCACGAGACTAATTATTGCACGGAAATTGCACTCGATTCTGATCCATATTGACTGTTAGAATCATGATCATTCTCTCGTAGCAGTGGCAGTACATGCAGCGCCAGGAGGAGGAGGAGGAGGAGGAGGAGGAGGAGTAGAGGTCTGGTTGTGTGTGTGTGTGTGTGTCCTGAATTAAGATATGAAAGTTTACAAATGACTCTGACTCTTTCTCCCGCAGGCAACCACAAAAGCGGCGTGTGGGTGGGCGGCTCAGACAACGGGCACTACGGCAAGTGGGCGTGGTTCCCTACTGGTGAGTGACAGAGGGCAGGGGAAGCAGGTGAGGCAGGGAGGCAGGGGAGGCAGGCAGGGAAAGCTCGTAGCGAATCATGTAGCAAAATTTAACAAGTTGATTAATTTACTTTTCGTATTTCCCGTTAAAAAAAAAAAAATTGTAACTGCATGAAATTGTGAAAAGAAAAATGAAAAAAAGGGAACCTGGTTCAGACTTCCTTTTCACTAGGAAGCGGCGAAATAAACAAAAAAAAAATAAATATATACATACATATAGACACATATATACATCAGTCTTCATTGTAGGGTTCAGAATTAATTTGGAATGGACAGCAGGAACACCCTCCAGCTTGATTACTTTCCCAATGTACTGAGTTTATTGCGTGGGAGTGGGGTGGGGCGGACCGGACCGGACCGGACCATACTGTGTGTGCCACGGCCGCCCTGTCCGCTGGCTGTGTTGGTACTTCACTAACGGCAGCGGCACCAGCACGTTCCAGTACACAAGGGAAGGCGAACGGCGCTGACTGGCCGCTGGAGACGTGACTCAAGGGAGTGTGGGAGAGGACGGCACTGTTATTAGCGTTATTGTTATTGTTGATGTTATTGTTGTTGTTGTTGTTGCTCGTGTGTCTTTCCTTTGATGTCACCGCTTCTTCAGTAACTTTCCTCCCTGTCCACCCTTCACCCATAACCTGTGTCAGGATTTCCATGTACTACCACAGCCGTACACTCATGAAAAGTTGATTCTCTTACAGGATTTTCCGGCTCAACTTTACGTGATTGGCCATTATATTAAGGATTTGAAGTTAATTTATTTATTAAGTCCAAAATATATGGTTGAATTGTGTTACCTTCTGATGTTGACTCCATATTTACATCTCAAAACGGTAGGCTGACGAAGCTTTATATTTAATAGTTAAATTTTCAGTTAACATGATTACGGTGCCCTTCAGGTATATGGTAGTTTGTATTAAATACTTGATAACTTGTAACTGACAGCATAATTACATCATATTAATGTATGTCGGCCCATTTATGTCTTTTATCTGGTGCTAACTCTGTGTGCATACATTTGGAAACTGTTGTGGTAAGGTTCTGATGCTTATAAAACAATGTACTGACGTGCGCTATCCAGATTATAGTAATTGTAGTGAAGTGAATGTGTATAGGTATAGACTAAACTAACTTAACCCTTTTCATCAACCCTTTTCCTTATACTCACATTTCCTTCATGCACTCTTACCCTCGCTCCTCTCTTCAGGCCAGTTGGTGAGGCCACAATGCACCCTTAACCCTCCCTTTCCCTTATACTCACATTTCCTTCATCTACTCTTACCCTTCCTCCTCTCTTCAGGCCAGTTGGTGAGCTACAGTAACTGGGGTCCGTCTCAGCCCAGCGGTGGTGATCAACACTGCATGTACCTGGTTGGCGGCCTCCTCGGGTACCAGTGGGCTGACTTCCATTGCGAGTTTGATATGAATTTTCTCTGCGAGCACGGCGTGAACAATGTGCAAGTGTGGAGGAGAAAGAGGAGGAAGAGGAGGAGTTGGAGGTAAGGAGTAGTAGTATGGAGGGAGTAATGTTGTGGTAGAAAGTTGATGAGAATAATTGTTTTCTCGCTCTCTTGTGAATGCATGAATGACTGCCTGCCTGACTTAAATGCATTCTTTTTTTAGATCTATTGTGGGAAACAGACACAATAATACGTTGGAAAGTTTACAAAGTCGTGGAGCTGAATAAACTGTAAGTGAATCTTCCTGATATTCTTCTGTTGTTTCTTGATGCTTATAATATCAACTACTACCCTCAGTATTTATATTATAGGAGTTTGACGTGTCCTTTCAGCATGGCTCTGGTATTCCTGCTCCTTATACTTCCTGCACTGGGCGTTGAACCGGCCTGGCATTGCAGTATTGACAAGAGTGCCTCTAGGAAGAAAGCTTGCTGCATAGGTATAACAAAGCGAGAGGTATACTTCATTGATCTCGATAACTTTTGTAGGACTTGGGTAGTGAATTATTATTTGATATCATTTCCTTCCTCTTCAATCTTCTCCAACTGTTTTTGTTTTTCTTTCTTGATATTCTTCTTTTCTTTGCAATCAAGGAATGTATTTATTTCTTATATAGGATTTATATTTCCAATTTTAGTTTTCTATTAGTCTTTAAGGAATATCATTATCACTCAAATTTTACCTTTAAGAAAGTAGATCCTATGTAGTATTTATTAATGTATTTATTGTTTCAGTGTTTTCCTTCATTTCCACAACGTGAAGGAAGTGAAGGTAGAATATGATATATTTAATTAATTTATTATTAGCACATACACTGTTGTTATATTGCATGATTACTACAACGTTATGCAATGAATTACATTTTTGACTTATTTTAAATTTATGTCATTACATATGCATTTATTTAATGTATTTTGTATTATTAGATGTATGTTTTGTTCCCTATAATGCCTAGTACCTTTAATCGTGTGCATGTGATGTTTACATTTACTCAGATCAACAAGTGAAGTGAAATATTGAAGTAGTTTTGACAAAAGTTATACCTTTCATGGTAGTTTTCTTCGGCAGGAAAGAAATTTTGAGGGAGGACTTAGAGGTCTTGTAACGTGGAGTTGAAGAAAGTTTTATAAAAGCTCCCGTAACGTTAAGTACAGTTAGCATCAGGTATGCATTCATGTCTGCTTCATGCCTCGCCTTTAAGACAAGAGCGCAATATAAGGGGATAGGGGCGTGTCTATCCTCTCTAAATATTGCACCCATCCACCCATCAGCTCACACCTTCCATCACCTATCTCCCAACATACACATTCTCATTGCCATTGCTATACAACATACTCGTATATTATAACATCGATCGTTTTGTGTGTTGTCTTGTATTGAAGAGACACACGAAAACATCATTACTGAATTCATTTAGAAACTTCATCATTTTACACTCCCATCACAACGAACGAATTACAAGCAAAGTGTCAAGGTTTTCGTAAGTAAACAAGCGATGATATTAGTTCCTTCAACACCATGAATGATCTGTTTGGTTTTCTATGCTTGGTAACGTGATCAATGTTCCTTCATATATCACTGTCTTCCTCCTTTGTCAGCCTGCTTGGTGGATTGGCTGTCAGGCGATCATCTCTGTTGATCACGTTTCATATTTGTTATTCAGATGCGTGATTTCATATGATTATGTTATATTGATTATTAGTGAAATCGTTTATATATATTTATTGTTTCGTTAATAAAATGTTAATGTGTTTGTGTCAAGACTTACGCATTAACCTTATATATTAGTGACGCTCCTGATTGTAATGTGAGAATTGAAACATTTAATACCATGAATGTGATGAAGGGACCCTGTTAGCCGCGGGTCACTACTTCCTGGATAACGTATTGAGTAGTGATGGAGTTATTGCAGGTCTTGCAATGTAACACACACACACACACACACACACACACACACACACACACACACACACACACA
>JAPQNM010000006.1:15508721-15528721 GCA_029783475.1 Metacarcinus magister | reverse complement strand
CACACACACACACACACACACACACACACACACACACACACACACACACACACACACACACACACACACACACACACACACCTGTATCATTGTTCACTCACACACGATGTTTTGATCCTCACAAGAAACATTCGTTCCCAAAACAGAGCTTCAGATTCACCACTTTTTTGTATATCCTCGAGCGTCTTATTGACTTTGGAAACACTTGAATGAACACAGAAAGAGAAGGAGGAGGAGGAGGAGGAGGAGGAGGAGGAGGAGGAGAGGAGGAGGAGGAGGAGAAGAAGAAGAAGAAGAAGAAGAAGAAGAAGAGGATGTCTCATAAATTATTTGTTGGATTAATTAATTCCCAAGATTCATTACTAACACGAAAAAAACAGAAAAAAACGATAAGATAAGAAAGGTACTCCTGTCTTACCCCTGCTGAGAGAGAGAGAGAGAGAGAGAGAGAGAGAGAGAGAGAGAGAGAGAGAGAGAGAGAGAGAGAGAGAGAGAGAGAGAGAGAGAGAGAGAGAGAGAGAGAGAGAGAGTAACAAAAAATATAGATATAAAAGTTAGAATAACACTATATCTCATGGGATGAACAGATGTGGAAACTTGTAATAGGTTTGAAGGAAAGTTTGAGCTTAACACGACTGTGAGAGGAAGTGTTGTAAGTGTATTATTAGTAATGATGTAGTACAAGTGCGTGGAGACACACCTCGGGGGATACGGAACTACAAATGTTATTCTTAATACATATTACACATATATAAAAAAAATATATATATATAATTAAATAATGTATGGCTTCTTTTTGTTTGAAATTTTCCGAAATCAACCTGAGTTCAATTGTCACTGCTATTCTTTGATGCTAATAATATAATGAAATAATTTATATTTTTGTTTTGTTTTAAAATTCACATATTTACATTACTATTCCTTTACAGCTGTTAACTATGACGCCAATAACTCTTTCTTCATTCCTTAATCACAGAGACTTACCTGGAATGCTAATACATTTACTTTTACTGCCGCTAAATTGCACGTCTAGAGTTATGGAGATTGCAAGACACCAGCCGTTTGTCAGACCACTGAATAACGCTTTATTTTTTTCTTCTTCAGTTCTTCCTTGATGCTTCACAATCTGTAGGTAGCGAACGTTGCTCCTCCTCTCGCCTTTGTGTCGTCTGCAAACCTTTGAGATAATTACATCCATTTCAAAGTCACAGTTGCTAGTGTTTGATAGAAAGAGAAACAGAACTATTATACAACTTGACAATGGGAAGGTAATAGATACATGGAGGGAAGAAAGGCGGGGAAAGGAGATGGAAGGGAAGCAAAGGGAGGGGAAAGAAGGGGTAAAGAGCGAGTGTAAGAGAGTAGAAAGAAACGGAAGCAAACTGGATGTAAAGAAAGGGAAAAAAATGGAAGAAAATGAATAAAAGAGGGAATGAGGGATATAGAATGGAAAGAAAGGAAGGAGATAAAGATACAAAAGGAAGAGAAGGAAGTTCAGTTCAATCTGTTGTGTTCTATCGTCACATCCGTCTTATAAATCATAGCTATTTACTTAAGGAATATCTCATGATGAATATTTGTCAAGCCTTCTTCAAAATCGGAATATATACATGATTCCCTATATCTGTATTACACTTTTTTCTTTGCACAGTGTATAGAATATTCATAAAGACAACCAAGGATAAAGTGGAAGGGGAGAAAGGAAATAAGGATGATGATGAGGAGGAGGAGAAGGATTAAAAAGAAGAAAAAAAAGAGGCAAGTGTGTGTTTTTCGGATTAGACAAATGAATAAATAAACGATTGAATAGATGAATTATGTAAACAAGAGAGAGAGAGAGAGAGAGAGAGAGAGAGAGAGAGAGAGAGAGAGAGAGAGAGAGAGAGAGAGAGAGAGAGAGAGAGAGAGAGAGAGAGAGAGAGAGAGAGAGAGAAAGGGGGGAGTGTTTCAAAGGGATGGCGATATTTCTTGCTTGTTTAGTTTTTTTTTTCTTGTTTCTTTTTTCTTTGTTTCCTTTTGTATGTTTTTTTCCTCCCTCTCTCTCTCTCTCTCTCTCTCTCTCTCTTTGGTTGAATCTACATCCTTTCCCCCACGCTGCTCGTTAGGGGAAATTAGCCTAGTTGATGCTGTTATTGTTCTTTGTTGTTGTTGTTGTTGTTGTTGTTGTTGTTGTTGTTGTTGTTGATCTACACTTTCATCTCTCTGCTTCTTCTTTTCCTACTACTACTACTACTACTACTACTACTACTACTACTACTACTACTACTACTACTACTTTTCATATTCTGATTTTCCTCATTTTGCTTTCTTTCTTTCTCTCTCATCGTCTTCTTCTTTCTCCTCCTCCTTATTTATTCTTGCATTCCCAGAGGCGTAACAATAGGGACACACCACCACCACCACCACCACCACCACCACCACCACCACCACCACCACCACCACCACCACCACCACCAACACTAGCCTTAGTATGACTTCCTCCGAGCTAGTAACATCATGATTCAGGGGAAGGGAGTGAGGTCTGTTCTGATCCCGGGAGTAATTTAAAACTTGCTCTAAAAATGAATACAAAATGTTGGGTGTGTCCTTAGGGTGAGCTATAAACCTATAGCTACTAGCGGGCGGAGGGAAGGGAAGGGAAGGGAAGGGAAGGGAAGGGAAGGTAGGGTAGGGAAGATAAAATAAGGTAGAAAGGTATGGGAAGGGAAGGTAAAATACATATTGAATAAGTTATCCTACACTGTGTACATAATTTATATTGTGTATATTTTATTTTATTGGTTTTATTCATCTTATTTATTTGATATTTCTTTGATAGGATTTCCATTGTCTCACTTATTATCTCTCTCTCTCTCTCTCTCTCTCTCTCTCTCTCTCTCTCTCTCTCTCTCTCTCTCTCTCTCTCTCTCTCTCTCTCTCTCTCTCTCTCTCTCTCTCTCTCTCTCTCTCTCTCTCTCTCTCTCTCTCTCTCTCGGGAATAATGTAAATCGAAGACTCACTGCAGTTATTTGGGTTTAATTGTTCCTCCTCCTCCTCCTCCTCCTCCTCCTCCTCCTCCTCCTCCTCCTCCTCCTCCTCCTCCTCCTCCTCCTCCTCCTCCTCCTCCTCCTCCTCCTCCTCCTCCTCCTCGGGCAAGCTTTGGTATGCAAACAATGCCTTGATTTATTCGCATATTTTGTGTGTGTGAATGTTGCCGCCAAATAGGTCTTTTTGATGTCGCTTTTTTGTCCTTGCAGCTTATGTAAATTTACTTGAATTGCTGTAGATCTATATCACTGTACTTTATGAGCTCATAGAGAGAGAGAGAGAGAGAGAGAGAGAGAGAGAGAGAGAGAGAGAGAGAGAGAGAGAGAGAGAGAGAGAGAGAGAGAGAGAGAGAGAGAGAGAGAGAGAGAGAGAGAGAGAGAGAGAGAGAGAGAGTGTTTTCCTTTTATTATTCATTCCTTCCCATGCCATGATGAGATTATGCACGCACACACACACACACACACACACGTAGACCCCTCACACACACACTCACACGTACACCTAACACACACACACACACATATACACGTACACGACATTACCATAGCGAAATATAGTGGGATTTAATGTAATCCTCTCGTTAAATTTGGTCTTAGCTTCGTGAACATATTGGATCGAGGGAACCAAACCTTACCGTGTGTGTGGTTTGGGAACTCAGTTTAGATTATTGTTATTTTAATGTTTGTTGTGAGTGTTTTATTTAGTTTATAGTTAAAGTTTGAGTTTTGTGATTTTCATTTGTATATCCATTGTTCGTGTTTTGAATTTAGATAGATAGGAAAGGAAGGAGGCACAGACACACATACATACACACACACGCACACACACACACGTATACGCACACACACCCACATCTGTGAACATTTTTAACAGTCATGACCTTTACATTTTACATTATTGTATTCTCTCTCTCTCTCTCTCTCTCTCTCTCTCTCTCTCTCTCTCTCTCTCTCTCTCTCTCTCTCTCTCTCTCTCTCTCTCTCTCTCTCTCTCTCTCTCTCTCTCTCTCTCTCTCTCTCTCTCTCTCTCTCTCTCTCTCTCTCTCTCTCTTCTGGTAATGATATGTAAGCATCTTTCTTACTGCAAATATATATATACGTATTTATGTATGCCAATATATACTTCTGTTTGCCTGTGTGTGTGTGTGTGTGTGTGTGTGTGTGTGTGTGTGTGTGTGTGTGTGTGTGGGAGGGAATGACAAGCACGGCCAATATTTCAGTGTTTCACGCAATAAAGAGCTTAGAGTCTGCCAGTCGATCGTGTGAATATTGTGATAAACATTTTTTGATCGGCACCTAAGCGTAAAAATGCCTCCCTCCTCTTCTTCCTCCTCCACCTCTTCTTTCTCCTCCTCCTCCTCCTCCTCGTCGTCCTCCTCCTCCTCCTCCTCCTCCTCCTCTTCCTCCTTCTCTCAATGGCTCTTTACTCACCATGAATGTTAAATATTCATGTTCTCATAAATGCTTCATCTATTAATATTATCAGGCTTTTATATTTATGACTTGTGTGTGTGTGTGTGTGTGTGTGTGTGTGTGTGTGTGTGTGTGTGTGTGTGTGTGTGTGTGTGTGGTGTGTTGTGTGTGTGTGTGTGTGGTGTGTGGTGTGTTGTGTGTTGTGTGTGTGTGTGTGTGTGTGTGGTTGGATGGGTTGGGGTGGGGGGAGGGGTTTGCAGGAGGATAGGTGGAGGTAAAGAAGGAGGGAAGGTGGAGGAGGTAAAAGAGGAGGTAAAGAAGGAGGGAAGGTGGAGGGGAGATGGAGGTGAGGCAGGTTTTGTTTTTCCTCCTTGGAGCCAAAACTTTCCTCCTCAGCATCGAGGCTGTACTTGTGGAGGGTATAAGAAAGGGGAAGGAGTGTACCTCGGTGTATACTTCTTAACCTGCTACACTCATACACACACACAACAACAACAACAACAGCAACAACAACAACAACAACAACAACAATCACAACAACAACAATAATAGTAATAATGATACGGCTGACACGTGATTAATTCCAACATATTAATTACCAAGAATTGTGGAGAATTACGGTTTATTGAGAGAGAGATTACCAAGATTGATTGATATCACCACTGATGATCTCCTCTATTATTGACCCTATCTGTCTGTCTGTCTGTCTGGCTGTCTGTTTGTGTGTCTGTTTGTGTGTGTGTCTGTTTGTGTCTGTCTATCTGTTTGTGTATATTTGTCTGTTCGGTTTTGTCATCTTCTATCTATGCATTTGGTAGTTGGTATATATCTTTTTATTACTCTCTCTCTCTCTCTCTCTCTCTCTCTCTCTCTCTCTCTCTCTCTCTCTCTCTCTCTCTCTCTCTCTCTCTCTCTCTCTCTCTCTCTCTCTCTCTCTCTCTCTCTCTCTCTCTCTCTCTCTCTCTCTCTCTCTCTCTCTCTCCCAATAATTTCACCAATAACCCTAAATTCAGCCAACAATAGACCGAAGCAGCAATTGAAGCAGCAATAGAATGGTGGACTTTAATAACCGTAACTTTCTCGCACTTTTCGATGAAATACTTAAAACATTCATTGTACGGCAGGTTAATGAGAGCCAATTATGGACAGGTGGGATGCCTTACCTCACCTCCACCTCCTCAACTCTATCAGGAAGTTTCATATTTGCATACATTTCAGAACCAACGTAATGGGTTTTAATAAGTTTTTTTCTTTTTTTTTTATTCAATTTATCTATTCGATGAAGATAGACTGCAAGAGTTATGCTTATTTTCCCTCCCTGTGGATGCGTCGCGGCGCCTCAAAGTTAACCAAGATGTTGAAAATAATGACATATTTCAAGGAACATAAATTAATTCCATTTCTCACTTTTTTGTCTCTTGCCTCTTGCACTCATTCTAAAAATATAATTCCAACATGCATCATTTTACCACCAATAATATAATAAAATACTAATTCAACCTAATCCAACCTTACCTAACCTAACATTACCTTACCAAACTTAACCTCACCTAATCTTAACCTAACCTCTTCAGTTAAGGTTCTCAGTATTGACTTTAATCCTCCTTCCTTACCTTATCTTACCTCCATACCTTACCTCCTTACCTTTTCTCCTTACATATCCTCCTTAACTTACCTTTTAACACTGAGAGAGAGAGAGAGAGAGAGAGAGAGAGAGAGAGAGAGAGAGAGAGAGAGAGAGAGAGAGAGAGAGAGAGAGAGAGAGAGAGAGAGAGAGAGAGAGAGTGCAGCGTCAAAGAGGAAGGTCAGAGAGTAGGTTTAGTACCAGAGTTAGTGGTGCCAGACAGACTATAAGCAGGAAGGAAGGAAGGAGTGGTGTGTGAAAAGCTATATAGATTATGCATACCCACACTCCGGCTACTATGGAGAATGGGATGCTGTATTCTCGTGTAGATCTTTCTCTCTCTCTCTTTCTCTCTCTATCTCTCTCTATTTCTGAGAGAGAGAGAGAGAGAAAAAAAAAGAGAGAGAGAGAGACAGAGAGACCTTCCATTTCCTGATATTCTTTATGATGGTTCGATTTTTTGCTCTTTTTCTTATTCTACTTATCCTACTTCATCTCCTTCTCCTCCTCCTCCTCCTCCTCCTCCTCCTCCTCCTCCTCCTCCTCCTCCTCCTCCTCCTCCTCCTCCTCCTCCTCCTCCTGTTCCACTACCTCTTCCTTTTCTTACTTCCTCCTCCTCCTCCTCCTCCTTATTCAGTGGTGTTCTAAAAGTACAATATATGGCCCTTCTTCCCCTCCCTTTCCTTCTTCCTTCCCTTCCATTCTCCCAGCAACGTCTCTCACCCGCCTTTTCTCTCCCTTATTTGCAACTGGAGAGAGAGAGAGAGAGAGAGAGAGAGAGAGAGAGAGAGAGAGAGAGAGAGAGAGAGAGAGAGAGAGAGAGAGAGAGAGAGAGAGAGAGAGAGAGAGAGAGAGAGAGAGAGAGAGAGAAAACCTACTAACTTGTCCTAAGATTGGTTTCTGCCTTTCACTTCTCCCGTTAAGAAAAGAGGAATGGATGAAAAGTTTGCTGAGCTGAAAATTTCCTCACCGTGTTAATGTGATTTGTAAAGAACGGAAAAATCTATTCATCATAATTAGCAGCGGAGAAGGAAAAGGAGGAGGATCAAGACTAAGAGGAAAGAGGAGGAGGAGGAGGAGGAGGAGGAGGAGGAGGAGGAAGAGTAATAAGAAGGAAAGCAAAGTGTAAGAATCATATAATGGTGTTTGAGCACAGTTTTAGAACGGAAGGAAGGAGGAAAGGCAGGTAAGAAATTGGAAAAATAATCGTAAAAGACACGAAAAAAGTCAGAAATACCAGAAAAAAGGCGTTTGTACATGGAGGGAGAGGGAGAGAAGAGATAAAAAAAAGGTGCAAGTTGGAAAGGGAGAGAAGGAGAGACAGAGAGGGAGGGAAAGGGATTAGAGAGAAATAAGGAAGGAAGGAAGGAAGGGAAGCAAGGGCGTTGGGGGTAAGAGGAGGAGGAGGAGGAGGTGGCAGGGTGTAGATAGACAGCAAACGCAGCCTCTCAGTGTCTCTCTCGCCTGCATAGAGGGTGGGTGTCCGCCGCTCCGCTCCGGCACCGTGACAGATCTCCTCTTCCCTTGAATCCTAAAAATTCCTCAACAAACACATACCATTTAGAGACCTTCCCGTGACTTTAAAGAACCAGTGATACCATGAAGCCCTTGAGTGACGCCCCGTAGTGCCAAAACCACCGTAGATAGCGAGGAAAACGATAGAGAAAAAGGAAGAGAATTGAATATAAATCCAGAGCGAGTGATGAAAAAAAGGTGTGTGTTGTTGGTTCAGTGATTCGCAACGCTTGCTCGACTGCCCCCACACCACACCCAGGGTTCGTTCACTGCTGCTACCGAGGAAAACAAACAAACACTAATAGAAAGGGAGGAGAGAAATATCAGTATTCGAAGCAGGTGGGGGAAAAAAAAAAGAGGAAAGGCAGGAGTAAGGAAACATAAGTAGGATTACAAAGGTAAGACGAGTTTTACGACCTACGTGAGGATGCTGGAGAGAGAGAGAGAGAGAGAGAGAGAGAGAGAGAGAGAGAGAGAGAGAGAGAGAGAGAGAGAGAGAGAGAGAGAGAGAGAGTGAGAGTGAGAGTGTGTGTGTGTGTGTGTGTGTGTGTGTGTGGCTGTAGGCGCTTGTATAATTATTTTAAAGGCCCGCCTGAGTCTGCAGAAGTTTTGACATATCAATAACACACACACACACACACACACACACACACACACACACACACACACACACACACACACACACACACACACACACACACACACACACACAGGGAACACTGACTATAATTAATAAGAACCTTCTGCGCGACTTCAGAGAGAGAGAGAGAGAGAGAGAGAGAGAGAGAGAGAGAGAGAGAGAGAGAGAGAGAGAGAGAGAGAGAGAGAGAGAGAGAGAGGTGTATTTGTGATTAATGAAGGGAAAATAAGGGTAATTAGGGTGAGGGATAGGGTTAATTAGTGGAGGAAGATGAGGGTCGTGTTAAGTGGGGAAGGAAAGGAAAAAATAATGATAAATAAATAGAAAAAAATAATAAGCAGGAAATTGATTTGAAAGATGAATGTAGGAATTATATATATGAAAAAAAAAAAAAGGAAGGAAGGAAATAGTAATGAATAAGGTGGGAAATATTGGGAAATTTGTATTGTGGTTGGTGGTGGAAAATGTGAGGTGTTAATCAGATGGAAATATTGGGGAAATTGGGGAAAATGAAGAGATTATAGATGAGGCGTTAATGAAATGTGATTAGAGAAAACCGTAGACTTTACAGCGTGAAGAAAAAATTATTATTCACTCCCATAATAGGGATAATAATAATAATAATAATAATAATAATAATAATAATAATAATAAATGTGTAATATTTCTGGTCCAAAGTCTTTTTTTTCGTTTTTTTTTTTCCACATTTTTTTTTCCATCTTTTTTTCAATGCAAACTCGAATTTCCTGCTCGTGAAGGGAGCTTTCAACAAGGTTAAGGTGTTTCTTCCTCTTAACGTTGTTGTTAAGTCTTGAATATCACTTGCAATATGTTATTTCTCTCTCTCTCTCTCTCTCTCTCTCTCTCTCTCTCTCTCGCTCTCTCTCTCTCTCTCTCTCTCTCTCTCTCTCTCTCTCTCTCTCTCTCTCTCTCTCTCTCTCTCTCTCTCTCTCTCTCTCTCTCTCTCTCTCTCTCTCTCTCTCTCTCAGTATCAAAATTTGTTCACGTTAATCATTCTTTCCACGATAAGCTACAATTCTTCTTTCACCTCCGTCTTGTCTAACGAGCTATTCTGAAGACCAGAGAAAAAGAGAAAGAAAGAGAGAGAAAGTGAGAGAGAGAGAGAAAAAAAGAAAAAGAAAAAAGAATAGAAGAAAAACACGTTGCACTTTCTCTCACTCCAGGCAATGTATCTCAGTATTTTTTTTTTTCTATCTCTTATCTTTTTATCTGAGGATTTATATTCCATCCATGAGGAAGTTTGCGGAATATTCCTCGCTAATGGCATGGCAGACGAAGGAAGGAAATTCTTCATAGTTTTACCTGAAACGATAACCATTTTCTCACACTTTATCCTGGAGCATTATAGATGTTTTTTTTTTTTATCTTCTATATCTTTTATCTATGTGTCTTTACCACTCTGATTGTATTTCTGTCTCTTTTTCATCCTGTCTTTACCTTCCTCTTCCTTTTTTCCTCAGTGTTAGCGTGTCATTGTCCTCTGTCTTATTGTCTTGTCTTGTGTAGAGTCTCACACTCCATCCTTACCTCGTATCATAACAATAATAAGGATATAAATACAGACCCCGGGTAGAAAAGAGCTGAAAGGATGAAAGAAAGGAAGGGAGGGAAGGAGGGAGAGGTGATGTAATAGTACTAAAACTGTTTACATGTACTAGTGATTGCACCTTACTCGCCACACCTGTTGTCACTTCCTTGGTGTAGACTGATAGATATATTGATAGTTTGATCGATAAATAGATAGACAGAGACACAAATACATACATAGATTAACAACTAGACACATGTTGATAGCATGATAGATAGATACATTGTTAGATATACCAACAAATAAATAGATAGACGAACAGATAGAAACAGACATTAGGTATACAGGTAAAAACACAAATTGAATAAAGAAATAGAAAGAAATAGATTTATACACATGAATATACTAATGTAATTGATAAAAGGAACCAGTGATGATGGATGGCCGTTATTTCATTTATACTTCACCTTTTAGTAACATTTATGCTATCCAAACGCACGTTGGTTTACCAAGGGGAAGCCTCACCCTTGCTTGGTCAGCTGTACATCGCTTACATAAACACACTTGCTGAGGGAGGCTGAAATATCAATTCCCTGAAAGCATCAAAGCAGAGAGAGAGAGAGAGAGAGAGAGAGAGAGAGAGAGAGAGAGAGAGAGAGAGAGAGAGAGAGAGAGAGAGAGAGAGAGAGAGAGAGAGAGAGAGAGAGAGAGAGAGAGAGAGAGAGAGAGAGAGAATAGTGACAAATAAATATGCTGGAAGTGAACTGCTAAATAACAACTAGAAATAGTACATTAGATAAGGTTAAGTTGCCTTTTTAATTCCTATGTACAGTAGTTTTATTTATTTTTTTGTAAGAAAGGAAAATAATCCAATAATAATAGTACTCTCGGCTAAATATATTACTATTCAAAGGGCAATGACCGCGATGAACTTAATCACTGCCATATTGTCTTTGTTACGTCATATAATACAATAGGATTTATATAAGAAGATCAAGAGTATACTATGATTCCTCCGGCAGCTGTCTCGCACACAAGGCTCTGAGGTGTTATAAAGCAACGCTTGGTGTCTGCCCACAGTGATTGGTTGTGTTCATAACATTTGTCATCATAAAACACGTTAAGACGAGATAGACTTGAAAGGCAAGTGTGAGGTTCTGCAATACAAGAAATACGCCTCTGGGATGTAAGGCTGTTTTGTTACACTCCTCCTGATTGGTTACCATTTTTAGCACGCGACACCTGATTGGAGGCTTCTTGTCATGCCTTTAGGCTCTTCTATACAAAACAAAACTTTCATTGTGTTTTCAACCATCAAATTGAAGCAAAAAACGTTCTTCAATGATGCAGAACTAGTATGATAAATTGTTAAAAAATGAGAAAGATAAGATATTTTATGACACACAATTAATTTAATTGAATTACATAGATAGAACAAAATAACTGAGGTCTGTAAGTGTTACTTTTGTTTATTCATGATTTATTTTGTTTATTAATTATTTATAAGTGAGTGTTATTCCTGCTGCCTCCCTCCACTTTTGATGTTGTGAGGTTACTCAATGAAACTTTAAAATACATACTAGTGATGATTATATATATATATATATGTGTGTATGTATATATTTATATTCAGAAGAGTGCAATTTCAAACAAGTTTTATTTTATTTATTCAAGCCAGGTAATTTTAATTTTTTCAGCATTTTCATATAACAATTCATCATACGCATTTATTTTTCAAGAGAAGAATAGTTACAACATAATTTAATGGTAGGAAATACAATGACAACGTTTGTTAGCTATGAGAGCCGCGCCTCAAGGGATAGCCAGCCAGCCAGCCAGCCAGCCAGCCAGGTAGGTAGGCAAGCACACACACGCACACACACAAGTGAAGTCAGTCCTCAACTTACGAACCTTTTCACATTACGTTTAAGTACACATCATTAAAACTCAACACGCATCATTGTTATCATATTTGTTAAACATTTAAATCATATATATAATTCTGTATAAACACTAAGTGATGAGATACTTCAATAGATAGAATAATTATAACCAGGTTAACTAATTAGGTAAACTGTACTACAACCAAT
Source organism: Metacarcinus magister (assembly GCA_029783475.1). Lineage (NCBI taxonomy): Eukaryota > Metazoa > Arthropoda > Malacostraca > Decapoda > Cancridae > Metacarcinus > Metacarcinus magister. The sequence goes on along the minus strand of JAPQNM010000006.1, from coordinate 15,516,864 downwards.
GACTAATCAGGGCGTGTATACCTTGAATTACCTGTACTGTTACGTGGACTTGGGTTTGTGGTGTTGGTTTTAAATCCTCGGTTTGGCGGTAACTATTTAGGCAAGTCTCCTTACACCTAACACAGAAGAAGGGACGTGTGTGTGGTGTGTGTGTGTGTGTGTGTGTGTGTGTGTGTGTGTGTGTGTGTGTGTGTGTGTGTGTGTGTGTGTGTTTGGTACGGAACACTTGATAGGGTCTATATAATGCTGTAAAAGTAGAAATTGCGTTGTCCGAGTACAAAACTATTATTATTATTATTATTATTATTATTATTAGAAGTAGTAATAGTAGTTATTGTTGTTTTTGTTGTAGCGGTAATAGAAATAGCAGCTGCACCAACAAAAAAAATGTAGTAGCAGCAGTAGCAGTAGCAGCAGCAAGAGTAATATTAGCAGCAGTAAAAGTACAACGTAGATTAAGCAAGGAGGTAAAAGAGGTTACACAGGAAGGGTTAGATGGAATGAGATTAGAGAGCAGGAGTAAGGAAAGTGGTACACATACACATACACACACACACACACACACACACACACACACACACACACACACACACACACACACACACACACACACACACACATATATAGGGTACAGGGGGAGGAGGGGGGAACCACTACAAAAAAAGTGCTAAAAATAAAGAGTAACACACCTAATTAGCTGTGGTAGTGATCGGAAATGCTCTAATTGCACCGCCGTGTAATTGCTGATTATAACGGAGCTTAACTTTGATCCGTGGATAACTGAGGGGACGGAGAGGGAAGAGGAGGAGGAGGAGGAGAGGGATAAAAAGAGATTGATAGTAGATGGGATGAAGCGAAGATTTAAGAAAATGAAGTTAATGACTAAAGGGGAAGAAAGGGAGGAAGGAGATGTGACAAGTAAAAAAATAAAGTAAGCATTAGAGAAGAGAAGGGAAGAGAAGGGAAGGAAAGGGAAGGAGAATGATAGGGATGTGTAAGGGAAGGAAGGCAAAGGTAGGGTTACAAAGGCAGGGTGGACTGTGGTATGTGGCAAGGTATTATAGGAGGAGGAGGAAGAAGAGGAGGAAGAAGAGGATGAATATTGTGTATGAGGAAGGGGAAGGGAAAGGAAGGAAAGGTGTAGTGTGAGGTGTGCATGGAAATTAGGAGTAAAGGGGAGTGTAGGAGTGGAGGGGGGGAGTGAGAGGGAGTGATGATTAAACAATATACACTCTCTCTCTCTCTCTCTCTCTCTCTCTCTCTCTCTCTCTCTCTCTCTCTCTCTCTCTCTCTCTCTCTCTCTCTCTCTCTCTCTCTCTCTCTCTCTCAAGTGTATATCCTGTACGCTTACTCATTTTGCTGAATTCAGTGACATATTGTAATAGTAATAGTAGTAGTAGTAGTAGTAGTAGTAGTAGTAGTAATAGTAGTAGTAGTAGTAGTAGTAGTAGTCGTAATCTTGAACTACATAATCATACTAATCCTTCCTCTCTCACACAGCACACCTTATTAAATCACCTGGTGCCAATTAACCTGCTTCTAACAACATTAACATCTAATAACACCCTTAATTAAACTAACCATCTCTCAACATCAAGAACACTAACTCACCAAACACATTACCTTCAGGTACTTAACACATGCTACACTTACCTCAAAACACAAACACACACACACACACGCCAGTACAGTTTCATAATAGCCTGAGTAACACTAGCGTTGTACATTGATGCCTTGGTCTGCCTGGCTCTGGCACATCAAAGGCTTCCTGGGATGATCTGGTAAATGGTAAAAGCAGAGTATAACAACAAAGTGAGCTCCACACGGTGTAATAATAATGCTTGAATGAACCATGTGAAGTGCTAATGGATCTTGATTGGGTGAGGATAAAAAATCGTCCTAATTAGGTTTGGTTAGTATGTGTGTGTGTGTGTGTGTGTGTGTGTGTGTGTGTGTGTGTGTGTGTGTGTGTGTGTGTGTGTGTGTGTGTGTGTGTGTGTGTGTTTATGTGTGTATTATTAGTGTTATTGTTATTATTATTAGGCGAGCAAGGAAAAATAGGATTAGGATTTTAACGAGGATTGTCTTTCTATGTGTGTGTGTGTGTGTGTGTGTGTGTGTGTGTGTGTGTGTGTGTGTGTGTGTGTGTGTGTGTGTGTGTGTGTGTGTGTGTTTATATAGTAAAGTAAATCACTCCAAAGAGTATATTTACATTCCTGGGAGAGGAGGAGGAGGAGGAGGTGGTGGTGGTGGTGGTGGTGGTGGAGGAGGAGAAGGAGGAGGAAAACAAAAAGAAAGAGAAGAAGAAAAAGACGAAGAAGAAGAAGAGCAGCAACATCATTCTCTCCTTCCATGCTATTCTCCTGATACCACAGTTTTCTTTCACTAACCAACATTCTTTTACCACATCTTCCTTCTTCTTCCCTCTCTTCACCACCCACCACTACCCTTCCAATCCTCCTTCCTTGTATTATATATTTATTTATACATGACTTTTACTGACCATTCCCTGATAAGTAAAGCTAATCCCAGCCTTTATGTAATGTATTATAACCCACAATTGCAGCTGAGAATTCCCACTTTCTTTGTCGATCTAGGAAAGGTATTTTGATTCAGTGCAACAGTTGATACCTAAAGGTTTTCTTAAATTTCCTGAAACTCATGTCAAGATTAGCTGTATCATGATGAGTCTTTGCTGGAGGAGTGAGTGAGTGCGTGAGTGAGTGAGGAGAGGAAGGGAAGGGAAGAGAGGACAGGTCTGTTCAACCCTTTTCCTTGGTAATTCGTAAGTGAAGTAGAAAGGCGTCCATTCTGTATCACTCTGCAACACTAAATGGATTGGGTATTGTGCTGAGTCGTAGTTCAGTCACCGTGAACCATTTGTCTGCAATATTCGACTCAGTGTCTCAGTCGTACTAGTGTCCTTTTCATCACCTCTTCACCCACTGGAACGAAACACTATGCTGGCTATCGAGGTTGCCGCTACGTGAGAAAACGAAATTATGTGATATTAAAGGTTTATTTATTCAAAACGAAAGATTGTCGTTTTAAAATATGAGTTAGTAAATGAAGAACTTAATTTACACCTTTTTAGATCTCTTGGTCCAAAACGAAAGGGTATAAGTGTGTTTTTTAAGGTTTAAAAGACGAGTCAGTATAGTGTATTTATCCGTTTGGTGAGGATAGTCTTACCAAAAACAAAACCAAAAAACTTTACAAGCCTTGGCAGATGTAGTCCATAACATTAGTGAGTCTCGTCATGAATGTGTCCTTGCGTCTTGTCATGTTTCGTGTTGTGGACTCACCCACCATGAATATGATATCAAGGTGTTGTCAGACTGTGCAGAAAAACATTCGGATATGCAAGTTGCTAGACATTCCTGTTTTATGTGAATGCGAGACAAGGACTAAAAACATTGGCATTAAGAAGGCATACGATCCCTTTAAATAGAATTGAAGCTAGTTATCTATATCATCTATAAACACAAGCTGATTCTACTTGTAAGAAAATCAACCAGACTCAATCCTGTCTTAATTCTGTCTTGAAAGTGTGTTTGAATCTAGACTCACTAGCAGGAATATTGGAAAGGCGAGGATATGTGAGTGAATCAATGCACCTTTCAACGAGTACCTGTAACTGATGATAACGATTGATTCCCCAGGTGACTGCCTGCCGCTGCCTTGACCTGAGCTGACCTTGGAAGCATGTGGCTGGCGGTGGTGATGGTGGCGGCAGTGGTGGTGACGGAAGGGACAGCTGGCCGGTTGGAGAAACGGAGAAGTAAGTAATGAATGGTGTTTGTTGCCTCTTTACTCTCTCTCTCTCTCTCTCTCTCTCTCTCTCTCTCTCTCTCTCTCTCTCTCTCTCTCTCTCTCTCTCTCTCTCTCTCTCTCTCTCTCTCTCTCTCTCTCTCTCTCTCTCTCTCTTTCTCTTTCTCTCGCTTAAATTAATGAATATGACACCATCTACCTTTCCGTGCATTGCGTTCCTGTCAGCCAATCTGCCGACTTAGCCTGACTTGGGTTCGAACACTGGCTACAGCGAATGCCTTACGCCTTACACTCGGCTCTAAGTGAAGTGTCAAGTGGTGAATGGCTGTACAGGTCAGGGGTAACACATGACATAGTGGTGGTGAGTGTGGTAACCTTTGTGGTGGTGGATGAAAGCTGAATGTCCCTCGACGGGCAAACTTGCAGTGAGGATGGATACCACTCCTGCCACACACGCATTCTGTGCCGATCATGGGAACATTTTTATTTGTTTTGCGCGTTTTTGAAATTCTTTATCCATTGGGTTGGTTTCGTTTTCCACGGCTGCTTTTGCCCCGGGGGAATGTACGACTACGTATTGTGAGTGGAAAGGGTTGTAACAGGAATAGAGGTAATGATGATGGTAATAATGATAATATTGATAATAGTAATAATAATAATGATAAATTTAATAACAAAATATTAATAACAATAGTAATAAAAGCAATACAAGTAAATTACAACATTACTTTTTTCTAGTACTTTTGCTCTCAAAATTCTACGACATAATTTTGTACGCTTGTGTGTGTGTGTGTGTGTGTGTGTGTGTGTGTGTGTGTGTGTGTGTGTGTGTGTGCGTGTGCGTGTGTGCATGTGTGTGTGTGTGTGTGTGTATACGCGCGTGTTGGAAGTTGATTTAGCACTGTCAGCAAAAAGAAAAAAATTATAAAGGCATTTGGCCACTGAAAATTTAATTGACTTGTGTTTGTGTTTCCGCTGGGAATTAAGGGTTACCGTGTGTGTGTGTGTGTGTGTGTGTGTGTGTGTGTGTGTGTGTGTGTGTGTGTGTGTGTGTGTGTGTGTGTGTATGCACGCACGCACGCACGCACGCACGCACGCACGCACGCACGCACGCACGCCCCTATTTAAAATGTGGCCAGTTATACTGAAGCAACAAACAAACACATTACTCCAGAAAAAGTTTTAAGTCTGCATTTCGTAACTGTCAAACGCTTTTTTTTCTCTATATATTTTTCAACTTTTTTCCTTTTCTCATTCTTCTTCTCATTCTTCTGCTTCTTCTTCTTCTTCTCGTTCTTTTCACCTGAGAAAGAGAGAGAGAGAGAGAGAGAGAGAGAGAGAGAGAGAGAGAGAGAGAGAGAGAGAGAGAGAGAGAGAGAGAGAGAGAGAGAGAGAGAGAGAGAGAGAGAGAGAGAGAGAGATTAAAGAGAGAAAAAAAGAGAAATACATTGTATTGTAGCTTATAATAAAGAAGATTCTATATTCTATCTTTTACATTCTATACATTATTTACGTAAACCTCAGTTTTTGAGTAATTAAAGAAAAACAATATTTGTCATAAAAATCCTAAGGGTGTACCCTGGCAATTTTGGTTGGAAATGTTACCATTTTTTAATGTGATGAAAATTGTTATATAAAGGTTCTTGGGCACCAAGAACACGATGGTGGACTCAGTTTTGTGATTACTCATATATCAAACACTGTTTCACCCTGGCTTGCCGAGTATAACTGACTCAATATACTTTATTTCAGGGTGAAACAGTGTTTGATATATGAGTAATCACAAAACTGAGTCCACCATCGTGTTCTTGGTGCCCAAGAACCTTTAAGTAACAATTTTCATCACATTAAAAAATATTGAGATATTTCACCAAAATTGTCAGGGTACACCCTTAGAATTTTGGTGACAAATATTGTTTTTTGAAATTACTCAAAAACTATGAGGTTTACGTAAAAAATCTATAAACTATAAAAGATAGAGCATAAAATTTCCTTTCTATGGAACTCATTAAAAATGTATTTTGACTCTGAGCAACTGAAAATATATACATTTGTGTTGATTAAAATGACTTTTTATCACACTTTATTTCTCTAAAACCGTGAGAGTAATTAAGACAATTATCAATGCTTCTGATAGAACTTTTCATGCTTAACAATTTTGGTCCGATAAAAGTTTCCCGTAAGACTGATAGTTAAGCAATAAAATGACAAAAACTCACTTCTACCCCAATCCTGATCCATTTTTAGGCTCCCAGAGAAAAAAAAATCCGTCGTTGCGACAGATGCGAAAAACATTACGTTAATAAAAGAAAACAATTACAATAATTTCGGAAACTATAGAAAACATTAAGAAACTAAGAAATCAAGAAAAAAAATATTAAATAAGCTAATAATTTTGTACGCGTAATTTCGGTTATTTTTCATAGATTCTCTTTTTTCTTTGTTTATTGGTACCAATATGTGTTTATATGTTTATTTGAATTATTTTGAACACACACACACACACACACACACACACACACACACACACACACACACACACACACACACACACACACACACACACACACATCTATGTATAAAATAAAAAACGGTTGGTGTACATGTATATCTAGGAACAATGAATGCAAATAGCAATCAGGTCTGTTCTGTCTCCCTGCGGCTGTCTGCTTACCGTAGCGGAAAGGGTTACACTCCCTCCCTCCCTCCCTCCCTTTCCCTACCTACCTTACTCTCCTCCCTTCTTACTTCCTGCCCTCTCTCCCTAACTCCCTCCCTCCCTCCTTCCCTCCTTCCCTCCCCCGACTCTCCCCTCCTTTCTGTTAAAGCGAGTTTCGTAGTGGCTTCAAAAAACAATTAATTCAGAAGCTGTGTTCTTCTCTTCCATTCTCTCTCTCTCTCTCTCTCTCTCTCTCTCTCTCTCTCTCTCTCTCTCTCTCTCTCTCTCTCTCTCTCTCTCTCTCTCTCTCTCTCTCTCACTTTCTTCCCTACCTACCTAATTACCTACTACTTTTTCCGTCTCTTTCTTTCTCTTCTTGTCTCCTTCTTTCTGCTTTTTCTTGTTAGGACACCAACGTGTGCGAGGGGAGGAGAGAGAGAGAGAGAGAGAGAGAGGAGAGAGAGAGAGAGAGAGAGAGAGAGAGAGAGAGGAGAGGAGGGAGAGAGAGAGAGAGAGAGAGAGAGAGGAGAGAGAGAGAGAGAGAGTCATAATCATACTATTTCTGTTATTATTACTATTATTACTACTTTTATTACTAGTTTTCCTGCACCCCTTCTTCTCTTACTACTATTACTACTAATACTAATACTAATTATAATACTAATACTACTGTAATTACTTCTGCAATTAGTAGTAATAGTAATAATGATTTGAATAACAATGATTGCAATAATAATAATAATAGAAACAATGACAATGCTAGTACAAATAATAATCACAACGATAATTATACCACTAACAATAATGATACCTATAACAATGATGGTAATAATAATAATAATAATAATAATATAATAATAGTAATACACTTCTATCACACACGCTTCCCCGAACACCTGTCAGTCAAAATGATCAACATCAATACCTCTTTACCATTACACGAGAACGCTAATTGCAAATTCTATCGCCTCAAAGCACTCAACTTGACGGACACAACGCGGCTTGACAACCCAACTGGGCTAGGCGATTACACGTGGCCCTTGGGAAATGGGTGCCGTTTACTGACGTTTTCCTGCGTTTAACTGTTACCTATTACCTGTTTTTATTTGTGTTTACCTGCGTTCACCTGTGTCTACCTGTGTCTACCTGTGTTTATCTGTGTCTACCTGTGTTTACCTGCGTTTACCTGTTTACCTGTTACCTGTTGTACTGTTTCACTCCGTCCTGGAAGGTGAGAGAATAACAAACATTGACTCTTTATGTTTTCTACCTGCAAGGTGGTTTTTTTTTTTACCTTTTACTTTATATTTTTTCTCAGGTAGAGGTAATGAGATGGTGGTAGGTATTGGGTCTCTGGAGTACCTGTGTGTGTGTGTGTGTGTGTGTATGTGTGTGTGTGTGTGTGTGTGTATGTGTGTGTGTGTGTGTATGTGTATGTGTGTGTGTGTGTGTGTGTGTGTTTTTGGCATGGATAATGAAGCAAACGTAAAAATAAGGAAAAATTATAAGCGGACCGCCTCCTCTGGGTATTCATTTAAAACTGATGACGTGCCTAAGAGGAAGAAGGAAAAAAAAAGTATGAGGGGCGGTGAGGGGCTGAGGGGTGGAGGGGGGGGGGTTAGGGGGGGTGGAGGGGCCAAAGGGGGGGGGAAAGGGGCGCCGCACCAAGCCATGTGCGGCGCTAGAATCCAATTTCCACTCGACAGAGACGGT
>JAPQNM010000006.1:15486221-15498721 GCA_029783475.1 Metacarcinus magister | reverse complement strand
AGAGAGAGAAAGTGCAGTATGTATGTATATATGCTGAGTGAGAAAGGGAACAGTTTCTATATCGTTAAAGGTCCATCGAGAGAATAGCAATGAGTGGGTAGGTAGGAATACACAACGAGCCTTGAGTGTGGTGGTGGTGGTGGTGGTGGTGGTGGTGGTGGTGGTGGTGGTGGTGGTGGTGGTGGTGGTGGTGGTGGTGGTGGTGGTGGTGGTGGTGCTAAAATACTGCCATTCCTAAGCCTTTGGTAATGTTTGTCGACGAAGTAATTTAATTAGCAACATGATTATTACCTGGATGAAAGTAATGATAATGAAAACACCTGTAGCGAAGGTATATGACGAGAAGGAAGGAAATGAAGAGGAGGAGGAGGAGGAGGAGGAGGAGGAAGAAGATTACAAGGAGAAGTGGGAATATTACGAGGTGGGAAAATATCAAAGGGAATTTTATCATATTTTTTAGAGTTTTTTTATTCCAAATTTCCTTCCTTCACTTTCAAAGCTAATGATCTGAACTTTCATGTCAGTTTTTTTTCTCTCTTTCTTTCTATAAAACGAGATACATTTTCCATTTCACTTAATCAAAACAACGACTTCTCAGTTTTGGTGTCAGAGGCAACGAACCTTACCTTACCTTACCTGGAATTCCTTATTAACCTGTTATTAGAAGCAGGTCATTAACGGTATGCAGGTGATTGTCAAGGTTGTGTGTGTGTGTGTGTGTGTGTGTGTGTGTGTGTGTGTGTGTGTGTGTGTGTAGCGGGAAAACAGCACATAAGAACAGGTGACATAAAGGAGGTAATAATCTTCACACACTAACGCGGGAACATGGAAGGAAGGATAAAAAGTAGAGCGTTAATATAGTTTTATAGTGTCTTAGAGGGAAAGTGTAATACCTTTTTTTTTCCTCTCTCTTTCTCTCTCTCTCTTGGGTGGAAGTAAGGAAATGAACGTCCTTGTGTAAAGGTAATGGTGTGTGTGTTTTTATATTCCTGTGTTATTAGGGTTTAAAGTGTTGTTGTTATGTGTTCTTAACTATATACTTTTCTTACGGTCTGTTATCTTATTATTTTTCATCAACATTATCATCTTTTTAATCATATGCATCAGTATTTTCGTCTTCCTTTTAATATTTCTCTTTTTTTTTTTATCCTAAGCATTACTACTACTACTACTACTACTACTACTACTACTACTACTACTACTACTACTACTACTACTATTACTACTACTACTACTACTGCTCTTGCTTTTTATTACCACTGATTTTCAACGCAGCATCAAAATATTTTCTATCCTAGCATTTTTTTCCACACTTTGACCTTAAAAATTATGAAGCTCTTTTTCTATTATGTATCGTAATTACGTTTGCTTTCCTCTAATTATCTCTTTTGCATTTCCCAGCGAGAAAGGAAAATACTCATCAACTGCACCGAAAGGATTAATTCATCTCATTGTTTCTCCTTTCGTCTCACTCTGTCGATTTGCTTCCCTCCATTGCAGAACTAAATTAAATATAACAAAAAAGGAAAATAGATAGATATATAGACAAACAGATCCATTTATTTTTGTTGCATTATAATTCTCATTTATTTTTTAAGTATATTTGTTACTTTATCTGTTAGTTTTTTTATTATGTATTTTAAAGCACATTCGAACGCAATTTTCCTCCTTGATTCGCTTTTGTTTTCAGATTTATTTACTTACGTAGTTAGTTGATCGAAGCTGATTAGTGTTTCTTTTTTTCTTCTTCTTCTTCTTCTTATTTGACTTTTTATTCACTTGTTTTTCTTTTCCAAGTCAAATTAATGATGTCAGTGTGTGTGTGTGTGTGTGTGTGTGTGTGTGTGTGTGTGTGTGTGTGTGTGTGTGTGTGTGTGTGTGTGTGTGTGTGTGTGTCTGTGTGTGTCTGCAGTCGTGTTTTGTTTTGTTTTTCTTTTCTGTTTGTTTGACTTTTCGTTTCTTTAATTTTCTTTTGTTGTTCTGAAGGTAAAGTCTCATGCATAAGACAGTGGTTCTCCCTGTCTGTCTGTCTCTTTCTCTCTCTCTCTCTCTCTCTCTCTCTCTCTCTCTCTCTCTCTCTCTCTCTCTCTCTCTCTCTCTCTCTCTCTCTCTCTCTCTCTCTCTCTCTCTCTCTCTCATCTAAAGACATACAAGGGAAGTTCTGTAACAATGAAACTTCCTTCTTGTCTTTTCTTTCTTTCTTTCCTCCCTACCTAATTTCCTTCCTTCTTTCCCATCTTCTCTATTCCTCTCTACTTCCTCTCTCTCCCTCCTTCCTTCCTTCTTTCCTTCCTTCCTTCCTTCCTGCCTTCCTTCTTCCTTCCTTCCTTCCTTCCTTCCTTCCTTCCTTCCTTCCTTCCCATCAGTATAAACACAATGCCCTTTACTTTTATATAAGTCTTTCCTAATCTCGTAATGCTATACAAAACCCCCTAATCTTCTCTCTCTCTCTCTCTCTCACTTCTCTCTCTCTCTCTCTCTCTCTCTCTCTCTCTCTCTCATCTCTCTCTCTCTCTCTCTCTCTCCTCTCTCTCTCTCTCTCTCTCTCTCTCTCTCTCTCTCTCTCTCTCTCTCTCTCTCTCTCTCTCTCTCTCTCTCTAATGCACTCAGGTGATTACTGGAACAATTACCTTCCCCTCCCATCCCTCCCCCTCTCCTACTTTCCTCCTTTCCTTTTCCCTCAGTTCCTCCCGCAGTTTCCCTCCCCCCTCCACCTCTCTCTCTCTCTCTCTCTCTCTCTCTCTCTCTCTCTCTCTCTCTCTCTCTCTCTCTCTCTCTCTCTCTCTCTCTCTCTCTCTCTCTCTCTCTCTCTCTCTCTCTCTCTCTCTCTCTCTCTCTCTCTCTCTCTCTCTCTCTCTCTCTCTCTCTCTCTCTCTCTCTCTCTCTCTCTTTTTTCTTTCTCTGTCTCTCTCTTTCGCTTGCAGTCCTCTCTCGTTCCTTCCCTTCCACTTTTTCCTCCTCACTTCCTCTTCCTCTCTCCACTCCTCTACCCTTCTCCTTTCCTCCACGCCTCAACAGAGATGTCTCCACATTTTTCCTCCAGAAAGAGAGAGAGAGAGAGAGAGAGAGAGAGAGAGAGAGAGAGAGAGAGAGAGAGAGAGAGAGAGAGAGAGAGAGAGAGAGAGAGAGAGAGAGAGAGAGAGAGAGAGAGAGAGAGAGAGAGAGAGAGAGAGAGAGAGAGAGAGAGGAAAAATTTCTTTCATCGTATATTTTTTCGAATCTGTGTTTGAAATCTGGATGAAAATACTTTTGAATGAAATATTACTTTCAAGATACTTCTCTGGTTGGTCGTGTGATCGTGTGCATGTATGTATGTATGTATGTATGTGTGTGCGTGTGCATGAATGTAAGGAAGTGTGTATATATGTATGCATGTATGTATGTGTGTATGTATGTATGTATATTTACGCAAATGTAGTCGTGGGTATGACCGTAAAATGGAAGTGGAAAAAAATATATTTACGTCTGCTCTTTGCTGCTTCTTGAAACTCAAAGTAGAGAGGGCAGAAAAAAACAGCCATTTTTTCCCCTTGATCCAACATGGTCTGCTTAAAGTCGGAAAATTAGAGAAAAAAATATACCTCATAAGTCTGTGTATATGTTTACCTTCTAAAACATGTGGCAGAACACTTTTCCTTTCGTATTGCTACTCCTCCTCTCTTATATTTCCACCTCACTTCAAGAGAATTATATAAACATATGTTTCATGATATTCTGTTGATGCAATATGTAAATAAAGTGAACAGTTGCCTCACTCCCTTTTATATAGCAATGTTTGTATAACTCAACAACACTTATCTTCACATCAGAACTCTCTTTACTAAATAGGGTAGAGTATAAAGGTTTGCATTACATTAACTCCCCTTCCTTTAACTTACTGTGTTACATATTTCACACTCTGCCGTAATGTTGTATCTCTTAATGTGTTTTACTGTTGCATTCATGGTTACTGCTCTTCTCAACTTGCTAACTACATGCCTTTCCTCCTCTCCTCCTCCCGTGGCCGCAATGCACAACACTTTCTACTTATTTCCACCTCATTAATGCAAGAGTTAATCAGTTTCTTCACTCATATCCGTTTTATTGGTAATTTGGAACCCTTTGCATTATTTCTTATTACTTATATCAGAGAGGAATATCAAGTCACCTCAATGGCTAAAAAATCTAACCTTTTGACTTTCTAAATATTTTTATGTGAGCAGCAATGTGAGTTTATCCTTATATATTTATTTATTTATTTATTTATTTTTGGTCATCCTCTCTTGCCTGTTAAAAAAAATTTTAAATAATAATTCCGTGTTCCCAGAGTTGAGTGAAAGGTTCATCCAATTATTATTCTTCTTCTTTGGGTCTGATTTTCTGATACCCAAAGTTGTTGTTGTTGTTATATGTTGTTGTTGTTGTTATTTGTTGTTGTTGTTGTTGTTGTTGTTGTTGTTGTTGTTGTTGTTGTTTGAGTTGTTATTGTTGTTGTTGTTGGTGCGTGTGTGTGAGATGCATCGTTCCTTCACCTTTACTTTATTAATGGTCAACACCTGTCCCTCTTTGATGTTACTGAAGGCTAAAGGAAACAAAACAAAGACAAAACAACACTAATTTTTACACTTATCATTAAAAAATAAAAAATCGAAGTATATATTAACAATACGAACAAAATTTCAAGTGACAAAACAAGATGAAATACGAAAAAGTGGAGAGAAAAAAAGCTACGATACTGGAAGGTGTCTCCAAATGGCGTCAGATTAATAATGTAAATGTTGAAGGTAACCTCACCACAGAGAGACTCACCACAGAGAGAGAGAGAGAGAGAGAGAGAGAGAGAGAGAGAGAGAGAGAGAGAGAGAGAGAGAGAGAGAGAGAGAGAGAGAGAGAGAGAGAGAGAGAGAGAGAGAGAGAGAGAGAGAGAGAGAGAGAGAGGAGGGGGGGAGAGGGAAAGGAAGAGGGAGAAGAATGCCTCAACAAGACAAAAGAAACACGATATAAACAAAAGAAGGTGAAGAAGTGTGTGACGTGGAGGTGTTGCAAAAGCTTTATTCCTCCTCCTCCTCCTCCTCCTCCTCCTCCTCCTCCTTCTCCACACACATTAGTGTATAAAAACTTGTTTTCATCACATTTTCTACTTAAACTAGCCGTAACTCCTTGAGTTTTACTTGTATTGAATTTTCAATCACTGATTCTTTGTTATACTTCATGAAAAATAATTATTTACTAAAATAGTGATATCATTAAACATAGAATATTAATTTCTAAGCTAAGATACCAATTGAACAAACTGCTTTGTTTATTCATTGATAATTTTATAAGGAATATCTGATATCTTTTCCATCAACATTGGTATAGTATTAGATCCAAAATAATGATTTTATAATTTGTTTTAAAGAAAATAAATTCATTTATAGAAATAAAAGTTTCTGGTGAAATTAACTGAAACTAAGCTGAAAATATTACATTATTCCTATGTAAACCATAGTTTAAAAAGAACAAAATCGAAGAAAAAAAAAATAAAAATTTCACTGAGTAGAAAATATGAAAAAAATGCACCATATGTTGAGATCAATTCTACACATCCACGAGGGTCTGTAAGATGGTTAAACGTGTCGTAAGGCTTAGTTATGAACTGCTTTGAGCTGTAACAGTCATCACAAGACTATTCGTGGACGTTAAGACTATATGTGTTCCTTACGGGGTAACGTGTCGTGTGTAGGAGTATACGCAGGTTACGGATAGCTATCATATCCTCTTGATGGAGCATGACACTGCAATAAAAGTACTGCATTACATTTTTTAATGAAAATAAATAACTTCTATAGCCATTGGCACCAGTGACAGAGTCAGTAGTGAAGAATTTGATCGGCCGGTCATGACCGAACGAGCAGTGGGAGTTGAATTGTCCACGAATAGTCTTGTGTACATAGTGTACATAGCCTTCCTTTGACCTTCTTAAATTCTGCTGCATCAAGATAAGGCTCACTAGAATTAGGTATATAGAAGCAGAAAACAGTTCAATTCCCACCGCTCGTTCAGTCATGACCGGCCGATCAAAATCTTCACTACTGACTCTGTCACCGGTGCCAATGGCCATGGAAGTTATTTATTTTCATTAAAAAATGTAATGCAGTACTTTTATTGCAGTGTCAAGCTCCATCAAGAGGATATGATAGCTATCCGTAACCTGCGTATACTCCTACACACGACGCGTTACCCCGTAAGGAACACATATAGTCTTAACGTCCACGAATATTCTTGTAATGACTGTTACAGCTCAAAGCAGTTCATAACTAAGCCTTACGACACGTTTAACCATCTTACAGACCCTCGTGGATGTGTAGAATTGACCTCAACATATGGTGCATTTTTGTCATTTTCTCTACTCCGAGAAATTTTTTGCAAAATTTCCTCTTCGATTTTGTTCTTTTTAAACTATGTTGTACATGGGAAGAATGTAAGACTTTCAGCTTAGTTTCAGTTAATTTCACCACCAACTTTTATTGCTATAAATTAATTTATTTGGGTTAAAACCAATGATAAAATCAGTATGGTGGATCTAATACTTTACCAATGTTGATGGAAAAGATATCAGATATTCCTTATAAAATTACCAACTAATAAACACAGCACTTTATTCAATTGGTATCTTAGCTTAGAAGCTAATATTGTTTGTTTAATGATATCATTATTTTAGTAAATAACTATTTTTCATGAGAAAGATACCCATCAAGTATAACAAAGAGTTATGTTGTGAAATCATAAATATTTTTCGCTTCTTTTTAAACCCTATCCCATTCCAATCCTGCGTCTAGTTTCTTTTTTCATTATTTATAATCTGCGTAATTTACGTGAGGACGTAATATATATTTTCTTAATATTGTGTTTATCAGTACTTGTTACATACCATAAGGATCGGAAAAAGGTGCAGATTTTGAAGCATTGCTTGAAAATTCAATACGAGTAAAACGAAAGGAGTTACAGCTAGTTTAAGTAGAACATATGATGAAAACAAGTTTTTATACACTATTTCAGGATGGCAGAGTCTGTTTGATTACTCCTGTAGTGTACATAGCCTTCCTTTGACCTTCTTAAATGCTGCTGCATCAAGATAAGGCTCACTAGAATTAGGTATATAGAGGCAGAAAACAATTCAATTCCCACCGCTCGTTCGGTCATGACTGGCCGATCAAAATCTTCACTACTGACTCTGTCACCGGTGCCAATGGCCATGGAAGTTATTTATTTTCATTAAAAAATGTAATGCAGTACTTTTATTGCAGTGTCAAGCTCCATCAAGAGGATATGATAGCTATCCGTAACCCTGCGTATACTCCTACACACGACGCGTTACCCCGTAAGGAACACATATAGTCTTAACGTCCACGAATATTCTTGTAATGACTGTTACAGCTCAAAGCAGTTCATAACTAAGCCTTACGACACGTTTAACCATCTTACAGACCCTCGTGGATGTGTAGAATTGACCTCAACATATGGTGCATTTTTGTCATTTTCTCTACTCCGAGAAATTTTTTGCAAAATTTCCTCTTCGATTTTGTTCTTTTTAAACTATGTTGTACATGGGAAGAATGTAAGACTTTCAGCTTAGTTTCAGTTAATTTCACCACCAACTTTTATTGCTATAATGAATTTATTTGGGTTAAAACCAATGATAAAATCAGTATGGTGGATCTAATACTTTACCAATGTTGATGGAAAAGATATCAGATATTCCTTATGAAATTACCAACTAATAAACACAGCACTTTGTTCAATTGGTATCTTAGCTTAGAAGCTAATATTGTTTGTTTAATGATATCATTATTTTAGTAAATAACTATTTTTCATGAGATAGATACCGATCAAATATAACAAAGAGTTATGTTGTGAAATCATAAATATTTTTCGCTTCTTTTTAAACCCTATCCCATTCCAATCCTGCGTCTAGTTTCTTTTTTCATTATTTATAATCTGCGTAATTTACGTGAGGACGTAATATATATTTTCTTAATATTGTGTTTATCAGTACTTGTTACATACCATAAGGATCGGAAAAAGGTGCAGATTTTGAAGCATTGCTTGAAAATTCAATACGAGTAAAACGAAAGGAGTTACAGCTAGTTTAAGTAGAACATATGATGAAAACAAGTTTTTATACACTATTTCAGGATGGCAGAGTCTGTTTGATTACTCCTGTAGTGTACATAGCCTTCCTTTGACCTTCTTAAATGCTGCTGCATCAAGATAAGGCTCACTAGAATTAGGTATATAGAGGCAGAAAACAATTCAATTCCCACCGCTCGTTCGGTCATGACTGGCCGATCAAAATCTTCACTACTGACTCTGTCACCGGTGCCAATGGCCATGGAAGTTATTTATTTTCATTAAAAAATGTAATGCAGTACTTTTATTGCAGTGTCAAGCTCCATCAAGAGGATATGATAGCTATCCGTAACCTGCGTATACTCCTACACACGACGCGTTACCCCGTAAGTAACATATATAGTCTTAACGTCCACGAATATTCTTGTAATGACTGTTACAGCTCAAAGCAGTTCATAACTAAGCCTTACGACACGTTTAACCATCTTACAGACCCTCGTGGATGTGTAGAATTGACCTCAACATATGGTGCATTTTTGTCATTTTCTCTACTCCGAGAAATTTTTTGCAAAATTTCCTCTTCGATTTTGTTCTTTTTAAACTATGTTGTACATGGGAAGAATGTAAGACTTTCAGCTTAGTTTCAGTTAATTTCACCACCAACTTTTATTGCTATAAATGAATTTATTTGGGTTAAAACCAATGATAAAATCAGTATGGTGGATCTAATACTTTACCAATGTTGATGGAAAAGATATCAGATATTCCTTATGAAATTACCAACTAATAAACACAGCACTTTGTTCAATTGGTATCTTAGCTTAGAAGCTAATATTGTTTGTTTAATGATATCATTATTTTAGTAAATAACTATTTTTCATGGGATAGATACCCGATCAAAGTATAACAAAGAGTTATGTTGTGAAATCATAAATATTTTTCGCTTCTTTTTAAACCCTATCCCATTCCAATCCTGCGTCTAGTTTCTTTTTTCATTATTTATAATCTGCGTAATTTACGTGAGGACGTAATATATATTTTCTTAATATTGTGTTTATCAGTACTTGTTACATACCATAAGGATCGGAAAAAGGTGCAGATTTTGAAGCATTGCTTGAAAATTCAATACGAGTAAAGCGAAAGGAGTTACAGCTAGTTTAAGTAGAACATATGATGAAAACAAGTTTTTATACACTATTTCAGGATGGCAGAGTCTGTTTGATTACTCCTGTAGTGTACATAGCCTTCCTTTGACCTTCTTAAATGCTGCTGCATCAAGATAAGGCTCACTAGAATTAGGTATATAGAGGCAGAAAACAATTCAATTCCCACCGCTCGTTCGGTCATGACCGGCCGATCAAAATCTTCACTACTGACTCTGTCACCGGTGCCAATGGCCATGGAAGTTATTTATTTTCATTAAAAAATGTAATGCAGTACTTTTATTGCAGTGTCAAGCTCCATCAAGAGGATATGATAGCTATCCGTAACCCGCGTATACTCCTACACACGACACGTTGCCCCGTAAGGAACACATATAGTCTTAACGTCCACGAATAGTCTTGTAATGACTGTTACAGCTCAAAGCAGTTCATAACTAAGCCTTACGACACGTTTAACCATCTTACAGACCCTCGTGGATGTGTAGAATTGACCTCAACATATGGTGCATTTTGGTCATTTTCTTTACTCCGGGAAATTTTTTGCAAAATTTCCTCTTCGATTTTGTTCTTTTTAAACTATGTTGTACATGGGATGAATGTAAGACTTTCAGCTTAGTTTCAGTTAATTTCACCAGAAACTTTTATTGCTATAAAGGAATTTATTTGGATTAAAACCAATGATAAAATCAGTATGGTGGATCTAATACTTTACCAATGTTGATGGAAAAGATATCAGATATTCCTTATGAAACTACCAACTAATAAACCCAGCACTTTGTTCAATTGGTATTTTAGCTTAGAAGCTAATGTTGTTTGTTTAATGATATCATTATTTTAGTAAATAACTATTTTTCATGAGATAGATACCGATCAAATATAACAAAGAGTTATGTTGTGAAATCATAAATATTTTTCGCTTCTTTTTAAACCCTATCCCATTCCAATCCTGCGTCTAGTTTCTTTTTTCATTATTTATAATCTGCGTAATTTACGTGAGGACGTAATATATATTTTCTTAATATTGTGTTTATCAGTACTTGTTACATACCATAAGGATCGGAAAAAGGTGCAGATTTTGAAGCATTGCTTGAAAATTCAATACGAGTAAAAGCGAAAGGAGTTACAGCTAGTTTAAGTAGAACATATGATGAAAACAAGTTTTTATACACTATTTCAGGATGGCAGAGTCTGTTTGATTACTCCTGTAGTGTACATAGCCTTCCTTTGACCTTCTTAAATGCTGCTGCATCAAGATAAGGCTCACTAGAATTAGGTATATAGAGGCAGAAAACAATTCAATTCCCACCGCTCGTTCGGTCATGACCGGCCGATCAAAATCTTCACTACTGACTCTGTCACCGGTGCCAATGGCCATGGAAGCTATTTATTTTCATTAAAAAATGTAATGCAGTACTTTTATTGCAGTGTCAAGCTCCATCAAGAGGATATGATAGCTATCCGTAACCTGCGTATACTCCTACACACGACGCGTTACCCCGTAAGGAACACATATAGTCTTAACGTCCACGAATAGTCTTGTAATGACTGTTACAGCTCAAAGCAGTTCATAACTAAGCCTTACGACACGTTTAACCATCTTACAGACCCTCGTGGATGTGTAGAATTGACCTCAACATATGGTGCATTTTGGTCATTTTCTTTACTCCGGGAAATTTTTTGCAAAATTTCCTCTTCGATTTTGTTCTTTTTAAACTATGTTGTACATGGGATGAATGTAAGACTTTCAGCTTAGTTTCAGTTAATTTCACCAGAAACTTTTATTGCTATAAAGGAATTTATTTGGATTAAAACCAATGATAAAATCAGTATGGTGGATCTAATACTTTACCAATGTTGATGGAAAAGATATCAGATATTCCTTATGAAACTACCAACTAATAAACCCAGCACTTTGTTCAATTGGTATTTTAGCTTAGAAGCTAATGTTGTTTGTTTAATGATATCATTATTTTAGTAAATAACTATTTTTCATGAGATAGATACCCGATCAAAGTATAACAAAGAGTTATGTTGTGAAATCATAAATATTTTTCGCTTCTTTTTAAACCCTATCCCATTCCAATCCTGCGTCTAGTTTCTTTTTTCATTATTTATAATCTGCGTAATTTACGTGAGGACGTAATATATATTTTCTTAATATTGTGTTTATCAGTACTTGTTACATACCATAAGGCTCGGAAAAAGCTGCAGATTTTGAAGCATTGCTTGAAAATTCAATACGAGTAAAGCGAAAGGAGTTACAGCTAGTTTAAGTAGAACATATGATGAAAACAAGTTTTTATACACTATTTCAGGATGGCAGAGTCTGTTTGATTACTCCTGTAGTGTACATAGCCTTCCTTTGACCTTCTTAAATGCTGCTGCATCAAGATAAGGCTCACTAGAATTAGGTATATAGAGGCAGAAAACAATTCAATTCCCACCGCTCGTTCGGTCATGACCGGCCGATCAAAATCTTCACTACTGACTCTGTCACCGGTGCCAATGGCCATGGAAGTTATTTATTTTCATTAAAAAATGTAATGCAGTACTTTTATTGCAGTGTCAAGCTCCATCAAGAGGATATGATAGCTATCCGTAACCTGCGTATACTCCTACACACGACGCGTTACCCCGTAAGGAACACATATAGTCTTAACGTCCACGAATATTCTTGTAATGACTGTTACAGCTCAAAGCAGTTCATAACTAAGCCTTACGACACGTTTAACCATCTTACAGACCCTCGTGGATGTGTAGAATTGACCTCAACATATGGTGCATTTTTGTCATTTTCTCTACTCCGAGAAATTTTTTGCAAAATTTCCTCTTCGATTTTGTTCTTTTTAAACTATGTTGTACATGGGAAGAATGTAAGACTTTCAGCTTAGTTTCAGTTAATTTCACCACCAACTTTTATTGCTATTAATTAATTTATTTGGGTTAAAACCAATGATAAAATCAGTATGGTGGATCTAATACTTTACCAATGTTGATGGAAAAGATATCAGATATTCCTTATAAAATTACCAACTAATAAACACAGCACTTTGTTCAATTGGTATCTTAGCTTAGAAGCTAATATTGTTTGTTTAATGATATCATTATTTTAGTAAATAACTATTTTTCATGAGAAAGATACCCATCAAGTATAACAAAGAGTTATGTTGTGAAATCATAAATATTTTTCGCTTCTTTTTAAACCCTATCCCATTCCAATCCTGCGTCTAGTTTCTTTTTTCATTA
>JAPQNM010000006.1:15473721-15476221 GCA_029783475.1 Metacarcinus magister | reverse complement strand
GAGAGAGAGAGAGAGAGAGAGAGAGAGAGAGAGAGAGAGAGAGAGAAGAGAGAGAGAGAGAGAGAGAGAGAGAGAGAAAGAGAGATAAGAAATTAGAATATCCTCGTTTCATCTCTACTAGCCTCCTTCCCTATCGCCTTACTTCTGTTACTTCCCTCCTTCCTTTCCTCCCTAAACCTCCTTCTAATAATTCCTTTTCCTCCAATCATCCTCTGTTACCTGCTGTCCACACCTGAATAATTTGATGCGATCCTTCTAAATGGTTATTCCCATATGGACTGAGAGAGAGAAGGACAGTTAGAGAGAGAGAGAGAGAGAGAGAGAGAGAGAGAGAGAGAGAGAGAGAGAGAGAGAGAGAGAGAGAGAGAGAGAGAGAGAGAGAGAGAGAGAGAGAGAGAGAGAGATAGGGAGGAACTGCATGTGGATGTTCTTTTTAAATCAATGAGTTTATTTTATATCGTCAATTCTTACATAGTTTCCCCCTTATATCTTTTTTATTTGCAACTCAATTCTCACTATATTTTCCATTGCCCAATAGTAATTATTCTTTCATTCGTCTCCCCCTCTTGCTGGGTTTTTTTTTTATCTTACTTCGTGTTTCCATGGCGGGTTTTTCCTTTTTTTTTAAACTTTTCTCTACGTCAATTTTGTTTCCATATATTACTGTCTTTCCAAGAGAGAGAGAGAGAGAGAGAGAGAGAGAGAGAGAGAGAGAGAGAGAGAGAGAGAGAGAGAGAGAGAGAGGGAGAGAGGGAGAGTGGGAGAGGGAGAGAGAGTGTATCCTCTAGCCTCATGGAAGTCTTTGGAGAAAGCTAACACGGGAGCATCACAAACTCTGTTGTGAAAAAGTCTTAGGGAAACAGAAGCCGCGTTTCACTAACTCGAGTCTTGTTTGTGGTGGATAACGATTCGCAGAGACGAGATTTACCTGTTTATTCTAAGCTTTTAAAGTATGTGGAAGGATAATGAACTAGAAATTTTTTTTTATTATTATTATTATTATTATTATTATTATTATTTTTATTATTATTTATTTATTATTATCATTATTATTATTATTATTATTACTATTATCATTATTATTATTATTATTATTATTATTGTTATTATCTGTAGTAGTAGTAGTAGAAATATTAGTAATTGTAATTTAGGTAATTGTAGTTGTAGTATTTTATATTATGAGTAAAAATAATACCAGCAATTTGCTAATACACTATTCAGGTGTTAATAGCGTGGATTATCTCACCGTTAATAAGAACGGATGCAAGAGGAGGAGGAGGAAAAGGAAGAGGAGGAGGAATGGGGGATGAAAACAAGCTGTGAGGGAGGGAAGGAAGAGGAGAGGACAGGTGCAGAACTCTCCAGAAATTGCTTATAAACATAGATTTTGGAAAGAGGATGAGTAAAGGAAGTGCGGAAAGGGGTGGAAGAAGAGCAGAGTGTGTTTAGTAGAAGTACTGAGAGACGGGGGTTAAGGATGGGTGGGGGAGGGTTTAAAAGCATCTATATACTCACTGAATGGTCATTTAGAGAGGGGAGACAAAGAAAATGAAGGAGAGTAGAGGAAGCACTGCACGATCAAAGGGAGAAAGAGAGATAAAGAAAGGTAGAACAAGAAAAAGAGGATTAGGAAAGGGCAAAAGTAAATCTTGTGATGAGAAGAGTAAAAGAGAGACATGAAAGGAGGAAGGAGTGCAAAAGAAAAGGAAGATAAATTAGAGAAAGAAAGAAAAGAAGAAGAGTTGCCAAAAGGGTGATGTAAGGAGGAGTGAAAGGTCTGGTTACAGAACGAAAAAAAAAAAGAAACTTTCACCGAATGAAACTTCAGAAAAGAATGTTGCAAAAATAAAATGAATTAGCAATTAAACGCAGGAGTGAAAGGATGAAAAAAATAACACTTTACTGGAAATGAGAGAGAGAGAGAGAGAGAGAGAGAGAGAGAGAGAGAGAGAGAGAGAGAGAGAGAGAGAGAGAGAGAGAGAGAGAGAGAGAGAGAGAGAGAGAGAGAGAGAGAGAGAGGAGATAAACATTTGTGACAACTAATAGGAGAGTGAGAAGTAAGTGAAACAGATGGAGGAGTAAGAGGAAGAAGACCAGGTGGAGGAGGAAGAGGAGGAAGAAGAGAAGGAGGATAAGATAGAGCAAAAAAAAGGGAAGATATGAATCGGAAAATAAATCGACTCTAATACATGGTAAGGAATGTCTGGAAATAATAATCGTTGGTATAATGGAAGGAAGCAACGTACAATGGCTTAGCTTTTATTATGTGTGTTTACTTAAGCACTGCCATAAATTTCCACGCCAGGGAAATGGGAAGATGCTACGCCATAGTTAAAAGGAAAATAGCCTTACTCTTAACAGTGTAGGAATAAATAAAATGAAAAAATACATCACAACAAATGACTAATCCAAAGAAATTAATGTTACGTCTTAATGGAAAATTCCCCAACACTTTCTAAACCACAGAATTCGGGGAAAATGAAAGAAAAATTAATGAATT
>JAPQNM010000006.1:15446221-15468721 GCA_029783475.1 Metacarcinus magister | reverse complement strand
TTAAAATATACCTTTCTACTTGCCTTTACCTTCAGGAATGCGACGTATAGAAAACGGATTATCCCAATTACACCCAGTTTTCTACGAGTTACGCAGGGGACACTACGCTAACGAGCTGCTAATGGGAGTCGGGGAGAGGGAGTGTCCTACGATTTTGCTCTCAAGGACGGAATTCTGTCATTCTGCCCGACGGTATTAGTCTCTGGTAATGAACTGTGCCATTTTACCATGTGTGTGCGACGGCTGATGAGTGTCGAGGGGAAGGTATTATCATGTCCTCGCCTTTTTTGAGTGCAAATGATGTGTTGTAGATATTTCTGGTTCGTTATTATAGATACACAGAAGCTTTTGTTGATATTTTGGTGTGGTGAAAAGAACGACTACTACTACTACTACTACTACTACTACTACTACTACTACTACTACTACTACTACTACTTATATTACTACTATTTTATCATCTTTATTATTATTATTATTATTATTAAAACAACTTAGCATATGTTAAGATATTCCTGAATCTGTTCGACTTAATACGACATTCTGTTTTGTTTTTTCTTCTTCCCAGGAGTGTTTAATATGTTATATTTCTGTCTTTCTTTTTTATTTTCCACGTTCCTGTATTTGAAGTCTGTCAAGCAGTTGTCAGTTAATTAGTTTGCACGGATTTTCACCCGAGAGAATGAGGGGAAGGAAGAGGAAAAGGAGGAATCATTATTATTATTACTATTATTATTATCATTATTATTAGTGTTATTGTTTTAGTTAGCAAATTATAACACTACTTACTTGCTCATCATCATCATCATCATCATCATCATCATCACCAAACTGTACATTACTTTTATCTCAACATCATAAATAAAGGAAGGAGGAAGAGGAAGGTGAGTCGGAGGAAATATTAGGAGGAGGAGTAAAAGGGAGAAGGAATTTTGAGTAGGATGGAAGTAATATGAGAGAGGGAAGAAGGTAGAGGAAGTGGGGGAGGGGGGGTAGTGGAATGAAGAGGGGGGCGTAAGGGGGGGGGTAGTAGAGTGGTCCTCCCAAAATACTGTACGGGCCAAGCTGGAGTCTAGGCTTCGGTTTCCATGAAGAGAGAATTTTTCTTCACAAATATTAGCACACAGCAGCGTGTACCCTCGGTGTGTGTGTGTGTGTGCGTGTGTGTTGTGTAAGTGGACAGGTGTGTCTGTCTTTCTGTCTAGCTGTCTGTCTTCTTGTCTGTCTCTTTGTGTTGCTATTGACAATCAGATGAACTCTCTCTCTCTCTCTCTCTCTCTCTCTCTCTCTCTCTCTCTCTCTCTCTCTCTCTCTCTCTCTCTCTCTCTCTCTCTCTCTCTCTCTCTCTCTCTCTCTCTCTCTCTCTCTCTCTCTCTCTCTCTCTTTAACACACACACACACACATACACACACACACACACACATACACACACATACACAACCTTGGTTTATCCCGGGGAAGAAAACCATGTTAGTGTATGAACTCTGAATTGCAACACAGAATTAAAAAACGTCTCAGGCATGTCACCCACTTTACATTCTGTCTCTTATTCCTCCTCTCCTCTATCCTTCTTCCTTCCTTTTTCTTCTCTCTCCCTTTCTTTTCTTCTCATCCATCTGTGACTCCAACCTCGCATTCCTCAGCTTCCGTCTCTGCCTGCCTTGCTCTCTTACTCTTTTCTTTACTTTTCTTTTAACCCTTTTTTCTTTTTTCATCATTTTTTATTTGCTTTCCTCTTCCTCTTTCTCTTTTGCTCTGTCTATTTTTTTCAGTTCTTCCTTTCACTCCTTTATGCCCGAGGAAACTTTGAGTAAGAGGCGAGCATAGGAAGAGAGAAGATGGAGGAAGCAGAAGTGAGGGCGAGAGAGAGAGAGAGAGAGAGAGAGAGAGAGAGAGAGAGAGAGAGAGAGAGAGAGGAGAGAGAGAGAGAGAGAGAGAGAGAGAGAGAGAGGTAGAAAAATTTCATGCTGGGAGGGAAAGAAGAAGTCAATTTGAGGGTATAGTTTTCTTTCTATAAGGTAATCTAACTTGTGTAAAAATACCATGTGGAATAGATAGTAGATAGGCAGATAGATAGATAGATAGAGACAGATAGAGAGATAGAGAGATAGACAGATAGACAAATACCCAACCGCATCTTTTTATTCTTTTATTTTCCTTTCCTCTTCTCTTCCTCCCTCTCATTCCCTTGCCCCTCCATTCCTCCTTTCATCCATTCGTAGTCTGACTAGAATCGTGAAGGAGGGCGGAGGGTGTGGTGGTGAGGAAAGGGGGGGGAGGTAAGGAATGAAGGAGAGGGGTTGTTATGTGGTGGGGGTCAGTGATGGAGTGGAGTTGGGGGGGAAGGGGGGGAAGGAGGGGAAGAGGGGGAAGGGTGCTCAGTAGAGAGACCTAATTATAGTCTTGAGCTGAAAATTAATGAAGAAAAAAAAAAGATATCATGGCATATATTAGTTTTTATTCTTTTATTTCATTATTTTTTTCCTTTCATTTCGTTTGTGTTTGTTTTTTCGTGCAAATAAGAGGTGGACATTTGATATTTTTTCCTTTATCACTTTTTATTTTATTATATTTTCCTCTCCTTCCATCTTCTTTCTTTTTCTTACCTTATATCATCTATATCATCATGTTCTTCCCTCTTATCGTACCTCTGTTCACCTAATTTTACTTACCCTCCTCTCTTCCCTTCCCGACTGTCGCTATTTATCCTGTACTTGGCGTCAAATCCTTCCGTAGGGCTGGTCTTAATGACAATAAACATGACACAACATCTACACTTAATTAACACTAATAAACAATACCTTACCTAATGTCCCGTGTGTCTTAAGGGGTAACTGCGCCATCTATGTGTTGTTTCTGAAAGTTAAGGTTGTCTGTCGTAGTTTTCTCACACCACTAAGTACTTGGGAGTCTTCTAAACCTGGAGTGAAGTATCTTAGTTGTTTTTTATGTTTTATCTTGCATCCTTGAACCTTTTGACAGTTGTAAAGTTATATATTTCCTCTTTATATTCGTTAATAACATAATCTGTGGAAAATATCTTAGTTTCTCCTCCAAATAAGTGCAAGTTTATGTATGGAGAAAATGTAAATTTATTCTAAGAAACATTTAGATAAGGTTTTCGTCTGATTGTTTGTTTGAATAAGAATGTTTTGAGGTTTTTTTCTTCTAATTTACAAACTGATGAATTTCTCTTTCATCCGAGTTAGAATAGAGTGTTGCGTATCAATGAGAAAGTATCTGTCATGTTTTTTAACCAGTGTTTTGTGCTCAGTATCAGTTTTATTAATCAAAGGCATACCAAACGAAACTCTAAAGTGTAATTTTCACCTGATTATTATCTCTTTTTTTCAGATATTTCAAACTGTATTCAAACCTCCATTGATTTATCTTCGTATTTTCCATTTCACTTTCTTCTGATTTTTTGTCCTGATTCATCGTTCGTATTGGAGTGAAATGGTTTTAGATATCACGTGATTTGAGGTTCAGTGAATTTATCATTTATTCTTATCAATACTGAATGGAGATGATGTTACTTTTATCTGGCAACAATACAATTCACTGTGTTGATTACCTGTCTACCTGAATGTATTTTCCTATTTGTTTTATCAATTTATACATTAGTACTCTATAGGCTTATCTTCCTGCCTATCTATGTGTCTTTCTTTCCATCTACTCAAAGGGAAATAACCTATAGATTATTCAACA
This sequence comes from Metacarcinus magister, assembly GCA_029783475.1. Lineage (NCBI taxonomy): Eukaryota > Metazoa > Arthropoda > Malacostraca > Decapoda > Cancridae > Metacarcinus > Metacarcinus magister. Next base: position 15,465,012 of record JAPQNM010000006.1, on the reverse strand, counting down.
TGATAGTTTTGATTTTACTCTTGTCACCTTTATGAAAAGAACTGAATATATGACTGTATAAAGTGCCATTCTAACAGGTATTATGTCATCTTTATCTCTCTCTCTCTCTCTCTCTCTCTCTCTCTCTCTCTCTCTCTCTCTCTCTCTCTCTCTCTCTCTCTCTCTCTCTCTCTCTCTCTCTCTCTCTCTCTCTCTCTCTCTCTCTCTCACACACTTTTAACTCGGTTGTATGTTATATATAAAAAAGAAGTTAAGTAGAGAAGCCACACTACCTCATCCACATACAACTCTTCTAAAACACGCACATACAAACAAACAAACACTCGGGGGAAAGCACAGTCATAAACAAACACACACATAGACAGACACAGACACATACATACATACATACCAACAGGGACATGCATGTAGTAGTGTAAATAATGTCAGATAGAAAGACTACACTTTATCACCACCCATTCATTACTTAACACTAACAGCACAGCACCACCACCACCACCTACCTACCACCTACCACCTACCACCTACCACCTCACCATTACACGTCTATAAAACAGCACCAGCACCAGCACCAGTACCAGCACCCACCTACCACCATCCAGGACCAGCTTAACACCACACGTCCACGCCTATTTCCGGGTTACGCAAATGACACGCATCCCGCTACTAATGTCACGGTTATATGACACGGAATGAGCGTTAAACTGGGGATGTTGTCTAACGAGATAAAAAGAAATAGGATTACACAAAGAATAACAGTAATAGTTTGAGAGAGAGAGAGAGAGAGAGAGAGAGAGAGAGAGAGAGAGAGAGAGAGAGAGAGAGAGAGAGAGAGAGAGAGAGAGAGAGAGAGAGAGAGAGAGAGAGAGAGAGAGAGAGAGAGAGAGAGAGTGCATTAGAACAGAATCAAGTCAAGAATGGCAAGGAAGAAAATGGAAAGGAAGACACAGGGACGCAAATAAAAGTGGAATAAATAATCTCCAGGAATGAAAGGAAGAGAAGAAGAGAAAAGAAAGACGTCAGAACACACACTTGTTTTATTACCGAGAACCGAGGAGAGAGAGAGAGAGAGAGAGAGAGAGAGAGAGAGAGAGAGAGAGAGAGAGAGAGAGAGAGAGAGAGAGAGAGAGAGAGAGAGAGAGAGAGAGAGAGAGAGAGAGAGAGAGAGAGAGAGAGAGAGAAAGAAAGAGGGAGGTGTAAGAAGTTGAAAAATGATCCTAAGAAGACATTTATCACTTACATTATGGAGGAACACAACCACCACCACCACCACCACCACCACCACCACCACCACCACCACCACCACCACCACCACCACCACCACCACCACCACCACCACCACCAGGAACAACAACAACAACAACTACAACTATTACTACTACTACAATTTCAAACACGGAAAATGAAAGAAAATAGAAAACAAAATAATGAATTAGAAAAAAAGGAAACAAGTAATAATAATACGAGCAAGAAAAAAAAAATAAGAAAGAATGTAAAAAGATCACAAAAATAAAACTAAGGGATGAACCACAACAGGAAAAGAAACCGAAAGAGAAGGAAAGTAAAAGAAAGAAAGAAGGAAAGAAGAATCGTTCCCTTGGGCCTTAGGAAAAAAGAGAAAAAAAAAAAGAGAGGCAAGAAGGGCGTGAGGAGACTGAGGTTGGGCGGTGTGTTGTGGGTCAGTCCTTAATCCCTTCCTGGAGGAGGAGGAAGAAGAAGAAGAGGAGGAGGAAGAAGAAGAAGAGGAAAAGGAGGAAGAAGAAGAGGAAGACCATCACCACTACCTCCTCTTCACCATCCCACTAGCATCAAGTAGTAGTAGGAGAAGGAAGAAGAGGAGGAAAAGGAGAAGGAGGAGGAGGAGGAGGAAGGAATGCGAAGGAAGAAATATATGAGGAAGGTGAAGCAGGAAAAGAAAATATGATATGTCAAAAAGAGGAGAAGGAACTAAGGAGGAGGAGAAGGAGGAGATTAGGGGAGTAAACTAGAGGTGAGGAGGAACAGGAGCAAGAATAGGAGGAGGAGGAGGAGGAAGGGAGAAGTGGAAGATAAAAAGGAGGAAGAAGAGAAGGGAAGTAAATTGTGAAGAGATAAAAATGAGAAGGAATATGATGTTAAAAGGAAGAGAAGGAGAAGTAGAAGAGGAAGAAGAAGAAGAGGAAGAAGAAAAAGAAAAAGAAGAAGAAGAAGAAGAAGAAGATATATAAAAAACTAAACAAGAAATAGAAAAGAGACGAAATTTAGGGTGAGAAAATGTAATGGAAGTGGAAAGAGTGAAAGTATGAGGATAGAGGTTAAAAATAATGAAGACAAAGAGAGGAGGACAGGCGTAGACAGAAGAGGAGGAGGAAGAAGAAGAGAAGGAGAGAAGAGAAAAGAGAAGGCGTGTCCTGACTGACCACTATCTTATTTATGTATTTTTATTTTCTCATTCCTGACAGTGCCACTTATTTTTCCGGAGGGAGTCGCTGCCGAGAGAAGGGAAAACAGGAGGAAAGAAGGAAGGAAAGGGAGGGATTTTCAATAATTGAGTTCCACCTCGGTAACTCTTCCTCGGATACTTGGTGCTCTATTCTACTCGTAAAAGTAATGAGTCGTGTTGCTTCGTGTTGTGGCTGAATGATCCTTTACATTAACCTTTTCAATCTCTTCTCCACGGCTCCCACACCGGGGATTTAAACACCGATTTCTTCCACCCTCACATTCTTCCCTTAAAGTTTGTAAATGCCTTATTGGCGTGTGTAATCCGCATCTTGTTTAACCCTTTCGTGTGCGGGGATGATTAAGAGTCTTATTAAGCATTCTCTCAGTCCCTAAAGAAACTACTACAACAGAGAAGAAACTTGGTGCCTCGCAAAGTCTTGGTCTTGGGTTGGGGGTCAATATTTCCTCGTTTATCGTTAAGGTCCTACGCTGCAGCATATTTTATTCGTTCACCAATTTTCCTTCTCCTTCAAGAAAATCCTTTGGTTATGTCCGGGAACGCTACCTTATTTTCTTTTCTCTTTGTCGCGGTGAACTGGTTTGCGCCCGAGGCTAATGTGGTCTGTGTTAACATGCTAGCTTGAGATTTGCGTTATTCCGTCCATTCTTTTGAGATTGCTGGGATAATTAGTACCAAGTTGAGGTAAATTAAATACCTGGAAGTCATAATTGCTCTGCACCTTAATTACTTAGTGTATCACAACCAAAGATTAAATGCTGAAAAGACGAGAAGGAAGAGAATGTTACGATAAAGCGTATTTCCGTGTACAGCTTCTCTTCATTGTCTTCTATTACCTTGAGTATATTGTCCGGGAAGTCCTTAAAAGTTATCTATTATTCTCGTAAGTCTTTTGCGCTTAAGAAAAATACAACGTCGCAGGTAAGGAAAGACTTATCCTCCAATAGTGTTTGTTTGTGTGTTCAACGTTCTGGTTAGATTAACACAAACTCTCACTTCCAGGTGCCTGCATTTAACGAGCGGCGGTAACTCGCGGTGAATCACGTTCGCTGTGAGTTAAGGCAAGTCGAGGCGAGCCCTGATGAGTGATGCCAACCGTGCAAAGACTGTACTTCAAGATGGTGCACTTTGCTCTCACGTCTCGACCAATTAAAGTGAAAAGTATGAGTTTCCTTGATTTTGCGAACTGGAACGTAACTGGAGGAGGAGGAGGAGGAGGAGGAGGGGGAGGAGGAGGAGTTTCGCTTTTGTATGTACATGACGGAGAGAAGGATAACTATTTTATTTGATGCAGGGAAAGAATATTTATAATTTATATATACATGTATACCCTTGACAGAAGGAGCATATACTTGTATACACAATTTGGAAGGAAAGTTTATCCGTATATTCATATCTAGTGGAAGAAAGATACACCTGTTTGCATCTAGGGACCAAATACCTGACTCAGTGACCTCAGACTTACTTAAATAATGCATTACTAGAGGGAATAACATCTGGGAAATTTAGGTTGACTTGTGACGCGTAATAATACAACGAGAGGAGAGAACACCAATATTTCTCTTATACGTGTGTGTGTGTATCTCTCTAAAATTTAGGTCTTCTTCTAAAATTTATCTTGTTCGCTTACATTTTAGAACACAGTTGAATCATTTTTCCAGGGACTACACTGCCTTACTCCTTATAGATTTCCAGGTATGCCAAACAAACTTATTTCCATGTAGTTTCCCTCATCTTGCTTCCATCAAACATTACACAACTTTACTACTACGAAATTATCTCTTTTTTCTTCTTCTCCAATTCTTAACTTTCTTAGGTGACATCCCATATTTATTTCATCCAAAGATATTAGTAATTCAACTATTTAATTATCTATTATCTTCAACTTCTAGCCTCAAAACTCCCTCTCTGGTCTAGCTTCCATTACTGGTGTTCTCATTCTTCTCGTTGAACATCCCTTCAAAATATTCACCCCACCTCTTCCCACTTCATCCCTGCACTCTAACACCTTTCCTTGTGTGTCTAAAGCATCTACTAACACTTGTTCTCTTACCCCTTGCAGAGTATATACGTCCTTCCAGATTAACCCTTAGTTTTGTGCAGTTTTGTTCGTTCTTTCTCTCTCATCCTCTCATCAACCTTACTCTGTGTATCAAGTATCTTCTACCTTCCTTCCTTCCTCTGTATTTCCTTTCTCTTACTCATGTGCTTCTCCTTCTCTGTAGTTTTGTAGTTGTGTGTTTTTGTATTATTATCTCACTTTCATTTATTTACTGTTTTAATTTTTTTTTGCATTCCACTATTAAATGTCTTGTTTTTGTCTCTTTTATCTGTTATTTCATCTTTTTATTCCACCGTTACTAGTATTAAGTCTTCCTTTTACTGTTTGTTTCCTTTCTATTTTCATCCTTTCATTCATCCTTCCTCTTCTCACTCCATTCTTTTCAATTAGTCTGGGTTGTCACCTTCCATTTCTCCTTCTCGTCTTATTCTTTTCTTTTTTTTTTTATTACCGTCTCTCTCCTCTCGTGTCATATATGCTTTACACCTCCTCCAGCATCTCTTCGCCTCTAATTCACTTGTCTTTTTTGTAATCTATCTTAGAGTGTCTTTTTATCACCAAGCCAAGTTCTTACATTTCTTTTTACACTTATAAAGAAATGGAAATGTGCTTCTCAAACTGTTTATACTCGAACATTAATCAGTGTATTTTTCTCTATCTTTCTCTCTATATATGTATCTATATCCATAAATATTTTCAATCATTTATACTTTTATCAAATCTCCACTAGGTTCTACTGTACTTCCTCCCCTTTCAATCACTCGAGGCACTCCGTATACACACCAATTACTCCATCTCTGGTATTGTCTCCTGCCCTCACATCTCGATAACTTTCTCTCCCTTGCTAAAACTATCTATTATACACTCAGATTTTCCTCAAAACTTTCCTTTCCTTTTCCTTTCCGTTCCTTTCATTAATTCCCAAGACCACCAGCGCTATTATCCATCTCTCTTTTCCTATTTCAGTTCTCATCTTTATCTCCTTTGCCTCTCTCCCTCCCTTCCTCCCTTCCTCCTTCCCCTCACCTCATTCTTCATTATAATGGGCAAGCTTTCCCTTGCACGCTTCCTCTCTACCTATCATGGATTTAATTCCTCTAAATTACCGAAGCTTGCCTGCCTGTTTATGTTTTTTATTTCCCTCGTTAATGAGTTTGTATTTTTTGTTGTATCACTGAAAACTAACATCCCTCATTTCACATCATTTTTTTCTCCCTCTATAGTCTCCTGAATGTAAGGTTTCTTATATATCTCCGTTTCCCCTTCAGTCTTTTCTGTTTCTCTTATTGCGTGTGGTACTATTGTTCCTAAAAATGGTTGGTTTTCTTACCCCTCCTTGGCTAAATCTAGATGTGGCAGCGGTTCCTCGAGGTTTGACAGATAAATGATCCGTAAGATTAAGATAGGGAAGGTTGAGCCGACCTCCTTCCTATTCCACCTACGTCTCAAACAGTGTATTCGATGGTTAGGTTAGGTTAGGTTAGGTTAAAAAGAGAGAGAGAGAGAGAGAGAGAGAGAGAGAGAGAGAGAGAGAGAGAGAGAGAGAGAGAGAGAGAGAGAGAGAGAGAGAGAGACACTTGAGTATATTGATCAAGCTGTTACGGTTGACCAGATCGAAGGCTTTTGTGATGTTCCTTACAGTAATTCAAGAAAATAGACAAAGAAATGGATAGTGGAGAATAATTACCTTGTATTTAATCGCTCTGTATCTTAGAATGAAATGTATCACCTTATAATCAACAAGCAAAGTGAAAAAGCAAATGAGGTTAATTATTTGGAGTTAATGACTGAAGAAACAGGTCGTTATTCTAGCACTTATAAATCATTTTGAATAAATAAAGGAAGCAATGATATCTGAAGAGAGATATTATAAATTAAGTGAAGAACTTTTAAAGGCTTAATGGTTGGTCTCTGTGTGTGTGTGTGTGTGTGTGTGTGTGTGTGTGTGTGTGTGTGTGTGTGTGTGTGTGTGTGTGTGTGTATGTGTATGTGTGTATGTCTTGTAAACCCCTTTCATCTCTTCTCACTAAGCCTCTTTACACTGTGTATCTTTTATTTGCTGTCAGAATCATTCACGGCGAAGCATCAGAGTCAGTAAAGAAACACTTACTTTATTAAAGAGAACGATTTGACACTCAAACGAAAGGGAGAAAGATAGATAGAGAGAGAGAGATAGAGATAGAGATAGAGAGAGAATTCAAGCGACACAGTTTCATTTTACATATGCAACACACACTATCAGACACGAGGATGACCATAAATTGACAAAGAACTCATACATATACAAAATGACGTACTTTCAAACCATACATAAAGCACAGCGCACACACGTACATACATACAGACATAGCCACTTTCATATTTAACGATCTGTCTCTCTATATGTACGTGTGTCTGTCTATACGTCTAACCTTCTCTTACGCTGTGACTCTTGTGCAACGGTAATCTTTCCTTGGAAGGTATAAAGCCTGAAGGGACGGCTCTGTGCGACTCTGGGTGGTGATAATGTGGAAGAATAACACTACTTAGAAGGACGTGGTAATAATATTCTGTATGTTCATTGTTATTTTAAACCTGTATTAACCTTTGTGTGTGTGTGTGTCTGTGTGTCGTTTCTAAGAAGTATATTTACGTTTATATATATGTGTGAGTGATAATTCTTTTCTAGACCTATTATTTTTTTTATTTTTAGGTTTTGTTGAACATTTACCTTTATGTTATTTCCTATTAGTGTAGTTCAGGTGGTGGTGGTGGTGGTGGTGGTGGTGGTTCCCAGACTGAGGTGACGCCTGTGTGTGTTTGTGTGTTTGTATGCTTGTCTTTCATCGTGGTGCCTTCAGAAGAACCACCACCACCACCATCACCACCACCACCACCACCACCACCACCACCGGGCCACCGCCATTCGCTAGGCGTTCATTCCACTTGACCGAAGCTGCAATGAAAGGTTGTGTATGTGGGTGACATGCTTCTGATTGCTCCACTCCACACTACACACTCCACACTCTACTCCACAACACTGAACGAAAAAAAAACCTGCTTCACTCCCAGGACCTGAACAGCGGGTCTCCACGTTTACCGCTTCAATACACTGACCATTCAGCTTCCGCCTCCTCCGTGTTGCCCATTCTAGCGCTGCGTGTGACCGGAGGAAGGAGAATCCAGGCTAAAGGATGGTATGTAGGCCACTTTGAAAGACTCAGTCATATGCAACGGGCAGTCAGATGGGAGTGTATGTGTCTGTCGTGATGACCAAACTGGCACCTCATTTCATTGCCTTCCACTCCTCTTCCTCTTCTTCCTCCTCCTCCTCTTCTCCCTCTTCCTCCTCCTCTCCGTTGTGGTTGTCTCTGTCTAGATCTGTATACCTGTCTGTCTGCCTGTCTCTGTCTCTCTCCCTCACTCTCCCACGCCTTCCCTCCTTCCTCCCTCCTTACTTACTTTTCCTTCTCCCAGATTGGCCTACACTGCTTGCTATCCTATCCTCGCAGGAAGAGAAAGGAAAAATAAAAGGGTGTACATAATAAGCTTAGTTCGACGCGCCTCACCGCCCTTTGTTAAGCTAATGGTCCCTTAGAGCCTTGACGGGGATCCTGGAGAGCCTTTGTTGACGGAACCGGGACAGCCTGGGGCGAGGCATGGACATAAGGGGCGCAGGGAAGGGAAGGGAAGGGGAGGGTAAAGGGAGGGAAGGGAAGGGAAGGGAGGGATGGGAAGAGACAAGAGTGGTGAAGGTAGTGGTGTAGTTCTATGTATTGAGAGAGAGAGAGAGAGAGAGAGAGAGAGAGAGAGAGAGAGAGAGAGAGAGAGAGAGAGAGAGAGAGAGAGAGAGAGAGAGAGAGAGAGAGATAATGTATAAAGGGATTTGTCTACTAACGCATTCAGTTCCAATGTTAATTAAACATTGTGCACTTTTGACCACTAATAAATTTTGATGTGTGTGTGTGTGTGTGTGTGTGTGTGTGTGTGTGTGTGTGTGTGTGTGTGTGTGTGTGTGTGTGTCTGTGTGCATGTGTGTGTGTGTGTGTGTACTTCTGATATTCAAATGTAACCCTTGGCAACGTAATTTTATTCTGAAAACAGATTTCAGTTCCAGAAAAAAAATGTAAATAAGATAAAGAAGAGAATGGATGGAAAGAACGATTGAGAAAGACGGAAAGAAGGAAGGAAGGAAAGAAGGAAGGAGAGGAGGAGGAGGAGGAGGAGGAGGAGGAGGAGGAGGAGGAGGAGGAATATGTATGTACTCTAATTATATTTATATATGTATGTATGTGTGCATGTGTCAGTATATAGATGAATAAATAGGTATGTACGTGGCTAAGATATGAATATTCAGAGAGAGAGAGAGAGAGAGAGAGAGAGAGAGAGAGAGAGAGAGAGAGAGAGAGAGAGAGAGAGAGAGAGAGAGAGAGAGAGTATAGAGAACTTGACTCATGATCACCAAAGTGTAAAAATTGTGTCCAACCAATCCTATTTGTGTCACTTTTCAAAACCTTAGGCTGGCTTTTTTTATTTGTTTTTTTCACTGTATCTATATTTGTTCAAGTCTATCATATATATATTTTTTTTTTGTGTATGTAAATGTTTTGTTTATTTGTCAGATTATTTATTTATTTATTTAGTTTAATGTCTGACATATGCAACATCTTTAATTCGTTCTCTTATAATCATATTTTATTTCCACTTTTCTGAAATTTTTTATTAATTTTATTTTTTTATTTTTTGACACCGAACACATTTTATATATAATTTTTTTTTCTCCCTCACTCGCGTCAGGATTTAATAATACTCTTTCCTCTTTCTTTATTTTTAGTCGTGAATTCTGCGTTACACACGATAATTATTCTTCCTTTCACCCTTTTCCATTATCCTCTCATTATCTTGTCTCTTCTCTCCTCTTCCTTTTACTGAAATTCTTCCTCATTTACCGTAATTCATTCTATCATTTTCCTTTTAACCAATTTTTTTTTAACCCTCCTTCCTCCTCATCCCATCTATGTCTCTTTCCTCTTCTTCTTTTAACCATTTGTTTTATTTCTTCCTCCGTCTCTTTCCTCCTCTCCGTCTGAGTCTCTTTCCTCCTCTTGTCCTCAATCCCATCTCTACCTTTCCTCCGAGCTTCCTGTCTTCCCTCGAGTCTTGCGTCTCTCCTCCCCTCCCCTCTCCTCTCCTCTCCCTTCTTGTCTCCTCTCTCCTCCCCTCTCCTTCCCTCCTCCTATACATTCTCCGCCATTATTATTCTCTCTCCTACCGTTCCGCCCTTCTGCTCCTGTACCCTTTTCTCTATTTCTACTTCTGTATGTCTGTCTGTTTGTCTGTCTCTCTCTCTGTCTGTCTTTTTTTGTTGTTTTTCTCTCATTTTTATTTTTCTCCTCCTCTTCCTCCTCCCTCCTCTGAACCCTGCCGTTCTTTCTTCCCTCTGTACCTCCTCTGCCTATTACTCCTCCTCCTCCTTCGTTTCATTCCTTTTCTATCTGTTTCCTTCCTCTCTTTTTTTTTATTTTATTTTCTTCCGTTCTTCCATTTACTTCAATTTCTTGCTTCTCTTCCCTTCCCTTCCCTTTCCTTCCCTTCCCTTCCCTTTCCTTTCCTTTCCTTCCCTGTTACATTATTTCCTTTCTTATTTCCTCTACCAATACCCTTCCATACTTTTCTTTCCTCTTATTATTTCCCCATTTCCGCTATTCTCATCCCTCTATACCTCTTTCCTTCCATTCTTCCAGTATTTTACCCTATTTCCGCTCCCTTTTCCCCCTCTTTTCCCCTTGTATCTTCCTCCCCATCCTTCCCTTTCCCCTCTGATACTCTTAGGAGATGTAGGTTTTACTCGTGGTCTTAGGCAGAGTCTCACTTAAGCTTCGTAACGACGTGAAGCTACTTCGTTTGCTGCGTGAAGCTCAAGGATTCGTGGTGTTGGTGAGCTTGGTGATGATTCGTTGAAGGCGATGCGAACGAAACTTAATCTTTTTTTTTTTTTCGTGATGCTCTGAAGTCTCACACTTTTGGCGGCTGTGCTCCGAGGAAGGAAGGAAGGAAGGAGAGGGAGAGGGAGGGAAGGTGAGAGGGTTGGGTTGGAAAAAGCAAAAGAGAGTGTGAGAGAGGAGAGAAGAAAGAGGAAGTGGTGTGGAGAGAAGGACGTAGGTTCAGGTGGTGAAGAGAGAGAGAGAGATTGGAGGAGGAAAAGGAAGAGGAAGAAGCGGAGGGTGAGAGCTGGAAATGGTAGGAGAGAGGGAAAAAAATGTAGGTTGTGTGGAGAGAGGGAAGGAGAGGAAATGGAAATAGTAACTGTACAGAGATGTAAAAGAACAGGAGAAGGAGGAGAGGAAAAAAATTGGAGGAAAGAGGATGGGTGGGTGTACGGCTAAGCGATCCTCTCCCTCTTTCTCTGTTTTCTCTTTCCTCACTTTCAATTGCTTTATCTATTTGTCTATCTCTCTCTGTCTCTCTCCGTCTCTCTGCTTGTCACTTACAGATCGACTGTTTTTTTTTGCACTAGAAGGAGGTGTGAGCGAGGAAGAGACAGTTTCTCTTTTTTTCTTTTCCACTCTTCCTCTTCTTTTTCCTCCTCCTTTTCTTCCAACGCAAGGCTTTGAAGATAAATAACGCCTTGGTTGGGAAAGAGAGAGAGAGAGAGAGAGAGAGAGAGAGGAGAGAGAGAGAGAGAGAGAGAGAGAGAGAGAGAGAGAGAGAGAATGATACATAGAGAGACAGAAAAATGTTAGCGTCTCCCACCCGTCTACAACACAAGGCATTAATTAAGGCCTCAGCCCCAACAGCCTTCACCCCAACACACACAAATCCCTAACTACATAAAGTAAAGAAAAAACCATTACAACACAAAATAAAGTATATCTTCCTCATCAATATCACCAACACCATCACTACTACCACTACTACTACTACTACTACTACTACTACTACTACTACACGATCACTACCACTACCACTATCACGTCCTTCCCTGCTGGTAATAAAAATAAACTATGTATATGAAGAATGAACGAAAAACGTGAACAATTTTTTTTTGAACTAGGGCTAAAAAATATCATGTGAAAGATATATGTATAGAAAACATGAAATTTTAATATCACTACTTTTTTTCTTTCTTTTTTATTATTTATTCATTTTCAGTTTTTGGATATTATCGTGTATTTATTTATATATTATTTCTTCTTCTATTATTTCATGTTATGCTAAAATGTCAAAAAAAAAAGGGGATGAGTCTATCTTTTAGCGAATTTTACGATTGGCTTTCAAGAGAGTAATTTTGGCGAGGGTTAGATAATGAAAAAGTGTGTGTGTTTGGAGAGAGAGAGAGAGAGAGAGAGAGAGAGAGAGAGAGAGAGAGAGAGAGAGAGAGAGAGAGAGAGAGAGAGAGAGAGAGAGAGAGAGAGAAGAGAGAGAGATAAGAGAGAGATAAGAGAGATACAAACAAGCATTCATACAAATACAGACACACACACACACACACACACACACACACACACACACACACACACACACACACACACACACACACACACACAAGGACAACGGGTACAAACACACAATCGAACCCCCTTGATCCTCCTCCATCCTTTCCTTCCACATACTCACGTTAAATATTTTCAAAACCATTTTGCTCCCACCAGAAAAACGGACAAAACACTGTCTCTTTTACGCCCAAACGTTCCTCGCCCCATTCTTTATGAAACAAAACACAGTCGAGCCATAAGTGACAGACTCCGCCAGAGGGTAGAGCAGGAAGGAGGTAGGAGGTTAACAAAGGAGCATCGCGGAGTATTTGAAAGCCATTTAGATAAGGGTTTGAATCCCCCTCTTTGCCGTTCCTTCTACTTATGGATCCAGCTGTGAAATTGGCTTTTGCTTTGTTTACCGAAGAACAAATGTGGGTGACGGGAGCAGGAGGAAGAGGAGGAGGAGGAGGAGGAGGAGGAAGTAAAAGAAAGGAGGAGGAGAATGTTTTGGTGGTGGTGGTGGCTTTTAGGATATAGTGTGTGTGTGAGAGAGACAGAAAGATAGACAGATAGACAGACAAACAAACAAGAGAAACACACACACCACACACACACACACACACACACACCACACACACACACACACACACACACACACACACACACAGAGGAAGGGAAAATGACAAGGTAGGGAAAAGGAAGATAAGTTGAACGGAATTACATGGACGGAGAGAGAGAGGAAGAGATATGGCGGGAGGAAGTAAGCAAAAAAGGGAAGGAAATATAGATAATTGAGGATTACGATTGAAGGGTAAGATGATGAAAGGAAGGAAGGAGGAGAGGGAGAAGGGGGAGGAGGAGGAGGAGGAGGAGGAGGAGGAGGAGGAGGAGGAGAGGGAGGGAGGGATGTATGGATTGAAGAGCCTGAGGAGATGAGTGTGTTGACTGTGAGGATTAAGAGATGAAAACCATAGTTAGACTCTCTCTCTCTCTCTCTCTCTCTCTCTCTCTCTCTCTCTCTCTCTCTCTCTCTCTCTCTCTCTCTCTCTCTCTCTGTCTCTCTCTCTCTCTCTCTCTCTCTCCCTTCATTCGGTAACGGTATTTGAAAGCAGGCTTCATCTTCCTCTTCTTCCTTCGCCCTCCATTCCGTCCACTTCCAACGTCTTAAGACAAGCTTTTAGCCAAGGATAAAATGTTTAGTGTCTCTTAATAACTTGCTGCCTCCCGTGATGCTCGTCTTTTTTCAGCGTGGATGGGACGGGGTTAGGTTGGGTTAGGTTGGGTTGGGTTATGTAAGGTTTTTTTTCTTTACTAATTTATATGAGCCATTTATCTGGTCATTTTTCTGCACTTGAAAGGCGTGTCAAGGCACCTGCGCTTATAGAAGTATTTAATGTGTCCACGTGAATATATATATGTTGGTTTTATTATCATATTATTCTTGTTATTACTACTACTACTACTACTACTACTACTACTACTACTACTACTCTACTACTACTACTACTATAACAACAACAACAACAAGTGACGCCTACCTCTTCTGTCTCGAAGCTTCGTTCACGGTCGCCCAAGTTTCGTGACTTACCAGAATAAACTCGAACTAAAAACTGGCAGAGGATGTCCGAAGCGAGCTAAACTGAAGCGTTCGAACAAGGAGAAGGAGGAGGGGACGGAAGAGGAGGAGAGAGGAGAGTGAGAGTAGATGTTGCTGCTCTCTCCCTCTCTCTCTCTCTCTCTCTCTCTCTCTCTCTCTCTCTCTCTCTCTCTCTCTCTCTCTCTCTTTCTCACTCTTTCACTCTGCCCTCATTAAGGTAAGAAAGGCTACCTGAGCAGAGAGTGTCCTGAGTCACTAATGAGCCGCTTGGGACAGGTTGACACAACAGGTAACACTTTTCCTGTCCCCCTTCTAACATGTTCTCCTCCCTCTACTTCCTCTCCATGCTTTGTCTTACCTGTCTTAATTAGTTCCACGGTTGTCGCATCCTTTATGTATTCTTTACCCCTGACCTATCATCTACAGCACCCAGGTATCTTGTAAACCCTATTTTTTTCCCTATATATTTCCCTTCTTTTCCCTTCCTTCCATCCCTTATACTCTAACTTCTCATTCCCTACTCATATACTCTCTCATTGCCTCACCTTTTTCACATTCTTTCATTTCAGGGACTCACTTTCACTCCTATTTCCCCTCACTTTCCACCCTCACAGTCACTGCTTACCTCAAGTCACCACCCAAATCCCCTCATCACACACCCGTCACCCACTGCCTCCCTCACTCCTCTTAAATCAACTCCACCCCTCATCTTTCACTAGAAACTCTCAAATCCCCTCATATATCACACCTCACCCCTGTCTCATTTCTCGTCCTTTGCAACCCTCATTCTCCCTCACTCTCCTTTCCTTACCTTCCCCTCTTCCTCCTCCTCTTCCTCCTCTTCCTCCTTCTCCTCCTTCTCACTTCTTACACAATGAACTGAATGTAATTAGAAAGTTCAACAGTGGAATTGTATATTACACTCTTGTATACTGGTTTCTCTGTCTCTCTGTCTGTCTGTCTGTCTGTCTCTGTCTGTCTGTCTTTCTCTCTTTCTCTCTCTCTCTCTCTCCTCTCTCTCTCTCTCCTCTCTCTCTCTCTCTCTCTCTCTCTCTCTCTCTCTCTCTCTCTCTCTCTCTCTCTCTCTCTCTCTCTCTCTCTCTCTCTCTCTCTCATTATTTTGCTCTGTCTTAACTAATCCCTTATTCCATCATTTCTCTCTTTTTTTTTTTTTGCTTCTCTACTTCTTCATCCCCTTCTTTTTTATATCTCTCCCCTTCCTCTTCTTACTCTTTTTCTTCCTCCTCCTCCTCCTCTTCTTCATCCAACTTCTACTCATCATCTTACATTTCTTTATCTCCTCCTCCACCTCCTCCTCCTCCTCCTTCTTCTTCTTCTTCGTCTTCTTCGCATCTTCTATTTTCTGTTTCATCTCTTGTTTTGCTTTTGCTTGACTTTCTAGGCGATGCTCAGAACAAGACTATGCCAATCACACCGCGAGATTGGACTTGGAGGAGGAGGAGGAGGAGGAGAAAGAGGAGGAATAGTAGTCAGGTTCATATCACCACATTCTCTCTCTCTCCTTTCTCTCACTCTTTTTTTTTTCTCTCTCTCTCTTTCTCTTTCTTTTTGCTAACTTTCTCTCCCATTTCTGTTCCTTTCAAGTTTTATTTTCATTCTCGTTCATTGCTTTGCTTCTTTGATTTTTTTATTTTTATTGCTATTTCTTATTTGCTTCTTCATACGCTTCATATTGCCTTCTTATTTCCTTCTTTCCTTCTGTTCCATTATTTCCTTCTCTCTCTCTCTCTCTCTCTCTCTCTCTCTCTCTCTCTCTCTCTCTCTCTCTCTCTCTCTCTCTCTCTCTCTCTCTCTCTCTCTCTCTCTCTCTCTCTCTCTCTCGCTCTCGCTCTCGCTCTCTCTCATCCGGTATTGAAACATGAACATATAAAAACAGGTACATTTTTTTCCTTCCCTTCCTCTGTTTTCTTAAGGGAAACTTTAGTGATTATTACATTCATGTCTGGCGTGTCTACCTTAAGTTTTCTGTAATAGCAAAAGAGAAAGAAAATGTGGAAACTGTTGCTCATTTTAGTTTTGAAAGATTGTTTTCCTCCTCGCTCTCGCTCTCGCTCTCGCTCTCTTTCTCTCTCTCTTTTTTTTTTTTCTTTTTTTTTGGGATAGGTATTAATTAAATGTTGGTATCCGAGACTACTTGTTGTTGTTGTTGTTGTTGTTGTTGTTGTTTGTTGTTGTTGTTGTTGTTGTTGTTGTTGCCTTTCTCTTTCCTGTTTGGTTTGTATTAATCTATTTTTTTTAATTTGCCAGTTAGTTGTTTTTGTGTGTGTTATTTTCATTGTTTCTTTCTTTCTTTCTTTCTTTCTTTCTTTCTTTCTTTCTTTCTTTCTTTCTTTGTCTCCATGGCTTTTGTTTCACCATTCCGTTTGCCTGTGTTTGTCTCCCTCACTCAATGCCTTCCCCTCACTTTGCATTCTCTTTGTAATTCATTCATTCATTCAACTCTCTCTCTCTCTCTCTCTCTCTCTCTCTCTCTCTCTCTCTCTCTCTCTCTCTCTCTCTCTCCTCTCTCTCTCTCTCTCTCCTCTCTCTCTCTCTCTCTCTCTCTCTCTCTCTCTCTCTCTCTCTCTCTCTCTCTCTCTCTCTCTCTCTCTCTCTCTCTCTCTCTCTCTCTCTCTTCTCTTTTTCTCTCTCTCTGCTAAGATACAAGAGGTCTGTTTGCTTTCCTCCAGAGCGGCCTTCCACCCTCCTCTTCCTCCTCCTCCTCCTCTCTCCTCCTCCTCCTCCTCCTCCTCCTCCTCCTTTCCTTCCTCTCCCTAAGCCTTTGTTGACTTTTCTAGCTAAGTCTCCCCTCAGGTTGGCAAAGAGGCTGTTTCCCATTTTCTATCTTTACTACCGAGGGAAAGAGAGATGAAAAAAAAATATATGTGTATGATGATAAAAAAGATAAGGGCAGTGATTCTTGTATGTGAAGCTAACTGTAAATTTTTTTTCTTATTATTATTTTATATATATATATATATATCTATCAGACATGTCTCATATTTTTTATATATTTTAGGTGTAGCCATCTGTTTCTCTTTCCGACTCTTCTTTTATTTATTTTTTTATTATATCGTTTTTTATAGTTTTGTTTTTTTTATGCCTGAAAATTCTCTCTCTCGTTTTGGTATATGTAAATTCATTTTTTTAAATATTACTTTTTCCATCGTTGTCATTTTTTCCTCATTTCCTTTTGTGTTCGTTGGTTTTATTTGATCTTTTTTATCATTCTCTGGCTTTCTTTCTTTCTCCATTTCACTTGTACTTTACTCTTTGTTTTCTTTTGTTTTTCCTTTTCTCTTAGGGTTGAGTCCGCTGAAAAAGATCGTTAGTAGAGACCGGTAGCTAAAGGGGGGCGGGGGGGGGGAAAGGTTTCTAACATTTATACTTTGCTCTCTCTTTCTCTTTCTCTTTTTTTTTTTTTTCTCTCTCTCTCTCTCTTTCTTTCTTTTATCTCTTGGTAATCTCCTGATGAGATCTTCCACCCTTTTCCTTGTGTTATTATTATTATTATTATTATTATTATTATTATTATTATTATTATTTTTATTATTATTATTATTATTATTACTATTATCGTAATTATTATCATCAACTTAATTTCCTTTCTCTTTCAGCTATTAATTCAATCTTTATCATCTTCTATAATGTTCGTGTACTCTCATTCTCTCTTTCTATCTTTTTTTATTTCTCTCTTTCTCTCTTCCTTTCTTTCTCTAGAAATCTTTATATTCTAAACATTCCTCTCCTTCCCCATTTCCTCCGTTTATCCTCCTACACAACTTTTCCCTTCCTTCCCTTTTCCTGCTTCTCCCTCTTTCCATTCCTCTGTCTCTATACATGTCCCTCCGTCCTCTGTCTCTCTCTCTCTCTCTCTCTCTACATCTGCCTCTCATTCTTTTACGTAACCCTTCTCGATCTCTCTTGCTGGCTCTCTCCTGTCAATTCTCTGTCTCCATACCCGTCTATCCATCCATCCCTCTTCCTTGCTATCCCTTCCTATCCTTTCCCAAAATATCCCTCTTCGTAATCCTTCCTCTTTTTTTTCCTATCTGTCTGCACTCAACACTCATTCCCTTCTGTCTGTCTGTATGTTTCTCTTTACATAAAATATTCTTTCTCAAAATATTGGTCGCCTCGGTATTGCAGTTGAGAATGCTTACACCGTGTAGGTAGGTAAGTAGGTAGGTAGGTAGACCCAAGGTTATTCAAGGTGCTGAGGGACTAAAAGTATTAACAAAAGGCTTCAGTTTAAGTTAGTACCCCCCCCCCCCTTCTCCCATCCTCTAAGCTTCTACTCTAATGAGGGACTAATTTATTTATGTTTTTATATATATTTTAATTTTTCTCGTTATTTTGCGTTCGTGTTTGTCATTTCTTTTAACTTTATTTCAGTTCCTGTCTTGTATTGGTGTTAGTTTTTCTTTTCTTTTTTTCTGTCTTTCTTTCTTTCTTGCTTACTTTCTCTCTCTTTCTCTCTTTCCTTTTTGCGTGTTTGTGTGTATCTTTGCGAGTGTTTATTTATATATTTTTTCGGGGTAATTGCAGAGTACTTTATGTGTGTAATTAGGGTACATTAGAGAGAGAGAGAGAGAGAGAGAGAGAGAGAGAGAGAGAGAGAGAGAGAGAGAGAGAGAGAGAGAGAGAGAGAGAGAGAGAGAGAGAGAGAGAGAGAGAGAGATTAAAGCGAAAGACATGTTCATATAGAAACCCACAGACGAAGAAAATAAACAATGAAATGAAAACATGAAAAAAACCTACAAAACAAAACAAAAACTGTCATGAAAAAGAGAGACATGAGATAGAAGCCCCCCCCAAAAAAAAGAGAGAAAGAGAGAGAGAGAGAGAGAGAGAGAGAGAGAGAGAGAGAGAGAGAAATAAAAATAAACTATAAAATAACAGGCCAACCCTATCCAGTCTCTCTCTCTCTCTCTCTCTCTCTCTCTCTCTCTCTCTCTCTCTCTCTCTCTCTCTCTCTCTCTCTCTCTCTCTCTCTCTCTCTCTCTCTCTCTCTCTCTCTCTCTCTCATGCGCTCTCGGTCGCTCTCTTTTGTTTTATAAATATATTTCTCTCAGTGTTAGTTCCTCGCGGGCAGGAGCACAAACAGTGTATTGGGCCTTGGAGGGTGCGGGTTAGTTACTGTCAAGGCAAGGTACGTCGCCCTTAACTCCAAAGCGTAAATCCTGGTGTGGATATTGCCAGAGAGAGAGAGAGAGAGGGGGGAGGGTTAAA
>JAPQNM010000006.1:15424924-15428621 GCA_029783475.1 Metacarcinus magister | reverse complement strand
AGAGAGAGAGAGAGAGAGAGAGGCGAGAGCAGAGAGAGAGCGAGAGAGAGAGAGAGAGAGAGACGCAGAGACGTAGCAGTAGAGAGAGAGATGAGAGAGAGATTGCATAACTTAATAACAGTTCCATTTAATATTGTGGAAATACGAGACGAAATTAAAACAGTTATTGCCTGTTAATTAAAAAAAAGAAATACACACACATGAAAACAACGATGGTATGGGAACCGAGAAAAACGATAATAAAGTAGGAGCAGAAAGTAATTAAGGAAGGATTAGCTAAAGGGAAGAAAGAGATTGCAAGGAGCGTGGAGGAAGAAAGGAGGGGATAGAGGAGTTAGGGAATTAAAGAAAGTGAGGAGAATTGGAAAGAACATTGAAATAAAGATGGAAGGGGAGGTCTAAGAGAGATAGATAAGATAGATAAGATAAGAGATAGAGAGAGAGAGAGAGAGAGAGAGAGAGAGAGAGAGAGAGATATCTGATAGAGAGACTCTGAGAGAGAGAGAGGAAGCTCAATGGGTGGAAAAGCACCCGATCTGATTACCTTTTGTTATGCTAAGTTGTAACTCAATCCTCTTTCTCTCTCTCTCTCTCTCTCTCTCTCTCTCTCGCTCTCTCTCATCTCGCTCGCATCTCGCTCGTCTCTCTCTATCTCTCGCTCTCCTCTGCATCATCTCTCTCTCGTCTCTCTCTCTCTCTCCTCTCTAATTATTTTTTCCCTCATAGTATGTATGTGTATGTGTGTGTGTGTGTGCGCGTGTGCGTGTGCGTGTGAGTGTGCGTGTGTGTGTGAGCGCGCGTAAGTGGATGATCTACAGGCTGGGAAAATAGGTGTGGTTCTATTGTACAGATAAGGGGAAAAAAAACTTTGCCTCCACCACTCTGTTAGTAAAGGACACTGCAGGGAAGGAAGGAAAGACGGAGTACTCGTGTGATGGAAGAGGGATGCTGCAGGCAGGGAGGAAAGGAAAAAAGATGAAGAAAGGAAGGAAGGAAGGCAGAGGGGCGGGAGGGTAGGAGAGAGATGCATCAGAGGGGTAAGAGATGGCTCATCCCAGGATTCTGCTGGAAGTGAGGTGAGGCCGAGAAGTCGAGAGTAGGATGTTTTCGGAGGGGATCAAGAAGGGTTTACGTAGTTTAAGTAGGAAAGTGTTCTCCACTAGAGTATAGGAAGAGGGGAAAAGAAAAGAAAAATAGTGAAGAAAAGGAAGAAAAGGAAGTATAAGAAAAATGTGAGGAGGAAAAAGAGAAAGAAGCATATGGGAAAAACTTAGATCATAAATATAAAAAGTAGAGAGGAAGACAGGAGAGCGTAAACAAGTAAAGGTCGTGTATCGTGGAGCGTTCTAACTGATATTACACTTGGAGTCACCTGTGCTTCATCCTTGATTGGCAGAGGCGTTGTTAATGATCAGGTACGCGGTGAATCCATGCATTGTAATTAGTTTGGGATGAAGTGCAAACCTCAATGTTAATGTAAGCTATTATGTTATATCTCGAGGGCTTTTTGCACTTTTTATGAGTGTGAAACTACAAAATTTGACACGAAATCATGAAATCGTTAAGACAAAGTGAAAAATTTGTGAAGGAAAATATAAGTGATAGCATATAATAAATAACAAGAAAAAAATGAAAATACAGGAGGAATAAGAGGATGAGGAGTAGGGGGAAGAAGAGGAGGAAGAGGAGGAAAAGGGATGAAGAAGGAGGAAGAGGCAATGGAACTAAGAGAAGTCAGTGAAGTTAGATAGAAAAGAGAGGAGAGGAAGCTGAGTGAAGTAAGTCACGAGAAGGTGATTAAAGAGGAGGGTGGAGACTAGACCAGAAGCGAAAGTTAGGAAAGAGAGAAGATGGGATGGGGAGGAGGAGAAGGAGAAGAAGAAGAAGAAGAACAAGAAGAGATCAGCACAGAGTAAAAGAGGGGAATGAATGGGCAAGAAAGACAAAGATATACGACGAGAACGAGAGGATCCGGTCAAGAGGAGGAGGAGGAGGAGGAGGAGAGGAGGAGGAGGAGGAGGAGGAGGAGAGGAGGAGATAAAGAAAAAGAATGAAGAGATGAACCAACGGAGGGAGGGAAGCAAGATAAGAACATAGTACTGCCTGAGAGAATTACATAGAAATACATAGAAATCCAGACCACATAGATCTTAGGGACCAAACGAGATGGTCTGTCACTAACCTAGAGTAAAAATATATATACAAAAAACGTATTAGAGAGAGAGAGAGAGAGAGAGAGAGAGAGAGAGAGAGAGAGAGAGAGAGAGAGAGAGAGAGAGAGAGAGAGAGAGAGAGAGAGAGAGAGAAACAGCAACACTAGCACTACCACCACCACCACCACTACCCCTGCCAGCATAAGCCAGCCAGAAGTGCAGGCAGCAAGTCTGGCCCATAATTCGCCGTAACTTAACTTCACATAAACGTCTCGCCAAACTCTCCGCTGCTCTGAAGAACGGGTCCCAGAGTCGCCAAGGACCACCGAGCTTAATCAGAAGTCACCCAATGCACTCCCTCATTTTAATTTCGATAAAGTGATGAAGCAGTGAATGTTAATGAAACGGTTCTTACCTGACCTAACCTTGCTTCCCTCACTCCCTCCCTCCTCCTCCTCTTCCTCCTCCTCATCATCATCATCATCATCCTCATCCTCCTTCTCACCTTAATTTTTTCTTAATCTTCTCTTCCTTGCCGTCGTCTTCATCCAACTCCTCCTCTTCCTCTTCTTCCTTCCTCTATTGCTGCTACTCCTTCTTTACTTCTCTTCATCTTCTGTTCTTTTTCGTGTTCTTTTTTCACATACGCTGCCGCCCCCACATAAGCTTCCTCTCCTCCTCCTCCTGTCACACCCTGTTTTTCAACACTACAACACTCAAAACAGTTTTTCACATTTTGCTACATAAATATTAGTCCTACAGGGAAATTGTATTCAAGTCAAGTTATTGAGTTGGATAATTCCTATCTCATACTGTCATCGTTTTTTCAATATCTTTAACATTTTATGAAGAAAATTAAACTTTATGAAATAAATTAATGCATAATAATACTTACACTCCTACACCTATATTACATTCTAATTATATTTTCACTATATCTCAATAGAACGAGCGTCTTTTTGTTCTTTCTTTTATATACAAACAAATTTACGTAACCCCATACATCGAGTTATTCAAAATATATGATTTATGTAAATAATTAGAAATACATTTCGAGTTTGTTTACCCAAATCTACGATTTATTAAATAATTTCATGAAAATTTCCACACCTCCGAATCTCATGAAAATTGATACAATGAGATTTGCGGTCATGGCTGATCACGAATCTGGAATTAGTTTTGTCATTACTATAATATTTTTGTATTTTTCATTTTGTGGCCCCGTAAATTCCACCAGAATTGAGGTCGAAGGAGTCCTTCATTACTACCGTAAATATTAGTCCTACAGGAAATTGCACAATAATAAAGTTATGCAGTTTGATAATGTCTATCTCATACAGTCATCATCTTTCCATTAACTCTAATACTTATGAAAGAACGAAAAATAAATTATGTGTAAGAGATATTATTGCATAATACTTTACACTGCTACATCTTTAATTACTTCCCAATTTCAATTTCCTATAGCTGAATAGAATGAGCGTCCTCCTGTTCTTTCTTTTACATTCCATACGTTTTTTTACGTAAGCCCCATACATTTCGAG
>JAPQNM010000006.1:15409924-15412424 GCA_029783475.1 Metacarcinus magister | reverse complement strand
CTCTCTTTAAGTTAGTTTCCACTGTGATTCATTTTCCCTTTTTACTCCTTACGGGTTAACCTTCCATCCTACCACCTCTTGTTCCACCGCCCTTCTCCCTCAAGCCGCGCGGACACCTGGAGGCTCAACACAGGTAAATATGCTGAGCTAACACCAGCCTCTTGTCTCTGTTTGCTCTGCCGACACTCCTCTTGCTTTACGTATTGATTTCCTGCTACCTCTCATCTCTATCCTTTAGCCTTTGACGTATTTCATTCTATGCATATATGTATGTATGTATGTATGTATGTATGTATGTGTGTGTGTGTGTGTGTGTGTGTGTGTGTGTGTGTGTGTGTGTGTGTGTGTGTGTGTGTGTATGTGTGTGTGTGTGTGTGATGTGCTGAAATTGATCAACTGTGACTTGTTTTTTCCATTTTTTTACGTGTTGTTACTTTGCTAATGGAAAGATTTTTTTCTGTTTATAATCCCAGTATTTTTTATGGTATTGTCAACTCTATGTTCACAAGGTTGATTACGTATGGCAACGCTGGGTTCCAACATCGAGAGAGAGAGAGAGAGAGAGAGAGAGAGAGAGAGAGAGAGAGAGAGAGAGAGAGAGAGAGAGAGAGAGAGAGAGAGAGAGAGAGAGAGAGTGTATAGCTCTCGTATCATTACCATAATTACTAGTAACCCCATTTCCACAGTCTGCCGCGTAGATGGAGTAGCGATGATAAAGTTCACAACACCTCGAAGGGTTGGAGGTAATGTCTGCCACGTTCATTACTTAAACTTCCCGGCCTGGTGTTTTCCCTTCCTGCGGAGCTGTATTCGTTCCGTCAGATTTTAGTACTGATTCCCTGTAGTTCTTCTTTCTTACCTCTTTCCCTTTATAAGCCCTACAGCACCCTGACAATACTCCTACCTTTCCTTAGCTCTCCCGTCCTCTCATCTCTTTCCCTTACTTCCCCTCACTTACCTTCACCTTACCTGTCTCTCTACCAATACCTCGATCACAGCAACTTCAAAACACGACTTCCATTGGTGCTAAGAGCAGCACTCTTCTATAAGAGGGAGATTCAAGGGCGTTTTCCCCTTCAAGTCTTCGGTGACTTTAACCTTAGTAAAAACACCGAGAGAGAGAGAGAGAGAGAGAGAGAGAGAGAGAGAGAGAGAGAGAGAGAGAGAGAGAGAGAGAGAGAGAGAGAGAGAGAGAGAGAGAGAGAGAGAGAGAGAGAGAGAGAGAGAGAATGTTGGTGGGCGGAAAGGAGAAAAAGTATCTACTTCATATCAGATTTTCCTCCTAACTCCAGCAACGTTTTACAGAAGTTCAGTCAGCTAACCCGTTGCGTACACCTGTCTTTCCCTTCCTCCCCTCTTTATCTTTTTTCTCTCTCATTCTCTCTCTCTCTCTCTCTCTCTCTCTCTCTCCTCTCTCTCATCTCTCTCATCTCTCTCTCTACTCTCTCTCTCTCTCTCTCTCTCTCTCTCTCTCTCTCTCTCTCTCTCTCTCTCTCTCTCTCTCTCTCTCTCTCTCACTATCCCTCTCTCTTTCTCTCCACAAGCAGTAATTGGTGTCTCTAACTGTGCCTGTAGAGTCCATCGCAGCGTGTTATTGTTTGAGGCGGTCGAGGTGTCGCGTTAACTAAAGCAAAGGTAGACAGGTAAGCGAGGGACGAAGCGACACGGTGCGAGAAGGTACCCTTTGCTGCCGGAAAGGCGAGAGAGAGAGAGACGAATTACTTTAGCAGTGGAAAGGACATTTAGTAGAGAAGCGAGAGACGAAGTGGTATGGTATTAGGTGGGACATTTTGGTAGAGAAGCGAGAGACGGTGCAAGAAGGCCAGCGAGATTTGGAGTAGCGTGGCGTGGCATTAGGAAGGACGTCGTGATTTATGTATATGGTGGAGAAGCAGGAGGAAGAGGAGCAGCAGTGGTGGGCGAGGGGCGAAATTACATTACTTTACTAAGAGACATCTGGTGAAATACAGGATAAAGCGAAAGAATCTAACACAAGGACATGAATTTCTATGTTGGAAAAGAATGATGCCCTTGAAGTTAAGCCTAGTTGGAGTGTGTATACGGCAAGTTATCACCCGCTTGTTTGAGGTGATTAAAAGGGAGTTGTGGAGTGTTGGTGCAGCAGGCATGGGTTGGTGTGCCGGAGGGAAGAGGGTGGAAGGAGGGGCACCACACGCTGAAGAGTAATTAAAATGAAGTGAAGGGGCGCCGTGCGTTGATGGGGAGAGGTGACAAGGGGGAGGGTTTGGGGGGACGGGGTGTTGATAGGGGAATAGCTAGTGGCCGTGGATAGTTTATTGATTAGGAAGCTTAAAATTGAAAAAAATATTAGTGGTAGTAAGTTTCCGCGATGTAGCATAGACTCACACACACACACACACACACACACACACACACACACACACACCATACCATGCGAGAGAGAGAGAGAGAGAGAGAGAGAGAGAGAGAGAGAGAGAGAGAGAGAGAGAGAGAGAGAGAAAGAAAAAAAGAGAGAGCG
>JAPQNM010000006.1:15397424-15404924 GCA_029783475.1 Metacarcinus magister | reverse complement strand
ATAAATGTGAAAACACGGCTCCTCTCGCCTTTCTCTCCTCATGTCACTTGCCACAGCGTTCGTTTCTTTTTCTCTCTCTTTTCTCCCTTCCTGTTTTTCTTTTTTTCCACATGTACATTCGAGGAGTTACGAGTAGAGGCTTTTTGTTGTTGTTTTTCTTGTTGTTGTTGTTGTTGTTGTTGTTGTTGACGTCAGTGTTGCAAGAAGCTTTTATTGTTTTTATATATTGTTATTAATTGTATAATTTTCGTGAGACTCGTTCAGCACAGTGCTATAGTGGTAACAAAATACCCCCATACATGTAGATGGGAGGTGTATACACGCAAAGTACCACTAATAAAGCATCTATAATTAAATAGGCTTCAACTACCCGGATGTAGAGCAATGAAGTAATGAAAACAAATCCCGAGCAGGGCTCCAATATTCCTCATTCTTCCACGCGCGGCCCTACAGTACGAACGCTTTAACTTGTGTTGTGTCCTTATCGTCAGGCCGGGTCCAAGGTCTCGCCTCTACTGCCGCTCATTCTACTGCTGACGAAGCGGAAGTTTTCGTCAGGAAGCCTCTTCGGTGTTTTTTTGATGGTTAGTACTGTGTGTGCGTGTGGGGCATGCATTGTTCATGTGTCCTCATTCCTAGTTAGCATGGGGGGGAGTGGTAGCCTCGGCCACGTAGTTAGCTGGTTCAGATGGCTCTGGTCGGCATGCCGCTCTGTAGGCATTCTGCTGAGTTTTACTATGCGATATACGAACGTGTATTCACATTTACAACACTAACAAATCATTGGTTGCCATGTATAGGGTGTCGGGTGTAAGTGTAAAATCCATAACCTTCACTTGACTACCTTCTCTTCACTTTTACAAACTGGTTGATGCCGTTTTATCAGTGTATTGGGCGTTCGTGCATCAATATCGTCTTGCGTCAATTTTCAAACATAATTCCACCCATTTCGTATTTTCAGCGAAGTAGAAACTATTTATGGTCATGTGCTGTATTGGCTAACAGTTTATTATTAAATATATTTAGTCTTACCCGGTAATGTATGCTTCCAGCTGTACAGTGTTCTATGAAACAGATTAGTAATCAGATTTCTTTACGATTTGCAGGAAATATGATTCACATGTGTGTGAATGTTTGCATATTTATACCACTAGATAATATACTGGCAGTTGTGCGCAAAACAAAATAAAATAGATTAAATAATATAAGATCAACGATTTTTCATCTTCAATATACAGTCACCAAAACAATTTAATGAAATATCGAAATAATATTAAAGTTCTGCTCGGTAATAAATGGAAAGTCTAGATAAGTGTTAAAAAAGAAAGTGTCGTCCTTCTCCTTTACACAAGAACGCTTGAGCTTCCCTGCTCATCGTCTTCGTTGATGTAAAGTTAATCTTTCACTATTTTTCACTTTTATTATCATGGAACTCAACAATATATGGTGATGAGGGTGGTATAGGTTGATTAGGCTTTCAAGGAAGGAATGAAGGAAGAGAGAGAGAGCGAGAGCGAGAGAGCCAGAGAGAGCCAGAGAGAGCGAGAGAGTTTAATTAACCTGAAGATAAAAATTAATCGGATAATTACATTCACCTTTTCCACAATTAATTCTGCTGCGGTGGATTTGTTCCACACGTGAGGTGACATCCAAGAAAAGAGATAAAAGTATGGGAAGGAAAAAGTAGAATTAAGATATGAAATCACAAAGTAAAATGATAAGAGTTAATTGCTTATTTTGGGTAATGTTTAAAGACCTTCAAAGAATTTCATGATAAGAGAAAAAAGAGAAGAGTAAAGAGAAGAAAGTAATAAGAAATAGGAGGGGGAGGAGGAGGAGGAAAGTTCACGTTTATAAATAATCTTCTAGCTAACGTTTCTATGGTAAAGTCGCAGCCATAAACGCATAAAGTTTCGTCTGGATTGACCGTTTTCACCTCGTCTCACATGCGATAGTGATAAGTACATAACACTTTTTTTTTTCATTTTATAAAGGCTAGACTCTTTCACATAGTGTTGCGTTGGCTTCCTAGTAAGGACTCTCATTCAATTATCTATTTGTAAACACATTTTTTCCACGCCATCTTTTTATTATTATTAGTGTTCTTATTATAATTATCACTTATTATTATTATTATTATTATTATTATTCTCTTCCCTTTTCTCATTATAGTCTTTGTCATTTCTCATCCTCGCCTTTGTCCTCTTTCCTGCCCGTGATCTCTTCCTCCTCCTCCTCCTCCTCCTGCTCTTCCTTTTCTCCAATTTTCTTCTTCCTACTCCTCCTCTTCCTCGTTCTCCTCCTCTTTTTTTTCTTCTTCCTCCTCCTCCTTCTTTTCTTCGTCTTCTTGTACCTATTTATCTTCCTCATTCCCCTCATTTTTCTAAGTAATCATAATATACGAACGGAGGGAAAGGAGGAGGTTGAAAATGTGAGAAGGAGGAAGAGGAGGAGAAGGAGGAAGAGGAGAAGGAGAAGGAGGAAGAGGAGGAGGTGGAGGAAGAAGAAGAGGCGAAAGTAAAGGAGAATGTTGAGAGAGAGAGAGAGAGAGAGAGAGAGAGAGAGAGAGAGAGAGAGAGAGAGAACTACGTGCTGCTGTATGTAAAAAATTTAACACGAATCCATACCAAACAATTCTTTCAAGTTGTCATTCGTCTTTTCCTTCCCTTGCTTTCCCTTGCCATTCCTCCTCGCCTCTTATCACCCACGTTCACAAAGCTCGCATTCCAATATCCGTCCCTTCATCCTTCCTTCCTCCTCTTCCTCCTCCTCCCCCTCCCATATTCTGCCAACCACCGTCATCACCTCCGTAGCTTCGGTCTTTCTGGAATACACAAGTGACTCCAGCGTTTGATGGTGTTTGTTTACATTTTAGTGGTTGGATAATATACTCTCTTTTTTTGAGGTGGTTGTTATATATAGAAAATGCATATCCAATTCTGCTTATTGTTTTCCTTTAATCTTCGCTCGGTTCAGAACACTGTTATTCTATGTATCGTGCCTTGCTGTGTGTGTGTGTGTGTGTGTGTGTGTGTGTGTGTGTGTGTGTGTGTGTGTGTGTGTGTGTGTGTGTGTGTGTGTGTGTGTGTGTGTGTGTGTGTGTGTTTGTTTTGTTTGTTTGGCTACCCATTGGTACTTTCATTTCGGGTTTGTTTATATGTCTATTTGCCTTTTTGACTGATTGTTTTTTCTTTGTATTGTGTGTGTGTGTGTGTGTGTGTGTGTGTGTGTGTGTGTGTGTGTGTGTGTGTGTGTGTGTGTGTGTGTGTGTGTGTGTGTGTGTGTGTCGACAGAATACCTACGATGGCAATAGTTTTTATTTATTTATCTTCATCGAGTGTATTTAGAGAAGCTGGAGGGATGGGTGACGTCCGCAGGGTGGGTACGAGGGGAGTTGTACACATGGACGGGAAAAGGTGTGTCAGTCAGGGAGAGTTAGCAGGGTGGGAGCATATACACTT
The DNA here is from genome assembly GCA_029783475.1 of Metacarcinus magister. NCBI lineage: Eukaryota > Metazoa > Arthropoda > Malacostraca > Decapoda > Cancridae > Metacarcinus > Metacarcinus magister. Next base: position 15,401,463 of record JAPQNM010000006.1, on the reverse strand, counting down.
GGGTGACGCCGCCCTCTTTCCCTCAGAAACCCCTTAATGAAGAGACAACGTGAGTATTTGCTCATTACTCCGTCCTTTGGTGAAGCTGCGTAAAGTGTCTTGTTTGGCGTTTGGGGCTGAGAGAGAGAGAGAGAGAGAGAGAGAGAGAGAGAGAGAGAGAGAGAGAGAGAGAGAGAGAGAGAGAGAGAGAGAGAGAGAGAGAGAGAGAATTGCTTTTTTAATAATATCACACGAGTGAATGAGTGAGTGCAATATACATCACAGTCAATAGGTGTCACCGACCTTCATATCCATTGTCACCACTACTCACTCCCCCTTTCCCATCATGCCCCTTTACCTTTCACCACTCCTCTGTCTGTATTAGGAGAAAGCTGAATGTTGTATCACGTAATCTCAACTCGGGTCATTCACTAACATATTAAACAACCTTGTCTCATCCTGATATGTTTTTATGTTCCGCTACTTTTACTCCGCTTGCTAAAGATAGCACTTAGGCAACTCGTAAGAGAGAGACCAGTAAAGTAGACAGCCTAGACTGGAACGCAAGGTGATAGATTAATTAAATTAGGCGAGTTCTATTTCCCTTCCCTACAGTCTTTCATAAAAAGAAAAGAAATTCCACCTTCCAAGCCTCGTGTTCCATAATATAATGCCCTCATCACACGGTACTGGTGGTGGTTGTGGTGGTAAGATGCTTTATGGAACATTTTCATAATCTTATATTCATCCAAGCCTCCGCTCCGTTGCCTCTCGCCCTCTGAACCCCTGGCTGTTGTTTTATTTCCACCATTCTTCTGGTTACACTGCTTCGTGTGGGATTTCTCAGTTATCAACCCTAGTAGTGGAAAGGTTGGCTGTTCATAGTTGAGCTTTACTCTGACGTTTATATAATGCAAGCAACACTCGGGAAGACCACCGACACCACACACAATCTGCTCTCCCAGAAACTAAATCTAGCGTTGTGAATTTTCTTTTTTAATGTGGAGTTAGTTAGTCACGTTACCGGATAAGGTTAATGATAATGATATTACAATTTAGTAATACTAATCAGTGATGCTAGTGATATTAATACTACAGCAAATAATAATGGTAATTATATAAAGAAAATGAGGATAATAGTAATAATAATGATAATGATGATCATAATAATAATAATAATAATAATAATAATAATAATGATACATAAACATCATTGCCAACAACAGCTGCAATGAAAAAAAAATAATAATTATAATATAATGATCACGACAGTAAAATGTTAAAAGCAATTATAACATCCCACAATCCACACATATAAAAGAGTTGAGGTAATAATCTCAACTATTCCAATAGAACGTGCCGGCCAGCCCCACCCTCACCCTCCCTGACGACCCGCCATTAACATTCCATGGCTCATGGAAAAAAGAAAAAAAAGTATTATGAATTTTGACATTAGTAATTATATTGAAGAGTGGAGGGCGAATTATGATATTAGAAAAAAGTATGTATGATTGTATGTACCGTTGATGTCATTTGATGGGTGTCATTACTATTATTACTGTTATTATTATTATTATTATTATTATCATCATCATCATTACTATTATCATTACTATTACACACACACAAACACACACACCCCTTAACCCTTTCATCTCTACAATGTTGGATCCATATATAGACCATTCAATCAGTGGATCATTTTATCTGTCGGTCAGTCGATCAAGTGAGTCAGTACGAAATGATTAACCAATCCAGTCGCCACAATTTTAGATAAAAAAAAAAAAAGCATGGAATTTTACATTTACAAAGAATTTTTTTTTTATATCAACTTACGGACAACTCCCCCCCCGCCCCGCCCCGCCCCTCCCCCGCCTATTTCAACTCAACGCAGTACCATGGTAATATTTTTACTATGAACGAGGGTTAGATAAGAAGGAAGTTAATTAGTATAGGATGGTGCTGTGTGTGTGTGTTCCTCTCGCCTCCCCTTACCTTCCCTCGCCTCCTCTTACCTTCCTTCCCTTCCCCTCCTCGCATCTGCCTGGGCCCGGGAAAAGATTGATATTATGAGTTTGATTTCAATACGTCAAGAGATCATTTTGAAATGCAGCTTCAAGCCATCCGAATACTGACTCGATTTTCCCTTTCCATTCCTCATTTTTTTTTCTCTCTCTCTCTCTCTCTCTCTCTCTCTCTCTCTCTCTCTCTCTCTCTCTCTCTCTCTCTCTCTCTCTCTCTCTCTCTCTCTCTCTCTCTCTCTCTCTCTCTCTCTCTCTCTCTCTCTCTCTCTCTCCTCTCTCTCTCTCTCTCTCTCTCTCTCTCTCTCTCTCTCTCTCTCTCTCTCTCTCTCTCTCTCTCTCTCTCTCTCTCTCTCTCTCTCTCTCTCTCTCTCTCTCTCTCTCTCTCTCTTCATCTACGCTTCTTTTTTTTCTTCTAATCTTCATCCACCTCCTCCGCCCCCTCCACCTCCATCACCGTCTCCTCCACCTGTGAGGTTCAACACAATCGGGGCTTCCTTTCCATGTGCTGCAGGACTCACCATCTACCTGTCAGCCATCGCTGGCACTCCAATTTGGTGATGGTGTAGCCACTGCAAGATTTGTAAAAAGTGTTAGTCTTGTCAAGTCATAAAAATGTATTGATATCTATGTTTAGCTCCTGTTCAGCTTCAGCATGACATTGAAGTTGTACATTTTCTGTAGTGTGTGTGTGTGTGTGTGTGTGTGTGTGTGTGTGTGTGTGTGTGTGTGTAGGTCTGTGTCTGTGTGTTATTCACCATGGTCTGAAGGATCATACGGTGGACTCGTGATCGTCGGCCATTACCTTCCCCGAAGGAGCTCAGAGCTCATAGAGACGGATCTATTGGTAAGGCTGAGTTCACACACCCTCATCCCCTTGCTCAAGGAGGACAGTAATCACTCCGTCAGTGAAAAATCCTTGGCAATCTGAGCGGGATTCGAACCTATGCCTTGCCAGTTAGCAGGCGAAGACCCACCGGAGAGATTCAGTATGCTGTGTGTGCTCGCACTCGTGAATGTTTACAGGCAAGTGTTGGCCCTTCCCCCTTCTCTTTTTTTCTCGTATACGGAATGTCGTATATGAATATATATATATATATATATATATATATATATATATATATATATATATATATATATATATATATATATACATGCATATATACACATATAAGTAAAAAAAAGAATAGGAGTGGTATTCCCATTTGCAGTAGTATCACAATGGTTGATTGAATTAACTTCTGCAACACCTGCCTTGCCGCTCGAAATTGTACGGGTATGAGTACGTGCACACGCACACGCACACAGACAGCGAGATTACAGACAATTGTTCGTGCTGTTCAGTTTCTATTGCCCGAACCTTGCAACCATCAGTACAGCAGCACAACGACTCTTGACATGCGTTTCCTTTACTATGATTGAAATGCTAAAGTAATGGAATGAAAAGACGTGCGGAAGTTTCCAGCCCTAGAGGTCAACAGTAGCTTACCTTTCCACGTGTCTTACCCACGTGTCTTAACAAGCAATATCAGGCAGCCTTTTTACCGGTCACTGACATGTCTTTCCCTGGACTTGTTAGAAAAGAGGTTGATCCGTGCAATCGTCGCCTAACCTCAATTTTTTACTCCGGACACGTGCACCAACATGGAATAGCATAGAGCTGCATGTTGTGTGCCGCTGTAAAACTTCCGCGTCATTGCAGCAACGCTCACCACCAACGTCAAGCAAAGTAACCTAAAGGCGACCATGACCTGAAAAGAACAAAAAAATACCCACAACTACCAGACAAAAACAGCCAAACACAGCCACAGACATCAAACGTTGCTTTAGAGGAAACATTTGTCTGATAGAGAGAGCAGCTCATCCCAACACCTCATTCGTAGCTTCTCGACATATTCCGAAGCTTTGAATGACACTGTGCCAGAATCTACTGAAGATCAACACCCTCTTTGACGATTTCACTAAAAGATTCGACTGTGAATGAAACGCCCAAAATTGAAGTCATTGACGTCAGCTGTGGTATTGAATGGCGGCTTTGG
>JAPQNM010000006.1:15387424-15392424 GCA_029783475.1 Metacarcinus magister | reverse complement strand
TAACGCTCCACACCGCTTCGTCCCTGCAAGCACCCGATACGCGTGATGTACACTCATGGAATATTCATCCCGGCAGAGTGGCTGCTATCGCTCCTTGTCCTCCTCTTCGTCCTCCTCCTCCTCTTCCTCCTCCGCCGCACGCCTGCCTCCGACGTGATTATATACAGCGTGTCACTCTATTTTCCTGTGTTGGAGGATGCTAAAGGCGTTACTATCTATGTTGTTGATGGTGTGTTGTGATGTGTTCGTTTGATGTTCCACGAGCTAGTTCCTTCACGCTTATTTTTTAGTTAGTGTGTGTGTGTGTGTGTGTGTGTGTGTGTGTGTGTGTGTGTGTGTGTGTGTGTGTGTGTGTGTGTGTGCGTGTGTGTGTGCGTGTGCGTGTGCGTGTGCGTGTGCGTGTGCGTGTGTTCCTAGTAGTAACTGCGTGACATTAAAGACAACTGTACACAATTTCACCATTCGGTTCGTTATTCTTTCTGCTTTCTTGTTTCTTTTGCGTGACGCGTGATTGTTAGTTTAATTTTTTTTTATTTCTTTTCTTCATTCATCTAACAGCAAACACAAACCAGTGACAAGCATTTTTAGTATAGATGAGACTGTTTGATGTGGGCAACCTAAGGAGTAATAAGGAGAGAGAAGGAAACTTATCTTGAGAATGAGGAACTGAGAGTTAAGGAAGATGGTGTACAAAGCAGGTGTTACTTTTTATCTCTTTCACATGCAATTTTGGTACTTTTTCTTTTGACTGCACAGTATACCCATTCACACATTCTCCATTCCCCTTTTTGGCTCCGATCCTATTCTTTGATCCCCTCTCTCACCGTGGGCGTTGAAATACCGAGCAATTACTCGTGTGTCTAGCTCTTCGCCCGCCAGCTACACGACACCTCGCACCAAATTGGTTTTGTTGCTGGTTCATCTTTTGTTTCGCTACATAGAAGTGGAGCCTCACCCTTCTGGTATGGCCAAGAATCAGAAACACGGTAATTGTTTGATATTGTGACGCTAACAACTCTGCTGGCTGTTGGACCTCCTTCCTTATCCTTATCCCGCTCCCTCACACAGTTACCAGATAGGCGTGTGTATGGATTTTCCAGAACTGCCTCCCGTTCACATGTAGCGTGCGAATGTCTGGGTAAGTGCCAGACACGGAACATTACCCGGTTTACATGAGTGAACTGAAAATGTGGCGAAATTTGGTGAAAATAGACGAGAAATGTAGGCGACCAATGCGCATTTATCCTTGTATTCCTTTTATTTGTCTTGTGCTGGTAGGGAGGATGAGGAGCTAAGAAAACAACAAGAAAGCTTTCCTACCCTGTTAGATCTTTATTTGCTTCACACTGGTCCTTGAAAATGGTCCAGAATCCACTGTTTGCCTATCCTTCCCCGGCCCTTCCCCCTTGCAAAGTGAGTGTGCTAACCACCATAGGACAGGTGATGAGTAGCAGTAGCCCTGTATAATAGTTCGTCCCTGTTCATGGTGCTCCAACCGATAAATTGAAGGTCGCAGGGGAAGGGAGAGGGAAGAGAAAAGGAGAAGGGATTTGAGAGGAGAGGAGAGGAGGTGAGAGGGAACGATTGAGGGGTGAGACTGGATAGAGGGAAGGGAGTAGTATTCCTTGCCATCTTTCACTGATAAATCCACTGGGGCGTGTATTCAAAGATGTGAAAATAATGTGGTTGAGACCATAAATAAACCGCAGTGGATTTCGGAAGGGCCGTCCCTTGCGCTCGCCTCGTCAGAGATTTATAGAATTTCAGACATTAGCCGCGTAAACTCGATATTACAAAGTCGCACATAAATTCCCACAGCAGACGGAACGGGACGCAGCTGCCACTAAGCTATGCCTTGCCCCGAGCCCTCCCTCCCCTCCATTTCACTTTCGTCCTTTTCCTCCTTCCCCACACTCCCCTCTTCTCCGGCAATGCTTTTCTCTCTTTCTCTCTCTGCTCCCTTCAAATTCCCTCCCCTTCTCACCACTCTACTCGACTCCTACTCCCCTTCTTTCCTTTCTTCACTCTCCGTCCCACTCTTTGCTATCCTCTTCCCTCTGTTTTCTTCTTTACTCTTCACTCCCACTGACCCTATCTCACACCCACAGACGCCCGCCTCTCCCTATTCCTCACTCTTTCCCTTCACTCCCTTATCACCCCACGCCCTCACCATCATCACCACTGTTCTTTCCCACCATCCCTGTCCTTCATCCTCTTCCTTTTCCCTCTCAATACACTCAATAACCCAGTCCCGGCCCTCATTACGTTACAAGTATGAGATATAGCCAATAAGCGAAAGCAAAGCGACTTGAGCCATTGAATTTTAACACACACACACGCACACATGCTTGCCAGCCTCTGTGCAGCTCCATATTACGGGACTTTCACGCGGAATAGAGGTCAGAAAGGGAAGTAATTCGCCTCATCGACCTACGTCTTTGGGTTCAGTGTTTAAGATCCCTCACCCAGGCTTGCATTTTTCATTTTGTTGTGTTGCTATTTTTCACGGTTGTTGCTCCTGTGAACGAAGTAAGAGCGCGCTTCTTTGTTCACGTATCTAACGCAAGACTTAACAATTATCTTCACTTCTTTGTTCCATGTACTTGAAAGCTGTGTAAACGTCTACCATCTTTTCTTTCCCTTCCTTCTCTTGGCTGTATTATCGCGTCACTCCAAGGACAAATTTGGGTTTTTACTGAGGAATGCTTGTCTTATGTTTTCATGGATCGGTAACTATTTGGTCCTTGTTTATGTGTGGAAAAAATTTAGTTAGACAAGACTTGTTATAAAGGCATGGAGACAGACAGTCAAACAGACAAACAGACCGACGGAATAGCAGACGACATCATGGGTGAAAAAAAGAAACACACATCAGGAGGCATCTTGCTTGCGCCCATCCGCTGACTCTATTCCTAAAGTTTTCCACGAGCGAGTTTCCGCGAAGACATGCTTGTCATTTTGAACATCTCAGGACAGGACAAGTCAGCCTGCTCCTGTTATGACGCTTCTGCATGTGACCTTCATGTGCTTCTCTCATGGCAGTCTCTCTCAGGAATAATTCAATGAGCAGGATCGACGCTTGGGAAATGTGTCATTTACTTATTTTTCTATAGTTGACTTTCATAAACTATCCTCGATACATTCGCTGATTAGACAAGGTCGTTCCAGCGGACACCTTATGCTTCTTCAAGGATGTGTCACGAGAGGCATGAATTCTCCTCCCGAGGTCGTTGTTTAGTGTCCGTGCCTGACAGTGATAAATCAAGAAAATGAGCAAAAACGAGTTGAAAATTCGTACGTGTCCTTCACAGGTATCGACGATGCTATAAAATCCTGATTGATAATTTCATAACACCACAGGCCAGAACGGTGTTGTGGATGACTTCTTGACGAGCCTTACCATTGATATGAAGTATGTTGGCAAGGAATGCGAAGCTCTTCGATCTCAATGTCCTCGCCACACCCTAGAATAATTGATATTGCTTAACTCAGGCTGAAAAATGCGCACACTTTTGATGAGTCCGAGAAAACGAAAAGAGTAGTCATACACGAACAGTTTCATACCAAATGGTAACTATTTTTGCTAGGAATTAATATTGAGGTAAAATTATATACTCTGGTAGATATACTTCAAGACGAATGATAACCTGGTGACTAGATCCAAGGAACAGGGAACGTATATTATGCACATATTGACAAAAATAATGAAACCAGGAACAGAACACAATAGACTTGACGTAACAGACTCGGAGACGCACTGTCGAAAGGATATTAAAAGTTCATAATATTTATCAAGCAAATTAAATATACTCACACTCACACTCACACTCACACAAGTGAACGTGAGATTAATGTGACCTGAATCTACGACTGCACATACCAGGCAAAAATACATTGGGGAAAAACGTAACTCCCTCCCCTCCCTCCCACACACACATTCATGACAACCCAGCTAGCTCAGCACCCCGCGCCTCACCGGAAGACTGATATCAGGACAGTATAATCCAGTCCTTAGAGACGTCCTCCCTCACCTTCTCTCGCCCCCATCCCCCGACAGGCCCCAAAGGAAACCTCAGAAAGACCCCGACTGACGCATTCACTTCCCTTCCTCGTCGTTGCTCCCAGAGGCAAACACATTCTGGGTATCGGAAAAAAATAGTATCATGCTCTACTTTTCATATGATTATATTATTTTTTCTTGTTTTCCTGCTTCAAAACTATATTTTTATTTTTCATATTTTTTTCCTTCCTTCGTGCTTTCTTTAGTTTCTTCTTTCCTTCCTTCCTTCCTTCCTTCTATCTTCTCTGCTATATTTCATTTTTACTTGCATTCTTTATTTTCTTCCTTCCTTTCCATCTTCCTCCGATCCATTCATCCATTTCATGTTCAATTGCTTCAGAGCTTCAGAAGTTCATGATATTTCTCGATTTTTTCCTTTCCTTTTTTTCTTTCTTTCTTCTCTCTCTCATTCCTCCTAACTCTAGTGTTTGCCCTTGTTCTTACTTTCCTCCTCCTCCTCCTCCCCCTCCCCCTCCCCCTTTTCCTTCTCCAACTTGTCTTGTGTTTCTGTAATTTTTTTCTTAAATTTGTTGGTGTTTTAGCATATATGTAAACTTGTATAAGAAAAAACTGAAGTACAAGAGGAAACGGAATAGTTGAGTGAGTGAGTGAGTGAGTGAGTGAACGCACGCGAATGAAAGTTATGGAAGAAGAGTACGGGGAGGACGGGACGAAAAGGAATATGGGACTGGATGAGGATCGAAAGAAAAGGAAACGGTTGAAAATAAGAACCTATTGGGTACGACCTTTACAGAGAATTATTGAGAGGGTGAGAGGGTGAGAGAGAGTTCTGATTGCGACAAGGTGACGAATCTTCATAGCCAGGAGTCAATATCAGATATTAATCTTCGGAACCTTTTAAGGAAGTAATTAGCAAGACGCTGTAGGAGGTAAGGCGCCATTGTTGTCTGGGGTTATAGAGGTCAGAGAGGCAGTCTGA
>JAPQNM010000006.1:15374924-15382424 GCA_029783475.1 Metacarcinus magister | reverse complement strand
AGTGTCCAGCGTGGCAAAGCGCATACATTCCACACTATCATTATAGTTCTAAAATGAGAGGCTTTAATTTTGCTTGTTGTTGTACTACTAAGAGATAGTTCATAAAATTTGTTGTAGTTGTACATCTACTGTAATTAGAGTTCTATACCTGAGTGTGTGTGCATGGAATTACCAAGAGTTTCTTCAGAAATAGGAAATATTAAAATTATACAAAGAGGCATAAGCATGTCATGTTTTGATGTGTAAAAAGAGTATCTACAAGAGGAGGAAGAAGAGAAGAAGAGAGGAGAGCGAAACAGAGCACAACATAATAGAGCAAAGAATAGACGAGAATAGAGAAACTTATTTAGTAGTAGTTCAGCACTTTGGAATCTATATCAATTGATTGATGCATTTCATGACAAAATAAATACTTGAAACTTTTATACAGTCATACTTATCTAAAGAAGTGCCACTACACACACAAGCAAAACGAGCTTAGCATAATAAGGAAAATCATATTACAACAAATTGGAATTCGCTGAAACTCTTATTGCTAATCATAGGTGAAGGAAAAATACCTGAAACTGGGCTTGATTAGAGGAGGACACGGGTCTCCTTCACCTTCGAGAAACCTGCAAAGCGTGATGAGGAGCTGACTTATTATCTTCCCTATGTACAACAGATGCCTTTCAAGTCTTCACGTGGAAAACAAGTAATAATAGCATGAAGACCACAATAGTCAGACGTCATTAAAGTTATTTCCTCTCCATTACAACCTCAAAAGGGAGCAGGGATACGATGATTGGAGGAGGAGGTGGTGGCTGGAGGAGGAAGTAAAGGGAGGAAAGTGATGGGCGGACAAACCAAGGGTGACACTCTACTTGGAAATGTAACTCTTTTGATGGCATGAAAGTTACGGTCTCTTACAGCTTCTCTTCCACCTCCCTGCCTCTTCATAAACACATTGAAACTTACTATACTCTACAAGTTTGTTTCCCTGTCTACTTGCCTTATACTCTCTCACCCTTTCTCTTTTTTGTTCTCTTTTATTCCTCTATTTCGTGATCTTTTTATATTCCTTCTCCTTCCAGTTTCTTGAGTCACCCTTTCGTCTCCTTTTCATCACACGATTTCTTATGCTTCTTCAATGTCTTCTTTGTCCACTCTGTTTCTTCTCTTCCTGGTCCTTCTATCTCTCTTCCTTTTCGTGACACGTCTTATCTTCCTTCTTTCTGCCACTCCTCGTCTTCGTTGTCACTTTCTTGTTCTGGTTTTGTTATTAACTTTGTGACTGTTTTTCTTTTGTTTAGTGTTGTTGTGGTGATGGTGGTGAAGACATTATTTGAGTTTGTCTGTCTTCCTCTATCTTTCCTGCTTTTTCTTAATGTTCGGTTTCTTCTTATGCTTCTCTGCCTCTTCCTCGTCGTCGTACTCGTCGTTGTCTTCTATTTTATTCTTTCTCCTCTTCGTCCTCCTCCTCCTCCTCTTCCTCCTCCTCCTCCTCCTCCTCCATCCAACTTATTTCCCTCACCCTTCCGTCGTACATTAGACTCATCTCTTTTTTCAACAGCATTTTCCTCCTCCTTGCTCTAACTTTCTCTTTCTTCTCATATAAGCCTGAATTTCCCTCTCCTCTCCCTGTAGGTGGTTTTGTAATGATGGATTAATGTGCAACTCACCATATTTCTCTCTTTCCGGCCTCTTAACACGGCAGGGGAGAGCAAGGAAAGAAAAGAAAGAGAGGAAGAGGGAAAAGGAATGAAGGAAGGGCAGGCTTATCTAAACTGGACTCTTCTCATAAAAAGACAAATCCTCCGTGGTCTAACTAAGCCGTTCTAACTAACTTTGCCGCAGAAATCTGGTCTGGAACGACTAGGACTGAATCTTTTTTTAATGAGGAAAGTTGTTTTTTTCTCTTTCTTTTTGTGAGTAATAAGTTGGCGTAATGCGGTGTAGTTAAGGAAATTAGTATGTTGTGTTGCTAGGTGAAGTGTGGTAGGGCTGGCTCACTGTGGTTATTTTGAGTGGATGTGGTGGTAATGGTATGTGGTGTCAAAGGTATGTACTTGTGGTGAGAGATTGTGATGGTGAGGTTATTGGTTGGTGTGGTGGTGGTGTAGGGAGGAGGGGGAGGGAGGTGAAGCTGCCTATGGTTTTAGGATGGCTGTATGTTGTGATAAGGGGCACGTGGTGGTGAGTTTTACAGTGGTGGTGGTGGTGGTGGTGGTGGTGGTAGTGGTCTTTTCATTCTTTAACTTTAAAATGGAATAATAGAGACTAATATAAACAACTTTTTTTTCCGGTGTACAAAATTTAGATTTATTGACAAGGATCTATCAAGCAATGTGTCGAGGCTTTGAATTTCTTAAAGACTCGCCACCTGATAGGAAGACAACGAACATTATAACTGCAGTAACATGCCACTAATGTACGGATCTTTTTTTGCAAATTATAAATATTTGAAAATTAAAATGGGAACGATAACATTGAGAAAAAAAAAGGGATGAGGAAAATGAAGCTGTGAGAAAAATTGAATCTGAAAAAACTGTGAAATAGCATTGAAAATAACGTCACACAATTATGATAAAGAAAACTTAACCAATTCAAAGGCACCGAAATGCGCAGATTATTCAGATTGGCAATTTTAATTGTAATAATACATGCGAAGAAAAATTACCAGTTATTAAATTACCAATAATGAGTGAGCATTAATGAAAAAAAGGAGATAACGCATCCTGAAATATAAAAAGAAAAATATTTAATTCATCAAAGAACTCCATATTAACACTGATGAGTAAAGAAATGTTCATGTCTACAAAATTAACAAGAACGAAATGAGAAGAAGAACAATAATATCAAATAAAAGAATAAGAAAGAGCAGTGAAAGTTCGAACAATCTCTCTCGCTCTCGCTCTCTCTCTCTCTCTCTCTCTCTCTCATCAATCATCCCTCTCTCCTCCCATATGTTGCTTATTGTAGCTCGCCAGAAAATACACCCAACAATAAATCTACCATCAAGTGTCATCAAAGTGTCATCCTTCTTCACTGTGGACTCCTCAATTCTCCCTCCAATTTCTCCTCCCTCTCTCCCTCCCTCCCTTCCTTCCTTCTTCCCTTCCTTCATCCCAAACTTCTTTTTAGTCATCTTCTCTGTATCTATTCCTTCTATCGTCCCACTCTCCTAGGTTTATTGGTATATGTGGTTCCTAAGTATTCATCCTCCTCCTCCTCCTCCTCCTCCTTTTCCTCTTCCTCCTCCTCCTCCTCCTCCTCCTTCTCCTCCTTCTCTTCCTCCTCCTCCTCCTCCTCCTCCTCTTGTGTTTCGTTCCTCTCTTAAGCATAGGAAGTAAGAAAGTAATACTGTCACTGTAAATTTGTCTCATTTAATTTTGTACGTCCTCCTTGCAACGTGTGTGTGTGTGTGTGTGTGTGTGTGTGTGTGTGTGTGTGTGTGTGTGTGTGTGTGTGTGTGTGTGTTCTTTAGCAGTCTTGGGTTTGCATTATGGTCACTATTTTTTTCATATTATACATTTTTATATATGTTTTCTTCTTTCATTTCACTTATTTTTCCCCCGTTGCGTCCACTCCCTTGTCTCTCCCTTCTCACCATCGCTCACATACCTCCCCTTCCTCTCTTTCCTCCAGTCATTGACCATCTCTTCCGGAAATATAAAAAGGAAGGTGGGAGGTGGTATTGCTTTAATTAAAATCCACAATATGTTGGTCTGTTTGTCTGTCCATTGGCATCACATCTGTTTGTTTGTTTGTTTTTCTCTCTCGCTCTCTCTACACACACACACACACACACACACACACATTACCCACCCTTCCTTTCCCCACCCTAATACCTTGCTTCTCTTAATGTTTCCACCTCCCTAAATTTTTCACCTCCCTCTCCCCTCTCCCTGTCTCCCTTGCGTGTTTTCCAACGCTTCCCCTCTTTTTCACTACCCATATCCCCTTCCTTCTTGACCCACAATTCTTTTTACTTGCTCCCTCACTGCCCTATAAACCCACATTCCCCTCACCTTCCTTCACCTACCAATCGCCCCTCTATTCCCTCAGCCTGTCATCCATGTCCTATTTACTCCTTCCTATTCCCCTCTCCCAGCATTCTTCCCTCACTGCCCTCTGCATCCCCTCGCTGGCATGCCTAATAGTTTATCGTCGATGCGTCGTGCGAGGGCAATACCGTTAAGAGAATTAGATTTGGCCGTGAGGAGCCCTGGCATGTGGGTCTTAGAGAGAGAGAGAAAGAGAGAAAGAGAGAGTTGGTCGAGTGAGTTTTGACCGTATAACATTATATTTCCTTCTCTTTCTCTCTTCCCCTTCATCCACCTTTTCAAGCTCCTTTTCCTCCTGCTCTTCCTCCACCCTCCTTTTCTTCTTCTTCCTTCTCCTACTTCTCCTTCACTACTTGTCGTTACTAAGTGAAATGACCTTGTTTGTCATGTAAAACCCCTCCTCCTTCTTCTCGTTCCTTAGCTCTTCTTTATATCCCACTATCCCCCTCCTCCTCCTCCTCCTTCTCCTCCATCAGTGGTGAGTGTACTACTTTCGTTTATCTTGTTGATAGATATGGACTGACCAGCGGGCTTTTGGCGGAGGAAAGGAAAAGACGGACTGGTTGTGGCCTTTTTACCGGGGATATGAAAGAGTGGAGGGATGGGTTGGAAGGAACGAAGCAGGGAGACGTATATATGTATAATAGTTATAGTCGCAGCAAGTAGAGGAAAAGTTTGACTGTGTGTGTGTGTGATTTTTATTTTTATTCTTTTTTTTTTATTGCCTTATTTGTATTTGCCTCTATCCGAATTCAGATGGTAAAGTATGAAGTGAATACATGAGGGAGAAAGACAGACAGACATACAGATTGACAGATAGACAGACAGACAGACAGACAGACAGATTGACAGACAGACATAGAGACAAACAAATGAGTATACAAAAACAAATAACACGGTTAATAATGACACAACTGAAGTGACTGACATATTTCACAGTAAATTTAGAAGCAAAACACGATATTTCACATAAGAAAAAGATTAACGATGAAAATAATATGGTAATGATGATGAATGTGCCACTATTATTACTATGCAGAAAAAATTGAATTGCAGTGTCATTCTGCTTCAATTGCTTGGAAAAAAAACAGGAAGTGGGGAAGGAAGATTCGGACAAGGAAGAGGACGTGAGCGAGGATTAAATTATGAAGAATGAAAGAAAGAGAAGCGTTACATAAGGACAGATACCAAGGGATCCATCACTCGGGCGTCTGCTAAACTTACCCTCGTGGGCGACCTGCAGTGGTAAAACATGACTGAATAGTGGAAAGAAGACGAGGAAAGGGAGAAGGGGGAAAAAATATGCGGAGGAGTAATTCGTAGGAAAAACTGATGCCAAGAAACTTTTAGTTCCATAGCAAGAGCGGTTGTTGCAGTGTTGTTAATGGCATACGCTGCCTGCGGTAGGAAGGAAGACCAGAAGGGTGAGACTTCTTGACTGCCCACTCATGCATTCTGTTTAGTTCACCCTGTAACTCCATAGCTTCCCGCTCTGAACTGATTTGTCTCCCTATCATAGTGTCATACGCAAATTTACTAATGTTGTTGCTCATCCCAGAATGAAAATCATTTATATAGATAATGAGCAGTAATGGGCCAAATACAGAGCCCTGGGCCACACTTTAATCCAATTATAAACCCGACTATCTATCCCGTGGACTTTAATTTTCGTCAACAATCTCTGGTAAGGCACCGTGTCCCCTGTCATTGAATTTAACACTTTTATATATATAATAAAAGCTATAAAAAGTCAATAAAAGGTCCGTTACACTAATAATGCTTCAGGTTAAATTCATGAAGAGCAATTAGTATATAATAATGTTTATTGCATTAATAATATTTGCTGAGATAAACTACATAATATAAGCGGCAGAAAAAAAAATTATTAGATAAGAATCTAGAAAATTTCACTTCGAAAAAACCTGTAAACACCGGGAGTCCATTCCAACACTCAGTGTGTTGTGTGTCGACAATTGCTTTGCGAGTAGCGAAGTGAATTGTTTTTCCCTTTAATTTTAGGATTTAACTCTTGGTCTTTTTTTCGTGCTTCCTGTCACATTATTTGTCGGGAATGATTTAATTTAATTTAAACTATTATGAACATTTGTGTCAAATCCCCTGAATCTTGTGTGCTGCACGGACGTGATGCACGTAATTGTTGTAACTTTTTTTTTCGTTTGACAAATTAATTTATGTTGGGCTTGGATTTCAAGCTCATCTTTCTACTCTCCAATCTTTTCATTCTGATTTTTTTTTTTTAATATTCGAACTGCAAGTCGTATTATGTTACAAAGCAAAAATAAATCGTATAATCGCGTTATACTAAAACAAATGGTTTACAGTTACATCTTTAGAGACTTAGCCAAACTACGAGGTACGCCTTGCTATTAACTTGTGTTTCCTGCTGATTGTTTATTTTCAATTTCTTACCAATGATTACTTCAAGATTTATTCAATCTTTAACAAGCGAACTTCTGGTGACCCATGTTACATTAAGAGGAGGAGAAAGAGGAAGAGGAGGAGGAAGATGTTGCCCTCATAAATATTGATCATAATGAAAAGCAAGCTGAAATTACAACACAAACATTGCTGTGTTCACCCTTGCTGCACCCACGAAGGGAGTGAGAGCCACGACTGATGAGGAAGGAGAGGCAAAGGAAGTCGTGGGGAAGATAGGGAGGCAACGGAGCGGGAATTGATACAGGGATAGCATGGAATGGAAGGTGATATGAGAAAGGGGAAAGGTAAAGGTAAAGGGGTGTGTGGTTGGTGGGTGCGTCAGCCTAGCCCAACCTATAGGGTCTCTTTGTCATGCTCATCGACCGAAATATTACTGTAATTAATCCCTCACCTTTATTTTGCTGGGAGGAGGAAAATGAGATGAATTGCATGTGAGAGAGAGGGAGAGAGGGAGAGAAAACGAAACAAAAAAAGAGTAAGGGAGGGAATTGGGAGGGAGAGAGAGAAGAAAAAAGAAAGCCATCATGCATTTTTTAGCACTATTTAACAAGCTCTAAAAAACAAATGAAATGGAAGAGTCAAGGGTTTATTGTACTCTCGTAACAAAAATATCGTACTCTAGATTTTTAATATATGCAACTTAGCTCTTTTCAATATTTCATGACCCCCTTTATTCTTTTCGTGAATAGTTCCAGTAAATTCCTTGCATCATAATAAAACAAAAAAAATAATAATATCTTACCGTCCTTAAAAGTTGATTGAATATTTACGACTTATTCATATCCAAAATATTTTCGTGAAGATCTGAATAAGAAATAAAAATGGAAGACATGAAAAAAATGCCATTCGTGATAGACCAAATTACGTTTTTTTTCTCTCCCTCATCTATATCTCTCTTCTACCCCCCCATCCCGCCACCCCCCCCCCCCACACACACACCTCTATCCTATACAAAGTTAACGAAATGATTAATAACCCGACGAACCTTTGTGAA
>JAPQNM010000006.1:15339924-15369924 GCA_029783475.1 Metacarcinus magister | reverse complement strand
AAAGCAAGAAGAAAGAAGAGAGGAGAATGGAAAAGGAAGAGAGCAGGACCCATGCAATTAGTCATTCACCAACAATGACCACTAAAGTTCGACTGTCCATAACTCTGCCCAGAAAACTTCTTACTGTGCTAATGTGTGAACAATTCTTTGAATCTGGAAGGAGGAAGAAGAAAATTTGGTGGTGGAGAGTTGACACAAAAGAAGAGAACAATAAGAGAATAAAGTTTTGTAAAATACTGACAAGAAGTGAAGAAATTAACGAGGAATTTATAGACGACCAAACTGAGGAAGAGCATAAATACTTTACGAAAGAAGGAAGTCATGCAGAAGACGAGTAAACCGGAAATAAGGACAGAAAGGTGAAGAAAGAATGAAAGAAAGAATGTCAATAAGATCCAAAAGGACGAGATGTAAACTGGATTTTTATGCCACAAGAGAGAGAGAGAGAGAGAGAGAGAGAGAGAGAGAGAGAGAGAGAGAGAGAGAGAGAGAGAGAGAGAGAGAGAGAGAGAGAGAGAGAGAGAGAGAGAGAGAGAATAAATGCACGAAGATAATGACAAGATCACAAAGGTCTGGGAAATGATAGCGGTTTGACGACTCACAAGCGATTATAGAAAATAGCAAACGGGTACGGCACCGATATCCTGGGTCGTTATACTAATAATGATGACCGTAATGTTATCTCTCTCTCTCTCTCTCTCTCTCTCTCTCTCTCTCTCTCTCTCTCTCTCTCTCTCTCTCTCTCTCTCTCTCTCTCTCTCTCTCTCTCTCTCTCTCTCTCTCTCTCTCTCTCTCTCTCTCTCGCTCTCGATCTCTTCCTCTCGCTCGCTCTCTTTTTAAATCCATTAAAGTTCCAGTAGGTTTTCATCAGGATATTTCTCTATGTAGTGCGATGCGTCTTTTTTTGTATTAATTATTTTTATTTTACTCTCCTTTGATGATTTAGCTGGTTTTACGGCGTTTATGTTTTATTATTTTAGTGTATATTTTTCTTTCTTTTCTTTTTTTTTTCTTTCCTGCCGTTGGATTGCTGGCTTTTGACTTGCTTTTTTCCCCGACTCGTTTCATGTGATTAATTTTGACTTTTCTTTGCTTCGCGCTGGATCTGCCTTTTGATATCTACCTTTTTGAAATCTCTCCCTTCCCCTCCTCCCTTCTCTCTCTCTCTCTCTCTCTCTCTCTCTCTCTCTCTCTCTCTCTCTCTCTCTCTCTCTCTCTCTCTCTCTCTCTCTCTCTCTCTCTCTCTCTCTCTCTCTCGCTCTCGCTCTCGCTCTCGCTCTCGCTCTCGCTCTCGCTCTCGCTCTCGCTCTCGCTCTCGCTCTCGCTCTCGCTCTCGCTCTCGCTCTCGCTCTCTCTTGGAAGTAATTATATATTGTCTTTGGTAATCTTTCACGTTGTGTTCCTTTGTTATACTTACTCGCTAATGAGTTGCAAGTCTTCCCAATACTTATTACACTTTTCTGAGGTTGAAGTAATGTGTTTTGATGCGTGTTGTGTGTTTAAAAGTATTGTATTAAGGTTTCTGCTTTGTTTGAATGCTGCTACTGTACCTCCTTAACTTAAAACTCTTCGTGAACAAGTAATATGTATTGAGATATTATTGGATTTGGTTTTAATGTGCGTGTTAGTACTATGATGGAAAATTAGCATCAGGATCTAGAACAAAATGGAAAGTGTCAGTTAGGCTTCTCATTTTTATCATTGCCACATTAAAGAAAATTATAACTATTGCTGTCAGCTTTGTATCATTAATGTTGACAGCATTTTAACTGTTTTGCACGCAGCCAAAACACGACGTTTGCAAAATAATTTTTAAAAAATTGTGTTTGATCTAAAATAGCAATTTCCACTTTGCTTTTCTATTACTTATTTGATATCATTTAATATTTACGCAAACTCTCCCAAAAATATGATAGTCATGCTTACATATTTTCTCTTAATATTATTTCTAACACTTGAATTTTCTAATACTAGCCAAGTCTATTTATATAATCCTCACATCTCTCTCTGCCTTTTCCTAATTGCATTCACACTTTCTACCCTCTCACCCCTTTCTGTACCCGTCACTTCCACTCACCTCTCTCTCCTCCATCTTCTTTCTTCACGTACGTAGCGACCCAAGTCCCCACCTGTCCCCCACCTGTCATCTCATTCCTCTTTCTTTCCTGCCGCCTCATTCTCATGCTTCATACAACCAATCCCTTCCCTACCGATACCTTGCACCCCATTCATAGACCCGCTTCCCTACCCTTCCTTCATCCTAATACTCACCATCATTCACTTCCTTCTCCCAATCCTACCTTATCTATCCTTCCCTTCCTTCCTTTCATTCTGTTTCCGTCTCCTTGTCTCTACCAACATCTCTCTCACGCCCACGCTGTCCATCTGCTCACACCTCCTACCACCTGTATCCCTTCCCCCAGGTGCACCCACTAAAATTAAGGCTCAATATTTCGCTCCCTATTGCGTATCACTCTTCGGTTAATCGGCGATACAGGCAGCGCTGCAGCGGATTACCGGATGGACGAGCCGGATTGGAAACTATTACCCAAGTCCCATTGCCGTTATTTGGCGTTCAGTATGCAAATATTTGGCGGCGTGACGGATCATTTGGGCGATTTTCTGTGTGGTTCTGTGTGCGTGTGTGCGTGTGTGCGTGTGTGCGTGTGTGCGTGTGTGCGTGTGTGCGTGTGTGCGTGCGTACGTGCGTGCGTGTGTGTGTGTGTGTGCGCTCGCCCTACTTTTGCCTTCCTTTACCTAAACAAATGTATTGTAAAAAAACTCTCTATATTTGGCCTCTGAAAGCAGATCGTATTATGTGTAGTAATGGGTCAGTATTTCCATAATGCAGTGATGTATAGACTCTACACTTCATTAACATTATCATACAAGTGTTGAGTGTCAATAAACGTCGTAAATTTGGCACAGCTTGCACAGGAAGTATGTTTGACGACCTCCAGGATGCCGACGTGTATGTCACGGGTTTTCGGTGCGGTGATTGACAACATAATTACTAAAGTGTTATTGTATCCTACATTCTGTTATTGACATAATTTCACACATTATTGAATGCAGCAATGTTGACGAGACCTTTTGGGCTTGATTTTCGGGTGTAACTTTATTATGTACTGTGCTAAGAAAATATACATAAAGTGTGTCGTGAAAGTGTTGCATGAAGCGTCGTATTGAAACCGTTCCAGTGTATACTACAAAGGTCAGCAGCAGGAAGATGTATATATCAAGTATAAATATTCAACTCAGCATTCCTGGTGAGCGTGAGAGGAGTGAGTTTTGCACCAGCCGTGTCATTCTTCTTAAAGTTTAGTGCGAATCACCTTGTAGGCAGCACACCGTCCGTTCTCTCGTTCTTATTTTGTGCTATAAAAAAAGTTATCTTTAGAAATACACGACTTTCAAAATGATACGTTTGGGTGTTCATAATATAGTTCTGAACAATAGAATTCTTGCAACAACAATAGTTTTAGTATAATAAAGACTTGTATTTATTGCACCGACACCAATAGTATGAAAATCGCCTTTATGGAGACTGCTGGAGTTGTATGCTTGTCATCCGCTCCTGACGTGACCAAGAATATAATTATCATTTATGCCTATTATTTGAATTGTCCACACTGTTTTTCTAATGCATATCATGAGTACAGTATTCCAATTCAAATTCTAATCGAAGGTCATTCTTAAATTTTTCGTTTCTTGTCATAGACTCCAAATTTTGGGTATCTGAAAAGTAATTAATTCAGGAATTTATATATCTTACTCATCAACAATATTGTTTTCTTGTTTCTCCGCGATTCCCTTCCGTCACTATTTGCACGCTCGTAATGTTGCACTTAAGAGAAATGTGAAAGACAGGAGGAAGCAATATGTTAAATCCATTATTACAAATTATATGTAAATGTAATTGAAAGCATACATCTATATACCTTGATAATGTTGATAATGATTATGTGATAGTAATGATAATAAAGATAATAATAGTAGCAATATTAATAATAATAATAATAAAATAATAAAACAAATAATAAAACAAATAATAAAAAAAATAATAAAAAAAAATAATAATAAATAATAATTAAAAAAAAGAAAAAAGTAATTAGGAAAAAAAGTAATTAGGAAAAAAAGTAATTAGGATCAGGTTACGTAGAGTCAGGGTCCCGCGTTCGAGCCTCGGCACGGGCTGGCCACTTTTCTTCGTTACTACCGCCGAGTGGCCTAAGATCACCTACATGCTGCCATAACACCATCCTCGACGGGACTGCAACGTTATATGCGCGAGGAGCTTCCGCTGGCAGCATGAGCCTATCAATAAGAAGAAACAAGGCGTCACTTAAAAAAATAATTAATGAAAAAAAAAATTAATGAGAAAAAAAATTAATGAGAAAAAAAATTAATGAGAAAAAAAATTAATGAGAAAAAAAATTAATGAGAAAAAAAATTAATGAGAAAAAAAATTAATGAGAAAAAAAATTAATGAGAAAAAAAATTAATGAGAAAAAAAATTAATGAGAAAAAAAATTAATGAGAAAAAAAATAAATGAGAAAAAAAATAATAAAAATAGTCAGAAGGAAAGGAAGAAGAATGACAATAACATTGCTAGCGGTCGGGCATACCAGCTCAGGGTCCCGCGTTCGAGCCTCGGCACGGGCTGGCCACTTTTCTTCGTTACTACCGTCGAGTGGCCTAAGATCACCTACATGCTGCCATAACACCATCCTCGCCGGGACTGCAACGTTATATGCGCGAGGAGCTTCCGCTGGCAGCATGAGCCTATCAATAAGAAGAAACAAGGCGTCACTTAAAAAAATCTAACCCGCGCTACTAACGGGCGGAGGCCAACCATCTAAGGTCTCCCTAAAGCCTACCGGCGCCATTATAGAACATTTCAACACACGATCTATTGTCAGAAATTACACGTCATGCAGTAATTGTGTCTTCGCTTGTGAGAGACAAAGGAAACAAAGGAACTATTTCAACCTAAATTTTTACGAAGAAGATAAATATTGAAAAAATATAAGCATCATCATCATCATCATCATCATCATATTCCTATAAAATTCTAAACCAATATAAAACCACTAAGGTTAATAACGCCATCCCTGGAGAGAGAAAATAAATCAGAAAATAATAGTAAATCACACACAAATATACACACACAAAAGTCACACAAATAGGTAGGTGGGTAGATAATCAAGGAATTTTGTCACTGACGTCTGATTTTATGGTGCCAACACGCCACTTCCTTCCTCTTACTTCCAAAAAACAGCGTTCAGCCGTCCTTTCCACTCCCCTCGAGGCTGAACGAAACGAGGCGGAATTTAGTCCGAACTTTGGTGGAAAACGGATCATTGAGGAGAAGGTGGAGGAGGAGGGTGAGGTAAGGCAAGGCACGGAGGGCTGAGAGAGATAGAGAGAAAGAGAGAGAGGGAGAGCGAGAGTGAGAGCGACGTGAGGGAGGGCGTGAGAGGGGAGAGTGGAGGCAAGAGGGGAGAGCAGAAAGAGGAGGAGGAGAAGGAGGAGGTGGTGGAGGTGTTTCCCTGGCGGCGTCTGTCTCCCCCTCCACACACACACACACACACACACACACACACACACACACACACACACACACACACACACGTTGGTCAAGCTGGGCAACACCACGCCTTATGGGACACTACTGAGGCCAGTGCTCTAGTTCTCTCTCTTATCTACATTTCCCTCTTTCTCCTCTCCTCCGTTCCTTCTCTTTCTCTAAGGAGACTTCTCGCGTTTTCCTTGTATCTCCTCTGTTCGTATCGCCCCCTCGCCCCCCACTCTCCCCCAAGATTTGGTCATTTCTCTTTCTCTCTCTCCTTCTCCTGTTTGCTGTTCCTGCTTCTTCCTCTTCTTGCCTCTCTCTCTCTCCCTCTCTCTCTTTTTCTCTCGTTCTTTCCCTCCCTCCTCTCTTTCTCCTTGCGTTTCTGCTGCTGCTTTACCTTTTGGTGGTTTCCTTCTACTAATTTTGTCTTTCATATGGTTATGGGAGTACAAAGAAATATACTTTCTTTTTACCAAGTCCCTCATCCCTCACCCCTCACCACGTCTCCCTCTTTCAGCGTTCCTCCCTCCTTTACTCCCTCCCTCTCTTCCTCTCTTCCGTGCCTCACAACCTGCCTCAGTCACTCTCTTGCTCTCGCCTCTCCCCTCTTGCTCTCTCTCTCTCTCTCTCTCTCTCTCTCTCTCTCTCTCTCTCTCTCTCTCTCTCTCTCTCTCTCTCTCTCTCTCTCTCTCTCTCTCTCTCTCTCTCTCTCTCTCTCTCTCTCTCTCTCTCATTCTCTCTCTTCCTCTTTCGTTCTTCCTCTTATCTTATCCACACACGCGTAGTTCTTGTTCCTTGTTCACGTTCTTCCCATGTTTTCTTTATTTTCATCCTCCACTTTTTGTTGTTACTCTTTTCCTACCTTCTCCTTTTTCTTCGGCCTCGTGTTTTTCCTGTTATTATTAATTTCCTTTAATTTTCCTTTGTTGGTGGTTTTATATATTTTTTTTTTTCTTCGGGGGAGTCAAATACCACGTACTTATTATGTGTATTTTCTTTTCTTCTTCATCACCACCACCACAACAACATCAACACAAACAAAGGCAGCTTGTTGTCTCCTCAGGACACATTTCAGGGAACTTTGTAGGTCCATCTTGTTCATAAATTGCTCAAACGAAAGCATGCAAGAAGCTGCTTAAAAGTGAAAAGACCCCAAGAGTTATTGAGCGCTGACACACACACACACACACACACACACGCACACTCACACATACACACACACACACACACACACACACACACACACACACACACACAACCTGATGCACAAGCAGTCTCACAATGGAGCTCATAATAAACGTCACATTCTACGTTACCAGGAAGATGAAGAATAACGTTTGTCCATGAGAGAGAGAGAGAGAGAGAGAGAGAGAGAGAGAGAGAGAGAGAGAGAGAGAGAGAGAGAGAGAGAGAGAGAGAGAGAGAGAGAGAGAGAGAGAGAGAGAGAGAGACACAAACATACAGACAGTGAGCCTGATTGACCGACTGGTTCACTTACTCACTCTTTCACTCTCTCACTCACTCACAAAAGAAAGCAAAATGAATAAGTGCATAATAAAAATGAGAGGCGGGGGAAAAAAGAATGACTTCACTTTTTCGGAAGCCAAAAGGGAAAATAGACATTTTACCGACGTAGGAAAGCTGGAAAGCGAGAAAAAGGGTGAGGAAATAATTAGGAAGAATCAACATGGCTGAGCAAAAATTAAGGAGAAACTGAAAGGGAAAAGAAGGAAAAATTAAAGACGAGATAAAGTGAACAAACAACACAAAGAGAGTTAAGGAGGCGGAAGGTAAGATAAACAGAAGGAAAAAATAAAGTGGAGTGAAGAAGAGAGGCCAGAATAAAAGGCGCCGGAGGAGGAAAGGAAAAAAGAATTAACGAAAGCAAGGATGATGCGAGGGATGCAAGAGATAAGATAGGAAAGAAAAAAAGAATAAGTGACAAAAGGAGTAAAATAGAATAAAAAAATTGAAAAAGATATAACAGTTACAGACAAGAAAAAATTAACTTATCCCTCACGATAGTCCGTAACGTCACAAAACGATGCACTTTTCTCTCCTGAACATAACACAGATACATCAGCCTTTGTTCTGAGGTCATCCCGCCCCTTTGGACGCTATAACTTAACACTATATCTAATCAGCGTCCCTGTCAGTGCCATTAACACGAAAACAATATAGCCAGGTATCTGTAATTATCAATTTTCAAGCAATTATGTTAGCTCTTTCCACATTCGGTTTAGAAAGAAAAAACACCATACATAATAAGTACCATTCGTAGTTCATTGTCCGTAACGTAATGACTTGAGTTGTATGTTGTGATTAGAGAGCCTGAGGATTTAGCTTTTCTAGGTCACCCTTGAGCTACATGTTAAAGGGAGAGCAAATAAGAGACTCGTAGGTTGTTATTACAGTGGACGGATTATAATGTTGCTATAATCTACCGGAGAAAAAAATGTGTTGTCTGTACTTCAGCTTATTTTCATGTTCTCTTCCTTCCTTCTGCGTTCTTATCTATAGTCTGGTTTTCATTTGTTTTTCCCTTTGCGTTGCTGTTGTTTTTCTTCTGGTGTCTCGGCCTTTACTTGATTATCTCTCTTTTTAAACCTTTCCTCATTGTTGATCCGATGTTAAGATTTAGAGCCACGCACATACATTTACACACACACACGCTATCTATCTATCTATCTATCTCTCACGACATACAGACCAACTGACAGACTCCTCAAAAATACAAAAGTCAAACGAAAAAATAGAGAAGTAAAAAAATATTACATGGAATTTAACATGGAAGAAAAGTCTCACCTGTACAAGTTCACACTAACCTTTTAACTAACAATGTTTTTTCCACACTCCTTGTCTTTCCGCCTCGGGTATGAAATGGAACTAAATAAAACATCCAACCTGACCTCACTAAAACATTGGAAGCAAATTTGTTTTCTCTGAGCCTTAGTCTTCAATGCCACCTCACAGATCGAGCTTACAATTCAAAAATGTTGGCAGCGAACGTTCTTGATCACTAACGACATTTACAGGAATTTAGAAATGTTGAGAAGAGAAAATATTTGTCCTTTAAGAATAATTAGAACGCTTCCTAAAGTCTTAGTCAGTAGGATTTTTGTTTACATATGAATGCCAAGTCCGTTGTATGTGTAGCCTCTTGAAAATAATTCATAAGCTTATACATAAAGTAATGTAAAGGTTAACATCGCCTCAAATACCTACAATTTTTACATCTGAATCTTTCCAACTCAGTACTGCGAAGCACCAAGGACAGTCAAACCCCACAAGGTTGCAAGTTGAGATTTACAAAGGTTTCGTCCCTATTTGTCCGTGATATAAATATTCATTAAAGCCATCATGCAAAGCATTATTTGCTCACATGTATAATCTGCTTAGCATACCTACATCCTTTGAGTCAATAAAGGTAATGTGAAGCCAGAATTCACTCAACGCAGACCGACACATTCACACGCTAACAGATTGTGTGAAGCGAGACATGCTTTTTAAGCTGTCACATTAAAAACAGTTATCGGAGGCAATAATGAACTGGAAAACTAATGTTTTTTTATACTCCTAAATCCATATAAATGAAGAAGTCGTACCCTGATAGATAGAGACGACTATGTTAATAAACAACACTTTATACTAGAAATCTTACACTATAAACTAGATGTCTCAAACTCTGTTATGTGGAAGTCTTTATTAAATTATAGATAATCAGGTGAAGCAATATCTCTTTTTGAATATTACAATCAAGCAAGACGTGTTTTGTGGTTAACGAGGAGTTAGAATTGTCAAGAGATTAGTAAACTTTCGTATTAGAATGATGGAAGCAAGAGTAGCGAGTGTATTGTACCGTGTGAGGGGAGGGACGTGAAGGCATGCAGTTAGTAATCCATGGGAATCGTGGAGGAAGATAAGACCACATGCAACATGGAAGCTAAATGTGAGAAATTTAACCTAATTACAAGTAGGTCACATGCCAACCAGTATAACCTTGGATTCTGATGAAGCATGTACCTTGTAAGCATTAAACACATTATAACGTACGCTAAATAATACATTGAAACTGATGCGTGGTGTGCCTTGAGTGTAGCACATATGATCAAGATTACTGTGAGTAGAAATAAAAATCTTGAAGTGTAGCAGAACAATGTAATAACGTAATGCTAAAAATTATCATGGACCCTTGCACGTGCGTTGATAAAGGTAGAAGTACATGCAGCGAGTACTGACAGATATAAGTAGGATTAGCAAGAGATTACTTCATGGTTATGGACTACGGAATCGGGGTACTGTGTATATATGCAAATGTATGTAAATTATCTCTTACATCCTCTCTCTCTCTCTCTCTCTCTCTCTCTCTCTCTCTCTCTCTCTCTCTCTCTCTCTCTCTCTCTCTCTCTCTCTCTCTCTCTCTCTCTCTCTCTCTCTCTCTCTCTCTCTCTCTCTCTCTCTCTCTCTCTCTCTCTCACTCTCTCTCTCTCTCTCACTCACTCTCACACACCCCGGCAAGGCAGGACACAACAGGAACCATCTATCATCCACATTTAATACAGCAACACTCTGCGTCGTATATCACAGCCGATGTTGGTCCCAGGACGTGGCGGTGGCGGTGCGGTGGTCAGGCTTCTTGACGCTTGTGGGTGCTGGTGCAAGGGGTGTGGGAAGGGGATACGGTGGAGAGTTTGAGGATAATGGTTCTTGGGAAAGTACTCGTGGTTGGTTAGGTTGGTGGTGATGGTGGTGGTGATGGTGGTGGTGATGGTGGTAATGGTGTAGGTGTTACAATAGCGTTGATAATGATGGTGCGTGCATTCAATTTGGTCTGCGTATGTGTTTCAGGGGTGTTAGTGTGTGTGTGTGTGTGTGTGTGTGTGTGTGTGTGTGTGTAATACTGATAAGTTTAATTCATGGTTGCTATTGCTATTTATTGCTATTTCGACTTGTGTAATATTCAAATTGCATGTCATTACTACTTTGTCACTGAAAGGTGGACAGACCGACAGACAGACAGACGCAAAACAATCCATATCATAGACACATTGACCTTTTGATCACACGGAGGCTATATTTACCAGACAGAATGTTAGATAGACTGATCTGAAGGTGTCCGAAAGCAGAAGAACACACCAGACACTGATTGGATGTAATTGCCTTCGTCCTAGATGCCTGAGTGGCGCTGGAGCTGGAGGTGGAGGTGGCGTCTTGTAATTATGTCTGTGTTTTGCATGTCTCGCCACAGTAGCGATCACGGCAAACACGCACACGCACACGCACGCGCACACATAGAGACGCCTTGCTTCATTCACATGTTGCCTCCGCTCCTCGTGTCCCTTCCTAATGTGATATACTGACGTCCTTTACATTCTGAACATTTTTACTGAGAATCGACCAACGCCAACCCTTGTGGGCGTCGCCTTGCCCTACTTCATTCATATATTCCTTTCTCGAACAGATACAAAGCGATTAGTAGAATTGACTTTCTTAGAAGCATGTTATAGAATAGACGTTGATGCAATATACACACAATATCCTTTAGTGTAGTTTTACGGTGCAGTTGGTGCCATGACGCAGTGATACTCTATGACTTTACAAGACATGTTACTAAAAGGCATCAGCTCACCTCTATATATTATCTCCATTTAGTGTTCAACTCTCACCGTCAGAAAGCAGAACGAACCAAGAGCGATTTGAAGATCCGAATTAGTCCATAAAACAAATAATGATAAGAGAACAATACACTCTGGTTCTTAGGAGAAAAGTAAAGCTTCATATAATCACGTCAGTTCAGGCATTGAGGTGTTCTCATAACCTGTTTCACCCCTCAAGGTTATCCAGGAAGTTGTAAGCAGGTGGAAAGCGGGACAAACCAGACGGTGCCAGAGAATACCAGTGAATTGGGTGAAGGATGGAAGACACTGGTTATAGTTTACATTAGTAGGATCAATAGAATACTAAGAAGACGCTCTAGTGGCGCCATATGAGGAAGAGTCATGCTATTATCAAGTGTGAAGATAGCAAGGCACTGGGTTGACTATCTTGTTTGTTAGTGATGTGTTGGCGGATTTTCTGTCTCACACGAGTTTATTTTATCGTGCCTTGTATTAAGGTAACGTCTCCAAAGAGGGTACTACAAGAAACATGATTTTATTGAACTTGCTCTAAGAAGATTTAATATATTTATCATCTTACCAAGGTTTTTTAGCAAAGAATAGCCTAACAAATGTCACTATAGAGGAGGAAAAGCTGTTATTCAAGAAGAGAAAATAATAGTTTAAGAGTATAACTAGTTGATTGGTAGAGGCATGAAGCATTCTAGGCATTGAAGGTCACCAGTATCTTTGGCCCACTCCGAAATAATAGAGATCAGCAAGTAAGTGTTTTGTAGCAACGCTCTTTCAATGGTTCCAGCTGGCAAGGTCATCTGTCACGTAGGGTAGAAATATTTTATCAGCACAGCATAGAAATGTACCCTGTAAATGTTAAGTGTGTGTGTGTGTGAGTGTATGTGTGTGTGTGTGTGTGAGGTCGGGACAGTAATGTTTTGTTATTCTGCGTTCTTCATTTGAGGGTACGTACTGGAACCTTATGAAGTATACTGTATGTGTCAAAATTGGAGTAAACTCAGGAATGTATAAAGAGCAGCAATAGCAGAGACCGTGATTAGTCTCGGCAGGGAAAACAGGAAACTTTACCAGTACTTTTCACTCTTCTTTCAGTGACTTGTTTATCCTAGACCACCATGGACACTTTTTCTGTTTTGCAGCTCTTTAACTCCCCATCCTTTTTCATCTGTGATTGCGAAAAGGACGTTCGTAAAACCATGATTGCACCAGGACGCACTCACGCTTATTTGTCATCAACGTAGCTCAGTTTTTACGTGTGTGGGAGGCTCTTGCTCTTTGTTGAGGGTCATGCGAATTGGAGAGAAAAAAATGTGAGCGATATCAGAGTCCGAAATTTTAATCAGGCGGCTCTTGTTTCTTATATCTGCAAAGAGTGAATCATAAGCAGATGCAGATTTTCGGTCACAGTATAATTCTGTGGTTCGTGATTAAATGAATGTTAAGAGGGTTTAGTATACATGTGAAGCGTATCATTATTCATTGCATACACCATCCTGTTGTATTGGTAGGTTGAATTTTTATTTTCTAAGGTTTGTGTGCGCCATTAGACCCCTCATAACATAGTGTTGTTATCTCTCAGAGTTGATGTTTTTTCCAGTCCCCTTTTTGGCCACAAGTTCTGGGTAATGGGTAATATGTAGGTAGTGTAGACGACCCTGTGATATGGAAACGTCAGCAGCGTAGGAGACTAAGGGAAAATGAACACAGATGACCTCTAAAAACACGCGAATACTGTACCCAGCGCGGCCGTACCCCAACCTGGCCATCACCTTCAATAGCAAGGAAGGATAAGACAGGAACGAACGTAAACATCGACAACAAAATTAGAAGGGTGTCCAAGGTAGCTATTTGAGAGAGAGAGAGAGAGAGAGAGAGAGAGAGAGAGAGAGAGAGAGAGAGAGAGAGAGAGAGAGAGAGAGAGAGAGAGAGAGAGAGAGAGAGAGAGAGAGAGAGAGAGAGAGAGAGAGAGAGAGAGAGAGAGAGAGAGAAGAGAGAGAGAGAGAGAGAGAGAGAGAGAGAGAGAGAGAGAGAGAGAGAGAGAGTTCGTGATGTTCTTGGAAGTGTGTTATGATTGTTGTGCATCGTCTAATAGTGTGCATCACTAAATCACCACGCGGTAGTGTTTCTCATTAGATATGTATTTCACTGCCCGATATATCAGCTTGGTGGAGTTATTTATTTTCATGTTAATTTTTGTTCCAGATAACTTTACTGTAAAGGATGAGGTTAAATGTTACTTGTCCCATTAACTTAATATACACACGGACTAAAAGCTCTGACGCCATTGTGCTCGTTAGAATTTTTCCCTTTTATTCACAATTTATTTCGTTATTCTTTCAAACTTTTCCACTGCATGTTTCACTTTCCTCATGTGTCCTACTTCTTATCACGTGTTGCATGCTCTTGCACACATTTTATGCATCATCATGGTAAAAGACTATTCCTACTGAACTAATAGTACCTACTATTTCTTCACATCATATGAAGCTGCCACCATCTATGTATTTTTGTGTTCTTCTTCCTGGGGTATTTACATATGAAGTGGTATTTTTTCTATATAGTTCAATATATTTATACAGCTTATTTCATTGGATCAAAGTTGCCAACACTCTCCCGTAGTGACATATGGTGACCAAAACCAAAGCCACGTGTTTGCTTTTGATCGAAACTTAACCCAAATGGTGAGTTCGTAGCAATTTACCAGACGGTCGCGATAGATGTATATCCACATAGATGTATATCCACATAGATGTATATCCACATAGATGTATATCCACATAGATGTATATCCTTTCAGAACTACCACCTTTTCCACCTATTCCCATCTTCCAATCTCTCTCTCAGCAAAAGAAAAGGATATGAAGGGAAGCAACATAACATATATACGTAAGCAGAGCAGACAGAATGATGCACCAACAATAAGTTAAGCTGACTACCGAATTCTCAGCAAATTTCGGCAAAATCCGTCTGGAAATTCAGTTTTTTCTAAGGAAAGTCGAATAAAAAGGTTTTGTAAAATGAAAACAGGTCTGACCGTGAAGGGAATGGATGTGACGAAGCAATCGGTATATTTGAAAGGAAGTCTACTCGAGCAGCAGCAAGAAAAGAAACAAAAATTTAAAGATAAACGGACAGACGTGCAGACAGAGAGAAATACACAGGCAGACAGACAGCCACAATTAATTAAGGAGAAACATATAATGGAGACGGACGAATGGACAGATGCAGGATAGGAGTGGGTGGGAGAGGGGAACAGGAGGGCAAGCAAAGATGGAAAAAACGAGACGGTCAACATTTTATCCCATTATTGATTTATATTTGAATATATATATATATATATATATATATATATATATATATATATATATATATATATATATATATATATATGTGTGTGTGTGTATATATATATATGTGTATGTATGTATGACATGTTCTTATTATTATAGTTGTTATTACCACCACCACCACAACCACTACAGCCAATACTGCTACCACCATAATAAACAACACTACTACTACTACTACTCACTAGCACCACTTCTACTACTACACTACTACTACTACTATACTACTATTACTACTATTACTACTACTACTACACTACTACTACTACTATACTACTACTATTACTACTACTACTACTATACTACAATTACTACTACTATTACTACAACTACTACTACTACTACTACTACTACTACTACTATAATACTATAATAATAATAATAATAATAATAATAATAATAATACTGCTACCATTGTTCATTTACCAAGGAAGCTCAGTGCCAGAAGTGAAATTAATGAAAAGCTTCACTAAAACCTGATTTGTGGAAATTAATAGTAAAACCCTGTAATGAACTACAGAGAGAGAGAGAAAGAGAGAGAGAGAGAGAGAGAGAGAGAGAGAGAGAGAGAGAGAGAGAGAGAGAGAGAGAGAGAGAGAGAGAGAGAGAGAGAGAGAGAGAGAGAGAGAGAGAGAGAGAGAGAGAGAGAGAGAGAGAGAGAGAGACACAAACCAGCACCAACAGCACTAAAATCCTCCTTTGTCATCAGTATTCCAACACATTCTTTGACATATTCAAAAGATTCAACTGTCGCACTATTTTCACTTATGTTAATTAATTTCTACTCTGCCAACTTGCAACTCAGGCCGCGTTGCTGTCTGAAATGCGCCGCTTCTGTGACTCCGGTGAATTATTTAATAAAGTAATTAATCTATTTGTCAAGTGAATTGTGTGTGTGTGTGTGTGTGCGTGCGCGTATGTGTGTGTGTGTGTGGGTGTGTGTGTTTTCATTGTGTACCATTGCTATCAACATCATCATCAGCAACAGTTGAGTCTCCACTGTTGAACAAAGGCACAAAACCAATGCTTGCCAGTTTCTACTTCCAAAACTTTCAACATTATCTCTCTATTCTCTGTCTCAGCTTCCTTGATTGAGTTCCATTTAAGATGCCGACAATACGCCTCTTTCTTCATCCTTTATATGCTTCTCTACTCACATGCTCTCCTAATTATTCGATCTCGCCGAGTTGGATAAAGTTTTTTGCCTGATTAAATATTGTTATAAATATGTTTTCATGCATGTCAGGAATCATGTTTGTTATGGTGCGTTGTATTTTGTGAAGGTTTTGAGGCTGTGGCATTCATATTCTACGAAGGCTGACGTTTTTGTATTGACTATTAAAGGTGACGGAGATAACTGCAAGGGTGGATTCCAGTTCTTTCAGTTTTTGACTAGGAAGGCATCTATCTGGTGTTCGCCGCCCATGCTTGGAGGTTAGCAATATCAGGCCTGCTTTTCTTTCATATAGAATAACCTTGAAATATTACTATAAATTCAAAAACTTTAACGTTCTTCATTCCCGGTGACAGCCATTACTGGGCTAAGCTTAACACAACACTAGTTTATTTGTATCGTCCTCTCTCAGCCTTGATTCCGTTATCTACTCCTGGGTCACCATTCTTTCAACTTAACTGTCCGTCTATTGTCAGTTCTACGCGTAACACGACATTCCCAAATCCATTTATTCTTCTTAATGGCAGTCACAAGTTCGATCCATGACTCTGTGTTGGTTCCTTTCCGTGTCAGGCCTAAGAGTAATATCTCCATTCACCTCTAAGTTCCTGTGTTTATTTTCCCAAAAATTATATATGGCTTAAAGTTTCCTGTAGTAACTAATAGTCAGGTGAACATTTACGATCTGAATTTAATTGTATGATTCCCTTTGAACTCACGATCGTCTGCCTTCCCCTTTGGCCTCACGTGTTTCATAGTCAAGAGCTCAATGAACAGCTCGTCACAGATGCAAGTGAAACAAATACTCAAGAATATATAAATAGCAAGTAACGGAAGGCTTCATGTCTTAACACACGCTTGCCTCTTGTATTCTATAGATATTTGTTGTTAGTGTGAGAAGGGATGACAGAAAAATTGAGAGGCTCCTTCCCGTCCTCCTTTCTTTTTTGGCACACAACCCACACACACAAAAAAAAGAATAACGACATATCTGCTGGTGAGAAGATATTTGGAAATTCTTAGAACAGAGATAATGTGTGTAGCTTGAAAAAGAAGATATATTGTAAGGTAAGGTATGGAAATTATGGTTATGACAAGAAGCATAGGAAAAAGATAGGAAGGAGGAAAAGGAGGAGGAGGAAAAAGTAGGAAAAAAGAGGTGATAAGGTTACTGGCTTACAGGGTCACTCGGCATTGGCTCGGCTTTCAGGAAGATGTTTTCTTTCTCGTGTCCTTATTTGACAAGGATATTATGTTCGTGGATGTGTTTGCGCGCGTTGCTGTTTTTCTACCGAGTTTTTATATATACATATAACTTCTTCTATTTCCATCATCCCCTCTCTCACTTGTCGTTATCCCTCTTGAAAACACCAAAAAGAAAACGGGAGGTTGAAATCAGCCCGTGAGGAGAGTGGTATACGTGGAGGGAAGACTCACACACACTTGTCCGGCTTCAACAATAAAGAAGAAAACATGAAAACTACCTAGGAGAGCAGACAAACGAGAGGACGCAGATGCAGCAATAACCAGGCATCGTAAAAATTGATAAGTGAAGAAAAAAGGCTGATGAGAGAGAGAGAAAAAAAGAGAGAGAGAGAGAGAGAGACCTAACTCAGAGTCAACAGGCTACCACCGATAAAGAGCAAATGTCAAAGAAGAAAAAAGAGCATCGTCAGGTTGAAACGATGGAAGCTTTTTGGCTGCGTGTCGGCCACATCGTTTGTCTGTCACTGCGTTTCCTCCGAGTCAGTTTCCTGTAACGAGACTCGCTCCCACTTCCCCCTCTATTCTCCTCCTCCTCTTCCTCCTCTTCTCTTACCAATACACTGTGACCTTATAGCCTCTCCCGCCACTCTCATCACCACCACCACAACAACAACCACCACCACTCTCACTATGTCACGGATGCGCTTCTATCAATCCTCCCCTAACCTCATTCTGCTCCTGTACCCTTCCTCCTCATCAGCGTCTGCCCCTCTCACTGCCTCTTGCCTTAACCCACTCCATGTCGCCCTTAGGTCACTGCTTCCCTCATTCTCTCCAGAACAAAACGTCAGTCTTAAAAATTCTTCCCTTGCCCTTAGGTTATTAACACTTCGATCCCTTCCACTAGACGCTGCCTCCTCATCCATAAGGTGGCGAGATGCAAAGTATTTATAGTCTTTACACAGTCAAATGCAGCAAGAAACAGGTGTATTATGCAGGTAATCCCGCTGGCTGTCTGGCAAAAGCAGCTCATAACACGCATTTTGGTGGAAAAAATACCTTGGTTCTTGCAATTATGTGAAAGTATAAGTAAGCAGAACATGAAGGGTATGAGATGAGATGAGATGAGATGGATGACGTAGGCGTGCTTCTCTCAAAGGAAATATATTAACTGATAGTTGCGTAGCTCTTTCTTTTCTTTTTCTGTTTATTATCATTTTCTTCTTCATTTTCATCTTATTTTCACTGGACAGCAATCAGTTACCTCAGAGTCTCAATATAACGTAGGCAAGGAAGAGATGATGAGCTTACAGGAGGCGTAATGCTTCTTCACATACAAGACACATGCCATGAATGTTTCCAACGTTATACTGTAAAGTCGGTAGAATCATCAGCTCTCCTGTTCAATTCGTTACCTTGGAAATCATTGGATCTAATTATATTCCTTCTCGTCTTTCAAGCATCAATATTTTATCCGTTACCGTTAAAATTAGACAGTGTTGGTGTGTAAAGTCCTTAGAATGTTGTGTAATAAGGGCATACTGTTCTTTCGACCTCCTGAGGCACAAAGGACAGCACAGGATCAATGGTAAAACTCACAACGCCTCTGCATCCACCCTCGTGTCTGCCTCACAGTGAGTGTTTTGCAACATTAATGGCAGGTGTCTTTCTTCCTTTGTGATTTTCAGTGACTGCCTGAAAGCTCGATGTGTGTGTGTGTGTGGGTGTGTGGGTGAGTGGGTGAGTGTGTGTGTGGGTGAGTGTGTGTGCATGTGTGTGCATGCGTGTGCGTTTTATCTTGGTAAAATATTTAGGTCGCGGAGGGAAGGTTTTCGGAGGTGCTCTCCCAAGGTCATACAGCTGATCAATAGGCGAGGACGGGAGTGGGTTAAGGGGTATCGATCCTTAGGGAGTGAGTTTGGTGAAGGTCTGTAAAAGAAGAATGAGGAGGAATAGCAGAACAAAGAAGAAAAATTATTAAAGAAGAAGCATAAAATGAAGGAGAAGAATACATTATAAAAGAACAATAGTTTGGTCATATGACCTTAACAAAGAGAGAGAGAGAGAGAGAGAGAGAGAGAGAGAGAGAGAGAGAGAGAGAGAGAGAGAGAGAGAGAGGAGAGAGAGAGAGAGAGAGAGAGAGAGAGAGAGAGAGAGAGAGAGAGAGAGAGAGGAGAGAGAGAGAGAGAGAGAGAGAGAGAGAGAGAGAGAGAGAGAGAGAGAGGAGAGAGAGAGAGAGAGAGAGAGAGAGAGAGAGAGAGAGAGAGAGAGAGAGAGGAGAGAGAGAGAGAGAGAGAGAGAGAGAGAGAGAGAGAGAGAGAGAGAGAGAGAGAGAGGAGAGAGAGAGAGAGAGAGAGAGAGAGAGAGAGAGAGAGAGAGAGAGAGAGAGAGAGAGAGAGAGAGAGAGAGAGAGAGAGAGAGAGAGAGAGAGAGAGAGAGAGAGAGAGAGAGAGAGGAGAGAGAGAGAGAGAGAGAGAGAGAGAGAGAGAGAGAAAGAGAAAGAGAGAGAGAATGTCACACAGAAGCAGACAGACATATAGACATTTAGACAAAAAACCTGACAGAGACCAAGGCGTAGGCAGAAACCAAGACATACTCTTACGTAGCTAGAGACACATTGACACGTTCCCTCACACTGGAACTATAAGGATGACAATGCTAGTATTTACCTTAGATAAATCAGCTTTTGACAACATTTATAGCCATGGAAACACATTGATGTAGGGACGATAAAAATATAATAAGAGTCTCCCCCCTCCTCTCTCTTACCTAAATAAAACCCATGTATTGAGTGTGCTGTTTAAAGTATAAGAGAGAGAGAAAAATAGATAACATCAATATTACACTGCAAGACCCATACATTATATATTTAACCTAATTTTAATACTGAATAGTGTTATTTCAAATTTACATCATATTGTATTTATTTGAAAAAACCGCAGCTGTTTTTTTTAAGCAGTGTTTAGTTAGTTATGTGTACCTTGCCTTCTTTTTACGTGACCTTTAGCAAACCAAGAATACAAGAGAGTGTATAATATTTAGAGTTTGTTTTAAGACAGACTGACAGGCACACTTACAGACACTAAAATGGCGAAACAAGCCTTACGAAGAACGACTAAAGGAGCTGAACTTATTCAGTTGATCCAAACTTAGACTACGCGGGGACATAATTGAGGTATTCAGAATTTTTCACGGTTTTGATAATATTAACATAAACAACTATGTAACTACCGATCTCACAAGCACCACTCGTAACAATGGCTTCAAGATCATTGGTAAGCGTTTTAGATCGAATGAAGCGAAGCACTTTTCTTTAATATTTGGAATTCTTTACCAGCACAAATAGTTAACAGTAACACAATTAAATCATTTAAGAAAAAACTTAATAAGCACTTAGCAACTATTCACCAAATCGAGTATTTCATTCTTGCGTATTTATTTATTTTTTATGGTAGTAATAGTAGTAGATTACTCCTGTCGTGTTCAGTTTCCTATATATATATGTGTGTGTGTGTGTGTGTGTGTGTGTGTGTGTGTGTGTGTGTGTGTGTGTGTGTGTGTGTGCACATGTGTATCTATCTATGTATAAAATCCTGTATGCATCAAAAGCTTACATGGAAGTTTGAAAAGAGGGATCTAGAGATGGAAAAAATATTTAGCGGCTTAAGCAGATTTTGAGAGAGAGAGAGAGAGAGAGAGAGAGAGAGAGAGAGAGAGAGAGAGAGAGAGAGAGAGAGAGAGAGAGAGAGAGAGAGAGAGAGAGAGAGAGAGAGAGAGAGAGAGAGAGAGAGAGAGAGAGAGAGAGAGAGAGAGAGAGAGAGGAGAGAGAGAGAGAGAGAGAGAGAGAGAGAGAGAGGAGAGAGAGAGAGAGAGAGAGAGAGAGAGAGAGAGACTGAGAGAGAGAGAGACTGAGAGAGACTGAGAGAGACTGAGACTTTAAAATAACACTGTCCATGAATACTGTTATGGTGTAAGTGTGTACAGGAAGAGAGGAACCTCGAGAGATCTGGGAGGAAATTGTGGACGAAGATGGAGAATTTAATAAACAAAAATGGTAGGGACAAGAAAGGCGGTTAATGGAAAGGGGATAGAGGGAGGATGAACCGATGTGGATAGAAAAGGAGAGTAGAGAGGGAGAAACATATGGAAGGTAGTACATTGAGGTTAAAGGAGATGATCCCTTTTAGTCCTGAAAGTATTTTTTTTTCTGAAAGAGAGAAAGAGGGAGAGAAAAAAAAATTGAGTGTGAGAATGTATGTATGTGTATGTATGTATGTATGTATGTGTGTTTCTATGTGTATTGAGAGTGTGTGTGTGTGTGTGTGTGTGTACGTTAACTAATCTGTATTTCATGTTTGTTTGTTTGTTTTGCATGAAATATAATATGATTTTGTGAGTATCTTGAATTTCCCTTCAATCTGGCGTTGGTGGTGGTGGTGGTGGTGGTGGTGGTGGTGGCGGTGGTGGTGGTGGTGGTGGTGGTGGTGGTAGTGTCTCTGTATTCCCGGCGTGTCATGAAAAGTGTCTGAAAAGAACCAGGCCGAGGATCACTGTTTTTTCCACTAGACAAGAACAAGTTTTTTTTTCACCTATTGTTTAAATGGTATCTGGCATGCGTAGGAATTGGAAGGATAAAAGGAAGAAAAACAGAAACAATTTTTATATATATTTTTTTTTTCTGGTATAGAGAAATTCCTGAGTTACTTTGCCTTTATAAATTCCATCACTGCATCTCTCTACACAGCTTCTATATCCGTTCCTTTCCCTCATTTTCCCGTCTTTCCTTCACTCTTCTTTCCTTCATTTCACCTGCTTTCCTACCCTTGCCAGATATGGATGTGACTGTTTTGATTCTGGCGCCGGAAATGAATTGAGGCTGACGTGATTCACCAGCTAAAAGAAGCTTCACCGGCAATTCTGTTTTTAATTCCCACGCGTGTGATTTCAACAGCAAGCGGATTTGTCGCCTCTTGTCAATTCCATCGGTGTATATTTTTTTCCAAGATTTATAGTATTTATCACGAATTTTTTTTTCCCAAAGTGGAAATGCAGAGTTTGCTAATCTCAGGGAGTGAGAGGCGACGTAGCAAAAGATTACGAGTGTTTGTATGTATTCAAGTAGTGTAGATCGTGTGTAGATGTGTGAACGTGTTTGTTAATATGAACATGCCTCATTTTCTTAATGGTGTTGCTTACTGATGTGCAAAATAAAGAGAATTTCATGACAGTTAGCCTTTTGAGTGCAAGTTGCAGCGTGGTAAGTGAGTTAGGACAATTAGACACGGAAGTGAGGCTCGTGATGGCTTGGGAATGAAGTGAAAAGCTGAGGATGGACTAAGGGATTCGAACGTTTGATGTTCTGAAAGTCAGCCGAGTTTTTTCTATCTCTTTATCACACAAAAAACCACCTTCATTTTTATTATGTAAAGATATAA
Source organism: Metacarcinus magister (assembly GCA_029783475.1). Lineage (NCBI taxonomy): Eukaryota > Metazoa > Arthropoda > Malacostraca > Decapoda > Cancridae > Metacarcinus > Metacarcinus magister. The sequence continues at coordinate 15,347,553 of JAPQNM010000006.1, read as the reverse complement.
ATTTCCTTTACCATTGCATCAGTAAATCAATAAATGATGAGTTTTATAATTCCATGTGTGCAATTGCAATGTGAAAGAGAGGATGAGAGGAGGTAGTGGAAGGTCAGTCAGTCAGAGGCAACGCAAGACAAAAAGTGCAAAGGTTGAAAGATGAAAATGTATAGAACTTAACGGACTAGATGTTATATATGCAAAAAAAAAAAGTTCTCTGGTCTACTTATTGAGTCTCCTTAAGCGTACGTGGTCAGGTATCAGCAAGGAAGGTGACCCACGAAGTATTCCCATTCAAGTATTGCAGCAAAGGAAGGTGAAAGAGTCCCGTACTCACTCTCCACATTCAAGGCAAAAGTGCATGACCATTCACTGGCCGTACTTACTTTTCTTACCTGTTATCTCTTTTCTTTCATTTCCTCCTTACTTTTCCATCCTTTTCCTTTCTTCCTCCTTTGACCTCCTCCTCTGATCTAACGAGACGCCTCTTTTGACCCGACTCCGAAAACCACTGTCGGTTTAATGAAAATAGTTTAGACAGTATATTCTCTTCCGTCCTACTGCCTTTCTTCCTCCTCCTCCTCCTCCTCCTCCCTCCTCCTCCTCCTCCTCCTCCTCCTCCTCCTCCTCTTTCCCTGCACTCGAAGTTTTCACGGAGTTCTTTGCCACAAGTTATGGTTCGCTTTATTACAAACAGCGGCAAACTTCTTCAGAAATTACAACTAGAACAGTGGCTACAGCAGCAATGATAGTGTGTGTGTGTGTGTGTGTGTGTGTGTGTGTGTGTGTGTGTGGTGTGTGTGTGTGTGTGTGTGTGTGTGAGTGTGAGTGTGTTCATGCGGTGGGCAATACAAAAATTACCGTCATGGATTATTTTTTAGACGTGAGTTGGAAAATATTGGTTCGTACGGAAAACCATAAATCTGGACAGCCGCTCCTTCATGGGACTCTAGTGGGCAGCTTAAAATAATGCTTCCAATTGCCTCTGAATACACAAGAGCATCCCCCTTCTCCCTCTTCCTTCATGACCATCTCCCTCTTATCCCCACTCCACCACTGCTCTCTCCCTCTCCCCTCACTTGATTTCACCCATTGGATTATTTTCTCTTATGTTTTCACTACTGGTTTAAATGCATTTGTATTACCAACTTCCCATCCAACCTACCATGTATATCCCTCTAACTGTCCACGCCTTTCCACCACTCCTCTGCATCAACACTTTGCCGCCCTCCCTCTCTAACCTAGACTAGTACTCTCATCCCGCCTCCTCTCTTTGCTCACTAATCTACCGTTCGTCCTCCTATAGCCCATCCTCCTCCTCCTCCTCCTCCTCCTCCTCCTCCTCCTCCTCCTCCTCTTCTTCCTCCTCCTCCTCCTCTTCACACAATCCAGCCTATCAAACCCAGTATCTGAATTTACTCGGAGCTTTAGAGTATTTGCTCTTTTTCCCCCTCCTCCTCCTCCTCCTGCCCTACACTCACTCGAAAGTGTAGCGTTACAGTGCAACGTTGACTGTAAAGTTTTCGTACATATTGTTGTTGTGTGTTACTTTTGCACTAATCGTTATAAACCTCAATTTATGCTAACGTGAATACTTCTGATATAAAAAAAATAGAATGTTGAAAAATAACAACCAAATGATATTATCGTTATTTCATTTTTTCTTGTTGTTTTTTATATAATGCAAAGTGTTTGAATATTTTTTCAAACACATCCACAGGCACTTGGGAAAGAAAAAAAAAACATTTGCCTGCATTTCCCTTCCTGAAGTTGTGTGTTGTTTGCAGTGTTGAGGGTCGAGGCTGTGGTGTGATGCAGCTTATAACAACAGTGTTGCATCCATAATACATTGCGCCAAATACAGGATATGATGAAACCCGACTATGTTTACTATTCTGTATACACCACACTCAACAGTATTTCTATCTGTTCAGGTGTTACCGACATTACCTGCATTGCACTTAATTTACCTGAGTACCAACTAATTAATTACCACTTATTTACCTGCTTCACACCTTCATTAGTTTGATAACGACATATTTCTTCGATGGAAACATACTACGTTTCAGAGCCTCCCGTGAGTGAATTACTAGTCCTATTACCTTCACGTTTATAGACTACCTAGAAAGTTACGTTTTGTATAAACTTAAATAGAATACTGAAACATATATCAATGTAAATGTCCCTAGAAAATGTCACGATTGGATGAGATAGAATATGAACGTCGGCACGCATTTTAGAACGTATTGTAATGTATTGTTAAGGAATATCAAGAGAGAGAGAGAAAGGGAGAAAGAGAGAGTGAGTGAGTGCAGGAAAAAATGCAGCACAGTCGAAAAGGGAAAGTCTGTGTCCATAAACGAATGCAAAAAAAGAAAAATTGTAAATAAAAGCAAGTGTCAACGTCAGAATATTTTTGTATACTAGTTGTCATCTCGTACGTGACCCTTTTATACTCTCACTGGTTGGTATTTCATCCATTCTTCTCTCCATTGCAACCCTTGCCTGCCTTGGTAGTAGTAGTTGGTGTTGGTGTTGAGTAGTAAAAGTAGGGGTGGTGAAGGTGGTGTAGGTGATGCTCGTGGTAGAAATAATATCTATTGTTACTACTACTATGCTACTACTACTACTATTTACACTACTACTACTACTACTACTACTACTATCACCACCACCACCATTACGAATGATAGTATTTGTAACATCAACATCAGGATTAACATAGTCATTCTTTATTGTTTTTTGGTTCACGGATGATCATGCAGGGAATTTGCATACCAATCTCCAGGGAGGCGGTGAGTAAAACACACATACACACACACACACACACACACACACACACACACACACACACACACACACACACACACACACACACACACACACACACACACACACACACACACACACACACACACACACATACACATACACACACACCACACACACACACACACAGAGCCATTGAACTGTCACAACAAAGTCAGAGAGAAAAATGTTTGTTTTCTATGTTTCAACAAAGACTCTTAAACACAATTGTCACGAGAATCCGCTGGGGGATCAAATTCAGGTCCACAACTTAGCACAAGGACATCACGCACTTTTACACTCATATACAAAGAGAGAGAAAGAGAGAGAAGAGAGAGAGAGAGAGAGGAGAGAGAGAGAGAGAGAGAGAGAGAGAGAGAGAGAGAGAGAGAGAGACAGAGAGAGAGGCATGCGTAAGTGGACGCGTATAAGCCAAAGAAGTATTGATTACACCTTAATTTGCCCGGCGTTGATGTGGATCTGTAGGTTTGTTTGATTCAATAATGGCTTATTATCAAACACAATCTGACCAAGTAATTACCTCTATTAATTCGAAAACGCTGCTGTTAATCGCTGACATTACGGGTAATTGCCTCATTCCAGCCCCCCTTTTTTTCCTTTTTTTTTTAGTGCGTTGGTAGTCGATAGCGCAAGAGGTCAGTGAAATACAAGGTCTTGGTGCAAAGAAAATAAGAGCAACAACACGAGAAGGAGGAGAAGGAGAAGGAGGAGCAGCAACAAACACACATAAAAGTCATTTCATTCCCCTTGGCACGGAGTTTTCATTCCTCGCAGGGAAGAAAACTATTATGGATAATGGAAGAGAAACTGTATAACCCTAGAGGCCGTGTATGGAAGTTAGTGTTATGGAGTGTGAAATAGAGGGTGTCAGGAGAGGAGGCTATGTTCCCCTACTATTAAACTCTCTCTCCTTTTTCTTTCTCTCTCTCTCTTTCTCTCTCTTTCTCTATTTATGTATGTATCTCTCTTTTTGCTCGATATCTACAGCCCGACTTTTATTCGAGTGTCTCATTACCGTGACCGCTTGTGGCTTTGCGGGGAACCTTGTATATTTCCTAGACCATCTGCTCCTCTCCTTCACCCGCCTTGCCATGCTTCCTGATGCCCCTTGTGTCTTAGCCGCGGTGCAACGTCAAGTGCAATGCCATGTAACGGGCTATGAGTCTCTCTGATTCAAATCCTGGTTTTTTCGAGTGTTCTTATCTCGATCTCTCTTTTTTGTTTCCTATTTGAATTTTTTTATTTTCTCCTTGGTTTTGTGATATTATTTGTACTTTTTCTATGAGAAGCCATTTTGTCTATTTATCTGTGGTAGTAGTAATGGTAGTGGTAGTGGTAGTAGGATCGTAGAAATGAGTTATGGCCTTTTTATGATTACTAGTTTAGTTTAGTGCGTCTGTCCACCACGTCTTCCTTGGATGTGCTTGTGACAGCGGGTGGAGTGTTTCCCGTCGCTGGTGTCACGCTGGATACACATGAGACTCAATTGTGGTAACCAGAGGACAGGCAGGGACGCCACGATGCCTGTCTCCCTGCACTGACCGTGACTAATTGGTAATCGAGTAGGAGGGCTTAAGGTGACAAGAAATACGTGCAGGTAGACAGAGACTGGTAGTTGTCAAACAGAATGATTGACACACAGTACACTCACCCACAAAAAGAGAAACTAAAATTGTCAAAATATTTCATTCCTGTATGTCAGAAAAATATAAAAACCAAATGTTTTATTTACATTCATACATACGTACATTAATAAACTGTGTTCTTTTTTGCTTTTTTTGGCTCACACACGTCCTAATTAATGCATATTGGCGTCTCTCTCAAAAAGAATTGAATGGAAATGGATAAACAATATACATAGGCACGAATTTTCAGGTGTGTCTCATGCATCAATACATTACTTTATCGGTGTTGCCGGACAAATCTCATCCCAAGTTTGAACACTACTGATTTACGTCTTTGCTAGCCATCGCCTCTCACATTTCCTATTCCATCCTCGACATTTGTTTTATGACTCTCGTAAGGAAAAAAAAGGCTCGCTTACTCCCTATAACCCGCTATCTTATTTTTACGTCAGTGCATCAAGATATATCTACATGTCCCTCGCTGATGACCCACTTTTCTTTTATTCTTATCTCTCTTTTTACGCTCATGTTTATTGTTTTTTGTATTCTACTCTTGAAGGGAATCTCGCCGTGAGCCAGTGCGTCGGGTCCTCCTCCGTTGTGTTTTTCTCTCGTCACTTAGAAAAAATGTGGACCAGTAATCACACGTGGAATTATATCAGGATTAGATTCTCTTCCTCCGCTTACACATCGCTTTCCCTTATCACATGATGCAGTGTTTTCCTCTTCTCTTTTGTTTTGCTTTCGGTATTTTGAGAGAGAGAGAGAGAGAGAGAGAGAGAGAGAGAGAGAGAGAGAGAGAGAGAGAGAGAGAGAGAGAGAGAGAGAGAGAGAGAGAGAGAGAGAGAGAGAGAGAGAGAGAAAACAAAAAAGATCAGGTACGTCGTTTCTTAACATCACAAGTAGCGTATTTGATGTCACATATTAGCAAGGAAAAAAAGTGAGCAAAAAAAATTTAATGACATCTTTCATCTTGCCGTCACCTGATCCTTTCATGTTTCAAGATAAAAAAAAAGAGGAAATTGAATTGTAAAGCTTTTTTCGAAACGGCTTCCCTTCCTCCTCCAACCTTGTCTGTGTTCATCTCCCATCTCTCTTTTCCTGTTTCTCTCCTATCCTTCTCGATATATTGTCACTTTCAGATCCTCTTCTCTTAAATATTATATTCATCCCTTTTCATGAGTATGGTGCGCGTGACTTGGAGGATTAACTGGTAGTGATTGTGAGGTGATGAACTAATTTGATGTGAGTTTATATCAATCTTTTAGCATTTTTTTCTACTCAATTTTGTATTCCACATTCTCAACTATATACACACACATACACACCACACACACGCACACACATGGAGATGCACGTAAATGATATAATTAGTTATGTTTAATGTATATAGACTCCGTCAGCACTAACACAATCGCAATATCCGGCTTTTGAAATCCCCCAGAGGCGTCAATCAGGAAATTGAAACTCTATATCACAACACTTCTATCTTTTTAGTACACAATTGAAAGAAAAAAAAAATAACAAGAAACTTATTTCGATAATAAACGGTGGAGGGATAAAAATAAACGTATTTTTATTCTTTATTTATTTATTTATTTTTTTTAAATGAGGGTACGTTATTCTTTGTCCATTGTACGTGTTGTAAGACCTGTTCCTACTGGCAGTGCGACGCCTGACTACTGGTTGCGTTATTTTGGTACGTAATTTTAAATGGTGAATGCCTTTCAATATTAGTTTACATAACAGTCAACCTTCTATAGTATTACATTTTTTACTGTGGCGACCTTACCTGATGATATTTACTAATGTCACGGGACTGGACATATATAACTTCAAGCGCAACATGCCATTAATTCCGTGAAACATTCCCTTTAAGAGCTACAAAAGTCAGGAGTGGAGTGAATCGTTACAAATATGACAAAGGCTTGGAACTAACCGACCAAACCCGATGAGTGACATGCGATTAACTTATATTTTCACGTTGTGGCTGAGTATTGATTCCTCTCGAGTAGTATAATGCTTTAGAAGTTACATCCATTGCACAGGTATATATTCTTAGTTGCTGAAGCTGTCCTTTTATCACCTAAATAAATTGTATAAAAGTGTTTGAGTACTTGTCGTGTTTCATATTCATTTTGTCGTGTTAGTGAATATGTGAGTTGCAAAATGGTGATGGTTTGTTGAAAAATTGTGATGATTGGGCCACCGTGAATTGGAGGTGTGAAAGGAAATGGAGGATGGGAAAAAAAGCAACGAAATGGTGGGAGGAAATCGATGAAATGTTGTAGAAAATTGCTGTTAGAAATGAACAAAAATTCGTGAGAGAATTGAGGATGAATGAATGGAATTGATTGATGAAGAAAGGGGAAATTGTGGGGAACAGGGTGAAAATGGGAAAGAGTGAAAAAAGTGAAGAATGGTGAATGAGAAAAGTGGGCGTGAAGGGAAATGAAATGGAAGAAGTGGGGAGTGGGGGAATGAAAAAAGGGGAAAATATAACCGCGTGAAAATGTGGGAAAATGAATGGAGGGAAATTTTTTGGAGTGATGGGGGTGGTTGAAGGGCGTGAAAATTATTGGATGGGGAAAGTGGGGTGAGGTGTGAAAAAAATGGAATGAAATGATGGAAATGGAAAAAAAAAATATGATGATTTGAATAAGTTGGGTGGGAGTGGAAGGGGGAAATTAGTTTTCAAATACTTATTTGCTACATCATGCTGGAAAGATTGGGACGTAGGAAGTATTGGGAGAGGATTAAACAGTATTGGGGATGGGTCACTAGTGTGTTCATTTTCATGCTTATACTACTTGGATTTATATGGCCAGTGTTTGTATTTAGTTCTTAACCTCTCAGGTCATCTGGGAAAAAATTCAGTTTTTTCCAGCAGTTTAGTTTTTACCCAGACGTCGCAGTTTTATAAGGAAGAAAGGAAGAGCTTATTATGAGGATGAACCGGAAAAAAGAAAAAAGTAAAAGTACGATAAACTGAGAGCTTGTGTTCGGTGTAAGTCGGTGTTTTAGAAGTTTATTTTATAGGTTGGAATGTTGTGTTTTATCCTGGCACAGGCACAGGATTTCTTTAGGGCTTTTTTTCTTTTTTAGAATAATTTTTTTTTTACTGTTCCGTCACTTTTACTGGCTTGTAAGTACTACTCGGACTATGTGGGAGGAGGAGGATGGA
>JAPQNM010000006.1:15336544-15339824 GCA_029783475.1 Metacarcinus magister | reverse complement strand
TGATGGAGCTTGACACTGCAATAAAAGTACTGCATTACATTTTTTAAGGCAAATAAATAACTTCCATAGCCATTGGCACCGGTGACAGAGTCAGTAGTGAAGATTTTGATCGGCCGGTCATGACCGAACGAGCGGTGGGAATTGAATTGTTTTCTGCCTCTATATATCTAATTCTAGTGAGCCTTATCTTGATGCAGCAGCATTTAAGAAGGTCAAAGGAAGGCTATGTACACTACAGGAGTAATCAAACAGACTCTGCCATCCTGAAATAGTGTATAAAAAAAAAATTCATAAGGAATATCTGATATCTTTTCCATCAACATTGGCAAAGTATTAGATCCACCATACTGATTTTATCATTGGTTTTAACCCAAATAAATTCATTTATAGCAATAAAAGTTGCTGGTGAAATTAACTGAAACTAAGCTGAAAGTCTTACATTATTCCCATGTACAACATGTTCATCCTTTCATTCACACACACACAGACACACACACACAGACACAGACACGCACACGCACACGCACACGCACACACACACACACACACACACACACACACACACACACACACACACATACACACACACACTCATTCACGCGTTTCCTAAAATTTGCTCTCACGCTCACCGTCCTTCCCTTCCCTCCTTACTTATTCCCTCGGTCCTTCACCTCTCTCGTCTTATTCCTTAAGTCTTTACATTATTTGTCCCATAACTCTTCCCGTCAGTTTTTCTTCCTTCCTACCTTTCATCCATCACTTCTCTCTCTCTCTCTCTCTCTCTCTCTCTCTCTCTCTCTCTCTCTCTCTCTCTCTCTCTCTCTCTCTCTCTCTCTCTCTCTCCTCTCTCTCTCTCTCTCTCTCCTCTCTCTCTCTCTCTCTCTCTCTCTCTCTCTCTCTCTCTCTCTCTCTCTCTCTCTCTCTCTCTCTCTCTCTCTCTCTCTCTCTCTCCTCTCTCTCTCTCTCTCTCTCTCTCTCTCTCTCGTCTCTCTCTCTCTCTCTCTCTCTCTCTCTCTCTCTCTCTCTCTCTCTCCTCTCTCTCTCTCTCTCTCTCTCTCTCTCTCTCTCTCTCTCTCTCTCTCTCTCTCCTCTCTCTCTCTCTCTCTCTCTCTCTCTCTCTCTCTCTCTCTCTCTCTCCTCTCTCTCTCTCTCTCTCTCTCTCTCTCTCTCCTCTCTCTCTCTCTCTCTCTCTCTCTCTCTCTCTCTCTCTCTCTCTCTCTCTCTCTCTCTCTCTCTCCTCTCTCTCTCTCTCTCTCTCTCTCTCTCTCTCCTCTCTCTCTCTCTCTCTCTCTCTCTCTCTCTCTCTCTCTCTCTCTCTCTCTCCCATTCATTTTGTTACTCCCTCCTTTAATAACTCACTCACTGTCTCACTTTTTTTCTCAATTCTAGGACTCTATTCTGAAGACCAAGTTTTCTTTGCACTGTGTGTGTGTGTGTGTGTGTGTGTGTGTGTGTATGTGTGTGTGTGTGTGTGTGTGTGTGTGTGTGTGTGTGTGTGTGTGTGTGTGTGTGTGTGTGTGTGTGTGTGTGTGTGTGTGTGTGTGTGTGTGTGTGAGAGAGAGAGAGAGAGTGTGTGTGTTCTTACCCAATTCTTACGTAAGTGTATTTAAACAAGACAAACTCGAGTGTACGATTTACCTTCTTCTAATACCACTTTATCATAAGTTTCTTTAAATTCATGTGTATTTCTAGCACACACAGTATTCTCAGGTGACTGAATTCACAAGTCAGTAGCTGTAATTGAAAAGCTGTATTGCCATGATGTCTTTCTTTCTTCTTATTTGGTGCAATTTTTGACGGTAACTTCTCTATATACTGCTCCCTGGTGTTACGTAATCAAGTTACTTATTTCCTTTCATTCTGGTTACACATTTATAAAACATCAACAGGGCAACATTATTTTTTACTGCTTTTCTTGTGTTGGAATATTTAACTTTCTTTGCTTCTGTTTGCTTTATGGTTCCCAGACTGAGTATTCAAATAAGTGCAGCTCTATGCCCCTTTCACCTTTCTCTTTTAGCAATTGTAACTTTTACTTTTCAAAGGGTCAAAGCAATACCAGCATATTCAAGAGTTGGTGCTACAATGAACGTGTATGCGTGTGTGTGTGTGTGTGTGTGTGTGTGTGTGTGTGTGTGTGTGTGTGTGTGTGTGTGTGTGTGTGTGTGTGTGTGTGTGTGTGTGTGTGTGTGTGTGTGTGTGTGTGTGTGTGTGTGTGTGTGTGTGTGTGTGTGTGTGTGTGTTGGGGGAAGGGGGGGCATCCGTGCTTGCTCCAATGTCATACTCATAAAATAAATTATAACCAAAACAAACGTCCCCACCAAGCACAAACACACGCGCTCACGCACACACACACACACACACACACACACACACACACACACACACACACACACACACACACACACACACACACACACACACACACACACACACACACACATCAAAAGAAACTATTTCTATAGAACCAAAAGAAATAAATACCACCACCTCCACTACCACCACCACCATCACCACCACCACCATCATCACAACCACCACCACAACGGGCCAAATATAATGATGACAAACAAACAATTTGAGCAGATAAATGAAAGAAAAAGAATAGAAAGAGAAGAAGCACCAGCACTGCCATCAACCGTATACGTCAGCCGCGACAAAACACTCCCTGAATGCTGAGCGTGAAGATAAAATACGCAATTAAGCGCCAAATACGGTCATGAATACGCTTCCAGACCGGTCAATAGCGAGACAAAAGAGTGAACGAAAGAATGAAGTGGGAAAGGATGGTGGTATAGTCAGTACAAAAGAAAGAGAGCGAGAGAGAAAGAGGGGAATAAAAAATGGAACTCAACTTATAATGAAACCTTGACAATATTTATTCCTCTCACGTCGCCTGTGTGAATAAAAGCTAATCTATCTATGCGACTCTAAGTAATTACAAGACGAATTGCGTACGATAATATATATATACACTGCGTCAAGGAGAACAAAAAAAAATACGGAGAGAAAATACTGCAGATGGCGAAGGAGGAGCTAGAGGTAAGCGAAGTGATAAAATAAACTCAAAAGAAAGAATGATGAATAAACGAAGAAGGATTATGAATGAAGAGGCAAATAAGCAGAAAAGTGGAAGCATCGTAGAGTATAAGCAAGAAATATGGAGAGAGAGAGAGAGAGAGAGAGAGAGAGAGAGAGAGAGAGAGAGAGAGAGAGAGAGAGAGAGAGAGAGAGAGAGAGAGAGAGAGAGAGAGAGTTATGTGGCGCATGGCAGTGTGTT
>JAPQNM010000006.1:15284068-15318944 GCA_029783475.1 Metacarcinus magister | reverse complement strand
ATACTTTATCACCACTACAACTCAAATCAAAACCAAAACAAACTTTCCTGCCAATGAGTAGCGGTATATTATATGTTACGTATTTGTTTGTAACCTTCTCCCTCCCCCCCCCCCCAACTCTCCTCTCCCACCGACCTTTACAAACAGCAACGATGCAAAAGTCAAAACTGATAATGAAGTTTCTCTTTCTAATTTGCAAACGTCTGTCAATCGTGTGCGTGTGTGTGTGTGTGTGTGGGTGTGTGTGTGTGTGAGTATATACACACACACACACACACACATTACAGGAAACAGGGCTCAGCTATGCATCAAGGAAAGGAGGAGGCACAAAGGAAAAATGACGGATAGGAAAAAAGGAAAATTAAATTAAACATAAGAGTGAAATATAAAAGACAGAAAGATGTGAAGAGGATTTAAAGGGAAAAAAGGAAGAAACAATATGTGAGAGCGAGAGAGAGAGAGAGAGAGAGAGAGAGAGAGAGAGAGAGAGAGAGAGAGAGAGAGAGAGAGAGAGAGAGAGAGAGAGAGAGAGAGAGAGAGAGAGAGAAAAGAGGTGCTTTCTTTCGCTTCTACTTCAACGACTTGGATCTTTGTGGTAATGAGAATCAATGGGGTGTTATTTCTCACTCGGTGGGAAGAATTTTCACCTCGATCAGGGAGGGAAACGTAACCTTGATGACCTCTGGGAGATAGACGGATGAAGAGAGACAGATAACATAATGAAAAGCGAAAAAAAAAACCCAGCAAACAGGACTAAGAGTGACGGAGAGGGAGGAATGATGTAGGAACTGGAGAGAATAGAATAGTAAGAGGAGAGAGTGAAGGGTCAGGAATGGAGGAAGAAAAATGGATGAGTTAGCGAGAGAGAAGAGAGAGAGAGAGAGAGAGAGAGAGAGAGAGAGTAGGAGAGATGAGAGTAGAGAGAAGGAGAGAGAGAGTGAGAGAGAGAGAGAGAGAGAGAGAGAGAGAGAATGAGGGTGTAAGCAGAGTAAAACGAGGTGGAAAGAGAGCAAGTGAAGGAAGTTTGAGGGGGAGGGAAGGGCCGTAGATGCAAGAATTAAACGTAAAGAATAGTAATAAGAGACGAAAATGATGATGATGATGATATGTAATTCCCCATTAGTGCACACACACACACTCTCTCTCTCTCTCTCTCTCTTTCTCTTTCTCTCTGGATACAAAATTACATATATATATATAAAAGTCTTTCCAATCCCCAAGATAATCATCCTGTTTTCTCTGTGTAATTCCATCATTTGTACATCTGTGGGAAGGAGGGTTTGCGGAGGAGGAGGAGGAGGAGGAAGGGGAAGGGAATGGGATAAAGAAGAGGAGGATGGAGAGAAGTGGGGTGAAAGAGAGGAGTGGTGTGTACCAAATTAGCTTCTATTGTCAAGAGATACAGAGTTCATTATGTTTGTTTTTCCCTGGTGACCTAACTGAGAGAGTTCCTACCTTAACACGATGGAGGAGGAGGAGGAGGAGGAGGAGGAGGAGGAGGAGGAGGAGGAGGAGGAGGAGGAGGAGGAGGAGGAGGAGGAGGAGGAGGAGGAGGAGGAGGAGGAGGAGGAGGAGGAGGAGGGGTATATACATATCAGACAAATAACTAGGAATAAAAAAGGTGCAGGATTAAAAAATAATAACTTAATAGATTGAAAATTGAAGAAAAAAAATCATCTATCTATCTAACTAACTATTATATATATATATATATATATATATATATAGAGAGGAGAGAGGAGAGAGAGAGAGAGAGAGAGAGAGGAGAGAGAGAGAGAGGGAGAGAGAGAGAGAGAGAGAGAGAGAGAGAGAGAGAGAATGGAGGGTGGTGGTAGGCAAAAACATAGACAAACCATGCAATATATAATAACGCAAATGCAAATGCTTCTGTCATAATTTTTTTCATATTTTTTAGCAAAGGAAATGAACTCTCTCTTTCTTTATTTTTTCTTCTCTCCCTCTCTCTCTCTCTCTCTCTTTTTGCATCACACACACACACACACACACACACACACACACACACACACACACACACACACACACACACACACACACACACACGCACACACACACACACACATACGTGAACGACGTAGAATTATGATCGAAAAATAAAAAGGAAATTTGTCAGAACTCAGCGGCGAGAGGGAAAGAGCAGGTCCAGGCTGGGAGGGTTTAAATAACACGGCATCCGAGACTTGCCTGAAGCTACTGCATGTGAGTGATTTTTAAGGCTTATGCTCCTGGCAGTTGCACAGAGGATTTCAACACTCCAGCGTAAAAAAAAATGTATATATATATATATATATATATATATATATATATATATATATATATATATAAATGAATATAGTAGAAGAAATATCAAAGGCTTGCAAGCTTCCTTTGATTCAAATATATTAAATAAAAAAAAGAAAAGTTTTAAAGGTAAAAGCAAGAAGTATAGACTCACGGCAATTGAATTTTAGAAGTCGATATTCAAAGTGAGTTCTGATCAAATTATTATATCTTTCATCCAAACTTGTTAAAGGTATTAGTTAAGGTATTGAATTCAATATTTCTTATCCTATATTCTCTCTCTCTCTCTCTCTCTCTCTCTCTCTCTCTCTCTCTCTCTCTCTCTCTCTCTCTCTCTCTCTCTCTCTCTCTCTCTCTCTCTCTCTCTCTCTCTCTCTCTCACTTTCTCCAACTCATCTTGGTGCTAAAGTTTTAGGATTTTTTTTCCATAATTTAGTATAAATTCCCACAACTTTCCCACACACACAAAAACAAAAAATAGTAATTAAATCAAATAATGTCGCCCGTCCATTTACATCTCCATTAATATTCGCCTTAAGGTCACGATAATTCTTCTTCAATCACGATCATTTCCTACCATTAAATCTGACATACGTTAGTGATACACAATATTTTCCATTTTCGTATTAAAATTCTCTTCTTTCATCTTCTAAAACTCGGAGCTTTTGATGTTCCGCTCTCCCTTCCACCCTCCACCCTTCCATTCTATCCATCCCACCCTTCCCATCCCTTCCCTCCATCCCTAGGGACTCCACCAGCCCGGGTTTGGACCAAGAATGAAGCCAGCAACATGCGAAGTCACTCTGTTGTGTATTTAAACAGAAACTTTACTATATTTTTTTCTGTACCTCCACAACGCTCGATACTATTAATCAATATATACAATCCATTTATTTTAACATTTTTATTCCAATACCAACGTTTATTTTGCCGTGAATATCTACTGTTATGCATCGATCAGTTTATGTAGATGTTCTCAACCTTAATTCAAACTCCTCCAGGTGGTATCAGAGGCATTTTTTTTAAGCGACGTTAACTTATCGAGTGTGACGACCAGAACATCACAGCTTCATGAGGTACGTGGCGCCGAGAGGAAAAGAGCGAGAGAGAGTGAGAGAGAAGAATCAAAAAATGGATACAAAAATATACCTGAAACGAAGAAAAAAATAAAGGGAAGGAATGTATGCAATAAAACCAAATATTTTCCCCGTTACCCCAAAAAATAAGTCAATATGCATAAAAAAAAGAAAAAATTGGACTCATCGAGACAAAAGAGGAGATAAGGAAGGGGAAGGGGAAGGGGAAGGGGAAGGGGAAGGGGAAGGGGAAGGGGAAGGGGAGTCTCAGGGCGGGAGGCGGACTCGGTAAATACTAAGGTGCGCAGAGGAACACTTAACCAAGAAATATCAGGCGTAAAGATGATAGCAGAAGGGAGAGAATGTGAGGTGAAATCAAGATAACGCTGAGTGGTGGAGGCATTAAAGGGAAGTGCAGTGGTGGTGGTGGTGGTGGTGGTGGTGGTGGTGGTGGTGGTGGTGGTGGTGGTGGTGGTGGTGGTGGTGGTGGTGGTGGTGGTGGTGGTGGTGGTGGTGGTGGTGGTGGTGGTGGTGGTGATGGTGGTGGTGATGGTGGTGGTTGTCTGCTTCGGTTCAGTAAAGACAGTAAGTATCTCCTCCAAACACATTAACCCACGAATTTCCCTCCTCCTCCTCCTCTTCCTCTTCCTCTTCCTCTTCCTCCTCCTCCTCCTCCTCTTGCTTTTGCTACTCCTTTCTCCCTTCTAACTGCATTTGGTTTGAGTGGGTGGGTGGGTGAGGAGGAACCTTCTACTACACTATTTTTTGTCCCCATACCAGTTAGTTAGTAGTTAGCGTAGCATAATGACATGAAATTGCCGTCCTCAAGAATCATATACTCCAATGTTTTGTGGAATCCTTCGTAATACTCATCTTTTTCTTCCTTCGTCTCCTACTTTACAGCCTTCCCAACCAACGTTTCCCTCATTAACACGATCCATATTTTCCTCTCCCTTCCCCTCTTTCCCCACTTTTCTCCCCTCGTGTCACTTTTCATTACACGTCACCCTCCCTAACACCTCATTCCCTCACTTTTCCGCCTCACTGCCTCCCTTCCCCTCTTTTCCCCCGACTGCGTCCCCTTAAACCAACACCGCCTCTCATTTCCCCTCACCATCTGTCCCCTCAGAAGTTCCCTCGGGGTTAATTCTCACAATTACGTGCTATTTGTTACCACTGCGGCTATTGGGAACTGTACCAACCTTTTGTGACGAAATAAGTGGGCTGAGAGGCGAAGGATTGGATGGAGTGTATAGGGAATAGCTGTCTCTGAAGGGAAGTGAGGAGAAAAAATGGAGAGAGAGAGATAGATAATGAAGTAGGTAGAGTTTGATGGAAAGGGAGAAGTACTGCATGTGAAGGGATGGGAAGAGAGAAATGAGTAGGTGCTGTAGGTGATGTAAAAATAATTAAACTTGACATGGAAAAAGTTAGTCGTATGGCTGAGAGAGAGAGAGAGAGAGAGAGAGAGAGAGAGAGAGAGAGAGAGAGAGAGAGAGAGAGAGAGAGAGAGAGAGAGAGAGAGAGAGAGAGAGAGAGAGATGATAAATGTTCATGTCATCTATGTTGAATGTGCATGCAAGTGTGAAAAAGCGAGTTAAGTGTACAAAGGTTTGGTAATGTGAACTGTGTGTCATGCAGCGAGCACTTAATGGAGAGAGAGAGAGAGAGAGAGAGAGAGAGAGAGAGAGAGAGAGAGAGAGAGAGAGAGAGAGAGAGAGAGAGAGAGAGAGAGAGAGAGAGAGAGAAGAGAGAGAGAGAAACAAATGCTTTAAACGGGTCTTCAGTTGGTTAATGTGTAACTATTCTTTTATTCATTTGTCGAGCTTTGGGAAGAATCAGTAAAAGTTTTGATACCAGATCCTACACTTTCTACTAAGCATAAATACTCCATCACACAACAGAGCAAAATAATAAACACATTCTGAAAACACACTGGCGAGGAAATCAATTATGAAAGAAAAAGCATAAAAAATACAAAAAAATAAGTAAACATTAAAGAAATATCGTTGAAAGAGAGACGAGAAAGAGAGAGAAAACATTCCAACGCAACCTATGAAAAGCAATTGCGCTGCTATGCTAATGTCACTCCATAGCTATGAGGTGCAGCTGTACCAGGAGAGGGAATGTATTGTTAAGCATGCAGGAGACCGATGATCAAACGCAGGTGTGTGTGTGTGTCTGTGTCTGTGTCTGTGTGTGTGTGTGTGTGTGTGTGTGTGTGTGTGTGTGTGTGTGTGTGTGTGTGTGTGTGTGTGTGTGTGAAAACCATCTTGCTTCCTGTTACGTAATTGAAGTTAAAACAAACGTTAAAACAATATTTATGACTCTCTCTCTCTCTCTCTCTCTCTCTCTCTCTCTCTCTCTCTCTCTCTCTCTCTCTCTCTCTCTCTCTCTCTCTCTCTCTCTCTCTCTCTCTCTCTCTCTCTCTCTCTCTCTCTCTCTCTCTCTCTCTCTCTCTCTCTCTCTCTCTCTCTCTCTCTCTCTCTCTCTCTCTCGATAACCTCACAACGTCACTATAATGTTCTGCTATACGCCTATCACTGCCTAATCCCCGGCGACAACAACCCTGGCCTCCACTATTCAACCAAGCAATCTCCTCCATCTTCACACACCTGTTTTTCCCTGCCTACACCCTCCTCTCTATCACCACCACCGCCTCCACCACGTTCCCTTAACACCGAGAAAATACATACTCTGTTCCCTCTTTTATCTTCCCCTTTGCACCCAGCCAGCTGTTGTCCGTCCCTTCCCTGCTCCCCTCCGCTATTCCGTAAGCTTGTTATCAGCCGTGCGGGTGAGGCCAACTGTTGTTCAACGATCCCCCTCCTTCTCTAACACTTCCCCTCTCCTGTTCCTCATTCCCCTTACCAAAAACAGGGAAAGAAAAGTGAAAATATGTCGTGTCTCGCTCCGCTCACTGACGGCAGGAAGAGTCAATCGTTCAAGTCCTCGCGTTTGTTATAGAAAATGATCTTGCTTCCCCTGCTGTCTCATGGTTTAAAATGTGTGTCCATTCTCCGCAGACATTTTCAAGAAGGAAGTTATAGGGTCAGGTTTCCGCCAGCCATCTCTCCTACTCCTTACCCTCCCTCTCTCCCCACCACTGTTTCCCTGCCTGCTTCCTTCCCGTTGTGGGGGGAAAAAATTGAATGAAGAGACCATTTTGCCGGCAAGGAAAGTGATGGAGAAGCGAGCAGGTGTGAGGGTGAAGGTGCGATATTGAGCGATATAGGAAAGTAGGAGGAGAAGGAGGAGGAAAAGGAGGAGGAAAAATAGATGAAAAGATAGCATTAACAAAATTCTTCACTCTTTCTTACCTTAGTCTTTCCCTTCCTTGCCATCCGTCAATCCACATAATTCTTCAGGAGTTGAGTATCATGTCACCATCTGAAATCGAGGAAGCAATGAGTAATGTATTCTGAAAGTCACTCTAAAAGGAACATCATTTGCTACATTATGTTTATAGTTTAATCGCATCCATGTGTGTGCATATACAAATGGCTATGAGGAAATACTGGTATAAAATAAATTAATATAAAGAAACAGACCAAATTAAGTAAAAAATGAAAAAGAGACAGTGAGGCCATGATTAAATATACACGTGATATTTTAGAATTCAAGTATTTTAAAAGTTAGGAGAAAAAAAGGGAGGATGTGTAAGGTCGATGTGAAAAATAGGAAATGTCAATGTTGGGTCTGATGATAGAACAAATATTTAATGTAGATAATGCAAATATTGATCTTGATAATTGTGATAATAACAATAACGATAGCAATAATAGTACTAATAGCAGTACTAATAAGAATAAGAATAATATTAATAGCAATAATGATAATAACAATAATAATAATAGTAATAATAATAATAATAATAACCATAATGTATATAATAGATAAAAAAAAATCGAAGCATCTATCCTAATCCATGCATTGCAACACAGAAAAAGAAAAACCAAAAAGTGTCCAACGAAAAATAAAAAAATTCAGACACCAAAAAATACATTACCAGAATACATGTCAGAAACGAAAGAATAAAATACAGAAAAAGATGCATAAAAAAAATAATGCACGTAATAGCCCCGCCTTCCTCTCTCCCACTACATGTACCACTCGCCTCCCCACACAAGAGAGAGAGAGAAAAAAAAATAAAGAACAGAACGAAAACTGTAGAGCAATTCCGGGTCATCATGTTTTCTTTATAACGAGAGAACAAAATCCAGTTCAGGTAAATTATTGACGAAGGAAAAAAAAAAGTTAAATGATAAACCATAAAAAAAAAACAGACATAGGTGAGGATTGAGAGGGTCGTGGTGAGTGTGTGTGTGTGTGTGTGTGTGTGTGTGTGTGTGTGAGAAAGAAGAAAACACACACACACACACACACACCCACACACACACACACATAAACAAACACACACTCAGTAAAGGGTAACAGACAGAAACATAGACAAAACATAAACAGAAGCTTGCATATAGAGAAATAAAAATAAACAGGTAAATAAAATGACTGATAAAAGAGACAGAAGAACACATGAAAACGCACACAGAATGATGACAGGTGGAGATAAGCACACTAAAAGATAAAAAAAAGTAAACTGGAAAGGAGAAGGAGATACAAGAGGAGAAAATATGTTAAAATGTAAATTCAACAAAAAAACGTATGTATGTATGAAACAAAACGAGATAAAACATGGAAGATATTAGTGAGGACCATAAGAAATAAAAAATAAATGGATAGCAAAGATAAAAGAGGAGTAATTAGTATGGAATAAAAATGAATTAAAAGTAAATGGCAGTAAAATGGTAGCGCAAGAAAAATGTTTACCATCTCACCATCACCATCATCATCATCATCACCATCATTATCATTACCATCCATATACATTAACAATTTTGGTTCCGTTATAATCATCAATTTTCCTGATGGATCACTTCAGAAGAAAAATTAATCCCGTATTACATCGAGCAAATAAAATATGACAATTTGTTGTAATGATTAGTTATTTCCCTTGCATCATGTGAGTGTATTGTTTATGTGAGTGTATGTGTGTGTATGTGTGTGTGTGTGTGTGTGTGTGTGTGTGTGTGTGTGTGTGTGTGTGTGTGTGTTTAGTGTGTGTGTTTGTTTAGTTTAAAGTAACATGCTTCAGTGCGTATCTCTCTCTCTCTCTCTCTCTCTCTCTCTCTCTCTCTCTCTCTCTCGATCTCTCTCCTCTCTCTCTCTTCTCCTCTCTCTCTCTCTCTCTCTCTCCTCTCTCTCTCCTCTTTCCCTCCCGTTGTATGTTGCTCTGAGCTATTTCATCATTCCTGCCAGTGTTTGGGCTTCACCCTAACTCCTATTTTGCCTCGTCCAACATGTTCTCTTTGCAGCTAGTGAGGGGTGCCGCAGACAAAGGTTTGGGCTAATGCTGCCAGTTAAGACAATGAAACGTAAACATATAGGGAGGGAATACACATCTATTTCACAGGAGGCAAACTAAACCTTCATGAAGAAAATATTGGATGGATGAATATATATATACAGATGTGTGTGTGTGTGTGTGTAGAGAAAGAGAGAGAGAGAGAGAGAGAGAGGAGAGAGAGAGAGAGAGAGAGAGAGAGAGAGAGAGAGAGAGAGAGAGAGAGAGAGAGAGAGAGAGAGAGGAGGAGAGAGAAAGAAAGACCCCGACAGACAGACAGACAGACACACAAACAGACACAAGTTCTAAACAGAGGAGGATAAGCGGGGTATCAACCAAACAGACGGAAAAGAGAGCGAGGGAGAGTGAGAAAGAGCAGGGTGAGAGGGTGAGGGATAGAAATTTCAGGTGTGTTGCTGGTGTGGGTGTAGGAAGGTGTCAGAGTGATGGATGTTGAGCCCTGCAGTAATATCCCCGCCGCTCCTGGGACGCATGAAGGCTTAATGAATGGCTAACTTTAAGTGGCAAGTTTAATTACACTAAATTTATGAGTGTTTAAGCCACAAGTCCTTACACATTTTTTTCCCTCGCTCGACTGCCTGAGTGTGTGTATGTGTGTGTTTGCATGTGTGTGTGTGTGTGGGGGGGGGGTGGGTGGGTCTCTCTCTCTCTCTCTCTCTCTCTCTCTCTCTCTCTCTCTCTCTCTCTCTCTCTCTCTCTCTCTCTCTCTCTCTCTCTCTCTCTCTCTCTCTCTCTCTCTCGGTCTCTCCTTCTGGTGCACTGTTCACAATTTACGTGATCTTATTGCATTACCCATCCCGGCAAGCTTACAAACTGCCGCCCGGGTTATGTGTAGCTTAAAGTAACATTAAAGTTCTGAAATGCTGATCTAACTCGGCGGGAAACTGCACGCGGCTGCTAATAACGGGATCTGAGCCGAATTTGGGAGGCTGGAATGTTTCAGAGAGAGAGAAAGAGAAAGAGAGAGAGAGAGAGAGAGAGAGAGAGAGAGAGAGAGAGAGAGAGAGAGAGAGAGAGAGAGAGAGAGAGAGAGAGAGAGAGAGAGAGAGAGAGAGAATAAATAAAAAAAGAGAAAGTCTGTATGTGCATGCGAGAGACTGGTTTTCCATTTTTCCTTCTTTACTCCTTCCTTTTTGTTCTCTCTTTCTCTCTAATTCGTACAATATCTCTAGTTAATGTGCAGAAAATGGTCGTCAGTTGGGCTGGCAGCTGAGAACAAAGAACATTCACAAATTAATTACCTACAGAACGGCCAGGTAGTAAAGGTGTCCTGTCTGATGCTGCATTAGGAAGGGTAAAATTTACTCTTTGCTTCCGTTAACCTGAGACTAATCTTCATAATATAATTACTAAATTTGTCAAAAAAACGTAAAAAATGCAAATAGAGTTACGTTGTAGGCTAAATAAATCTTAATTTTGAACATAATCATTGTAGAAAGCAGTGCGTGAAGCAGTTAAATTAGAATTGACATTTGAAGTTGAGAATTAGAGAGGTATTTAACGCGATTGAATAAATAATAAAATATAAATAAATTCAAACTTTGTGAAGTAGCATTGGAACACAAGGCAAGATATTCAAGGCTATCAGTGTTACTACTACCAAAAAAAAACCTTGAATCTTCCAAATAGTTCAACACAGTAATGCGTTCATAACTAGGTCATAAATATCCTTCACCTATCATTTCATTGGACGTCATTTGGCAAACTAGTCATATCGAACTAAAAAGTATGGTATTGACGTGAAAAAGTTTAAGCAACAAACAGTAGGTACAAGTTGTCAATATCAGATATATCTTTATAAGAAAAAACAGAAAACAAAAGCTGTGGAGGGCAACGTTACTGAACTCTTTGTCGAGTGTGGAATATCGACAATAACAAGGACGATAACTTTTCTCCAATCTACTTCGGAAAACATGGGAAGCTAGAAATTCACCAGCAGACCGAAACAGGTAGCTTCTATCATGAATTTCTTGTCGCATCGAATTGAATGGGCTTCTTCCTGCAACAGTCCGGTGCTACAACAAAGAAATCCTTACAAATATTTCAACCTCGCAAATAATAGTTCTTCCTTGTTACACGGCGACGTTCGTTAAAAACTTATTTGCTCAAACTGTATTTCAGAAAAGAGAGAGAGAGAGAGAGAGAGAGAGAGAGAGAGAGAGAGAGAGAGAGAGAGAGAGAGAGAGAGAGAGAGAGAGAGAGAGAGAGAGAGAGAGAGAGAGAGAGAGAGAGAGAGAGAGAGAGAGAGAGAGAGAGAGAGAGAGAGAGAGGACGTTCATTTTCCTGTAAGTATCAATTAACATGAATAACTTCCAAAAAGGATTACCCGTGACAGATTAGAACTGGTCGTGGCCATGGGAGACATTAACAAGACAAGCGAACCAATAACCTGTAATGATGATGATGATGATGATGATGATGATGATGATGATAAAGATGATGATGATGATGATGATAAAGATGATGATAGCGGAGAAATATAAGTAAGAAATCTGAGGATTTTATATTAATTGTAATTCATAGCTCAAAATATGGAAAAATGATAACTCGGCACCTCTCTCTCTCTCTCTCTCTCTCTCTCTCTCTCTCTCTCTCTCTCTCTCTCTCTCTCTCTCTCTCTCTCTCTCTCTCTCTCTCTCTCTCTCTCTCTCTCTCTCTCCAAGTTTTAATGTTAGACTACACTATTTAATTTTTCAAGTTGCCAAAATAAAATATTTGCCATGAGGAATTGTTAGTGAATTAACATTAGCACTAGTACATACATACATACATACATACATACATACATACATACATACATACATACATACATACATACATAACATATGAACACAACCTTTCATTCTCTTTACTTTACCTGATGCTTCTAACCCTAACTTGTCCCTCCAAAAAGTTAAAAATCATACAGTTAATCATTATTTTCATACACCATTTAACAATAATTTCCTTTCAACATATTTTTCTTTATTCTTTTCCTACAATGTTGCACAGCCAATCCTTACCTAATCCTGTGCAATCCTCTTCCATTCCTTTTTTTTCTCCCTGTATTCTTTTCTACCTTCCCCTTCTCTTCTCTCTCTTCTGCCTACGTTGCTTGTCTGTTTCCTCCTTCTTCTAGCCCCCTTTCCTCCAAGTCCCCTCTTACCCTTCCCTTTCCCTACTTCTCTAGAGGTTTAAAGGAAAGAACTCACTCAACGGACCGTGTGTGCGTGTGCGAGAGAGAGAGAGAGAGAGAGAGAGAGAGAGAGAGAGAGAGAGAGAGAGAGAGAGAGAGAGAGAGAGAGAGAGAGAGAGAGAGAGAGCGAAAGCGAGAGCGAGAGAGAGAGAGAAAGAGCGCACGAGAGAACCACCACCTCACCACCACTACCACCACCACCATTACATACTCACATCACTATCATCACCATCCCATCAATCATCACCACTATCCATATCACCAAGACCACCACCACCACCACCCTTTCCCCCATTGTGTAACCCCCCCTCCCCCCGCACCCTTCCCTACACCCCCACCACCACCACCACCAAGCAGCTGTTAGTTAATACACACAATCGTTACGAGGAAAGAAACCATCCATTAGTATATATAGAGAGACAAACAGTCAAACGATCAGGCTAAAATTACATACATACATACGTACATATTATCGTTCTTGAATATCGTCGTTCCTTAAGGATTCATACAACGCTATAAAAAAAAAATATTACCACACCACCACCACGCACATTACGCAAAACAATACATAGAAACCAATACAAAATTACCATAAAATATAACAACGTCCCATATACACTGAAAAGCAATACAACAGTCATTGAGGAACAGCAGGCTAGGGTAGGGTAGGTTAGGTTAGAATGGTAGATGGAATGGAACTAGGGAAGGAGGTAGAGTAGGAAGGCAGGGGGGGGAAGGGGGGGGAAGGAGGAATGTTCCAGCCATTGGCAGTCATTTAACTCCGTGACCAGTGATTAAAACGGGAAAAAATAATACATCAGTGCGTTATATATGAAGAGGGCACCGTATGCAATATCCAAAACTTAAATTAAGTCGGAGGAAGTCATCTTAACCTCATTGGAACTGACTGCACTTCATAGCCAAGGTAGGGTCAGGCTCCGCTCTGCCGGCTTCTCCACCTCCACATGGCGTCACCTCTCTTAACCTCCCTCCCTACCTTATATCCTCACCCTTATAGACAAAAAGCAGTCACACGCTTACTCTTCCACCTTCCTTTCTCCTTTCAACGGATGCAAGCCTTCACCTTCATCCAGCTTCCCTTGAATCCCGCCGAGGACGTACGCGCACACACTTCAATAGGAACACATAAGAAGCGTTGCACCGCCGACACTGGCCTGGCTTCCCTCCGCGGTGCTGGGTGAGGTGAGGTGCCAACATGTACCTCTTCATATAGTCTGAAATAGCGAGGTAAAATGTATTGCAGAAATAGACACTTAGATTCCTTGGAAGATTAGTGATGTAAAATAAAGTTTTATGTTATATTTAGTATCTTACGTTAGTGGATTGATAAAGAAAATGTATGTAAAGAATTCCCTTACGGATAATCTGGCATGTCCGCCGTGAAATTATTATTCGCCATCTTTTATTAACCACAATTACTTTCTTATTATTATTACTATTATTATCAGCTTATTAATGCATACCATTATCTTGTATTGTTACATCTTCTTGGTATATCAGTAATCGTATCCTGGCAGGAGTAATCCTTTCCAGGAGTCACTCATGCTAATTGATACTTTCAGGAAAATGTACTATGTATCTCTCTCTCTCTCTCTCTCTCTCTCTCTCTCTCTCTCTCTCTCTCTCTCTCTCTCTCTCTCTCTCTCTCTCTCTCTCTCTCTCTCTCTCTCTCTCTCTCTCTCATCATCATCATCATCATTATCATCATCATTAGCAGCGGACTTATCGGTTCACCAAATAAACGTAAAAATTAACTTATATATAGTGATTCCTATACACGTTGCCTTACCAAATAGGTGGTGATGCATGGTGATGAAGGGTGATGGGTGGTGATGAGTATTGGTGGTGAGTGATGGTTGTTGCTGGGGATGATGGGTGGTGATGGGGCGTGTTAAGAGGTAATGTGTGGTCGTGGGGGTGGGCGGGGGTGATGGCAGGGTTGGTAATGGGTTGTGATGAAGTGTGATGAGTAATGATGAGAGTGATGGGTGGTGATGGTGATGTCCAGCAGGAAATGTTTTTTTTTTATGACAGCAGAACACTAACAATGAAGACGTACTTGGTTGATATGGTATTGGCAATGACAGTAGTAGTAGTAGTAGTAGTAGTAGTAGTAGTAGTAGTAGTAGTAGTAGTAGTAGTAGTAGTAGTAATAGTAGTAGTAGTAGTAGTAGTATATTGCTAGTCATACATTCATAAAGAAAATGTTAAAAAAGAAAAGAAAATACAGACCACACTTAAATTCTTTGGTATTTCTCATATTTTCTTATTTATTCCAAATGAAACGAAATGGTATTGCTCTACGAAAACTGCCGACTTTTGTATCCAACGTAGAATTCTGCAGAGACAGGTCAAGTTGAAATAGAAGGGGTTTGGTTTCCCTGCAGTCTGTGTTATGTATTATCATCATCATCATCATCATAATCATCATCATCATCATCATCATCGTCATTCACTCCCACCTTGTCCTCCTTTCACTCCAGTTCCTTCTCTTCCACACGCTGTCGTTTCCTCCTTCCCACCAGTCCCTCATCACCCCTTACATTTCGATCCTTTCTCTTCCCTCTCCTCCCACCCATCCCTCCCCCTCCCGCCCAATCTAACTACTTTGTCTCCGTCGAGGTCAGTAATTATGTTTTGGGTGATAATTAACGTTGCTTAATTATGTCTGGTGATTGGCTGCGTCGATATGAAGAGAGCGTGACGGGGGTGTCCTTGCAGTGAGGCGGGGGGGAGGGTGAGCGGGTACGGTGATGGTGTCCAGAATAACAGTAGTGACCGTTATAGTGAGAGTGATATTGGTAATGAAATAAAGATGTTAATAACGATAATGGTAAAAATAATACCAATATCATCATTGTTATCATTATTACTATCATTACTATCATCAACACTACATACGCCGTCATGAACGCTAAAAACTCCATTCCGTAAATCCAACTCGTTTATATTAATTATAAGTACCAAGAAAATTAGGTCTTGCATAATCCTGCTCCCTACCCGCCCACTACCCAACACTATGTTAGTTCATACATGGCGTAGGTTTATTAAATGTTGCTTTTGTACCACCCTTATTTGTTATTATTCATTGTCGAATTATTTTATCAAACAATACTCGTGGATATGAGACGATATCTATAAGAGTTATCGTTACTACTACTACTACTACTACTACTACTACTACTACTACTACTACTACTACTTATTTATTTATCAGATTTATCAGTCAATATACATTTAGCATTTATACGTGTAATAAAAAGATAGCTACTGAATTTATGAACATGTATGTAATTTAGTAAGTTTAGGTTAGGTGTGACTGTTGCTCGTATTACTGCAAGAAGCGTATATTTATGGCTCCAATAATTTGAGAATATATGTAATAAAAACCCAATCTACACACAGGGATGATAGAATGTAACACCTCATGAATGCAATGATAATAAAAAGGAAAAGCTTCCAAGAGACGTAAGTAGTTCGTCCTCCATTCCTCTCCTTTGTCAGTTCTCTATGAAGAAAAAGTACGGGAAAAGACCGACAAATTCTTCCTCCTGCCTTGCCTAATTAACAACAAGTGTTCTTTTTTTCACCAGTAAGCTTTCACCCTAAAAGTATACCTCTCATTTGTTTTATTTCCTTTCTGGGTGTACTACATTCACTTATCTCTCGCTCTCTCTTTTTCCCTGGAGGTAACTAACTCTTATTTTGCCATTCCTAAACCCCTCACCACCCTCTCTTTCCTGCCCTAAGCCTTGCGCAATCCTCTTTCCCCTCATTAAGCCCCAAATGCCTCGTCTAATGACTCCGTTCCAAAAGCCTAATTTACAGGCTTGCCTTACTACTTTATCGCTTCAACTAGGTATTATAATGATACCAAAATTTATGTCCAAAACACTAAGATGGGAGCTTGGAATGACAAAAAAAAAATTGTAAATAGTGAAAAAGTTGAAAAAATGGAGACAAATGCAAAAAACCAAATATCAATGTATACATATCTATACAAAGTACTCACATGTATACATTAGCAACACACAGGCGCACACACACACACACACACACACACACACACACACACACACACACACACATACACACACATTTATCAAAAGAGAAACAAGACTTCGTGCCAGCTTTAAGCAAGACGAGACACCTGGGGCTTTGCATATCATTAGGGTCAGGCAGGTGATCACGTTGCTGGTCCAGGTGAGTGTCTCTCTCACAAAACCTGGTTGGACCATCCACGCATAGCAAACTAACCACCTGGACATCACGAAGAGAGCTGAACTATGGTAGATCAATATTTGTGTGTATGTATGTATGTGTGTGTGTGTGTATGTGTGTGTGTGTGTGTGTGTGTGTGTGTGTGTGTGTGTATATATATAAAAAAAGAAGCACACCCTATTCTTTACCATACATTTTTACAAACACAGAACCGAATGATGAAAACAACAACAAAAAAACAGTTACCATCCATCAATCATAAAAAAGTGTCACTCGCCGTCCTTCCTCTCTGTCTTACACCCACATAAGCAGAACCAGATCAAGTAAGCAGTATCTCAGCCTAACTATCCTTTAAGAGAAAGCACAGTGGCTCAACAAATGCCGTTTCCCCCAAAGACGCCCCTCTTCGTTGCAATGTTCAGTCACTCTTCAGGTCCCTTGGCGTCCCCCGCTGGCTCGTTTCAGTCCTAGTCAACTGCTCAAGATGTCGTTTTGCTAAAGTTATGTCGTCCTAATCATGGGTTGCGGGGGTCGTTAGCAGTTACATGGTGCTGGCAGAGGCGCAGAGAGGCGATGGAGGTGTTCCAAATGGCAATAGAGACAAGGTTAGTTAGTGTAGGCTCCAAACTGGAAGATAGGCGCATAAGCTAGTAGCAGTATTGGTAGAAGTCGAGTTTCCGTATTAGGAGGAGGAGGAGGAGGAAGAGGAGGAGGAAGAGGAGAAGGAGACATTGGTAGTAGCAGTACCAGGGGAAGTAAAACTATTATCCACTCTCTCAAAATAAAAAGACACGTGCAGGAAGGATGCAAGAACCATAAGAATTTTTCAATCCGTCTCCCACACTACTAACCCTTCAGCGGGCCACGAGAGAGAGACTTGCGGTGAGCTACCTGTCCACCTCCCTCCCTTCTACTGTTGGGTCTCCTCGATTAAGGCTGGGTCACACACGGCCTTTCCAAAGCAGACAACGCGACGTGCTGGATTTTCTTATCAGGTGAAAAATGGCCTTGATTCTCTACCGATTTTACTGAATCTTTTGGTCGCGGTGACTATGATCAAAGGGACAAGAGGCGTTCACGTATTGTTTGGCTTGATATTTGTGTTGTTTCATTGCGTGATTATACTCTCTCTCTCTCTCTCTCTCTCTCTCTCTCTCTCTCTCTCTCTCTCTCTCTCTCTCTCTCTCTCTCTCTCTCTCTCTCTCTCTCTCTCTCTCTCTCTCTCTCTCTCTCTTCTCTCTCTCTCTTTCCCTCTGTTTCCCATGGCATCAGAAATTTCTCCCGCTCTTCGTGCTTAAGACTCACTCACTCTCTTTCTTTCCCGTCCCACCCTTCAATTCCACACGCAACTTCGCTATCACTCGCTTTTTCACGTACACGCCATCTAAGAAAAGAACAATAATAGCAATAATGGAGACAGAAACATAATCAGAACCTCACCTAATCATGCGAAGACTAGAGGGAAGGGAAGGAGGGAAAGGAGAGAAGATAAATAACAGCACGAGCATGTAAAGAGAATAATCACAGGCATAATTTTTTTCAGAGGTAGAGGGAAAAGGGGTTAGAGACGAAACAGAGGGAGGGAGAGAGGAAAAGAAGGGATGGAGGGAAGGTATGGATTCACGGCCACGAAAGATGTCTTATTCCTTTATGTACAAACGCAAATCCCTTGTGAAGATGTATGGTAAGAACACTTGGTCCTTTGTCCCCTCTAGAGCGACCATAACATACGTAAGCTTGTTATCGAAGCGGTGATAAGGAGTCAAATGATAAGACTGAAGAGATATACGACCCCGGGGATGTTTTCAGGATAGGAAGGACCGAGAGAGGAAGGAAGAAAGGAAGGAAACAGGTGCGAGGGAAAGGATGGAAGGGGAAGAAGAGAGTGTAAAGAATGACTGAAGGGTGATTTAGCGCAAGGTGAAGAAGGATGAAGAGAGTATAATAAGGAAGGAAGGAAGGAAGGAAGGAAGGAAGGAAGGAACAAAGGAAGGATGAATGGAAGAGGAATTGATAAAACATGAAAGAAAGTTTGCAAAGTGGTAGCAAACAAGAAAAATAAGAGGAAAGAAATAAGAGACGAAGGGAAGAAAGGCATGGAAAGAATAACAAAATAAAGCAAGTAAGAATTAAATAAAACAAAAAAATATATAAAGTGAGGAAAAAATGACGAGAACAGATACACAAAGAGAGACCAAGAGTATAAGAAACGGAAATAACACAATAATTACACCACCAACCAAAAAAAGAGCAAGGAAAAAAACAATAGCGGCAACGACCCTAAATAATGAATAATGTTGGTCGTGTGGTCTCGGTGGTCGTGTCTCGCTCAATAAAGAATCAGGCTAAGTGGGTTGTCAGCTTCTACATGACTGCCTCGCATTATTGATGGGAATTAGGACAAAAAGGAAATAAGACAGAAGACCAATAAGGAGCTAGGAAATATCTACCCCAAACATGCATATATGAATAAATGCATGAATATAGTGTACATAGATAAGTTTGATAAATATAGGAAGAGACATAAACAGAAAAAGAAGAATATGTTATGATAATGTGAACTGTATAATGTGCACCATAATGCCAAAACCCATCTGGATATATTAATACATTATTGAATTTCAACATTACAAAAACTAGACAAATTTAAATTTATGATCAATCAATTTACTTTTAAAAGACCCTTGATGGCCATGCAATGAAGAAACTCAAATTAAGGAGTGAAAAAATACACCCAGCTCTGTTAACATAGTCAGTGAAGTTCACGAAATAAAAACAATGAAAACCAATCAAAATGTAGGTAAAAGGAATCAGCGAATGGAATGAACAAAAAACAGTATGTAAAAACGCCAATTTTAAACGACAATGGCTTATTGAAAACGGCTCGCAAGGGGATCAAATTAAATCTCTTTTTTGAAATCCCTCAACTGCCGCGGCAAGTGTCGGTCAGTTTGTGGGTGAAAAATAAAAGGTGGCAAATCAAATGGCACACAATAAATCCTTTCATCCATCCAGGCCTCGTAAATCCACTGCCAGCAGATGACACACAAATCAGGCGACTCTAGCTCAGTACACCGTTAAAAAAAATGAATACAAAATGTAGCAATAAATACAATACAGTGAAAAAATACAGTACATTACATTACCATTACCTCTCTCCTACTTCCCCTTCACCACCAATTCCAATCACGCCTGCCCATGTAACCACCACCTTCGGCACCACAATCTATCCAAAAAATTATTGAAAAGCCGGTTCACATTAACTAAATTCAGTAATAAAAATCACGTGACGGCATAAAAGCTAAGTGCAGGTGACATCTGCTGTTCATTAATTGGAACAGGTTACATACATTGTCTCCTTTAACCTCTCCTCGGGTATAATGACAAAGAAAAAGAGAGAAAGACAGAAAAAAAGAAATGCAAGCGAGAAAAAAAATCCTCTCCTTATCAATCTTGCTCTATAAAGCCAACCAAATTAAAAAAAGAAAACGACAGATGACAGAAAACGCGCCACTCACCGCCTCTGCACAACCATGACAGTGGTTGACGAGGTCTGTGATGACGCAGGTCTGCAAATTAAGGTGATTGATTGCGAAACACAGATGTCACTCATGCCGACTCACAACCTTCCCTCCTGACTGTCTGACATCGGTGAGGTGAGGAGGTGAGGGGGTAGCAAATTGGCTGTGATGAGGAGAGGTCCAGATTTACCCATTACCATTCGTTGCATTGCTCTGGATAGCGATGACGCAAGCAGGTGATGAGACGGTCTGTGATTGGTGATTGTTGGCGATGAGGAGTGCTGACGTCACTAAAGGAGGCGGTATAGATGTGCATATCAAAGAGTAAGAGGATGAGAAAGGGTATGTGAAAGAGGAGAAAAACTTAAAGGTGGATATAAGAGTGAGAAATAAAAAGGAAAAGGAGGAGGAGGAGGAGGAGAGGGAGAAGATGATTTAATGTCAAGTATAATACGGTTATGAACATGATAACAAAGTACAGATAAGCTAACATAACTCTCTCTCTCTCTCTCTCTCTCTCTCTCTCTCTCTCTCTCTCTCTCTCTCTCTCTCTCTCTCTCTCTCTCTCTCTCTCTCTCTCTCTCTCTCTCTCTCTCTCTCTCTCTCTCTTTGATACTACAAAACATTTAAGGTAGTTACGAAAATGTTAAAAGAAAGTAACTGATTGAAAACTGATCCTAACTTTTGTCGGAAACGTTAACAATATGAAAGGCTTGTATGAAAATAGACAATAACTCCATCAACAAGAGCGTCCCTGGTGGCTCTGTGGTACTGTGCTCGGCTCGTGACCTACAAGTTGCGAGTTCGATCCTGGCTCATCGCAGCAGAACTATATGATCTATAGTTGCCTAGTTTGAAGGAATTAGTTAATCATCTTCATCAGCAAGGTCGTAGAGGAGTAGATTATACAGGAAACTACTATTGTCACACACACAGTAACTCCACAAACTCGCTCCCATCCAAGAAACACGGGAGGTAACGCATTTTGGGTATGATTTTATCTACTGTGTGTCGGGTAATCTGTTTATTCCGGGAAGGAACATTTGGTTAAGATCAAATGTTAAATGTAAACTGTGTTATTATGTGTTTTTGTTCCTTATCTTGCTCTCTCTTCTCTATATGTGTGTCTCCCTCACTCACATACACATACGCACACGCATACATGCACACACATAAGCACACACACACACACACACACACACACACACACACACACACACACACACACACACACACACACACACACACACACACACACACACACACACACATCCGCACAATTTTAACTTCAATTTGGAATTTGGAATGTAGCCAAGAGAGAGAGAGAGAGAGAGAGAGAGAGAGAGAGAGAGAGAGAGAGAGAGAGAGAGAGAGAGAGAGAGAGAGAGAGAGAGAGAGAGAGAGAGAGAGAGAGAGAGAGAGAGAGAGAGAGAGAGAGAGAGAAAAAAAAATGATTTGATGAACTTTCTATAAACATTCACTTCCTCCACAACACACAAATTCCTTCCTCCTTAACCTCCCTACCCGTTTCTTTTATTCCCTCCATTCCTGTGCTCCTCCTTCCCTCCTCCATTCCTTCCTTGTTCACTATCACCTTTAGTTCTCCCTCCTGACGCTCGTAGCCTTGCCTGACTTACTTATTCTTTACTTTGCTGCATAAACGTAACATCAGGAAGGTTTCGTACCTCATCCTCCACAAAAGTCGTAATATGTTCATGGAAACACACACAATATCTCTCTCTCTCTCTCTCTCTCTCTCTCTCTCTCTCTCTCTCTCTCTCTCTCTCTCTCTCTCTCTCTCTCTCTCTCTCTCTCTCTCTCTCTCTCTCTCTCTCTCTCTCTCTCTCTCTCTCTCTCACTATCTATCTATCTATTCATCAATTTATTTATCTTTCTCATTTAATCTCTTGCTTTCAGCCAAAAGATCTGGTTATTCATACCTAACCTAACCTATACTATCTAAGGATGACATCGTGTTGCCCATTACTATTTCCGTGTAAGGAAGGTAGTCACTTTTGATTTAGATATATTTTAATTTGAAAATAAATTAGAATGGAGATCAATACAAGAACAGTTACTTTAACAGGTGTGGCAGATCGTGGTGGGTAGTTGGGTTGTTGTGGTGACTGTTTGAGTGGGGCGGGTTGTTTTGCTCCTGAGACATAGGCTTTGTATAAGAGGGTCAGCCCACTTACATCACGCCGGCGCTGCAGTGTGTGTATATATGGTAATGTTCTGTCCATGAACCTGGTCCTTTCCTCACTCTAATTCCTCTCCTGAATTATGTCGAGGACAGTCATGTGTTCTTGAGCTGCTCCTGGCCAGGCTAGCGTGGAATATCTCAATTTTAAATAGTTTATGTGTGAGGTCAGGAGTGAGATGTGAAATTTTTCGCAGGTAATCAAGCTTCATTGATGACAATCTTGCGATAATTTGTAAGTGTTAATTGAAACGTGATTTGCATTTGTCAGACATCAATTTTGTTTGTCACCTCTTTGCCCAGCTGCTGATGCTCTTCTAACTCAAGTGTAAGCTGTTTTCTAGCCCTCGTACGTTACTCTCTCGTGTATGAAGTGCTGAGAGTTAAGTTATTAGCATAGGCCATTGCAGAGGAAGACAACTTCATAATTTCATCCAAAGATTTCCACAGCAGAGGGTCAAACAGGTTTCCTTAAGGAACACCAGTTGGTAGGCGATGACTTGATAACTCCTCTCTCTGCAACACTACTGGGAGGCTTCTGCCGCAGAGGTAATTCCTCAGAAGACCCAAGGCTTCTCCCTCCATTCCCAGAGATTGCAAAGCTAGCGAGCGGCCCATCATGCCCCACTGTGTCAAATGTGCCAGTGATGTCAGGGGCCACCAGCTGGTTTCCTCGGATGCTTCGAGTGACTGCTGCCATTTACTCGCAAGCAAAAGCAGCAAGTTCATGGAAGGTTTCCCAGCCAGGAAGCCAAATTACTTGCTGGAGAGAAGGTGGTGTTCTCCAGATGGGCCTTGATGCTGGCGGCTATTAATTATCCTGGTGATGGTAATAGAGAGGCTGGACAGTATTTTTTTCAGACACTAGTCTATAATACTGCTTGGAGTGAGGTCAGTATCCCCGCGGAATACAGGTGTAGAAAGAGGCAATGTACACCGGTGATAACTCTCTACAACACCGTCGAATTATAAAGGAGCTGTTACCATCAGGTCCTACAGCCTTTGATGTGTCAAGTGTCTCCATTAGGCTCTTGTTGTTCTTGTTCTTGTTCTTTTTCATCTTAATCTTCATATTCCTCCTCCTCCTCCTCCTCCTCCTCCTCCTCCTCCTCCTCCTCCTCCTCCTCCTCTTCCTCTTTCTCCTCCTCCTCTTCCTCTTCCTCCTTTGATTCAATATCCTCTTCTTTCCTTCCATTCAGTCATCTTTCTACAAATTTTTCTTATAGTCTCACAACCCAACACAACTCATCTGCCATTCCCTTTCAATGCAACTGTGCAACAAACACACACACACACACACACACACACACACACACACACACACACACACACACACACACACACACACACACACACACATACACAGGGAGATAAAACCGTACTAGCTACAGGAAATGGGACCCAAGACTCATGTCTCCATTTCATTTCTGCATATATACATTTCCTTCTCAAGGCTGAATTTTATTTTGTAATGGGAAACACACACACACACACACACACACACACACACACACACACACACACACACACACACACACACACACACACACACACACACACACACTCGCTCTATCTCTTTCTTTCTTTCTTTCTTTCTAATTCAACTACGACCCACACCACTGCATCCATCTGCACTGCGCGTAACCCTTTCACAACTCTAGCAAGTTAATTTTCCCGTATTACATTCCTCTTTATCTCGCTCTTTTCTCCTCCGTCGCAGTCAGGTGAGCAAAATGCAGGCTGGGAGAAAATTGAAACATCATTACAGCGGGCGGCTCCGTCCCACGTGCCTAACGAAGTGAAAATGTAAAACGATTATGTAAGAAAGTGATGATTATGCTAATAACACCAGACTCGTCCCTCACTCGTGGCTTTGTCTCCATTTTATTCTTCTTTTCTTACACACACACACACACACACACACACACACACACACACACACACACACACACACACACACACACACACACACTCTTTATCTTTCACTCTCTCTTTATCTTGCTCTTGTTTTCAGGAAGTATCCTTTAGATTTCTTACTTCATCACTGAGAGAGAGAGAGAGAGAGAGAGAGAGAGAGAGAGAGAGAGAGAGAGAGAGAGAGAGAGAGAGAGAGAGAGAGAGAGAGAGAGAGAGAGAGAGAGAGCACTACACAAAAGGCAGGAGGTGTAATTGCCGATGCTGTGCCCTGATCACTCTTCAAGGTCAGGGCGGGTTAGGGAAGCACCGCAGGGACCACACAAAGGTAAATCTTCCTTATCTCTACGACCTTAGGCGGCGACGGGTGTATCTATCTTAAAGGAGGAGGAGGAGGAAGAGGAAGAGGAAGAGGAAGAGGAAGAGGAAGAGGAAGAGGAGGAGGACTAGCAGATAGATTCATAGTTATAACAGGCAAAACGTTTCGGTTTATTACAAAATTAATCTGCTGGAGTAAACTTTGATGTGAAGAGAGAGAGAGAGAGAGAGAGAGAGAGAGAGAGAGAGAGAGAGAGAGAGAGAGAGAGAGAGAGAGAGAGAGAGAGAGAGAGAGAGAGAGAGAGAGAGAGAGGGGCACAAAGTTCATTACAACAGACATCCTGTACATTTTCCTTCACCTTTGTTCTCGCGGTGCACTATTGGACGAGATAACTGGATCAGCACTCAAGATAATGTCACAACAGATGAGGAGCAATTCTACTCCTTATCTCCTCATCTTATTCCTCCTTATTCTCATCCACCGATCCCGCTTCTCCTTGTTGTTTCTCTCTCTCTCTTTGTTACATTTTTTCTTTCTCTCTCTCTCCTTAAAATATATTATCCAACGATCTCTTTTTTTCTCTGTTTTTCCCTTCTGTTCAACTGTTATAATGTACTCTTCCTACAGTTTATACATCCTGGCGTGTCTCCTCCTCCTCCTCCTCCTCTTCCTTGTCTTTCCTGTCCTCTCCTACACAGTTGTCCTCCAAAACTCCCCTACTAGTGTTTCCCTTCCTCCTACGTCTCTTCTCTCTACAGCTCTACGACAGTTTTGTTACCTTGTCGTTTTCCCTGCTCTCCTTCCTTTCATGCACATATATACTTACCTATTTTTTTTTCTCTCTCTCTGTTTCTCTTTCTCGTTACTTATATTATTTCCTCCTCTCCCTCTTCTCCTTTTCCTTCTTATTCTTGTGACCTGTTCCGCATTAGATTGCTTCGTTGGTTCTTATCTTCTCTCGGTGTTACAACTATAATCTTCCCATAAGCTGCTACTACAAAAAACAAAATCCACTTACCACTTGCACCCCTTTCTCTGTCCTCGTACTTACTTTCCTCCCTCAGTAGCTCTCCCGCAAACTTCTACCCCGGCGGTCTCTTCCTCGCTCCCTGTGGAAAAAGAGTGAGCATAACTGGCTGGTCCCGCAACGGCGAACACACCACATAGTGTAGCTCGTCTCGTAACATGAATATCCACGGTTCCCAAGGGTGGCGTGGAGAGGAGAGTGTGCGGTCAGTGTGTGAGGAGAAACAGAGGAGAGGTAGAGAGAGGAGCGGACATTGAGAGAGGGAGGGAGGGTGGTAAATGGAGGGAAAATAAGGTGTGTAGGTGGGAGGGTAAGTAAGAACGTGAAGGATGGGTGGATGGGAGGGAAAAGAGATTGAGAGAGAGAGAGAGAGAGAGAGAGAGAGAGAGAGAGAGAGAGAGAGAGAGAGAGAGAGAGAGAGAGAGAGAGAGAGAGAGAGAGAGAGAGAGAGAGTGAGAGAGAGATGTGGTTCCAGGACTACGACAATTATCAATATTTGAACGTCTTGAGTAATCATGGA
Source organism: Metacarcinus magister (assembly GCA_029783475.1). Lineage (NCBI taxonomy): Eukaryota > Metazoa > Arthropoda > Malacostraca > Decapoda > Cancridae > Metacarcinus > Metacarcinus magister. Next base: position 15,293,230 of record JAPQNM010000006.1, on the reverse strand, counting down.
TCGATGAAATACCATGAATAGTTACATGTAATTGATTATCGCTCTCGCTCTCTCTCTCTCTCTCTCTCTCTCTCTCTCTCTCTCTCTCTCTCTCTCTCTCTCTCTCTCTCTCTCTCTCTCTCTCTCTCTCTCTCTCTCTCTCTCTCTCTCTCTCTCTCTCTCTTGTCCTTGTATTCAGAATGGGTTATTACAATGATTGATGAAGGGCCAGTAAGGTCGTTAAATTCAGGAAGGCGTTGGCTGTTTTTTGTTTGGCTTGAGTTGAAAAAAGAACAGAAAAAAATGATGTAAAATATTCACTGGTATGATTATATGTTACCGGTTCAACAATTGCACTGGAAAGGGATGAACGTGAGAGAGTTGGCCTTGTGCATGGTTCTAGAGCTTCCATTGTGGGGTGACTGAGTTATATATTATACATCCTCCTTGTTGAATAAGTATTGGTAGATGAATACATAGTTTAATAAATGAACAAATAGATATATATAGAAACATGATCAATATACATATACACATATAGATAGTCAATGAGCAAAGGATTATTGATGGATAAATAGATGGATAAATGGATAGAAAGTTAAATAATAAGCGAGTGAATATATAAATAGATTCGCAAAATTATACACATGATAACATTGAACATCAGCTACATAATGGCACAGACATAATGTACATTGACTGACAGACAGATAGACAGATTCAATGACATGTTGACAAAAACACCGACACAAACAAATAAAACATTATTATAAGCAGACTAGTTTGTGAAATGGAGATGAGAGTTACCTTTCACATATCAGTTCAGTTCAAGTATTAATAACAAACAGTAAATATCATCCCAAAATAACTTAATAGGATCACACAGGCACGCAGGCGCGCGCACATGCATGCACCACACACACACACACACACACACACACACACACACACACACACACACAGGCACACACACATACGCACACGCACATGCACATACAAACACACACTCACTCGTTCTCTCTCTTCCTCACTAACTTACTCACTCACCCACACACATACTCTCTCTCTCTCTCTCTCTATCTATCTATCTATCTATCTATCTGCAAATGCACCAGTACACCTTTGGATGCTAACCAACTTTGCAATTGTGCGATGTCTCAGGTAAACAGGACTATTACATCAAGTTTGACAGGACAGGTGTGGTAGGTGCAAAGGGCCTTGTTGTTATTGGTTGGTTCTTGGGGGAGGATAAAGGTAAACAAAGGGGGTTGCAGGAGAGAAGAAGAAGGAGGAGGAAGAAGAGGAGGAGGGAGACACATGAACAAATAAAATCAACAATTGAAAATTGAGTTATGCATGAAATGAATGAATAAGGAATATATTTTTTCATTTAAATTATAATACAAAATTCATGATTGTCGTACTTAATCAGTTATAAAGGGAATTTATAATAGCCGCCATCAATACACAGAACTAATAAAAACTACATGTCCCCCCTTTGAGTTACGTGCAGCATTAATCAACATTAATCAGCATGTGCATGTACTAGGAGCTTATTGTAAAGTACCTTAAGTGATGGGTGCAACAAGGTAACACTGTCCACGAATATTTATGAACAAGAATGGAAATATATGGATTTGAGAATAAACAATAAATTTTACCACACTTCACCTGGTTCCCTTTTATTGTTCCTCGCTGCCTCGCATGCCCTCTCGAGAACTTGCACTGTTTTTGTGTTCTAAAGGCGAGGGGCCTTCAGAACACAAAAACACATGCCATGCAACCAACACTCATCTGTCTTCCTTTCCACCCTCTCCCTTCTTGCTCTTCTCGACAGACGTTTCCGCGCTAGTGCCGACATTCCATCCCTCAATTGGGGTTCACTGCAGAAGAGCAGGACTACCACCAACCTTCCTACTGTAGTATAAACCCAAGTCGTTGCAGCAAGCCACCTCCTCCTGGCAAGCCCTTCGTTACACAAGCCACACGTCACGGCTGAGATGTAGGACACGAGAATGCAGCAGTAGCTCCTCCCTTCTCGCCCATTACCCCAGACAAACCCACATCCACTTCCTCCCGTCCCTTTCCACCCACCAGTCTCCTTCCGCCACCCATTACCCCCAACCACACATGCCTTAACCCTTGGCTACCTCGGGTTCCACGTTAATTTCATCCTCTGACATTTCTCCTCGCGTCAGAGCCTTCCAGAATACGGACGTGGGAGAAACTTTGGAACGATAAGGGATGTGGGCTTAAGTAAACGTGGCTTCGCTTGTCTGTTTGTTTATCTGTCACGTCTCTCAGTCATTGTATTCCTACCCTGACCTCCTTTCTGTCTCTCTGTTGATCGTTGTGTCCTTCCTCTACTGTGTGTTTAGCCTTAGCTGTCCTTATGCTTTATTTTTGGCTTTTGTTTACATGCTACCTTGCTGTTTTGTATGTATGTGTGGACATGTATTTAATATTTTCTGTCTTCGTGTGTATATATCAATATCTTCATTATTCTTTTTTTTTCTCTCTCTCTCTTTCTCTCTTTCTCGCTTGCTTGCTCCCTAACCTCTATTAAAACTTCGCGACAAGCTGAACTGCCTGGCGTGCACTGTCCTGCCGTGACGCTACGCTCATCGGTGTGAAGCAGCGGGAGACACACACGTTGAGGGAGTTGTGGGGACCCGAGGCAGATTTTGTTATACTCTTCTCTAATTGGACAATGGTTATTATGAAAATGATATAAACATGTTTTTTTTACCTCTCTGTTAACTAGTCATGTACAGCTTATGAGTTGTTTTTTTATGTTAAACTTGTTTTTATGAGGTAGAGAGAGGCTCGTGTTCTCGTGTATTATTATGATGTGTTGTGATTTGTTTCATGCTCCATTTGTGTAAGTGATGTGGTGGTCTTTTTTTCCACAGATTTACATGCAGTGTCTATTATATTTACACATACGTAAATAAATGGAATATATTCTACCAAAACTGATCTAATGTATATATTTTTTTCCTCTCTTTTCAGGTAAGTGTCAACGACAAACCCACATACTATGAACAGGTAACTAACTATACATACAGTGTAGGTCTTGCACATGATTATTATTCGCTCCTCCAACATGTAATCAATATGGTCAATCCTGCACGCATTCAACACTTGCAACACACCATGAAATCGAATTAAACACAGGCGAACGAAACTAGAAACGCTCGGACCAATCTCCCTTTTTTCCCTGGTGTGAGGTGGCAATAATAACATAAATTCAAAGGATCCAAACACTTTATCAACAACAGTGAATGACGAAATATAAAGTGACAAAGAATTAATCTGACACGCTGTTGTGTTCGACTCGTGTAGTACAAACAAGGGTTCAGAGAGAGAGAGAGAGAGAGAGAGAGAGAGAGAGAGAGAGAGAGAGAGAGAGAGAGAGAGAGAGAGAGAGAGAGAGAGAGAGAGAGAGAGAGAGAGAGAGAGAGAGAGAGAGAGGCAGGGTATTTGTAGGCAGAGATACATATGCACAAAGTTAGTTTCACATTCATAAGAGACGTTGCATCGAAGCCACGGAGTTGATTAAATCTTACTGGTTAGTACCACACATTCTCATATCCTGACTCTCTCTCTCTCTCTCTCTCTCTCTCTCTCTCTCTCTCTCTCTCTCTCTCTCTCTCTCTCTCTCTCTCTCTCTCTCTCTCTCTCTCTCTCTCTCTCTCTCTCTCTCTCTCTCTCTCTCTCTCTCTCTCTTAACTTTACTCACACACTACACACCTCCTACGTTGATATATGCGACCACCTCAACAGCAGGACGGAGGATGGCAGATGTAGCAATCCAGTACGTAGCTACCGTGGCCCCAAGAGGTGTCCAATATTCATGAATGCCTAACGAGAAAATTAGCATATGATATTTGTATCACGTTAATCCCGTCGCACCTCTGATTAAAAGGATTGAGTGAAATGATGAAGTACTGCTCACTTTCACCAGTACGCTAATAAATGAGGCTGAAAAATGACGGTCGTGGTGTTAAATAAAGTGAGTATTTGTGAGTATATGAAATTATGAGTGTAGGTAAAAGATGTCATTATCATTTCTATTTATATTTTTTTCTTGCTACAAACTTTCAATTCACATTTCTCTTTTTCTCTCTCCCTCCCGGTGATGAAGATCGTGCCAGATGGTGTTCCAAAAGTCCTCTGTCCATGACCATTACAGACCCGCAGTTCCCTCGCGGCGCCAAAATAATACAGATGAAAAACTCTCATTCTCTTCCACATCTTCATAAATGACGCCCCCCACTTATCTCTCTCTCTCTCTCTCTCTCTCTCTCTCTCTCTCTCTCTCTCTCTCTCTCTCTCTCTCTCTCTCTCTCTCTCTCACAATCGGATTTTGAAAAGAAACTGTTCGTAAATGATGACTTATTGGGAGCAATGAGTCATGGTTTAAAAGAAAAATGTAGATAGATTCAACTTAAATGAAATAATCTTATTTGACCCATGACGTCGTTAAGGATTGGAATAACCTTTTGTGCTACATTGTAACTTTATAGATTCTATCAAAAATAAAATTGACCACTAATTCCTCAAACAAGGTTTCTGATAATACTATATGACCCGACTTCCTGGTGGCATTTGCCTCTGATTTCGTTCACTTTATACTTTAATGGACTGGCTCGATGAGAACAAATCAGAACAGGGTGACCGACACTCACACAAAGCGAATAGCAACCACGAAGAGCAATAGCTTGATATGATTACTAGCATTACACTAGTGGCACAGCGGGAGTATATTCACTCCAGTGCAGTTGAAGTAATCAATAGTCATCGAGAGTTGATATTATTCAAACAAATTGGTTCATATATAAATCAACAGGAAAGCTACTTTAGACGGGAAGGTTTAGTGAAGTACCTTACCGTTGAAACTGTGTGTGTAAGAGAGAAAGAAAGAGAAAGAGAGAGATAAAAAGTGGGTCCCTAGACACACACACACAGACCAATTTTATTATTGTTATTACCGCTGTAAACATCTCAGCGATAATCTATTTTGTTCCCAATCATTTGAGTTAACTTAGTTAGTGGAACGTTACTCAATAATTAAAGTAAGAAATTACAGAATCAGCTTTACCCTTTAGTGGGTCATTTTTATAATTATCGTTATTATTCTAATACCGTGTTTCTTCTGCCTCAAGCTTTTAGAAAAACGAGTCTTGCATAATGTATACGTAAAATCCTTTTGTTGATTACATGAAAGATATAAACATAATTAAGATTGCCTACAAACAAGGGGAAAGGGACACAAAATTAACATAACCTCTTTGATCCTTCCACTCCTCGCTTCCATCCACACTCACGCCTTCAAGATCATAAGGTTACAGCTTCTTGTAGTTCTTTCATGGGACAGACCGACATGTTAAGTTAATCCTGGACTGACTATAACCTCTTCCCTCCCTCTCTACTTATTTCGCACTTCGTTTACTCTTTCTGGATCCTTGTCTTTGTTCTCGGTTCACGTCTACGTTTTATTTATTTTAGTTTTCTTCATCTTCTCAGTCTTTGGTTCTCTGTTCTAGTTTGTTTTCTTATATATATATATATATATATATATATATATATATATATATATATATATATATATATATATATATATATATTACCTTTCATCCACCAATAAAAACATGATCAACACCTGTATCGGCATCAACACCAACACCCCATCGATGAACACCAGCTATAGGGACACCACCACCACCATCACTACCACTTTCTTCTGCAAAATCACATTATCTACCATAAAAGAAGTCTGCATCACTACAAACATCACTGTTATATTATTATAACACCACCGAGGTCACTGTCCAAGATTTTTTATGGAGATAAATAAAAAAATTCACAGATAGAAAAAAAATAATGAAACTTAAAATATTTCTTTAACTTCATAACTGTTGCCTCGCTACTGTAATTTTTTATGAAAAAAGAACCAATGTCAAAATTTAATCATAAAAGAATTATGAAAAATTTAAAGTAATGTTCTTACATATTGCGAGGCTTGAAATTAGCGGCCAGGGCGTTCATGTGAAATTGCGCACGTTTAAATTACCTGATTAATAATGTACGACGCTAAATATCTCTGGACAGGTTATTAGGGATGGAGAATTGAACATAAATACAAAAATAGGAAAAAGAAAATACTGCTAAATTCCCTTTCTTCGTATAAAAGCACTTAGGTCAACGTCACTCTCCTACTCACTGATACTGTTCATTATTACTACTAGTATCATTATTATTATTATTATTATTATTACTAGTATTAGTATTAGTATTAGTATTAGTATTAGTATTAATAGTAGTAGTATTAAGTAGTAGTAGTAGTAGGAGACGAGGATGGACATAATTTGAAATAAGTACATTAGAGGGACAGGACTGGTAGGACGGTCTAGAGACATAATGAAAAAGGCGAGACTAAGATGGTTTGGACATGTGCAGAGCGGGGATGAAGGTTATGTTGGGAGAATGATGCTGAAGATAGAGCTGCCAGTAGAAGAGAGAACAGGAAAGCCAAAGAGGAGGACTATGAATGCGTAAAGTTGGTTGATGTGACAGAGGAAGATGCAGAGGACAGGGTGAGATGGAGGCGGGTGATCTGCTGCGGCAACCCCGAATGGAAGAAGCCGAAAAAAGAAGAAAAAAAAAAAGGAAGATGAAGAAGAAGAAGAAGAAGATAAAAAAAGAAGAAGAAAAAGAAAAAGGAGAAGAAAATAATAAATGAGAAAGGAATATCTATAGAAATTAATTTGGAATATGACGATATCACTAAATCTCTATAAAAGGGTTACGTTTCCATCACACAGTTACGATGGATTCTGTCTGCAGTGCGTCCCTCTCTTCCCGCTCCCAATGGAACCGACTCTAAAAGGGTTTGGATCCCTCTTCCTTCTGTGACATTTACCTTATGGCGTCATCACTTCCATGTCAAAACGAGAAGTCAAGTATATCCACCACACACACACACACACACACACACACACACACACACACACACACACACACACACACACACACACACACACACACATGTTGAATATAAATAAGAAAAAGAAGAAGAAGAAAAGAAGAAGAAGAAGAAGAAGAGGAAGAAGAAAAATGAAGAAGACCTGCTCTGACACGGCCAATACAAGCCTTCATACCAAAGAAACGACGACCAAATTTTCAAGCGGCCAAGAAATTCCTTCCTCGTGACCCTGCCGCCGAAACTCAGAGACTGACAGGAAATTGAAGGTCACAGAGTTGACTTGACAATAAAAGAAGATTCCTATCATGGCAGATATAATATTTTCGAAGCCCATCTTCTTCCCCACCACGGCTTCCCCACAAAAAAAAAAACAATAAAAATAAGAAAGAGAAGAGGTGAAGATGAAATGGGATTGGACAAAGAGTTCGAATAATTATTTCATTATTGAATGCATTTGATTTATTTACTATTCATACTAACAACGTAGTAATGAGTATGAAATGTGTATATGTGTATGTTTTTATGTGTGTACGTTTGTGTGTGTGTGTGTGAATTGAGGTTCAGTATATAACTAAAACGTTTCTGAAGAGAAAGAACATTATAAATCGATTTACTTAACGCCTTTGACAATAAATAACAACAACACACTAAAGCCATTCTCGTGTCTTAAAATCCATCAAAAACAAGATTACGAAACGCGACACGAAACATAAACCACAAAGCATAATCCAACACGCTTCCTGCAGCCAAAACAAAAACAAAACCAAGACTCCCCTCCAGCTGCTCCTAAAACGATAACAGTAGCGCAGTAGTCCGGTTGCCATCCATTTGGTAACGCGCTACAAGTTGAATCATTAATCCGGTATTGGTGTAATGTACTTGAACATTACCCAGCAGCGTGTGGTCGTGTATAGTAACTCTGCAACTTGTGACAGAGACAAACATTCGCCACCTATGTTAAGGAACGACAATCGCGAGTTATCGATACCCGGCAGCAGGAAGACAAGGAGTGGCCTTCCAATATATATACCGTGAGAGAGAGAGAGAGAGAGAGAGAGAGAGAGAGAGAGAGAGAGAGAGAGAGAGAGAGAGAGAGAGAGAGAGAGAGAGAGAGAGAGCACAAGCAGGGGACATTTCTTAACCCTACAGAATTAGGTTACGGTAATATTTAAGATGATTTACGACAGGAAGGGTGAGGGCAGCGTGGCAACGGTTTACTCAGTTATGGTAGTGGTGGTGGTGGTGGTGGTGGTGGTGGTGGTGGTGGTGGTGGTGATGGTGGTGGTGAAGCAGTGGTGGTGGAAGAGATGGTAGGGGTAAGGTCAACGCCACCTAATGCTGAGTTGTTTTAATTCATTCATAACAATCTGACGTGAACCTTTCCCTTCCATCGATTCACAGTGATTAAAGTACGACATATTAGTACTTATTAAAGCTTAATTTTTTAATGAGGTATGTCCTAATTTTGAGAAGGAATGCGAGAGCTAAATAGATAGATACATAGATAAATAGATAGATAGATAGATAGATAGATAGAGAGAGAGAGAGAGAGAGAGAGAGAGAGAGAGAGAGAGTGTGTGTGCGCATTAATCACACAGGTATACACTAAGTCAATGCTAAACTTTCAAAATTTCTTTCCACCAGAATTTCCTAAATATTTTCTTTGTGATTTATTATAGTTGTTAAAAACACAACGATATGGATACACCGCTTGTCCTTGCTGTGTCCTTCGTCATATAGGTTTTGCTACGGCGAGTAAACTGTAAAATATTCATGCTTTTGTGTGATACAGCAAACAGAGAGCTGACCATAGTGGAACCTGCAGGCTAGGAGAAAAAATGTCCAATAATAGGGAAAGTAGTAGTAGCAGTAATAGTAGAGAGAGAGGGAGACAGAAAGAGAGAGAGGTAGAGAGAGGTGTAAAGTGATAGGAGGAAGAGGTTAAGGGTACTAAGTTGGGGTATAAGGGTTCACCTCTTCACCAGATCCTGTGAAGTACAAGTGAAGTTTAGGTGGCGTGAGTAAGGTTAAGAGGACAGGGGAGGGAGGTACACCGGCACGCGAATTATGGATAGCAAATGTTGTGCTTTGTAAATTAGTAGAAATGGAAGTAAGGTGAAGCCGGCAACGAAAGGGTCAAGGATGAAATAAATCTTATAAGCAATTTGAGTCCTTTGTAAATCGTGTTAGGTGAG
>JAPQNM010000006.1:15269068-15276568 GCA_029783475.1 Metacarcinus magister | reverse complement strand
AAAGACTAAAAAATAATAGCAAAAAATAGAAGGGGAGAGAGAGCCCGGCGAAGGAGGAGAGAGGAGACGAAGATAGGCTAAAAGGAAGACGAATAAGACGAGGAAACAGAGAGAAGAACAATTAGAAGAGAACAGTAGAGTAACGGTAGTCAATTCACCTCCTCGTATGTATTGTTATGTGTATGTGTGTGTGTGTGTGTGTGTGTGGGTGTGTGTGCGCTCGTGTGTGTGTGTGTGTCCAGATGCACACAATATTTCCCCTCGCAGCCAATTCTCTCTCGTAACGCAAACACCTCACAGTCGACAATAATTCAGAGTAACAACCTGGGGGTGTTAAGGGGCGGGGGTCGTCCTCCCCTCCACACCACTCTCCCGAGGGCAATTTAGTGGCAGAGGAAGGGCAGGCAAGATAGGAAGGAAGCGTTTTACGTTGTGTCAGAGAAAAAGAGAAAAAGAAAGAGAAAGAGAGAGAGAGAGAGAGAGAGAGAGAGAGAGAGAGAGAGAGAGAGAGAGAGAGAGAGAGAGAGAGAGAGAGAGAGAGAGAGAGAGAGAGAGAGAGAGAGAGAGAGAGAGATTCATGTGGGGGGATTGTCTTCAGTGCAAACAAAGCTAAGACGACGTTATGAAGGGGCGAGAGGCGACGTGTATAGTAAGGATGTATTTATTGGAAGAAGATGAAACAGTCCCTGGAAGTAGTAGTAGTAGTAGTAGTAGTAGTAGTAGTAGTAGTAGTAGTAGTAGTAGTAGTAGTAGTAGTAGTAGTAGAAGTAGTAGTAGTAGTAGTAGTAGTAGTAGTAGTAGTAGTAGTAGTAGTAGTGGTATGACAGAGGAAAACGCCCCGTGATTTATCGATGGGACGTGATCTCATACTGTAAGAAATATAGTTACATTGGAAGGCATTGACTTGTGGGTGGCGTAATATTTGTTTATTTGCCAGACTCAGATTGGTGACCGCCAGGACGCACCATGAATCACCTTGGTCAATGCCTTAACTCTCGACTTTATTGAGGGTGCTGGAGGGGGACGAGGAGGATCAGTTATGGGAGGTGAAAATGTCAAAGGAAAGGAAGAAAATGATTACGTACAGGAAGGGGAAAAGGGGAAGAGTAAATATAAAGTGAGAGGGCGAGGGGGATTATGTAAAGTAAGTGGAAGATGGAAAGAGTGGAGAGAGAGAGTAAAAAAATAAAATGGGCTTGTGGAAATGAAAATAGATTAAGCATTTTTTTTTTAGCAATGTGACTTAGTAGAGGACAGTGAACGAAATGAAGTCGAACTAAAAATAATAAAAAACATGTGTATATATATACTATACACACACGCACACGCACACACACACACACACACACACACACACACACATACCCACACACACACACAGAAAGAGATAAAACAGAGAGAAAGAGAGACTCCATTACGTAAAGTTTTCTTTAATCCCTTAGAAGTTGCATTTCTTTTCAAAGTATTAAAAAATATAAATACCTGCTTATATGAGTATCTCTCTCTCTCTCTCTCTCTCTCTCTCTCTCTCTCTCTCTCTCTCTCTCTCTCTCTCTCTCTCTCTCTCTCTCTCTTGCAATAACTCCAGCATCCTCCCACTTCGGTCACAGGTGTGGGTAGAATATTTATAAGAGCGAGTCGTTTGTGTGTGGGTCTATATGTGTGTGTGTGTGTGTGTGTGTGTGTGTGTGTGTGTGTGTGTGTGTGTGTGTGTGTGTGTGTGTGTGTGTGTGTGTGTGTGTGTGTATGTACGTGCGTGCTATCAAAGAAATACAGGAGGAGAGTTTGTTGTTTGCGTTTTGGTTTGTTTGACTTTGTTTCGGTGGCCCACTTTTCGTTTTTCAGTTTCTTTTTGAGTGTGTTGTTTTCGCGTCGTGGCTTGGTGGACAAAATGCTGCGAATGCTTAAAAAGTGACCGCAAACGCACACACACACACACACACACACACACACACACACACACACACACACACACACACACACACACACACACACACAAATGGGACCTTCCGTTAGGTAGACCCACAACACAGGTAGGTTGCAAGAGGTGAGTTTGGGACGTCAGTAAGGCTGTCATTACTATGCGGCAGCGCGTGGAGCATACTAGAACTCCCTTCCATTGACTTGGCCCCATACCGACCCCCGAACTGAGCTGGTGAGGGAAGAGATAGTAGAGTAGGGAGAGGAGAGAGGGCAGGTGAGGAGACGGGGCATAGAAGAGGTCAGGAGAGGACGCAGGGAAGATGGAGGATGGAGTATTGGGTGAATGGGGGAGAAGATGGGGAATGGTTCTGAGGGGAGAGAAGCTTAGTGAGGTGTTAGAGCCATGGGAGAAAGAGGGTACAAATGGGTTGTGTGTGTGTGTGTGTGTGTGTGTGTGTGTGTGTGTGTGTGTGTGTGTGTGTGTTAATCAAATTATAATAAAGAACATAATTACTTATATTCATTCCATTTATTTCTACTGTTTTTCTATATCTCATCAACAATTCCTTCATGCATTACTTTTATCTTTCATTTTTTTTCTATTTTCTCTAATCATTTTTTGGATAATTTTTTCCTCTCCATACGTACTTTCCTTAAGCAGGTTTTCCTCCATTTTCTGTTTTCCTTGGATTTCTCCTCCTCCTGTTACCTCCATCTCTCCAGTCTTCCTGTTACTGTCCAAGATACTCCTTCCTTTCGCCTTTCATTATTTCCTCTCTCCTCTCCCCTCCTTCCTACTGTTCTCACCTTTGCTATTCTCTCTCTCTCTCTCTCTCTCTCTCTCTCTCTCTCTCTCTCTCTCTCTCTCTCTCTCTCTCTCTCTCTCTCTCTCTCTCTCTCTCTCTCTCTCTCTCTCTCTCTCTCTCTCTCTCTCTCTTCCCCTATCTCTAGTTCCTAATAACAGCCTACTCAATTTCTATAATTTCTGTCCATTTTTTCCTTTCTATTTTCACTGCTTCTTCTCCTCACTGCTGTCATCCTCCCTTCTTCTTTATCTCTTCCACCTTGTTCCAAATTTTCCTCCACCTCCAACATGGCCACTCTCATTCGTTCTTCCTCTCGTTTTCTCTTGCTCTATTTCCCTTCCCATGCACCTCACTGTCCCGTATGTCCTTCCCCTTTTCCCTTTTCGCTCACCTCACCGCCCTCTCCATCTCTAACATTTTTCCCCCTGTCCTCTATCCCTCCCACGCCTCACATCTCCCTCCAGATGGGTGGGAGAAGCGCGCGCCATCTGCAGGCGGTCGTCAGAATCACATTAGCATGGCGGAGACCACCTTATGCCAACCAGGTGGCACAGATGGCTCTCTTGTGGCCGAACAGATGGTGCTCAGAGTCCAGCTTCCACAACACAGGGAGGCGGGAAGGCGCAAGGCGAGGAGGGCGTGAGAGAGAGAGAGAGAGAGAGAGAGAGAGAGAGAGAGAGAGAGAGAGAGAGAGAGAGAGAGAGAGAGAGAGAGAGAGAGAGAGAGAGAGAGAGAGAGAGAGAGAATCAGAGTGGAAAAGCAAATCTCAGAAACAAGATTGTGAAAATCGAGAGAAACGAAAAAGTCGAAGAAAGAAGAGAAAGAATTTGAAGGGAAGCAAGAAGAAAAGTCCATCTGAGAGATAATATAAGAGTGAGAGGAGTGGAAAAGAGAGATAAAAAAATAATATTGATATAAAACTTTAAACAAGTGCTAACACAAAAAACAAATTAAGAGAGAAGAAAGGAGAAGACAGAGAGACAATAATAAAAAATGAGTGAAAGAGAAAGAGAGATAACGAAAGAAAAATAAAGAAAAATAACAGTACGGAAAACAGGAACCAAATTGAGAGGCACAAAGGGGACAACGAAGAGGAAGAGTATTGAACAGAAGGAGAAAATAGAGGAAAAGAGCAAGAGAGGATAAGGAAACGAAAGGGAAGACCAGGAGAGTGTCGCAGACTCGCCTCCCCTCCGATATTTACGCACAATGACACACGGGGGCAAAGATGCTTTTTCCAAGATCTATGAAGAGCTTATGTTCACCTCAGTTGAGAGATAAAAGATAAACCGATAGAATAAGAGCACATGAGAGAGAGAGAGAGAGAGAGAGAGAGAGAGAGAGAGAGAGAGAGAGAGAGAGAGAGAGAGAGAGAGAGAGAGAGAGAGAGAGAGAGAGAGAGAGAGAGAGAGAGAGAGAGAGAGAGAGAGAGAGAGAGAGAGAGAGAGAGAGAGAGAGAGAGAGATCCTTGAAAAAGAAAAGTCTTGAGTGGAATGCATTATTAATGAAAATAAAATGTAAAAAAAAGAATCAGTTTAATTACGAGACAAAGAAGAATAAACGCAAGGAGAGAAACAGGAAAACCAGTTACAGGAAAAGAAGTAAAGGGAGTTTGACATACATACATACATACATACATACATACACATTGACAGATATTCAAACAAATATATCACAAACAACGAGGACGAAATAGACAAAGGAATAAATATAAAGAGAAAAAGAGAGAGAAAAAAAAAGAAGAAAAAAAAGAGAGTTAGAGAAAGAGTCAACATCAAGGCAATTAAAAAGTAAAAAAACAAATTTGAAATATTTCCAAACCAAAGTGAGGCATCACAAGTATTAAAAACAATACATCAATGCATATGTACGAAAATTTGTATTGGAAAGAAATTGATAAATATGCTGAACAAATATAGGAAGGAAAAAAATACGAATTCGATGCCAGCCCAAAATTAAATCTCTCTCTATTTCTCTCATTCTTTCTAAAGTGACCTCAATCTTTGTTAAAATAGAAGAAAAAAGGAAATAAAAAAAAAGATAAACCATAGGAACAACACAAGGCCATACGGAACGAAATTTTAGGGAGAGAGAGAGAGAGAGAGAGAGAGAGAGAGAGAGAGAGAGAGAGAGAGAGAGAGAGAGAGAGAGAGAGAGAGAGAGAGAGAGAGAGAGAGAGAGAGAGAGAGAGAGAGAGAGAGAGAGAGAGAAGGGCTTGTCATGTAAACTGAAAGAAAGACTGACATACACATAAAGGGAAAGGGATACAAACCAGTTAGACAGACAGACAGACAGATAAAAGACAGACGGTACACAAAACTGATGTCAAATAAAGAGAGAGAGAGAGAGAGAGAGAGAGAGAGAGAGAGAGAGAGAGAGAGAGAGAGAGAGAGAGAGAGAGAGAGAGAGAGAGAGAGAGAGAGAGAGAGAGAGAGAGAATTGAAATAGAGACTAACGATGGAAAGAGGTATAGAAGGGAGAATGACATAAAAGGGAATAGGAAACAATGAGAGGAGACAATGGAAGGAGAGGAAAAAAAGGAAAAAAAAAGGAAAGATATGGACACGAAATGAGAAATAGGTGATGGAAAGAAGATAAAATTATAGCAATATGACCAGAAAATGCAAGAAAGAGGAAAGGAAATCAATTATATAGTAAGGGAAAGAGAGAGAGAGAGAGAGAGAGAGAGAGAGAGAGAGAGAGAGAGAGAGAGAGAGAGAGAGAGAGAGAGAGAGAATGTAGGTAGAACATTTTTGCATATTAATTGTCGAAATGGAAAACACCAAATCCCATTTTTCCTTTTAACAGGTAGCTAAATAAATAATAATGCAGTTTTACAGGTAATCTACATCACGAATTAAAAGGAATAACGACACATCCCCTTTAGTGTTACAAAATATATCGGTCAGTTGTATTTGCTCAGATATTTTTAAAGGGGCGGCGACTACCATCATCACAACCACTACCACCACCACCACCACCACCACCACGACCACTGTTGCTATTTCTATCACAACCACTATCATCAAAACCAACTCATACTATCAACCAGCCAAGGAAATTAAATTAAGCTTTTCCATAAACTGAGCGAGAGTGAACGCCATTACCTGAGTAGTTTGCTTGACGAACGCGGGAGGAAAGGATAGGAGAAGGAAAGACGAAGGAATGATGAGAGATGGAAAGAAGAAGGAAGAATGGGAGAAGATAGAATGGGAGAAGATAGATTGAGAGAGAAAGAGAGATAAAACAGATAAATAGATAGGCAAGCA
Organism: Metacarcinus magister; assembly: GCA_029783475.1. Lineage (NCBI taxonomy): Eukaryota > Metazoa > Arthropoda > Malacostraca > Decapoda > Cancridae > Metacarcinus > Metacarcinus magister. The sequence continues at coordinate 15,270,570 of JAPQNM010000006.1, read as the reverse complement.
GACAGATGGACAGAAAAAACACACATACACACCCACACACACACACACACTTCACCAAAACTCTCCTCCTCGACCACCACACAATACCATCCGCTACTGCCCCCTTTAACCACTTCCCATTTCACTGCAATCACCTATAGAGGCAACCCCCTTACGAGGCTCCCATTCCTTAACCTTCATCCCCACCGCCTACACACACGCACCTTCCATCCCCAGACACACCCCCAAAATCTCTTCTCCCTGCCGTTTAGATTTCCCCAGGTACTACCGGAGCGGCTGTGAGATAAACACGCCCACCACGAATGGGTTCTTCATCTCCCGGAAGCACCTAGGGAAAGATTTCTCCGTCAGTTGTGTCAGTTCGGGCCGAGGAGAAGGAGGAAGAGCAGGAGCGAACGGTGGTGGTGATGGTGGTGGTGATGCTGATGGAGGAGAAAGAGGAACAAGAGAATAATGAAGAGTAAGAGGAACACTGGAACATAAGCGTAGGAAGTAAATGACAGATGGGTTAAGAGGAGGTTATCTTCCTTGGGTCACTACCCCACTACGTACCTACTAACAGGAGGAGGAGGAAATGGAAAAGGAAGAAGAGGCTGTGGTTATGGTGGTGGTGATGGTGGAGATGGAAGGAGGAGGAGGAGGATGACTTTCAGGAGGATAGAGACGAGAACGTAGACGAACAAGAGGACAAAAATAACGAGGCTAAGGCGATGACGATGACAATGACGATGATGATGATGAGGTAGAATTTGAATATGAATATGAAGAGATGGGGATAAAAGGATACAATCAATTCCTTTCCAAAAACAGAAAATTACAAAATACAAGGTATCGATAATCTGCAACACACACACACACACACACACTCACACACACACACACACACACACACACACACACACACACACACACACACACACACACACACACACACACACACACACACACGCAGTTATTAAACAAAAAAAAACCATAATGACGTCAAAAACTGAAAAGAAAAATATGATGATTTCTGACAGAAAAATGCTCTTTTAAACAAATTATCAAAAAATGATTTGATTTGTCGGATCTTAAATCACGATCACTTTTTTTTATGTCGCTGTATGAAGCCAGAAAGCTTTCATTATATTAAAGTGGTGCGTCGCTTCCACCGTGTCCACCTGCCTATGCACGCAGGTGGACACACAGCTAAATTAATGATGGTGAACACGCTGCCCCGTCCATCATCGAACGAGTGTGATGAGCCTATACAAGCCTCTCTTCCTTATGCGTCGGTTCAATAGAGTCGAGAATTACGGAAAATCATCAAATAGTACAGCAATTAATTCCGTATGGCGCTGCTAAATAGGGTCGTTTCGATTAAATGGCGAGATAGACTTTAGTAAGCTTGGTGCACCTGCTGATTGATGAATAGGTAAGGAGGAAAATAGAGAGGATTTTCTTTTCACCTCTATTAGCGAGAGTAGGATTAGGTCGCGTCTCTTTATCCCTCTTGTGAAAGT
>JAPQNM010000006.1:15249068-15254068 GCA_029783475.1 Metacarcinus magister | reverse complement strand
GTGGTGTTGAATATATCAGGAGTACAGGAAGGTGAAGTCCATGCCTGGCACTGTTTTTTTTCTCTACTGTTGTATTATTCAAATGATTGAGAGAGTTCTGCTTTGGATTTATGAACAGAGAGAGGGAGAAAGATAGAGAGAGAGAGAAAAAAAAGAGCAAGAGACAGAGGTAACACATACAGGCAGATTAACAGATTAACAGACAGACGAATAAACAAACAGACAGATAAACACACAGACAAACAAACAGACACACCCAAATAAAGACCAATCAAAAAACAAAGATGCACATGCAACATTACACAACCAAACCCAGACAGACTAACAATGACAAATAAAGATGATGACATAAACAAAGATGATGACATAAACACCACACACACAAACACAAAGCAACACAATACATGACCAAACACACCTATAGGAACAGTGTGTGATCTCCTGTTAACCAGCATCGTAAAACTGGCCTCAGAGGGAGTGGCAGTCACCTTAGAAATAAAAGAACGCCTCGAATAACTGTGTAAATTTTCTGCAAGACCTGATGATGAATTATTTCGACTGACGAGTTCACAGCAAAGTCTTGTGAAACTATTGGAATGAACACACACACACACACACACACACACACACACACACACACACACACACACACACACACACACACACACACACACACACGTTCTATACACTATATATACACAACACCTGATTGGCTGCGAGGAACAAAGGTATCAAACCCACGTCAGTCTCTGATTGGATGAGCGGCACCACGTCATCCCTTCCTCCCTGGCGATTGTTTTCAAAGACATGATGACGTCACTCATTCCTGGCCTCGTGATTGGCTGCCACATGCAATCTTGTCAAACAATAGGACACGCGGCAGTCAGACTTCCCTTCCCGGCTGCCGAGGAGGAGGAGGAGGAGGAGGAGGAGGAGGAGGAGGAGGAGGAGGAGGAGGAGGAGGAGGAGGAGGAGGAGGAGGAGGAGAAGGAAGAGGAGGAGTAGGAGGAGGAAAAACAAATCTGAAATTACAAGGAGGAAGAGACGATAGCAAAAAGTGGGAATTAGGTCAAGGAAAAGGAAGAAGGAATGTGATATGGATAAGGCTGAAGACGAAGGGAGTGAATGATGAGATGTTTGTAAGGACTAGGAAGACGAAGATGAAGACGAGAAGGAAGAGGAGGGAGAAGTCTCTAATTAAATGTAATACGATTCCAGCATCGTATTAGGATTTTTAGTTCCTTTACTTGTACCTGTTTTCTGTTGGTGTCGCCGCGGCTTGCGTTCCAATATTATTTTTCCCAGGGTTTCCTTTTATTGTTTATGTTCATTACTGTGACGTTACCTTCATACCATAGCGCTTTCTACCTCAAAAAAGTAAATGTCCTTCGGCAACTTCCTTCCAAATTTTCCAAATCGGTGCATTCCTTTTACTTAGTATATAAGTAACTGTTATACAATAATGCTAAAGACAACGTAATTCATTAAAATTGAATACAATATATAGTATTAACATTTTTACTATATTGTATATCAGTTACCTATTTGCAAAAATAATTTGGGAGTGTTGCCTAACGGCCTTTTCTTTTCTGAGATTGAACGCGCTAGAGTAAAGTTATTCAGTGACTCTTTATGTTCAAATAACTTGTTGAGTTCTGTAAAGAATATATTAAAATATAGGTGTGATAATGATGACGATGATGATGACAATCATAATGACTATGAAGGAGAGGGAGAGGAGGCGAAACATTAAGGAATGAAGATATGGAAGAGAGAGATGAAAGAAAGGCAAACAAGGAGGAGGAAATAAAAGAAAAAGTGGATAGCAGAAAATAGTTGAGAAGTGTAGAGACTATTTGAGGAAGTAAAATCTTGCCTACACATGCAGGGAGTGATAAGAGGAGACAGTGACAGAGGCTGATGACAGAGCGGTGAGTGATGGGTGAAGCGACGCTGATAGTCAGGAGCAGGAAATTTATGAATCACTATAAGAAGGAAGGAAAGAAGGAAGAGATGCGTGAGGAAGAAAGGGAGGCTAAGAAAAAAGGAAGGAAAGAAAAGACAGAAATAAGGAATGAATGAATGAAGGCGGAGAGGAAAAATAATATTTAGATGTTCGGTATACTAAAATACTAGTTTTATAATCGTAAGTCACGGGAATTAATTAAAAATGTAATGTGGTTCGTGAATGTAAAATGTATAACAAAAAAAATAAATAAAGAAATTATTTAAGAACACACTACATAAAAGAAGGTCAAAATAAGGCCAACATTTACCGATAACTGATTCCAATCCCATCGTTATATTAGAGACGATTTAATTAGAAAAATATTTAAATAGCTTTTGTCATTATATCGAACCTGCCTCATTATGCCCAACAAAGTTTTACCCGAAGAGAAATTTCCAATACCTCCGTAACCCGCTCACAGGAGAGAGAAAAGTCTGATAAAATATGGATAAAAAAAAATCCCTGAGTCTATAGTGAATATAAAAAAGTCAAAATTAAAAGAAAAGAAAAGAAAAAGTGTAAAAAATACAATACCTTTTAATATGCAATGATTATGGTCTCTTATTATTTTTGTTTATATACCTTCCCTGTGTCTTTCCCTTGTTCACACCCTCGTCAGACAACACAAAGGGAGGCGAACGGGAGTGTTTTATGTTTATATTCGGGTTACCTGAATACAAGTGAGAGAGAGAGAGAGAGAGAGAGAGAGAGAGAGAGAGAGAGAGAGAGAGAGAGAGAGAGAGAGAGAGAGAGAGAGAGAGAGAGAGAGAGAGAGAGAGAGAGAGAATAATATAAACTTTCATGGTTCACTATTTATACCGCTGTGTGTCCTGATGCATTACAAAGGCAGACTCACTAATAAGAATAAAATGTAAACAAGCACATTATCACAAATTCATGTCATGCTGATAATATAAAAAAAACTATAAATATAGGAAGACATAAATGACTACATACATAAATACAGCAGTGAAAAATTACACCAAATGTTATCTGCAGCATTATAATTAATAGAGATACTAATATTAGTATTAGTATTAATATAATAATTAATGATTAGTATCATTAGTATTAGTAATAGTAATAGTAGTAGTAGTAGTAGCAGTATTATTATCATTATTATCTTTTTTATTATTTATATTATTATTATTATTATTATCCTTATTATCATTCTTCTTTTATTATTACTATTAGTAGCAGCAGCAGCAGCAGCAGCAGCAGCAGCAGCAGCAGCACAGTGGCGATAACACATTATGGATAATATGAGGATATACAGGAAATTAATCCTTATGTTACTTTCATAATTACAATCTCTCCGGTAAATACATACTCAGTCGTGATGTAACAATAACTGAAGCTCATCCTTTGTATACGAGATCGATATATAAGTAAAAAGTAACTACAAACAAGGAAATAATGTTGATCAAAACATTAATACGTTATTTGAAAAGACAATGAAAGGTTCTTGTTAAAAAAAACATTAACCACATCAATAAGTGAATAGATGAAGGTCACTGGACGAAAGAAAGAAAGAAGACAAGTTGAAGTAAGGGAAGGAAAAGAATGAGACAGAAAATGAGATGAAAAGAATCTCATGAAAGATAATTAGGCCACGATAGTTCCATGACTGACTCAACCATTCTCTTCTCATTGACGTATTCATGAACGAAGAAACCTCAATTTTCCTTTAAAACGACAAAAAAATAAAATCTACAAATAATTGATACTAAAAAGTGTGATAAAAGTGATTACAGGTCACACTAGGCCCTTCAAGCATCAAAAAACCGGCGGTTAATTAAATTTCCGATTACGAGGCGATCACAAGAATAATTTAGAACGGGCACAACTAATTACAGGTTAATGAGATTGCACGCGTATGACCTTACAACACCTGGAATCGTGCGTGACGGGAATGGTCGTCCGGAGATTAATACCCAAACAGGTTCTCCGCACTGGCACACTCCTCTCTCCCTTCACACACAAACGGATAAATGTAAAACAAACAGGAAAAGTCTTGAAAAGTGCACGAGTAAATACAAAAAATAATACCAAACAGACCTGCCAATCCACTCCCACACATGCTGACAAGGAACTGAAAACACAAAGAAACATATGTGAAGGGAACATACCAAGTTAACAAGAGAATAAACTGTTATGGTCTATAGACAGCTGTTCACCTAGTTTTCTCTTTACTATTTTTAACATCAACAAACAGGAAACACACGTCTCCACCCTATAACATGTAATTAATGTGAATATATCTTTCGGAGGTAAAAAATCGCCAGTTTCAAAGCTATATACAAATATTTGTCATATTTATTAAACTCGCTTTGATCCTTTTAATTATCCCTGTATAATTTTAACTACACCTCAGTTCAATCTATGGTACTTACTTACTTTAACCTTGAATAACTGTCTATTTATTGTTGATCACCGATGACCTTCAGACTCAGAGGCTTGGGAGCGAGGAGGCTCGTTACACACAAACACAGCATAAACATTTACCTACGTCCATCTATTTTTATCGTATAGTTTATCATAATAACAAAACGTACATAAACACAACATATGACGGACAGACAAACACACAGCACATACATACGTAAATCAGCCTGTTTTCACTGCATATCGTATTATTATCATTACAAAATTGCTTCCATGCATGAGCGCAACATATGACTTGGATGAGCATGACTTACATTTTCAGAGGTACAAGCATAAGTCGCAGTTTTCCCAGCCACGCCCAATCACGCGTCAGTCATTCTAAACCATTTCACAATATTCCACAACTGCTGGCGGAGGAAGAATTTTTACTGGAGGTTCAAAATTCCACAGGTTCGTAAGCTATCGCGATAAAAAAAAAACTAACGTAAAGCTGGATTTTCTCCGTGGATCTTTTTATCACGCTCTCGCTCTTCAATTCCACTTGCGATGTGTTTATTTTTTGTTTCTCTATCCTTTTTCCAAATCTATGTACAATACACTTTGCATG
>JAPQNM010000006.1:15184068-15244068 GCA_029783475.1 Metacarcinus magister | reverse complement strand
CACGTTACGAGGAACATAATGATGAATGTAAAGAAAAAGCGATGGAAGAAAAATATGTTCGATAAGGAAAATTCTCCAGGTGAACCCAACTCACCTATTCATAAAGGGTTCCACAGGTGCGTTATACATAGTTGGCTGACCGCGGGAGTAAGGGTAAACAGTCAGGGGTGTGGCTCTACTCTTCGCCCACGACCCCTCTCACCCCTTCACTCTCGACCAATGTACTGTGCTGAGAGCTGCCGACGAAGGAAGGAAAATTCGTGGAAGGGTTTCAACAGAGCCCCATGAAGCGTCGGTGGTATGTCGTTGTTTGTGTTGAAGAGAAAATTCCTGTTCCCTCTGTCTACATCTCCTCCTCTTCTTCCTCTTGTTCGTCCTCCTTCAGGGTCCAGGAAACAAGTACTTTCCTATAAAAGTTTTTATTTGGACTTTGAACTAACAACTCATCTGTCTGTTTGTCTATCTGTCTGTTTGTTTACCCATCTGCCTGTCTATATATCTGTTTTTATGTTTATCTGCTTCTCTCTCTCTTGTTTTTCTCTCTTTTTTTTCTCTCTCTATTTCTCTCTCTCCAAAAAAAAGAAAAAAAGAAAAAAGGCTACAGACCCTACCATAACAGTAAACATGAAAAATACTACTTTCTAGATAAGAAAAAAATAGTATTTCTTTCATATCTGAAAAAAACACACCCACACAAACGCGCACACATATACATACATACAGATAGAAAGAAAGAAAGAGAGAGAGAGAGAGAGAGAGAGAGAGAGAGAGAGAGAGAGAGAGAGAGAGAGAGAGAGAGAGAGAGAGAGAGAGAGAAAGGTGAGGTAATGGGGCAGCATAGGTGAGAGGGAATTGAAGCTCTGAGCGAGGCAAGGGACAAGGGAGGAGAAACTAATGCATGTTTTAGGGAGACGTGAGCGTAATGGAAGGTTGGAGTCTTGAGGCGGAGTGACCACTTACTGTCCATTATGATGTGTGTGTGTGTGTGTGAGAGAGAGAGAGAGAGAGAGAGAGAGAGAGAGAGAGAGAGAGAGAGAGAGAGAGAGAGAGAGAGAGAGAGAGAGAGAGAGAGAGAGAGAGAGAGAGAGAGAGAGAGAGAGAGTGTGTACTACGGTAATTTTGCCAAAGGGTTCGTTTAAATAATAATAATAATAATAATAGGAAGAGAAGGAAGAGGAAGTAAAGGATGAGGAGAGGAAGGAATAGAAGGCAAGGGAGTAAGAGGAGAAAGAAGAAAAAAAGAAAAGTTAACACCAACAACTTCTAAAGATATAAAAACACCAAAATACCAAATAAAAAATTGAAGTTTTTAAATTTACAATAATGTTACTAACTTAAGCAGTGTATCCTCTTCTTTGCTGTTTATATTGGAGAAAGGTTTTGTTAGTAGTGAAGGTACAACATGAGGAGCAGGAGACGATGTAAGTTCAGGTAGTCTGGGATCCTTATAATCCTTCTACTTATATGATTAAATACCTGTTTTCAAACGTATCAGCATTCATTTGTTTTTTTTTAAAGCATAATACCTGTAATTCATCCTGCAACCTTTTTTTTCACATTCAATTCTCTTCCAAATGAATAACATAACATATACATTCCAATTTATTTTTGATCACTAATTTATAACTATTTCTCTTTATTTTCCAGGTAAGTGTAGCCAGGTGGTGGTGATTACTAATTAACGAGACGCAGACAAACTTGGGTACGTATAAAAAAGTGCATATACACACACACACACACACACACATACACACACACACAGAAGGAAGGAAGACGGAGGAGGGAGAAAGGACAATGCGCAGACTGTAAGCAGAAGACCCAGGAAAGGGAAATGAGGGGATAAAAGCGACAGACAAAAGCGAAAAGAGAAGGAGAAAGAGGAGGAGGCGGAGGAGGAGGAGAAAGAAGAGGAGCAAGAGGTGGAAGAGGAGGAGCACGAGCAGAAGGAGGAGGAGGAATGGAAGTTGGAGCTGCAATGAGGAAGGAATGTAAAATGTAGAGCAGGAAGCGAAGAAAAAGGAGAAAGGAAATGGAATAAAAACACAAGAAGAAGATGCATTGTAGATAAGATAAGAACACTGATACCTTAAAGTAATGCAAATGAAGAAAGAGAGAAAAGGAGGAAATTAATCATAATATTGAGGCTAAAAACTGGTCTACACATTCCTACTGCTATGTATTTAATAATTCCACTTAGTTTCGTTTTCTCTCCGTCGAGTTCCACGTTGAGGACATTTTCACCTCAATGAGACTCGCACCCTGAATACACGTGAGGGCATAGCTACTTTAACACACTTCTAAAGACTAAATAAGCAGTAAAGATATCGGTTTCTCATGGTTGAAAATTGCATCTCCATAATAATTAGACCATCAACACATAAAAGAGCAAGGGTTATGACCCATTAAACTTGCCTTGACGTATTTCAGTGTCCGTACAAGTCTGTGATGAGATGTAATATTCAAAGGACGTCAGATTTATTACCCACTTTGATAATTAGATCCAAGACGAGGTGGCGTGGTAGCGTAGCGGCAGAATGATTACTTCTTCTTCTACTACACTAACATAAGACCATAAACCTAAGATACATAGAGTTGTAATAAGATAATACAAACATCTATACATCTACATACCAAAAAAACACACACACACACATGAAGTTACGTACACGCGCATTTTTATCTCCCTCATCCTTCCTGGTTCTTGATATGGAGGAAAAACAGAGTCTATGCTTCCCCTCCACGACCTTCATGAATCACAAAAAACCGCGCGGCATTTTACCGGAATGAGTCGTGCGAGAGCATTTGTATGACTCCCTCTGCCTCCCCCCCTCCAACACATACACACACACACCCACATACTCTCTCTCTCTCTCTCTTTCTCTCTCTCTCTCTCTCTCTCTCTCTCTCTCTCTCTCTCTCTCTCTCTCTCTCTCTCTCTCTCTCTCTCTCTCTCTCTCTCACAGGGAAACAGTAGGGTCTGGAGTGATAAAGGACGACAGGGAGACCTTTTTTTTCTTCCTTTTCCTGCATATTTAAGGGAACACTTGCATTTAAACGGGAGTCAAGAAGCGCTAGAGGTCTAGGGGAAGGGAAAGAGGAAGGCGTGCAGGAAAGATACAGGGGAATGTGCAAGAAAGAGGAAGTAGAGAGGAGAAAAGAAAATGTAAAGAAGATGGGAAGAGCACACTAGAATGAGTGATGGTGAACGTGACTAGGGAAGGTCGGTTTTAGGAGACTAGAAGGTGAAAAAAAAAGGTTGATTGATTAAACTGAGAATATGGCAGTTTTAGGAAGGTTTTCAGTGGTGCTGTTGCTGCACACACACACACACACACACACACACACACACACACACACGCACACACACCCACACACACACACAGACAACGCTGCTCTGAAAGCCTCCAGACATAAAGCTGCCTCCTGCAAAGTTCAGCAAATAGTTTTAACCTTTAGCATGAAAGCTCCAGCTCCACCATGACCATCACCACCACCACCACTACCACCACCACCACCTCAGGAACACCACCATAACTATTCCTCTTAATTAAATCCACCATCCATTTCTCCCCTACTTCCCTCTCACTCCTCCATTAACCCGCCCACCACACACCAGCCCTTTCTAAGCTACCACCGCCTTTCCACTACTACTTATCCCACACACCACCACCACCACCACCATCACCACCACTCACAAAAAAAATTAGAGTACCAAAATTTTTTTACATAACCGCATTTTCCTTCGACGTACAACACACTGAAAAAAACTACAATGAAGCTTAATGGAAATAAAAGGTCACTCACGTGGAAATGAAAATATCATTGGAAAAAAACAACTTTGAATTATGCAAGAAACATAAAATAGATAAAATTATTTAATCTTCTGAATCACTATGCACCTGTGACGTGTTGAGGAGGAGGAGGAAGAGGAAGAGGAAGAAGAGGGGGAGGAGGAAGAAGAGTTGGGGGAGGAGGAGGAGAAGGAGAGAGTAAAAAATGAGGAAGAGAAAATGGAAAATAAACAAGACGAGCTGTAGTAGGACAAGAACAAGGAGGATAGAGACTAAAATAACTATGACGGTGACGACCAAGACGAAAATGAGACGGACGAAGATAAAATGGCACGAGTTGAGTATGGCACAGCGGCCTTATATACCAAGGGCTTCCAGCATTCCAAAGCCTCGGAGGTGATTTGCACGCAGCACCTAACACAGGGATATTGGGATGTCACGAAGCCAGGGAGTGAGGGAAGGAAAGGAACGGGGGAGGCGGAGGAAGGCAAGGGAGAGGAAGAAAAAGAGAAGTTGCCGGAGATGGAGCTACGAAGGGTGAATAAGAGAGTGAGGAAGAGATTGCAGGAAGGGGTGAAACGGATGGTGAAAGGGGTTATGTGACACAGAGAGAGAGAGAGAGAGAGAGAGAGAGAGAGAGAGAGAGAGAGAGAGAGAGAGAGAGAGAGAGAGAGAGAGAGAGAGAGAGAGAGAGTCTGTTTGTGGAGAGAGAAAAATAAGAACAACCCTAACAATTAATTATTATACCAAACCAAACGCAGGTCACTAAATAACAGGTAACACAAAACACACAACAACAACAACAACAACAAACACAAAAGAAATATGACAAAATAAATGTTAATTGCAATTTTTTCCTTCCACTCCGGCGTACTGTACAAAAAGAAAAAACACACAAAAACAACAACACACAAATTACATTCTATTCCTTAGGGTGATATCAAGCTGTGTTTTCCCCTCCCTCCCTTCCCTTGTATCTCCACTGTTTACCGTCAACCTATCATCAACGTCAACCTTCTATCTATTTGTCAATCAACACGAGGCTTATTAGTCACGTCTAGTACGTCTGTCTCCGTCTGTCTATCGCTCTTCCATCAGAGGGAAGGACAGGATGGTGGAGAAGCATCGAAATTAGACATGGCGGCAGGAATTACTGACTATGTATTATGTGTTCCAATTATTTGTGTCCCTTCTCCTCCTATTTGTACTCTACTTTCCCCTTCTCTCCTATTTGTTAGTCTGTCTATCTGTTTGTAGGATCAGCTACTATCAACTACGTGTTTTGTTTAGTTTTGTTCTTTATAGTCAGTTGCTCTGTTCTATCTCTTTTTATTCTGTCTCATTTTCTCTCGCTCTTCTTTAGTTTTATTCCTTTTTTGTTTAATTATTCATACTCCTCCTCCTCCTCCTCCTCTACATTCTCTCCCTCCTCTATGACAGAATAATGAGTCTCCGTATTGCCTATAAGAAATGTATCGGTCAACTAAGCAATCGTAGCTGTTTTTTGATACTTGAACGCCTTGCAGCCTTTAGAGGAAGGCAATCATGTTATTTTTTACCCGATGGATTCCAGTGTTATTTCCTATATATTTATTTTTTATACTTTTTATTTATTTACAGAAATAGACGAGTTTTTAGCGAGAAAATATAAAACAAAGTTACAGTTAACAACGGATGAGGATATTTTTTCTACGCTTTTGTTCTCTCAAAATATAGAGGAACTACTAGTTTTTGTATATGATTTTAAGGATGAGGAAATAAAGAGAATAAAACACTGCTAACGACCAAAGTGTGTGTCTCCATTTTCTTTTCTACCCTGCGACCTTGAGAGGAGAGAATGTTGGGTCACTTCGACATCCTTAATTGTTGTTGCTTTCCACACACACTCCTCTTTCCCCTTGGTTGAGACGACGTTAAGGGAGAGAGTTTTTTTCTTCTTTTCTTAACCCCGTCTTTTTCTCAGCCTCTTCCCTGCAGTGTGAAACAAAACAAAAAAATGAAACATACAATTATACAGTGAACAGGACAAAAAAGGGGAGGAAAATAAGGATAGGAAAAAGACCTTTGTTACGTCACTGGAAGGAAAACTCGATCGCCACCATCGTTCTAGAAATATTTTTACCCAGCGAACGACATTAGGGCTCAGGAAATTTACGTTCGCCCGAGCTCAGAGTGGACGTGCTGACTCGCGCACTTGCTGTTCCTCCAACATACTCTTACACTTTTTCCTGGAAGCCAACCCACGAGTATGTCTCTCTCTCTCTTTCTCTTTTATATCTTTCTCTCTCACATTTTCTTTTCTCTCTCTCCCTCTCTTTCTCTCTCTGTGGGGAAAAACATTGACTATGAACCCGAGCCCTAGAACAACCCGATTCAAACAAGTCGAACTGTAACTCGATTATTTCCACGTTCAATTTACCACTCCCTTCTCTTGGCACCCTGGCACACCATCACCCCTCTCCACCCAGATCCTATCGCCCGCCCGCAGACCTTATACCCTTCCCAGAAATTCCCAGGCACCACCATAGCCCAACCTCACCCCTCCTCCCCCACACACACACGCACGCACACACTCCAGCTTCTTCGGATTCGTGCTTTATATGTGGTTGAGTATTTAATGTTTGCTCTTAACGCTCCATGTAACTTTCAAGAGGCGAGCTGCAGTGTGTTTGTGTGTTTGTGTGTGTGTGTGTGTGTGTGTGTGTGTGTGTGTGTGTGTGTGTGTGTGTGTGTGTGTGTGTGTGTGTGTGTGTGTGTGTTTGCGTGTGTGTGTGTGGTTAAGTTTGTAAGAAAGAAAAAAAATGATATGTATGTATGATCATGAAAAAAAATAACCATAATAACAATGGACTAATCCACGAAATGCATCTCAGGAGATTAATAGCTGCTGATTAATTTTATGCGATTATGCGTTGGAGTTTATGTGGGTTAAGTGTGTGTGTGAGTGTATGTGAGTGTGTGTGAGTGTGTGAGTGTGTGAGTTTTGGGGGGTAGGGTCTGGGTGAATGGGTGGGCGGAACTCAGTAGTCAGGGGAATGAGATTTAAAGAGCGAGAGAGGAATGAATGGGAACTAATTGGAGAATGGATAGATTAGGGAAAGATTAAGATGTAGTGGTTAGAGACAAGGAACTATAATGAGTGAAGTGTGAGTGAAATAGTACGGATAAGGACGAAGGATAGGTAACAAGGGAAGGTTGAAGAGAGGTGAATATACATAAGTACATACTGTATATGATAACAACAACAACAACAAGTTAAGGAAATAAAAGTAAACAATTCATCACCAACAAAACATCCATTTCTGACACTGACTTGACGAAAACAATAGAAAACAATAATTCATCTGAAACTAAACTGCAATACATTAACCTCTGATCCCCACCTGTCGACATGCATTTACCACGTCAATGTTTATCAACAACCTCGTGTGTTTAAAGACGCAGCCAAGAGCAATAAGTCATCCTCACCAATCTAGTGCAAATAATAGTCACGCTACCCACCACCTCACACTGCTGTTGCCTCTATACACACTTATGAGTAAAGCAAAACTTAGTCTATATAAAAGAGGAGGAACAAGAACTAAAATGTGAAAAATATAGATAAAAAAAATATATACCTGTATCGGTTTTCCCATTTCACATGACAAAAATAATCCCCACGTGATGGTAGAACTTAGAAAAAACTTCACTCTTCTCTCTGGTCTCTTTTCAATTCACCGCTTCGCTTGCACACAGTTCCACCACCACCACCACCACCACCACCACCACCACTTCTTTCCTTCCTTCTACAACGCAGTACTTCCTCTTCTTCCTCCTCCTCTTTTTTCACATGTAAGGGAGGCTGGCAGAGGGTTTCTTTAAAAGTACCTACACCTCTTTTTTTTCTCTCTCTCGCTGCGCACACTCCATACACTACAACCCAATTTTCTTTCCTTCCTAACTTCCGTCGAGTCACATAACCACCATCTCCTCCTCTTCCTCGTGCCCATCGTCTTCTTCCTCCACACAAGCACTGTGCCAACTAGCCCATCCTATTTGCTCTCTCTCTCTCTCTCTCTCTCTCTCTCTCTCTCTCTCTCTCTCTCTCTCTCTCTCTCTCTCTCTCTCTCTCTCTCTCTCTCTCTCTCTCTCTCTCGCTACCTACTCACAAAAGTTTCAAAGGAATACACTATTGATGCCTCACCTTTCAACCCCTTCAGCTTTTCTTTCCTTTCACCTTTTATATAATGATGAACAACAAAATCATATTCTCCATGTTTCCATCTGTCTGTTTATGTGTCTGCCTGGCTGTATCTCTCTCTTTCTTTTTCTTTCTCACTCTCAACGAAAAAACGCAGTCACACAAAGAAATTTCAAAAAGAAAACAAGACTACACCGCTTGTTTTTACAGTGTTTTCTGTCCTACTTCCTCCCCGATGAGAAGTTACAGCAGTGGAAGGAGAGAGAGAGAGAGGACGGGAGAGGGGAGGGAGGAGGGAAGAACAGAAAATGAAAGAGATATAGAGAGGTAGCGTAGGAAGGCAGCGTAGGTGGGATGTAAAATGTGTGTGTGGATGGGAAAGAAAAAGGGAAAAAAAATAGAGAAAAAGTTAAGGGTGTTCGCTGAAAGAAGGATAAGATATTTACCCACTCATATTACACCAAAGAAAACACAAAAAACATAAGTGACATTCAGGTAACGATCAATAAGACAACAAAAATAGGCACGTTACCTGGACAACGAAAAGTATCTCACATTGAGCTGCTAAACTATAAACAAACAAATCCTTAAGTAAAACAAAGTAAGAAGCACCCACACACGAGAGAAAGAGTGATAAAGAACAAGAGAAAGAGAGACAGAAAGAAAGAAAAACATCTAGGTAAATCTTAAATCCTTAACAAATCCGTCACACACCTTCAGATCCCTCAACTTTACATCACTTTGAAGACTACATATTTGAGGCGATAGAGATCTTCCACGATAACCTTCCCTAATCTTGTATCTTTCCTTCCTGCCTCTTCCCTTCTAACCAAACCCTATCCTCTCTCACTTTTTCCTTTCCTTTCACTCAACCTCGTTTACCTAACCTCCTTATTCCGCCATCCCATCCCACCTGGCAGGGGTCACCCACCCTAGACTTCCGTCGCTCCAGATATAGCGATAAAAAATGACGACAGGGTAATTGCCATATTAAGAAGTGCCGCGGAAGCTCGTCCTCACAGAATACTTCTTAATTACACTCTATTTACGTCGAGAGGAGGAAAAGAGGCATTGGAGAGAAGCTTTCATAAATGGGTGGCTTAGAATATGATGTGGTGATGAGGGAGTGAGGTCTTGGAGTTGTGGTAGTGGTGGTGGTGGTGGTGTCGTACAGGAGTGTGGACGGGTGTGGGAGGGAGGAAAGGAAAGAGGTTAAATATAGAGTACTCAGCTGAATATTCTTATCTACACAAAAGATCGAGACTTATGGGGAATTAATGACATGGAAATGGTATGTGTGTGTGTGTGTGTGTGTGTGTGTGTGTGTGTGTGTGTGTGTGTGTGTGTGTGTGTGTGTGTGTGTGTGTGTGCAATAATAGTGTTATCTTAATATAGATCAGTCTGTTTGTCTGCCTGCCTCTCACCAATACTCTCTCTCTCTCTTATTGAAATCCCAATGCTCGTTTTTCCCCGTACTCTCAGCATCTTCCTTAACATCCTCCTGCTCCTCCTCCTCCTTTTCCTCCACCCTAACGTGTTCCGAGTCCTTCCGTCTCTTCCCCCACGTCAGCGACACAAAGGCGGCAGCAGCAACGGCGGCGGGCTCTTCCCCCTTCCCTTCATCCTAGTTCTCCTTTCTTCCTTTTACTTGTCCTTTTCCTTTTTCCTTCTTGCATTTTTTTTTTCTCTCAAGAAGCAGAAAGTTCTTCAAGCAATGCGAGAACTACGAGATCCTGCACTTCATTCCTCCAGGGGATCTCTCTCTCTCTCTCTCTCTCTCTCTCTCTCTCTCTCTCTCTCTCTCTCTCTCTCTCTCTCTCTCTCTCTCTCTCTCTCTCTCTCTCTCTCTCTCTCTCTCTCTCTCTCTCTCTCTCTCGTCATTTAACATGCCTTTAGTGCGGTTCCAATTTCAGGTGTTTTGTTCGACTTCGTTTGACATTTTCTCGAGTCGAAACCCGAAAATGTCAGGAATCGTTAAGAATTTACAGAGCTTCAATAATGTTCTTGTGGTAGACATGCAAGGATAGTTGCGGTTGTGGTTGCGGTTGCGGTTGGCTGGAATATGTTATACAACAGACTGATTGGTTGATTACTTGCTTCATTGATTTATTGATTGTTAAATATATATATGTTGTAGTGGTGAATGCGCAATATTTTGTTAAGGTACAAAACATCACTCACTACAAGAACATGTCACTATTCTTGAGTACGTCTTGTTTGTTGCTCTCCTCAAGGCTAAGCATTGCCACTTTGCACCTTAATCGATTTCTCAAGTAAGAATCCATGCACGTTGGCAACATCGCAATTTGTTTTTTTCTTCCCAAACTATACGTACAAAGAAAATCGCACTGCATCACTGTAAGGGTTTAACTCCTTCGTCTAGTTATCCACTGAACCAACAAAGACTGACTTCCACATTCACCTCCAAACACTAGCAGCTGACACGCAAAAAAACACTTCAGTCTATCATCCAATTAGCTATGGACTCCTCCTCCACCAACCACAAAAAAACGAACCACGGAATATGGTTGAACAGAGAAAATAGAATGCTGAGTTTACACAGCATAACAGACGTTGAAAAAGAAAACGATGAGAGAAAATTTTCAGCGGGTATAAACACCAAGCTTCTATTATTTTTCTCCCTCCCACATGATCCTCCCCTCCCCCCTCCTCTGGCCCAGCCGCGAGGTCCGAAAAGTTCTAATTGGTTGTAATTAACGGAATGAAAGTACGTTCCCCAATGGCGGTCAAGGGAGGTCAAGGGGTCAAGTGTTATGGAATCGTTGCCCATTTGGCTGGAAAGAAATTACAAATGTCTCATGGTTCTGCTGGTTTTGTGTCCTTTATTTGAGGTGGTGTTGATGGAACCTTCCCTTAATGGCGTGATCGTTTGAACCTTGTCCTGAACCTTACATACACTTTAGCAAAACTAACTAAACTGTTATTTTTTTCTACCAAACCCAATTAATGCTGTAATAAAAGAGCTTAACATAATTTCATATAATCAAAACGAGGATTATCTTCAGAAAGAAAACTAGTTAACATCTATTGACCCTTCTGTATATTATATCTAATCTATTTTATGTTAATTGTAAGTTCCTTGTTGCTATTTATTCCAATTTTGAATGCACATTAAATAAGTTTCAGCATAAAGAGCACTGATACCAAGCCTCTTACATGGATCATTGACAGCTGTGTGACGTGCAGCTGGAAGGAAACTAATTCAGGCGACAGGAGTGAAAAAAAAAGTTTAAAAAATGTGCGTGTATTACCTGAGCTAAAGATAAGGAGATTACACATTATCTAGGGAAAATAAACGTTTGTTGCAGGAAATAAATGTGACATAATCAAGGCAAATGAAAAGAAACAAAAAGAAAGTTGGGAACCTCATTAAATTTAGAAGCAGAAGAGGGAAAAAGATCACCCAGCAAGTTATGAAGGTGGCGGAAAAAATAAGCGAGACATGATAAACTGAACGGATATAAGTAGAGTCACCCCGTTGCGTCCTAGTTTCCTGCTTGATGAGGCGAATTATGATGCGGAAGAGCAATTTATGAGGGACGTGGCTACCCTGGCAAGACTTTAATGGTGTGTGATTCCCTGTGTGATCCATATAACTCCCCTTAATTGCATCATTTGATCTGGTAAACACGGAAGGTTCTGTTGAATGTATTGGTAATGATTACGAGAAACGCTTATGGCGGTAACGAACCAAAAAAAATTCAAAGTTTTCTGATTTTTTTATTCATTTTGTTCATCTCTCTCTCTCTCTCTCTCTCTCTCTCTCTCTCTCTCTCTCTCTCTCTCTCTCTCCCCCTCTCTCTCTCTCTCAGTGGCCACGCCTACTCCCAGATACTCTGTACGTAATTCCAATTTACATGCAGAGTACGGAGCCGCCTCGCCCGTGTTAAATTCGAAGCGTAAACGTGTAGGTTGTAGGTTTTCATTGCTTGGAAAAGAATTTGATACCATCCGTTTTTTTTTTTTTTCTTACTCTCTTTTCCCCGTTGTGTCTGCGAATTGGTGTGTGTGTGTGTGTGTGTGTGTGTGTGTGTGTGTGTGTGTGTGTGTGTGTGTGTGTGTGTGTGTGTGTGTTTATTTGTGTGTGTGTGTGTGTGTGTTTATTTGTGTGTGTGTGTGGTGGGGGGGGGGGGGGGGATTGATAAATGTGTGAGCTTGGTGGGTGGCTGGTTGTATGGGTGTCACTGTGTGCGTGTGTGTGTGTGCGCGAGTTTGTTTGATTTTGTTTGATTTCCTTGTTCCAGTGAGATGTCTAAATTGGAGTGTTGTGTGTGTGTGTGTGTGTGTGTGTGTGTGTGTGTGTGTGTGTGTGTGTGTGTGTGGGTGTGTGTGTGTGTGTGTGTGTGTTTTTGTGTGTGTAGGAGTATTCTATCTTGTGTTCTTGATATATTTGGTACACCAAGAGGAGGCTAATGACTACACATAATAAATAAGTATCTTAACAATGTAAAAACACCTGTTCAGTCATTCTGGGGAGAGCCAATCAAGTCTACTAGTTAGCGAACCTTATTGTTAGGTTATTTACCAAAATAGATACAGATATATAGATAGATAGAGAAAGAAAGAAAGAAAGAGAAAGAGAAAGAGAGAGAGAGAGAGGGAAGGAAAAAAAAAAAAGAGGTGAGAGTCATTCTATTTAATTACACCGCTACACACAGTGATTGATGAGTAATTTGGGAGAAGAGAAATAAAGAAAAGTTGTTGTTTCTCTCTCTCTCTCTCTCTCTCTCTCTCTCTCTCTCTCTCTCTCTCTCTCTCTCTCTCTTCATCCCCTCATGATTAGTTTTACCATGAACTTTCATGTCTCCACGGTGGCATCAAAGTCAAGGGAACATTATTGATAGCGACTAACACCACCACCAACAATAGCTCAGCCCAACACAGTGTTTGTACAGTATCCTTCCAAGAACTATCAATATAAGGTAAAACACACACTCAGACACATACACACACACACACACACACACATACACACACACACTAACACGTGACGTCAGCAGGATGTAGACAAGACGTATTTTATGCACACTATCCACAATTATTTCTTACAACAACATTAATTTTTCATTCTTCCGACATTCCGTGTGTTTGCTGATCAGTCGTGTTCGCGGATAGAAATAAAATATGGAAATCCACCTCACGCTCCTTGTGCACTAATGTAACGTGCCAGCGACCAGTAGATTTGCATTCGTGTAGGTAAAAGAAACGACCTGGTCATACATATTTGATTACGGACACAGAAACGTACTACAGCTTCCCTAGCCTACGAAAACAAATGCGTTCTAGGATAGATATGTTGGGCTATGTTAGATGAGAGAGGATGACTGTACACGTTAAGGTAAGGTTAAACTAGATGAGATGGTGTCAAATTCAAGTAAATTCTGTGTTAATAAAGGACAAAAGAAAGAAAAATATATCTATGGAAGTTATATGTTTGTGTTTGCTGTTGTGTGTATGTTCGTGTCAGGTGCACACACAGTAATCCCCTTTTGTGTGGATGTTCACATAATGGACAGGTGTGTGAGGGAAGGGAGGGATAGGTGTTAGGTGTGGTCAGGGGAGGGACGTGAGGAGGGATTACAACACTGTCCCTTTCACTTGTTTTCGCCTCGTGTAAACAGAGACATCCATCACTACACTCAGACCTTCAATGGAATGCGATGAACAAACATACTTCCTGCTGCTATTATGTCCGTCCTCCTCTTCCACCTCCTTCTTCTATTCCTCCTCCTCCTCCTCCTCCTCCTCCTCCTCCTTTTTTTCATTATTATTTATTTTTATCATTAATATTTATTTTTATCATTAATATTTATTTTTATCATTAATATTTATTTTTATCATTAATATTTATTTTTATCATTAATATTTATTTTTATCATTAATATTTATTTTTATCATTAATAGTAGTGGTAGCAGTAGTGGTAGTGACAGTCTGGTCTTGGTTGGCCTTCCTTTCCCTGCCAGCCATGGCTGGGGAGAGAAGCCTTCACCCTTACTATCCTGTATCCTTCACTCTAGACTAGATAGTGTACTCACAAACAGCCTCGTTAGGGCCAGCAGGCCTGTTGCTGTTTGTTCTTCCTATGTGTTCCTATGTGTTCCTCCTCCTCCTCCTCCTCCTCTACTTCCGCTTCCTTCTCGTCCTTGTTATTCTCTCTTTCTCCTCATTCTCCTTTCTCCTGCTTTTGTTGTTGTTTTTGAAGCTGTATCTTTTTTTATTTAAATTTTTTTCCATTTTTTAACTTTTCCTTCATTTTTTTTTTCATTTTTTTCTTTAATTGTTCAACACTACCATTGTTTTCTTTTTGTTTATCTTGTAACCTACTGTTTGGCTTCCTCTGTATAATTGCAACAAATCTACAGCAGTTCATATGTAGAATTGCTCATTAGAACAACTTATTCTGCAACCTGAAATGAATTCGATATTCTATATTTACCTTAATTCATGCCTCTTCTCATTCTAAGTTAAGGCAACAGGCATCTCACAGTTTCCTCCGTCCCTCCCTTTATCTTACTCTCACTAATTCCTTATCTCCATGCCTTCCTCCCTCTTTGTTGCTCTTCCTCTCCCTGCTCTGAACACATCAATCAAGACCGTTAAAATTCGTCTGTTTGTTATTAAGATTAGAGGATGGAACTCAGCTCACGGTCACTGCTTACCTTAAGAGTCGAGGAAGAAGAGGAAGCTTTATTCTCTTCAAGTCTCGCTCATAATAAGTCATTGATTATTATATTAGAAAAGTGCAAAATACATCGGTGACTAGGATGTTATGGAGCTCTCTCTCTCTCTCTCTCTCTCTCTCTCTCTCTCTCTCTCTCTCTCTCTCTCTCTCTCTCTCTCTCTCTCTCTCTCTCTCTCTCTCTCTCTCCACTTCCTTCAAGTAATTTATCACTCCCAAACATTCCTTCTCCCCTCTTCTATCCCTCCTTCCTCCCTTCCCTTAACCTATTCCATCCAATCCTTGCACAGCGTCTGACTATAAGTTTTCCCAAGAGATGGCGCTGCCTACCACTTGCCTTCCTGACGTGTGTTCCTCATTGTGTATGCGCGCTGAGCTAATCTTCAACGGGGAAGCTCTTTGATCAATGGATCCCTTAAACCCGGTGTCTTCCAAGGCCAAGATTTTTAAGTCTCGGGACATTGATAAATTCTTGGTCGACACGTGATGGACGACGCCCCATTATACACAAGAGGAAACGAAAAAAAGAAGATAGGATACAAGAATAAGACGATTCTTTCTCCTCATGAATTTTTTAAAGGGTTGTGTCGGTTAGACTTGATTTTGTGTGTGTGTGTGTGTGTGTGTGTGTGTGTGTGTGTGTGTGTGTGTGTGTGTGTGTGTGTGTGTGTGTGTGTGTGTGTGTGTACGCAAAATGTAGTGCCAGTGTTCATTCAACTCATCCCTGAAGTGAGTAACATTAAAAAATTGAGCAAAAAAATTGTTAAACGAAATTAGTTTGCTAATTAAATATCCACAAAATTTATGACCATTAAATTCCTCCATGTAGAAGCAATTGTCATTTTGTCCAATTTTGCCTTTCAGCACAGAAGTAACGAAAATATAATTACTTAGGCTAAAATTTTGTTCATGCAAATGCTCCAGAAATTAATTGGTCAGCAAATATATGATCTATATAAATTTTCGAAACATTGCAAGATTGTTCCACCGACCGTTTGTATACAATATCACGTTGCATTTTATCCTAATTGTCCAAACTTATAAACTTTTAAAACTTATAATAAAGCTACTTTGTTATCTCTGATTTTTTTTTTTGTATTACGTTTTCTTGTACTAAATGTAGCTTCACTAATACCTTGACCAAATACCTCGACATCAACGTAATATTATGTACTGATAAATTATGGTTACTTCCTGTTTTCTTCCATAACCACATTAACTTCCATATCTTCCTTTTTTTCCTTATCTCTCTCTCTCCTTTCTTCCTTCCTTCCTTCCAACCAGTTCTTGTTCATCCTTACCGGAGCGATTCCAATTCCACTCGTGCCTGGAATCCTCCTATCTCGCCTTCATGTCTCCTTCTTCCTCTTCCACCTCCATTTCTCCTCCACATCCTCTTCCTCCTCCTCCTCCTCCTCCACCTCCTCTACTCTCCTACCTCTTCCGCCATCCATCTTACTTCTTCCCTGGCGACCCATCTTCCCCATCACTGTTGGGAGATGGGGGCTGGAGAGTAATAAATCCCTATCACACACACACACACACACACACACACACACACACACACACACACACACACACACGGTTACTTACATAATACAGCAAAACACAAGCGAACGAGAGAGAGAGAGAGAGAGAGAGAGAGAGAGAGAGAGAGAGAGAGAGAGAGAGAGAGAGAGAGAGAGAGAGAGAGAGAGAGAACATATGTGGATGAAGATAATGCAGTAGCAAGGGGAAGAGAGACACGAAGCGGAAAATAAAAATACGTTGAACAGGAAGAAGAAGGGGAAGGTGAGGATATGAGGCTCGGGGATGTGTTAGTGTTAGGGGGAATGTGCTATCAGAAACACCTGCCACACCATGAATGAACCATAATAACACCTGCAGGGAGGCTGAGCGTCTTCCTTTCACTCGTGTCTTCATTTTTTTTCACTGGCACATTTTGTCTCAAGGTCATTAAGCAAGCGAACTTTTGACATGCTTACCAAAAGTGGAGAGGGAGGTAGGGTAAGTAATTAATGGAAGCATCCTGCGGCGATTAATCTTGAAAACATTCCACTAAAGAAAATGAAGCAAGAACTTACAAGAATATTCAACAAAACAATAACGCACTTCACCAACTTTAATAATTTGCGCAGGAGTCAGAGCGCCTTAATGAAATATTTACGCAATATATATTCGTAAGTGAAAAGATTCCCTACGCAACGACACGCAACAAGCTCATAGTTGTTTCGTCACAGTCGTTACCTAATATGTTTGTGTCATGTTATTATAAAACAAAAACTAGACTATATGAAACCCGCTTCTTTATATACCAGTAAAAAACAAACAAGCAACAAGCAGAAGCATAGGAGGTGGATCGATGGAGATTTACAAAGGGATTCAAGCTCTATTAAGTGATCAGAACCTCCTATAGCAGCTAGATCCTCCTCCGAGCTTCTATATACCCTTAGGCTTGAGGAAGGAGATAGGCATAGGGTAGTGAAGGAGGTTAAGGGATTGTCTGCAATATATTTTGCCTACGTCAGAAAAGAAGGAGTAAGAAAAAGATGAATAGAGAGAGAGAATAAGACATCTAGTTAAATGTTACGTAATCTAACACGACCATTGCCTATCAATTTAATTTTGCTTATGTGTCTGTCTGTATGTGTATATTTATGTGTGTTTACGAGCGTGTGTGGCTAATAATAATGTGTCGTTTCATTCTCCTCGGCTCTTGATTGGCAGCATTTGGTTCAATTTATGATCTTCCTTTCCTTGGCTAGTGAAAACATTTGATGTGGTTGAGTGTGTACCTCTATTCACATTGCGTCAAAACATGTGTCCCTGTGGTTATCTCTCCCAATAGATGTGGAAACTATTTTTACCGTAATTCGAATACTCTCACCATTAACATTCCCCAAATGCCACAAGTATAAGTGTATCCATTCACAACAAACAAAACGTATATTAAATCTAAATACAAACTGGCAATTAGTTCCAAAACGATAATACACAATCATGACACTTAAAACTGGAAAGCTTTACAAATTCAATGAAGAATCCCAGCTCGGCTCTGGAGTCCTGAATGAGTTACGTGCTGCACGTGCTGATGGAGTATTAAGTGCAACAACTGGAAATAATACATGAAAATATAAATTGCACAGAAGCACTAATGCATTACAGATATTCACTCCTGTCCCTCATGCTTACTATTACCTTTCAAATATTAGTCGGTGATTTATGTGTGTCTATGTGTGGTTACTTACGTGTGTACCTATCATGTATTAAAATCCCATTATACTGTATAAGATATTCAGATTAACTTAATGAATAATCGCTTTCCTTTCGATGAGTGTTAGTTGTTGCCGTGATGCATAACTACCTTCCCCTTATTGGACGAGGGAAATGCATTTATTATCTATTATTCACCAAGTTCATCAAAAAACCACTGTGTCTATATGTTTGTACGTGTCTGTAAGACCTCTTATGTAAAGGCACTTGTACCACACACCGTCGTGAGGGGAAACAAAATGGAAGAGAGTTTTTGTGCTAAGAGTGAAGAGAAATATAGCTCGACAGTCTCACCACTACCACCACCACCACCACCACCACCACCACCACCACCACCATCACCACATAAACAAACAACTCAACAAACAACAAAAAACAACACAACCCTGAAAAGGCAACTCACAATAACAACATAATAAAAGAGCAATGAGGGACTAGCACCAGCAAATGGACAAATAAATACGTAAATGGAAATTCTTCATCCGTCCATTTTTTTTTCTCTCTCTCTCTCTCTCTCTCTCTCTCTCTCTCTCTCTCTCTCTCTCTCTCTCTCTCTCTCGTTTCTTTATCTCTGAAACACGCACACATCCTTACACACGCACACACAGCTCTATCTTGTTACGAAATTTCTTGTTTTAAGTAACTGTTAAAGATTCTTATTCGATAAAACAAACTGTAGCACATAAAATTTTGAACTCAAGAAACCTAATAATAAAAAGTCTTCGCCGAAAATAATTCCTATATAAAAAGTTCACCACGTACTTAATATATGAAACAATCATACTTTGATTTTATTTTGCTTTCCAGTAACAGTTTTCAATATGTAAACTTTATTCAAAACACAAGGTTACTTTCAGCATCTAACTTTTTTTTTCACTCTAACAACTTTCATCAGCACGTAAATTATGCCTCAGTACGTGCCTGCATTTTAACCGACACCCGTGCACCGACACCGACACCAGGATGAGTGGGCCGAACTCAACCATGCTGCGCTATTGATCCTACACTTGACGCCTCCTGCCGCAGAGCCAACAACAGGTGGACCTGAACCTAGGCACACAAAACACCAACCCAGAATTAGGTCATGAACATTAAACAAAGATGAAAGCAGGTGATCAAGAAAAGAAAAAAAAAGCTCAGTGTGAACATTAGTAGATGAGAATAATAATTAAATTAAATATGTATTATACTCGTACGTTGGAGTAGTATTAGTAGTAGCTATTTAATGGTAGTGACTAAAATTAGTGTCCTTCAGGGATGACAAGAATATAGAATTTCACTGGCATTTATATAATATTCTCTCAAAGTTAGACGGAAAAATGTTAAAATGGAGAAAATTCAAGGATCCTGCTGAAATTAGGAATTATATAATTCAATATTCAGTTGTGGTGTTTTTTTCTCTCTTCCTATCATTCTTTCCAAGTAAGAATTCAGGTGCGCCTATATAAATGTATGCATTCTTTAATGTGGGTGTGTATGTGTGTGTGTGTGTGTGTGTGTGTGTGTGTGTGTGTGTGTGTGTGTGTGTGTGTGTGTGTGTGTGTGTGTGTGTGTGTGTCTGTGAAAGCTTTCCCGAGTCTAGTCGTTTATATGCTAAAATGTCATAATGTCGCCAGACAGTCGCCGCCCAAACGTCCGGGTTAATGTGGTTCGCAGTGAGGAGCTGAAACACTGCACAGTACGAGACAGTACCACAGTAACGCCACAGCATCACAGGCAGCACCACACTAACGCCAAACCATTAAATGCGACACTACACACACTCGCTACAGCACTAGAAAGCACAATAATCACGCCATAGCACCACAACACAACACCACAACACCACAACACTATAGCACCAAACATAACAATGCTCCACAATGCTACAATATCACCAACACTCTATCACAAGCCTGACAGCATAACACAGCAACACCTTCAAAATCATGACCAACAGCAGCACACCCACATATATACAACAACAAAGCAACCATTGTAGTAACATAGCATAACAAGCACCAAAAAAGTATATCTAAACATCTATAAATATAACACACAACACCACAAACCTTCATAGCAGCAGAACATAACACCATCCATGGATCAAACTAATATCACCACATAAACTAAAAAGAAATCAATGCAGTGCTCCCTACAGCATGATGACCACCACAATCACCACCATCAGCTATAATCACCATCACCACCACCACCACGATCGCATAATCTCCAGTAGTATTAGCATTGCCGAACCTTTTCCTGACTACCATTACAATATTCTGCTGCCAATAACATAATCAAAGTAAAAATTTTAATTGACAGAGACACTGCCATTCCAGTAGCACAACCACTACACCCACTATCTCCACCACTACAATAACTATTCACACTTAAATTACCACAATAGCACCACCAGGTCAAGACAGGGAACACTAACGCAGGAATCACCACCATCACACTCACAAATAAAAGCACTATTGATTTACAGTATATCATTAATTAACTCCAACGCATATCACCTACATACAGTTCAAAGATTTTAAGTTAATTGATATTAATGTTGAGGCTAGTACAAACAGCCACTCCAATTTCGGGCATAAAGTAACGTAAACCATCAAAATACCACTAAAAAGAGAGGTATAACGACTATCAAAAAGCAACCAAGACAAGCAGCAAAGGAACCAATCGAGCGTCAACGGATGGATGAGGGAATTCATGACATTAAGTCAGGCGAGTGAAAAGAACATGGAGAGGCTGATTCTCTTTCTCTCTCTCTCTCTCTCTCTCTCTCTCTCTCTCTCTCTCTCTCTCTCTCTCTCTCTCTCTCTCTCTCTCTCTCTCTCTCTCTCTCTCTCTCCCTGGACTTGGTATGAGATGAGAGATCAAAAGAGATTTGCTGCTGAAAAAGAGAGACCGTTCCACCCACTCTGCTCCGGAAACATCATTCCGAAACATTTATCACAACGCTGAAACTCTACGCGCTTGACCAACCGAGTTTCATTACTTTACTAAAATGAAGCAGAATAGTACATGAAATTTCAGGCCATCGTATGACATGTCTAAATAGAGAGGAGACAATGTCCACTTGTTGCATGTATATCAGTTACGTTGACACTGATGTAGTAATAGTGATTACATAAGATTAAAAAAAACATTGCATAATTTATGCACTTACAGTTGGAAAATGGCAGACCACCCACTGCATTTGCAGGCTGAATTGGGACTGAAAAGAATAAAAAGAGAGTAAATACATTG
The DNA here is from genome assembly GCA_029783475.1 of Metacarcinus magister. Taxonomy (NCBI): domain Eukaryota; kingdom Metazoa; phylum Arthropoda; class Malacostraca; order Decapoda; family Cancridae; genus Metacarcinus; species Metacarcinus magister. The sequence goes on along the minus strand of JAPQNM010000006.1, from coordinate 15,222,886 downwards.
CATTACTAGAAATATACTAATAACATATAAAAAATGAGTGTACAACATATAATCTATTTTGCAAATATTCTTACAACACACTCACTCTTATATAGAGACTAGCAAACAAGGACATTCCTACAACTTCTTACTTTATCTATAGACTGAATTTCTAAAGACCTCTGTTCCCTGTTATGAGCGATGGCACCCTCGTACGAGTCACTGTAGCCTCACAACAGACATATGAAGTGTACAGAAATTATACGCAAGATAACAGTTGCGATAAATCTTTCAAAATAGTAACATATTATGCCATAAAGCAATAGCTATTTTCATTGTAAGCTGTATGAATCTCTCTCTCTCTCTCTCTCTCTCTCTCTCTCTCTCTCTCTCTCTCTCTCTCTCTCTCTCTCTCTCTCTCTCTCTCTCTCTCTCTCTCTCTCTCTCCACATCCACACACACACACACATCTGGGCAGGCAATCAAAACCGGAGCTCCGTCAACAATTAAGCAAGTGCAGCGTCACGCCAGGATCCACCGACGGGCCATTCAACATGCAAATTGTCCTCCATCAAAACGAAACGGTGTCGCTCAGTCTGTGCGACTCACGACGGTGCACGACCATACGAGACGTCCGTGAGAGAGAGAGAGAGAGAGAGAGAGAGAGAGAGAGAGAGAGAGAGAGAGAGAGAGAGAGAGAGAGAGAGAGAGAGAGAGAGAGAGAGAGAGAGAGTACTTCTAGAACATAAAAGGAGCCCAAAGAATGAATATAATAAATAGAATCCCAGAGAAATAAATAGGGAGGAAAAAATCAACATAATATCATAAATATAAATATACATAAGCAATAAAATAAATAAATGAGAACAGTTTCTATGGTATCAGATCTATTAAAATGACTTCCAGATGTGGAGGAAAAAATATGATAGCTTTCTATTTTCCATGACAAAGGTGGAGAAAGGGTTCGTCTCTCCTTAACGCTCCAAGGAATCTGAAAAACGTAAGGCAGTAAGATTATCGTCCTATCTCGCTATTCAAAGGAGGAGGAGGAGGAGGAGGAGAAGGAGGAGGAGGAGGAAGAGGGGGAGGAGGAGTAGAAGGAAGACTATGAGGACGATGAGTACGATAGAGAAATAGGGAAAAGAAGGACTAGAAGGTTGAAAACGAAGAGAACGAGAACAAGAATAACGAATGGACAAGAGAAAGATCGGTAAAAAGAAGGGAGGAAAATAAAGATAAGGACGGAGAAGTAGTAGCGGAAGCATAGGGAGAGAGATAAAAGTGGGAGAGAAGAGGGAGGTATAACTTAGTAGTCACATGCGTTACCCCATCGACGGAAGGAGAGAAGAGAAGGAAGGTAATGGTGGAGGAAAAATGAAGTGTCAGATTGTCAGATGGTGATGATAGAACAGGTGTCAAGCGGAGGAACTTGACTGTAAAGGAAGACACAAGGTTGAATGTGATGAGATGCAATGATGGGATGTTATGGTACGCAAGTGGAATGCAAAATATATGATGTACTAATATTTACGGTGATGTGAGATGTTAATTTGATTACCTCCATCTTAACTATCATAATTAAAGACTGAGAGAAAGACGGCTGAGTAAAATATTGTAAGTAGCTGACCAGATCACATATAAAGATTAACATTTTAACAGACAATATGTACTTCTCTATTTCTTGAGAATAAGGAAATGACCTATTTTTTTCTTTTTTGGTTTCATGTTTTTTTTTGTGTGTGTGTGTGTGTGTGTGTGTGTGATTGTGGTGGTGGTGGTGGTGGTGGTGGGGGTTAATGTAAGACAATGAGATCCGATCAGATTATTATTTTTGATCAGTGTGCATTAATTCTGATTATTCTGTTTAATTGTGTTATTCCTACCATCAAGAAAGTCATTAATATGCTGCCTGTCAAGTATGCTCTTCACTAGAACGCTCTCCTTCAAGGTAATGAGTTACACTGCACCAGCCGGAGGAGAGGAAGTGAGCCATGGATGACACACGCGTTAGGATGGCAACGACGAGGAAATGGGTGATTAGAGGGTCGAATGGAGATTGGGAAAGATGATGGAACAAAGGAAGGCAGGAAAGCGATAAAGATAAAGTTTGAAGGAAATTGCTAAAACTTATAGATACAACCAAAGGAAAAAAAGGGGGAAAAGGATGTAAACTAAAAAGGAAATACATTGAAATTAACTAACATTTAAGATTTCCATCAGTCCAGGAAAACAAAGCCTGTCCATAGCACCAACGCCAAAAAAAAACAAAAAAAACATCCATCTTGCTAACACCTTATCCATCCTAACACGAAAATGGCTACTTCGGCAAGAGAAAGATGCATCAGACGGCCCACAAACCTAAATCATATTACCATTTATAATTTACCATCAAAAGTGAATAGGCAAATGTTCCTGCAGTTAATGATCCTCGAAATGTCCCAAACCAGCAGGAAATGACAGGGATGAGAGCGACTGAAAGTGACAGGGTGACGTTGAATGGCGATGAGAAAATAGAGGGCTGAGATAGGATTGGGAGCTGGTAAGGAAGGACGCGAGGGAAGGTGCGAGGATCAAGGGAAGGTGTTTTTAGGCTGATGGATGTTCTTGCTAGCCCATAAAAGCTGCCTCCTGTGGTTTGCTTTCCTGCACTGACGGAATATGAATAAACAGAAAATTATGGTCAGCAAAACATATCTTTCACACAGCAGGAATACCTGGCAGCAGGTACTCACTTGCTTCTTTTCTATTTTCATCATTATTATTGTTATTATTAGTACTAGTAATAAATAATAGTATTTTTAGTGGTAGCAGTGGTCGTAAAATTATTATTATTATTATTATTATTATTAATATTATGTATGTGTTTGGTCACCGGACAAAATTCGCTTAAAACAACTAAACATAAAATACATGGAAGGAAGAGACAAAGGCAGTACAGACAATCCAGAATTCATAAATTAGGAAAAATAAGGGAGAGAGGAAACTCATTATATCTTACAATGCAAATACTAGAATAGTGCAATTAGCTTAGCGAGCAAAATCATTTGAAAGAAAATAGAAGCTGAAAAGTTATAACAGCGCAAAAAGGACAATGGTTAAAAACATGGAGAGTAGAGAAGAAAATACATAAGATGCTTTAGTGCAGAACTTCATGCATATTGAAAAGTCATTTACAAGTCTCTCCCCACATCCATTTTCAGTTTAGATACAAAGCATCTTACAGTGAAAATCTAACGGAAGTCTCTCTCTCTCTCACTCTCTCACTCTCTCTCTCTCTCTCCTCTCTCTCTCTCTCCTCTCTCTCTCTCTCTCTTTCATCATCATCAAACACAAAAATACATATATATCTGCAGACCTAGAAAGCTATAACAGAAACAAGAGATCAAGGACAAAGCAGTAAGAGTATTGCAGTGAGGATGGACTTACTGGTATATTTTTCTCCGTGGCTTCCCTTCTCTTGCCCCTCACCTGATCTACTGTCACATAACACACTTTTACCAGGATTCTTTACTCACAAACAACGACTTCCCGAAACTTTACCACCAACCAACGAGGAGGATACACTGTCAATGCAAAAGAGAGAGAGAGAGAGAGAGAGAGAGAGAGAGAGAGAGAGAGAGAGAGAGAGAGAGAGAGAGAGAGAGAGAGAGAGAGAGAGAGAGAGAGAGAGAGAGAGAGAGAGAGAGAGAGAGAGAGAGAATTTCTAAGCAATTTCCATCACTTGAAAAATTTATGAATAGGTAAATGAATAATTAAAATTGAGAAGATCACAGTAATGCTAATGTTTATTTTTTTATAGTAGTGGTGGTGATGGTGGTGGCAATGGTGATGGTGGTGGCGGTGGTGGTGGTGGTGGTGGTGGTAGCGCTATTCTTACATTATAAACAGAATAAATAAAATGCATTCCAATAATAAACAAAAAGTGTAAGAAATAGTAGGTTTCATTTAGTAAAGTTTCTAAAAATGTAGAATGTGGGCCTAAAAGCCTTCAAAAAGGTATTTGGAATCATTCTTTTTTTATGTCAAAATTCATTGCGTGGGATAAAAGTCTTCCTTTCCTTCTCAATTCTATTTCAGATTTTTTTAACCAATCATTTTTTTTACATATGTTTCTCTCTTCTCTTCCTTCACCTAAAGGTTTATATAACTTCTCACGCATTCTACACTCTCTCTCTCTCTCTCTCTCTCTCTCTCTCTCTCTCTCTCTCTCTCTCTCTCTCTCTCTCTCTCTCTCTCTTTCTAGTATGTAACTTAGACTTCTTCTAAAATACTCTAAATAAAAAAATACGTTCTGCAGTGTGATGAGTCTGCCTTTGTTTTCCACTTCACCAGTTTGTTTCCACGGATTGTCTATTACTTGTGTTCCACAGGATTCTCTACATTTTGTTAGCCTTTTTTTTATGAAATGGCTTGCACCTGTCCCTCAAAAGAAAGAAAAAAAGTGCACGGCGCGGCTCAGTTGTTTGGCATAAAATGAACAAGAGGTCTGAATTTTCACGAGCGTACTTTGCATGTTTCTTTTTATTTCATGTGTGTTAAATGCCATGTGGTGTAATATTGAAATATACATAACAAAACTATATTTTTTTTCACGAGCTGGCAGGATTGTCGGAGTGCAGAGTAACGCTGTGCTTCAACCACTCGTTATCGTGGTCGTCAGAGAAGAGTTACGTGGCGATGTGTTATATTCTTGTCACATGTCATACAGTTCACGTAGGTCCCATAGCCTCGTGCTGAAATACGGGCCATATTATATTTCTGACTTGCATTAATGACGGTTAAATTATATTATTAGAAATATGATGAATGAAGATTAATCTGGACCAAAAAATAAATGTGTGTACAGCTGCGTGAATCATTTATACTGTCACATAATTCACAGAGTAAAAAAGAATGAAAAAAAGAACGATAACTCAATTTTGTTTAAAATGTTGTGTGGCCATCCAGTAAAATCTGTGGAAATCTTCCTTTATACAGTAAAAGCGCGTACCATTTCAGCGGAAGTGCATTTGTAAGCAAATTAACTATATGCAGCGGCACCAGCAGTATTAGTAGTTGTAACGGAGGTGATGGTGTGTATGGTGGTGGTAGTGGTAAGGGTCGTAGTAACGACAAAAATATTCAAGATATTTGCCAAGACGATGGTTGTGGTGGTCCTAGAAGTAGCCAACAGTAGCTGTAGTATTATAAGCCCATACAGAAAAATATCGCCCACACAATACTGTTGTATGTCATCGCCTCAGTCTATTCATTCAACGTGAGTTTCCTCGCAGTTAGGACATGACGGCAGCCTTACTGCTGGCCACAACATGGAGAAAAGAGCTGGAATGTGTTCAGTTCAAGGTTAGCGATGAAGACATACCAAGCATGGTCTCTAGTGCCCTCTTCAGGTAATGGCAGAGGCCGCAGTGGACGAGAATGTCTCCTTACCCTAGGAGAGGTGATCCCACGGCTGTGTATCACATTGCAAAACACAGACTTAGGGAATAAAAAAGTACGTTTGCTTACGTGGAATTATAAAGCAGGTTTTTAGGCTTACAGACACCAGCCTGACACGTGCAATAGCTTGTATAGTACGAGGGAAGTCATGGGAAGTAGAGATAAGAATAATGAGGTCGTGCAATTATATTCCTCACTGACCACCAGATGGTGAGTCCCACGTGTCATTAGTCACGCATAACCCTACACATCGATCTCTATTCATGCAATTAAAAGTCATAAACTACAGAAAATACTGTATGCAAACAAAAGCCTATCACAATGAATAAACAAATAAAACAGTTGATGCGTGATATGCATGATAATAGCTGCCATTTGACGCATCATTAGTATGAAAACGGTGCGGTGGTAATTGTAGCGGTGTTGTTCCGCGGACCTGACCGGCCCCTTTATGTCTGTTATGGCTGCCTCCACCCGCCTTGGGACGCCCAGGTCACCCCCGCGTCGTTAACCTCCACTATAAAAAGTAACAAATCGTGATATAAAAATTCTAAAGCTGATACCACCTTTCGCAGTCTACGGAAAGTCGTTTTATTTTCCTTTCCTCAGGGAGATGTTAATTTATCATCAATATTTATTTGTTCATTATTAATTACTGCCTCTATTAACCAAACATTGAAATATGATCACAATATATATATTACTATTATTATTATTATTATTATTATTATTATTATTATCATGATCACTATTGTTGTTAGTTCATCATTATTACAACGATTATTGTTTTATACGGTAACATTCCCTGAACACTGAAATCACATTATTACGGCGAAATATTTTGCTTCCATTTCAACACGCATGATACCTAGGGAGGGGCGGCAAGCCTCAGCAGCAGGGTACACGTACGCCCACGAAATGTACGAGAGATGGCGGGTAAGGTTAGGGAATGGATGCACGGTAAGGTCTGCACGGATATCTAGCCGTTACTACAGCCTTACCGAGTTTCTTAATGCACACATACATACAATAAAAAACCCAATCTAAATCAAACACTATTTACCTGCTTTATACCTGCACTAGAAACAAAACGGATGAAATAATATCTACAATGGAATCTACATCATCTTGTTCTTCCATCTACATCGTATGAATAGCAGAAAAAAGCACTCTACCTCCACGCTGTATCAAATAATTCACACATCATCACGCCTACTCAGATGAGAAAAGTGAACCTCCTCAGCTAATCCATGAATTTTGAAGCAACACAATCCATAAAGGTGATAACGGAACGAAGAAGATTTGTTATACTCTCTCTCCTCTCTCCTCTCTCTCTCTCTCTCTCTCTCTCTCTCTCTCTCTCTCTCTCTCTCTCTCATAACACATAACACAACAAACGGGTCTAAATCCAGGTGCATCGTCCTACTATTGCTTTCATTAAAACACAGAACAACCAAACATAATTAGTTTCTATAGCAGAGGGCCCCTGGGTCAGCCTGGGCGATGCGGGGCTAATGGAACCGATGTTAAAAATCCTTTTGTGGCAAACCCGACCAGATTTAAAGGGGTTACACTAAGCTTTTATACACACCCATTTACTCCCATTTCCTGTTCACCTCTCTCTCCTTCCCTTCCCAGTCATCTCCCCCCTACCTCTCCCTCTCTCTCTCTCTCTCTCTCTCTCTCTCTCTCTCTCTCTCTCTCTCTCTCTCTCTCTCTCTCTCTCTCTCTCTCTCTCTCGTTTTTCATCCTCCTTCCCACTCTCTTGACTTTTATTCGTGTCACTCCTATCCTGTTTCACATAATTTTTGGTTTTATTTTTGTTTCTATTTTGAGACAAGGACGAACATTATTCTTTCACTCACTCACGCACTCAGACGGTCACCAAAGTGTTTTATCTGGTCTCTTCTCATCTCGTCATCAATTGGTTAACGCAACATAAAATACAAAGAGCGGTTCCGTGAAATGAATGTACCCGAGAGAGAGAGAGAGAGAGAGAGAGAGAGAGAGAGAGAGAGAGAGAGAGAGAGAGAGAGAGAGAGAGAGAAGAAAAAAATAATAATAATAAAGTATTCATGTGTGTTTGTCTGGCCTTCACTTTCGGTAGATCAGTGTCACTCTTCCTGCAGATTACGTTGTTCTTGGCTTTTAGTAGAAAACAATTTTGTGTCAATTTAAACGGAAAATATTCATGGGAGACTAAGAACTATAACTTGCAAACACTTATATATACCCCCTTCTCTCTCTCTCTCTCTCTCTCTCTCTCTCTCTCTCTCTCTCTCTCTCTCTCTCTCTCTCTCTCTCTCTCTCTATCTTACTCTACTCATTGTTTTTCACGTCAATAGTCGTTACATTTCATTCATATTTTGCTCCTTTTTTCCAGGATTTTACACGCTTAGTATATATGTATTTTATATCCTTCTTGTTTTGTTTTTCTTGCATCAATCAGTCACTCAGTCAGTCAGTCAGTCAGTCAGTCACTCAGTCAGTCAGTCAGTCAGTCAGTCAGTCAGCAGTTAGTCAGCCTGCTAGTCATTACCTTCTAAAGCCCCAAACCTCCAGACAAAAAGAAATACAATATTTTATAACACGAGCAATAGTTTTACATCATTAGCTTTCAAAACTACACTCACTCCATTTGAAAAAAAACAAATATGCTTTAAAAATCCTTTCATTTTTGTTACATACACAATTTTAATCTCACAAGGGAACATCCTTGCTCTGCCTCCCATACTTAAATGGAAACTCTCAGTATGTGCAGCGTGATGATGAAATGTACAAACAAACACTTTCTGCAAATGGCTTTTTTTTGTGGCCATGCTAATGAAGAACTAATTTTAAGAGCATACGAGCACAAAATAAGGTCATTGACGAAAATTATGGAGAGAGAGAGAGAGAGAGAGAGAGAGAGAGAGAGAGAGAGAGAGAGAGAGAGAGAGAGAGAGAGAGAGAGAGAGAGAGAGAGAGAGGAGAAAAAAGACAAAGAAACAATAGAAAGAAGATAAGAAATTACTCATCTGTGTCTTATCCTTGTGTTATCTCTCTCTCTCTCTCTCTCTCTCTCTCTCTCTCTCTCTCTCTCTCTCTCTCTCTCTCTCTCTCTCTCTCTCTCTCTCTCTCTCTCTCTCTCTCTCCTCTCTTCAATCTGAATCATTGTAGTTATATAAGGCGAGTTTTGTTTTAATTATCTACGCTTCACTATAACACAAACAGATTTTACTGAACAAAAATAAGTCAAGTAAATATTCATGTTTTCCTTTCATAGTTCTGGTTATCTATAAACAAGACCTTTTTGTTGTTAGAATTTGATTTTAACCTTAACCAGCATTATGGAAAAATTTAACCTAAAACTGCATTGTTTTTCCGTAACCCATAATCCTTCCATGTTTTGATCAGCCATAAACTTAGTTTGTGTGTCCTTTTAGCATAATTTTTTATTTCATCAGTCTCGATTCTGTTTCCCATCACTGAGCTGCCTTTCACTTAGGCTGACAGGATGGCTGACCAAGAATACAAAACTAGGCCACGGAAGGCACAGAACAAGGCTGAAATCAGAGCAGAAAAGTTTGTCTACACGTGAAATAAATGAAAAACAAAATTCACATATGATAAATAAAACTGAGATCAATAGATAACGGTAAATGATTTTGCATTGAAAAGAGAAACAGCTTATAAAAACTGTTGATATTCCTGTGATGAATTCCTCTTCTGGTCCTGGCAACACAGTCAATACAGTAAGAGGGAGGCAAGGTATGGGAGGGGATGAATGGGTGAGGCGGCGAGTGAGTGAGTGACAGAACATCGGAGAGCAAGTAACAACAGGACAGCGTGAGGCTTGGAGTTAAGTCAGGTATAGGACGGGATAGGACAGGACGAGTGGGGTGACATTGGAAAGGGTTGAAAACATTGGATCACTCTGTAGGGCTACACCAAAGACACGCTCCCCTCATCGACAACACACTCGACATCAACAACAAGAGAGGGTGAATGAAACAATACTGCATACAATGGATGTCGTCATGTATTTATGTAAGGGATTATTGAATGTACTTGTGTGAATTATTTACCAACAAGGTAACTTTCTAGGTAGTGTTAAATGAAACCCGGGGATGATAAATAAACACACACACAGGCACACGCGCGCACACACACACACACACACACACACACACACACACACATATAAACAAACACACATAGTGCATATATAACAAAGGATGCTCAGAAAAAAGAAAAAAAAACATTACAAAGGCCAGCAGATAAAATTGTGTAAGAGAAAAACTGGCATTCAAAGTTTTCCAGTTAAAACCCGAAACACTATGGCACAAATCAACTCTGAAAAATAGATCACAAAATCGCAAGAGTAAACAAAACAAAACAAAACAAAAAACGTAATAAACAAATAATATATCTCATTCACTTTCATTCATCACTCAAAGAAAAAAAGAAAAAAGAAAAAAAAAGTGAGAGCAAAGGAGAAATAGATAATATATACGTAGAGAGAGAGAGAGAGAGAGAGAGAGAGAGAGAGAGAGAGAGAGAGAGAGAGAGAGAGAGAGAGAGAGAGAGAGAGAGAGAGAGAGAGAGAGAGAGAGAGATACACACTGCAAACTCAACAGAAATACCACGCTAGATAGATGTGTATTTTCTGAACCTTTTCATCATTGTATCGTTTGATGTTCTTAGTCCTGCTATTCACTACGGCATGAAACGTAACACACACTCACACACAAACACACACACACCCACCCACCCACCTACACACACACACACACACACACACACACACACACACCACACGCACGAAACGAAACGCAATCAGCAATATCCTTTCTTCTTTCCATCCTGCCATCATCCGCATTTTTCATCCTTCCCTCCTTCCCTCTTTCCATCACCCATCACCTCTCTACTTCACTCCCATCTCTGACACTGCTCCCGTCCTTCACCCCTTCCGTCCCCGCTCCCTCCTCGTAGTGTAAACACGGACCATTACTCTCTGATAAACGTGAATCCTCTCCCTTGCCATCCGTACAGAGCATCAGACACCCATCAACCACAGCAACGAGGGGTGACCTGACCTCCCGAGCTGCACCCCAACTAAAGGAGGAGGAGGAGGAGGAGGAGGAGGAGGAGGAGGAGGAGAGAGGAGAGAGAGGAGAGAGGAGAGAGGAGAGGAGGAGGAGGAGGAGGAGAAGGGGGGAGAGAGAGAGAGAGTGTGTGTGGGGGCGGACACTTATCAAAGCTTTTAAAACTTGTAATCAGAAGTCTAAATATATCAAGAATAAAAGGAAAAATAAACAGTGACCCATGATAGAGTAAAGAAAAGACGATCTCTCTCTACTCTTTATAGTATATTATTTGACTACACGAGTGGATGGGATCTTAGTTTTCTTTGTAATGCAGGAAGATGGATTGTCAGAATCAAACAAAGAAGGAAACATGCCCGAGGGAAGTCTTCGAGGAAACCTATCAGTTACCTCCTCCGCCTCTTCTCGTCTGTATCATCGTCCTCTGCCTATATCTGGTTCTACACTTCTTTTTTTCTCTCTCTCCCTCACACACACACACACACACACACATACACACAAAAAAAACACATACACAATCTATATGACACTGCTACTTCACCCCCGGGCAAGTTCCATTGTATATTCGCTCTTCTTTCATATCCAAAGCTACATCAGGATTATCCCCGGCATTCCCCAGCACATCGGTTTTCGTTCCATTTTTTATCGAGGAGAGGCACACACAATAACGGAAAATAAACCATAAACAAGAGAAGTTGCTAGGATACGACAGACTAGCGAAGAGCGACCTAAAGTGAAGACTCGAGGCTAAAAGGAGTACCTGAGACTATAGCTACCGGCGGATAGTATTAGTTTACACGGGATAATGACGGTAATCACAACGTGGGCGCCCGTGGAGAACGGAATATGATATCGTGACAGCATGGATATCGTCAAATCTAATCCTTAAACTTATATATACCGTGGTAGAGCGGGGATGCTACGTTTTCCTGCAGTAAGGATTATGAAAGTAATTGCTACGAGATGGTGGTGTTAAGAATGTGTGTAAATGTGTCAGGCGTGAATACCACATCAAATATATTCCACTCTAATGGATTAAATGTGTCTCCACTTCTTGTTTTTTTATATTTTTTTTTATTTATACATATGTAAACCCTAACATGATTCAAGTGAGCACACGTATTTTTTCCTTTGATACTATCTATTTTCATCCTTCTTATTCATATTCATATTTCTTTTATGAGCATTATTATTATTGCTATCAGATACCTCTCGACACAAAAGTCTTTCTTCTCCTTTTCTCGTAATTTTGGAAATATCAGATATCTACCTTTATGAAAGATAGAAAACACGAAGGAAAAACTGCAGAAATGTTTCCCTTCTCTCTCTTTCTCTCTCACTCTCACACACACACAACCATATTCATTCCTTTAACATTATTAAACGTACATTTCATTTTGTAATAATGTAAAGTTACTACAACCATCACCATCACTTCAATTTTTTTTTTCTTCTTTTTGCTTCGTACTCCACGCGAAAAATAAAATAATAAAACATACTTCTACCTTTTTTCCCTATTTTTTGTTCGCTTTTTTTCCTCCCGTGCCCTGTTTTCTGCCCAACAATCAGGGGAAACGGCGCAAGATTTATCACTTGTTCAAAAAAAATGTTTTATACATCTGAACCTTTGTTTCGTGTCCGATTTTCTCACCGAACCTATAGTATACAAACCCCAAAATGCCTCTCTACTCTCTCTCTCTCTCTCTCTCTCTCTCTCTCTCTCTCTCTCTCTCTCTCTCTCTCTCTCTCTCTCTCTCTCTCTCTCTCTCTCTCTCTCTCTCTCTCTCTCTCTCTCTCTCTTTTCTCTCGGAACAAAACGTATAACCTTTCAATCCATTTCCATTCGAGCGTATTTTTTCACCTTCACAAAATCACAGTTCGGTCTTACGCCATTTGTTGACAATGATCGTGTCTGGGATTGGCGGGCGAGGGCAGACAGAGGCGGCAGCGTGGATGGTGGCATTAGAGTGGAGAGGAAGGTCTATAAAGGCGGAATGGGAAACGCTGACCTAGAAGCACTATCTCTTGCTGTAGAAAAGTGGGTGACGATGACGTGGACAAAGGTATTTTAAAGAGAGAGAGAGAGAGAGAGAGAGAGAGAGAGAGAGAGAGAGAGAGAGAGAGAGAGAGAGAGAGAGAGAGAGAGAGAGAGAGATATTAGTTGGAACAATGCATAGAGATTATAGACTAGTGGCCTACATTCTATTTTTCTAATTACTGGAGATCACCTTTTTTATATCGTTTTTTATTATCATGTATACACACACACACATACACACACACACACACACACACACACACACACACACACACACACACACACACACACTTAACCCCCCCCCACACACACACACACACAGAGACACACTTACCACACAAACCAACATTCACACTATCCACGACGGCATGACTAAAACGAGGGCAGAGGGTTGAGTATATTAAAGTTAATGGTCATCAACGTCAAGGGAATGATGAAAGGAGTAATGCACGCAATTAGTACGCCCCCACAACGAGCAAATACAATTATCCAATACAGATCATCACCATTACCTTGGACCCAATTGCAACGCTGAGCACTAAGGGGTGTCAGGGGGTGGCTAAGGGGAGGGGGTTCACACTCGAGAAACAACAACCAATACAAGTAATTACACAGCTGGTAAATAACAACCTTAAAACTTGTAAACAAAACGATCGTTGTAACTTAATTTATCCCTAAGAATACTACCACTATTAATATTACTTCTACCATTTTTACTACTACTTTTACTACTACCACTACTCCTACTCCTACTGCTTCTACTACTACCATTACTACAGCGTTATGCCCCACACTAAACCAGTACTTTTCCCCTTCCACAGCCGGGCCACTGTTCCGGATACACGTCAGGAAGGGTGGCCGTGCCGAGCTGCCCTGCGACGTGGCCACTTCAGACCCGATGGACCGCGTTGTGCTGGTGCTGTGGTACAAGGATGGCGTTGGGGCCCCGATCTACAGGTACAAACCAGCTACGACTCTATTTGTCTTTACTTCCTCACCGATTCCTTCTGTCCATTACTTTTGTTTTCTTAATTTCGTTTTCTGATTTGTTTTTATTTTTAATGTGTGTTCTACCTCCTTAGCCCTAAACGAATACAAATTTTTGTTAACTATATTCATCAATGGATTCTATATGAACAACTACCTGCAAGTATATAGTATAGCCAGACGATAAATAAAAATGATAACAAGCAATACGTAGCCAAACAATTTGCCGCTAAATACACCTCAGTAAATATTGCAACTCAACACAATACAAATACTCCGCGCAGTTAATGATTTTCAATAATGACTATTAATTCCATGCATCAGACTGTGTAATATCGAACAGTCTAAGAGGCTTGCAAGTATTCTCATTAGTCTAGCCACCCGCCACACCTTATACCAAGCCCGTTCCTCCACACTCCCCCACTACCAGCCTTATTGAGGGATATCATAAACACACAAATAGCCATAAGCAGACACAGACATTAACCTCATTCCATGCATACTAATAACTTATCATATGCGGCTTTCTAAATAGATGTCAATTATCTGACTGATAGGGATTGCATGAACATAAGTACACTACTACTACTACTACTACTACTACTACTACTACTACTACTACTACTACTACTACTACTACTACTACTACTACTATTGAACACCTAACTCTATCCATCTCTCTACGCAGCTACGACTCCCGCAAGAACCAACACAATGAAGTAAGGGACTGGGCAGACAAAAAGTCGCTCGGGGGACGTGCTCACTTTGACCTGCAGGCCAGCCCGGCGGAGCTTGTGATCGACAGTGTGAAGGCAGATGACGAGGGTCTCTATCGGTGCCGCGTCGACTTCAAGAAAAGCCCCACAAGGAACGCGCGCACCAACCTCACCGTTGTCAGTAAGTATTAACGAAGACAAACATATAAAGATAAATTGTAGCGGATATTTTTCTATACGAGTTACTGCAAGATTTTCTGGTTACATTTACTTTAATGGATAAACGATTACATCAACTTGTTTTACTCCTGTTACTTCTACTACTACTTCTACTACTACTACTACTATTACTACTACTACTATACTACTACTACTACTACTACTACTACTACTACTACTACTACTACTACTACTGCTACGAATACAAAATCACATCCGCACGTGCCCTGAAATTATCCTATTACTGTTTAACATGCAATGGGAAAGGTTACTTATATATATTTATTTTTCATATCATGGAGATGTTACCGTCCTATATCATTAGCAGGATGTTACCTTTTTTTACTGATGTGAATATATAGGATTGAAATGATGATATCCTCTATTTTTCCCTTCATGTACTGGGAATGAGGAATATGTTTATACCTTATTTTAAAATGCATGAAATTCAATTCGCTTTTCTGCACAGTAAGCACCAGACGCCAACTGGGATGCCACTGGTTTGACATCATTATAACAGTTACAAATCTCTCTCTCTCTCTCTCTCTCTCTCTCTCTCTCTCTCTCTCTCTCTCTCTCTCTCTCTCTCTCTCTCTCTCTCTCTCTCTCTCTCTCTCTCTCTCTCAGTCCAATTCATCTTTACAATATTATTTCCTTCCCCCATTCCATCTTCCTCCCCTTCATTCCATCCTCGACACACTGCCATATCCTACCTCCCCTCAATCTCCCTCTATAGTCTTCCCTCCCCCCCTCACCCCTGCCCCATCTCCACTGTTCCTCCATTTTATCTTCCCCTAAAGGCTTTCAAAAAATTTTCCGCTCTTCATTCCATCCTCTAACCTACAAAACCTCTCCACAGCTTCCTTAAACCCTTCTTAAGCCCACCCCTCGTCTTCCCTTTTTTCCCCAACCACTTCCTCCTTCCTTTCTTCTCTTCACATATAGCTCCCCCCTCGTCTCCCCTTTCCTAGCTATCCCTCCTCTCCTTTCCTCTCATTTCTACAATTTGTGTTCTCATCTCGTACATTTATATGAAACAAGATCAATGTAAGTATCACATTTTCCTCTCTCTACGCTCACATACTTTGTAGGAAAATAACACTTAAATTATTCATGTCAACTGCCTGCGTACGTATTTCACGGGGTGTGTGTGTGTGTGTGTGTGTGTGTGTGTGTGTGTGTGTGTGTGTGTGTGTGTGTGTGTGTGTGTGTGTGTGTGACGTCTTTTATTGTTTGTATTGCATCAGAGAAATACAATATAAACTTGGAATTCATGAAAAAGAATGTGTTGTTCTGTTAACGTTGCACGAAGAAAACAGGGGAGAGAGAGAGAGAGAGAGAGAGAGAGAGAGAGAGAGAGAGAGAGAGAGAGAGAGAGAGAGAGAGAGAGAGAGAGAGAGAGAGAGAGAGAGAGAGAGAGAGAGAGAGAGAGAAACATGCATCAATAGTCATACGTATTGGTAAGACAGACGAACAGTTACAGACAGACGGACAGACAGACAAACAGAGTGACAGACATACATACAAAAATTCAGGCAGACAAATTGATAGAAATAATGGAAACACAATCTTGAACACAGTTATTTTTCTTTTATGGGATAGAAGATTTGATGGAGCAATCCTTCCCTCCATCCCTCCCTCCCTCCCTCCCTCCTTTTCATTCATATGTACATCCCTTCTCCCAGCCTTCCTTCTTTCCTCTCAAAATCCCTACAATAGTTCCAACGACAAGACCCTCCTCCTCCTCCTCCTCCTCCTCCTCCTATTCCCATTTCTCAGAGTCGGTCTCACAATACTGCTCTTTCCTGACCCCCTACTGTCGAGTCGATAAATGTGTATCTGCAGGAGACAAGGGGTAAGATAGAGCGTAGTAACCCATAGCCAGGGTCTGACCTGAGCCTCGGGGTAATAGATCATAGTCCACCGCAGCCTCACAGAACATGATGAAGCGGAGGCGTTCGGAGGTACAGGAACGACATCGCCAAATCCCTAGTTTCAGTAAATTGCAGTAAATTAGTAAATCGCAGGAACGATTGATTTCCGACGCAAAAGTAATACATCAGTGTGTTATGTGTGCAGAAAGCATCTCATATAAGACATAGGTGTCCTTCGCAGAAAGACATGTGAAGTACTGGAATAATACCTTTCCAAATAGGGGTATGGAACATTTGCGGTATAATTAATTTTTTCCCAACAAATTTTTATGTTACGTTTGGCTAAGTCATCCCTTCTTCCCGATGCCATAAAGGTTTTACATGTCATTGACGGGTATTTACTTATGTGTCATAGCTTTTATACTCCATTTCCATTTTCCTTTCTTCCTTTATCTCCAACTTCTCCTCGTTGATATCCACCACGATTCCTGGTCTCATTCCTTCCCTCTCTCCCTCTCCTTTTCCCTTCCTCTCCCGCTTCAGGTAGAGAGACACACTCCTAATTTCGCCCGTGTGGCATTAAGAGGTCGTCCTGCTCCTCACCACAATGAGTGTCTAGTTCTTATGACTCCTGTTAATGGCCGCGAGATAACAGAGATGACAAGCCACGGGGGAACGACAGGGAGAGGAGGACAGGAAATGGAGAAGGGAGATGAGTAAACGGTGGTAGTGGCGTAGGTGCTGGTGGTCTAAATGTTTCACTTAGCGGTGTGTGTGTGTGTGTGTGTGTGTGTGTGTGTGTGTGTGTGTGTGTGTGTGTGTGTGTGTGTGTGTGTGTGTGTGTGTGTGTGTGTATTAACATCAGGAGTAAACCATTTTTCAGAAGTATTTATAAAAGCCTACAAAAAAAAAAATACGTCCCACAGTTCGTTATGCTATTCATTGATTATTTACATTCCTGCTCTAAGTTGATATCATGCAAATGCAATAATGAGCGGCGCAATCCTCTGTCATCTTTGAAGCGAGACGAGAACAATTACAGAAACTATTCATTAGCAAATTAAGTGCCTGTGCAACGTAATACAAGATATGTACTAATGATCATCTCAATCAGACAGTAATTAGAGAATTGATGGAAGCACGACATAAGGATTGTAGTAATGGTGGTAGTAAGGTGGTAGTAATAATGGACGTGCTGGATAGAAGTAGAAGTAGTAGTAGTAGTAGTAGTAGTAGTAGTAGTAGTAGTAGTAGTAGTAGTAGTAGTAGTAGTAGTAGTAGTAGTTCGCATACCCGAGCGTTAGACCACTGTACCACCGCCTCCCCAGTATCATGACGAACTAGTGCTAACAAGTTGATTGGTAATGCAAGTAATAGTATGAATTAAATAAATAGATATATCGGTAATAGCAACAATAATAAGAATAATGAATAACATATTAATTATTTTTTCCCTCATTCTTTTCATGTTTCCGTCATTTTAACAGTCAGAAATACATCTATGCAACGGATACCAACAACTATCTTGCAATCAACCTAACGAACGTATTATTCATTTTATAGCAAGCTGTTTCCTTTAACTGTTTGCTAAAAAAAAGAAAAAAAGTGCAACAATATACAAAGTCTTCATACTCCATCACACTCTCTTAATTTCAACTTTTCTCCTGTATTATATATATATTGATTGCATTCTTTCTCAGCCTTGCCTCACCAGACTGTCTTCCTCCCACAGTCCCGCCTCACACGCCCGCCATCCTCTCGACGGACACTGGCCAGCCCGTGTGGACTACAGTCGGCCCTTACAACGAGGGCGAATCCATGTCCTTGATATGCGAGGTGAACGGAGGTAAGTTGGATAGTAGAAGGAAGAAGAATAAGGAGGAAAACAGGAAGGGTGGCTAGCAAGGAAGAAGGGGGGATGGGAGGGAAGAAAGAGAAGGATGGATGAGGTTAATTATATCTGGTCCTATTTTTCGTAGTGTTCCAGTAAGCACAGCCTTGATAACGCGATGGTAAATCAGAAAAATGGTTAATTGGATGCGGGTCAGGGAAGCGGAGGAAAGTAAAGCATGAACAGGAGGAAGATTAGAGGAGGAAAAATAATCCTAAATAAATAAGCAAACAGTGTGTAGAAAAAAGAATAACAATGAAAACAATAATAACAGAAATAATAGTAATAATAATAGTAATAGTAATAATGATAATAATAATGATAATAATAATAATAATTAAGTAAATAGACATGCTGGATAACCATGACCCCCAAAACCACTCACCCAGCAGCCACACAAACTGCTCGCTTCAGTTTGGGTAGTTGCTGCAAAACACATTGCCTTGTCGTCCTTGGCTTCCATCACCCCCTCCCCCTCTCTCCCTCTCTCTCTCTCTCTCTCTCTCTCTCTCTCTCTCTCTCTCTCTCTCTCTCTCTCTCTCTCTTTAAGAAACCTGTAGTGTTCATTTGTATTTGGACACACAGTGAATATCAAGGTCGATTCCCATGGAAGTAACTCTCCGTGCTGATTGACCTGACCTTCACGGCGACTGTTTTATTCAGTGTCTTATATACATTGAGGATTCTCGGTAATAATGAGCCAGTGGAATATAATTGAATTTTTCGTGACAGCAGTGGTGATATTTTCATTTTCAAAAACATCGTGTTTTCTGAAAAAAAAATAGATCGTGTCCATAAGAAAGGTTTTATTATATTTTTTTTTCAGCAATTGTGGACTTGGCATTTTTATGGCTGTGTAAAATGTGCATTAAAAAAATATTCCTTATGTTGTGCTGGCCGTAAATATTCACGAACAAATAAGCAGCACGTCATTCCACTTCTATTTGCTGTCAAGGACGTGATTAAATCAAATCGTGGAAAATATTGCTATGAAAAAAATGAGCCTTCTTTTGCAAAATAAATGTTAATTGCATTTTCTAGTTCTACCACAATTTTAGTGGCAATACATCCAGTGCCTCAGTGAGTCACATTAACAAATTATAATATTATCATTATTTGTTATTATCATTATTATTATTAGTATTATTATTATTATTATTATTAGTAGTAGTAGTAGTAGTAGTAGTAGAAGTTATAACAATAATGATAAAATAATGATAATAATGATGATAGGAAGAGAAGGAGGAGCAGGAGAAACCCAGAATATGCTGGGATGCGGCCAACACAACACTTCCATCCCCACCTCCCCCCAACCCATTGACTTAACCCCCAAACTCATCCCATCCCCATTAAATTCTCTCACGTGTTTCCTAAATTTGGTGCTTTCTCTTCCGCCCTTCCTCTGCCCCTTCCACTTTCGTACATAAGTTTTGTGGATAACACATTATCATTATCATTATTATTATTATTATTATTATTATTTTATTATCATTATTATTAACATTATTATTAATATCATTATTATTATTGTTATTATCATTATCATTATTACTACAAATATCATTAATTTCGTTTCCATTGTGGTGATCACTTCTCGAAGTAATAAAAAACATTCTCATGAACAATCGTAAGTAATTGAACCTCGCAGTGAATAATGGGAAACACAACCTTTGATATAAGGTTTTACTCAATGACGTAAATATCAAACCAACACTTATTGTTCTCGTATCACAGCAATAAGTTGTATTTTCCAAAACTTCCGCTTGTTTATGGAAGTTTACACTTCCCCGGGGAGTGTGTTATCACTCTTATCGCCTTAACTCTTTTTACTGTTTATTTTCGAACAGAGAGGGAGAGTAAAGATGTGAAAGAAATTATGGGCAATAAGGCTTATTTACTGCTGTTCCATTGAAACGAAAGGAGAAAATTCCTTATAAATTTAAAGTCTAAACAACCTGATACTCGTCTCTTAAAAGAATGTTTACATAAGCCTTAGAAAGAAAAGCGAAGGAAGGCAGATTAATGCAGGGATTACCACCAAAAGGGAGAAGAATCGAGATGCAAACTCTGTCCAACGTATTTTACCTGCGTGATAAATATGTAATACTTTGTGTACTGTAAAGTAACATCGTAAAGAAAAAGCAAAGATAAACTTATGTATTTTATCAAAATAATGTAAACTTTAGATTCCCTTTCCATCTAAACAGCCACAGGAATATTAGGTACTTCATGCTTGATTAATGTACAAGATATTAATGCATCTTCTTATTCATATATTTTCCTGTTTCCTTCGCTTGTCCTCGCTTAATACCTCACACCATCAATTTTCAACCATCTCTCCCTCTTCACTACGTCGTCTAATATCAATATCTCTACCTTCCTTCCATCAACTCCAAACATATAGCTTTTATCTAACTCCCCTTCCAACCATACCATCTCACCTCACCCATCTACCCATTCAATTTCATCCATCTATTCTGTCCGTTCCCCACACAGGTAAGCCATCGCCACAGGTCACTTGGTGGATGAACGGTAGGCTTCTGGATGAGAGGAGCGAGAGGCCGCGGCCCCATCTGGTCACTAACAAGCTCACCATCGATCACCTGACCCGCAGCCACCTTCAGGCGTCCCTGGTGTGCGAGGCGTCCAATTCCAACAGCAGCCTACCGGTGAAGAGCCACATCAGCATTGAGATGAACTGTGAGTCGTGTTGTTTATCATGTGTTGCTGTGTTGTTATGGTGCTGAGATGTGAAGTGTTGTGGTGTGTGTGTGTGTGTGTGTGTGTGTGTGTGTGTGTGTGTGTGTGTGTGTGTGTGTGTGTGTGTCTTTTTATCTATCTATCTATACATTTTACACACACACACACACACACACACACACACACACACACACACACACACACACACACACACACACACACTGCAACTACCACAAAAGCATTCTATTAACATCCCTAATCAGCCGCTGCCCATCCTAATTTACACATCATCGCGATAACCTTTAGTAGAAACGCATGAATGTGTCTACTGTGAAATCCCTCAAAGTTATCACCTTTTCTAACTAATAAATAATGGCTTCTCTAACCTGGCATTCACTCCCATTCACAGCCAGAGATGAATGGCCTTCCCTTCACTCCAATAATACGAAACTATTTCACCGTTCCGCTTCTAATTTCCAAAATGTCTCTGTCCATTGATGTGGGTCTCCTGCTATTTCTCCAATAAAGCGCGGTAAGGCAGAGCAAGGCCTCCATTTCCTTCCTTCCTTCCTTCTTTCGTTTCTTTCCCTGCTACCTTTCAGTATTATCTTCCATTCCGTCGCTTTTTCCTTGCACCAATTTCATGCAATTTTCACCGGGGCTTAATAGGACAATTTTCCTGCCGTACACAACACCATTACGCCAATACTGATTTATGATACATCTATTTAGGTCGATTTTCTCCATTCATTGGGACTCAAATACACTTCTTAGATACCGTTTATGTATCATCTTTACGAATGTGTGTGTGTGTGTGTGTGTGTGTGTGTGTGTGTGTGTGTGTGTGTGTGTGTGTGTGTGTGTGTGTGTGTGTGTGTGTGTGTGTGTGTGTGTGTGTGTGTGTGTGGCTTCAAGAACGTAAAAAACATAGTTCGTACCTTCAATCAGTTTATAATATGTAAACAACACTATATTTTTACCCCTTTCTCTCTCTCTTTTTTTTTCTCTTTTTTTCCTTTTCGCACAACTGAGATATTGCTCAAACACTTCAAACGCAATTCTGGTCTAACAAAGCTCATCAAATGCCTATCATAACGTAGAGTTCCATGAAAGATTAGAGTCAATTCGGTGCCAAAGGTATCTTGTTACCTTTACCTTTAAAAATGCCACTTAAATGGAGATAAAAAGAATAGAGTACAGCAAGTCTATATAAGAAGAGGAAGGAGTGAAGATGCTACTTACTCTTGCATCCATACGGTAGACACACTAAAGATGAGAGTAAGAAGTAAATCCTATGTTACAAGATCAAGAAAGTGGAGAAACGCAGTGACTGATTAAAAAATAATAAACAGTAACCATGAAAACTAAAACTTGATCGTGAAAGATTGAAAGCAGTCAGTTTGAACGTCAATAAACGTCACATACTGAACCGAAACCTACTCAACATCAAGACAACAAACAAGAAATTGAAGTAAAATCTATATATAAATAGCAAATGGTAAGAAAAATATCAACCTTTTCAGAATTACATGATAGCTTGACTTACCAACACACAGCCCTTTAACTACCTGATTATTGCATCCATGTGCAGCCTAGTCACCATTAATGTCCTTGCGGAATAACTAATAATCATGTAGAGGAAGGCAACAAAAAAAGAGGTGGAGCAGGATATAGAGGAGGAGGGGAGGATTGAAAAGGAGGACAGGAGGACAAGGAAAAGGGGAGACGAGAGTGGAGAAGGATGTGAAGAAGAAGCATAATGAGGAAGAAGAAAAGGAAGAGTAGGAAGAGGACAAACTGCAGAAGAATGTTAGATCAAAGGAAAACACGTCGGGGTATTTTCGTTTGATTTTTCGCCAACTTTCGCCCTGACAAACCCTCATCAAGTTGGTGTCTACAGAGTCTAGACAGTTTTCATCAACACAGTTTACAAAGGAGGAGGAGGAGGAGGAGGAGCAGGAGCAGGAGGAAGAGGAAGAGGAAGAGGAAGAGGAAGAGGAGGAGGAGGAGGAGGAAAAATAAAAAGAGAAAAAAAAGAAAGAGGAAGTGAAGGAGGAGGAAGAAAAAGAGGAGAATTGGGTAGTAAAAAGAATAGGATTAGATTGTATGTAGAAACAGAGTAACATCACCGTTTAAAAAAGCCTACACGTATGTACAAGACGAATTTCTTTACCTCTCTCAGCAAACATACTTGATACATTGATCTTTGTCCTGGTTAGATAGAGGGACAGAAAAGATGCAAGTAAGGATACTCACCCAAGGCACCACTCCTCCTTACACCTTGCCTGCAACAAACAATGACAACAAAATCAGAATAGCTACGCCATCATTTAGGAAGAACACATCTGAAAAATATCGAAAAACTAAAAGAAGAGGAAGTTTCTGCACTGCAACTTGGTACAAGAACTATAACTAACGTAATATACTACCTGGAAAGAGTACACTGTGAAGAAATATAAAAAAAAGTTATAGACTTGACAAAAACCGGCTCTTTGTCGCGTATTTATATTTTTTGTGATGAAATAACATAAATAAATTATACACCCCACCTACTGAATGACACTACACTCTTATTCCTAAACTCCAACCAACCTAACCTCACCATACCTCCACCACTTTTCTCCCGCAGTCAAGCCGCTCTCTGTCAACGTTCTGGGGTCTCGGGAACCACTCTCCGCCGGCAAGAACTACGAGCTTGTGTGCCAGAGTGTTGGGGCAAGACCAGCAGCCTCCCTCACCTGGTGGCTGGATGGCCTACAACTCACCAACGCCTCTACCTCTGTGAGTATACTAGGCAGAGGGGGAAGGGGAGAGCAACGACGGAACGAAGGTAAGAAAGCAAGTAGTCAAAAAGCAAGGAAAGGCTAGGATGAAAGAAGGAAGATAAATAAATAAAAGAAAAATGAGAGAAAAACGGGAAGACTGTAAAGGAGAGGAGAGGAGAAAGCAAAGGGGAGAGAGGGAGAGGGAAGGATAAGGAGACAGCGAGACATGACGCGGAAGGGTGCATGGGACGAAGAAGCGGGATGGAGAGAGGGGAGAAAAGATTGAAGGGAAGGGAGATTGGATGGAAGGAAAGAAAATGATGAAAGTGAAAGGAAGACTGATTGGAGCAAGGGAGATAAAGAGGGGGGGTGAGAGGAGGAGGAAAATAAGCTAGAAGGGGAAGAAAAAATCTATAAGTCACTGAGAAAGATAAGGGCGTCTGTAAAATCGAAGCTGTGGATAAGCAAAGGAAAGTATATAACGTTTGAGGAAGGAAAAACCATTCACATACCTTGTAAAAAAATATATATAAAAAAAGCACACGTTAGATTAATAAAAAACAAAACACTGATAGAACGGTAATCCTACAAAGCAACTATAAATTATCTACAACAGGTAAGCACAGGTATGGGATTTTGAGGCCAGGTTCTGAGGGTCATTAAAAAACTATATGTTTCTTCTCATCAAAATAATACATTGGAATAAGTCTGACAACCTCTCTCTCTCATATGATCGCACTCCCGCCCTTAGACTGCTAGCTCCGGGAACATCACATTGAGCACCCTCGCCTTCGTGCCCAAGGACAGTGACGGCGGGAAGTATCTCAAGTGTCTGTCAGAGTCCCCCGTGATTCACCACCCGCCCCTAGAGGACCAGTGGCGTCTAGAAGTATACTGTGAGTCCTACTTTAATATTACGTTGTGTGGGAGCATGTACGAACTCTTTTTCTTTTCTTTTTCTCTCTCTCCTTATATATTAGTATCTATCTATTTATCTATTAATCTATATATCTATCTATTTACAATTCTATCTATCTATCTACCTATCTATCTACCTCTCTGGATGTCTTTCTATTGTCTCTTAATGAGCTTTTTTTCAATTTCGTGTACATGAAATGTTTTAGTGGAAGTGAAGTGTTTTGTATTCATCTTTTGTTGCTTTGTATGTTAGTTACACACTTCAGTATCTCTTTTTCTTTTTGCCCAAGTGGTGAAATTGACTTATCTTATGCGCTGATACGTTTTGGTAAAAGTATAAAATATATAAATGATATATAAATAATATATAAATGACATTCTTTCGAGTTACATACTTTTCTTGGACAAGGCTTCACCACTTCTTTGTAACTGCATATGGTGAGCACAAGATTATCATGTGCGGAAGAACAAAAGTTGCATAAGAAGCTGAAACCGCTGCGTTTTCTGCAGCAAAATTTACCATTAATAGTGATGATAACACGAACAGGTAGCGACGGACACTCGATTTTAGCAGCAATAACCGTAAATCTCGATAACACAAGACAAAAAACTGTGTGTGTGTGTGTGTGTGTGTGTGTGTGTGTGTGTGTGTGTGTGTGTGTGTGTGTGTGTGTGTGTGTGAGAGAGAGAGTGAGTGCGTGCGTGAGGAGGTTGATGGGAGAAATGTGAAGACGGTGTATTATGCTTACAGAAAAAAAAGGAGAGAATATCATTAAGCATTATAAGACCATGCGCAATCCAGGAACCACCACCACCACCACCACAACACCACTTCGCGTCCCCCATTTCTTAACCTCCGGGGGCTGGTGCGGTGGTTTAGTTTTATGGAAGCAGTAATGGGGCGTGTTTATGTGGCGCTTATCTCAGGGCCCCGTAAACCTTCAAGTATGATGGGGCAGCGCGAGGTAGTCTTCTCCCCACCCACCCCTTCTTCCTCCCTTCTCTCTTCCATTTCGTAGCTCCTTTCACTCCTGCCTCTCTCCTCTTAATGTTCCGTGGCTATCAAAGAGTGCTTGTGGAGATGGTTTTAGTGGCTGTGGTGGAGGCGGGGGGTGGTTACGGTGGCGGTGATGGTGTGTAGTAGTTAGTGGTAGTGGTTGAAATGGTTGTATTGGCTGTGGTGATGACAATGTTGGTGATGGGATAGTTACATATACACAGTCACATTTCCATCCATCTATGTTCAGTAACAAAACTTATCGAACTGCTGAGGATATGATGTACACTTTCTCCTGTGAGCACTCGGTCTGCATGAGGGACGGTAAGGTGGTGTGGCTGTGATGTACGTAGTGCGAACCAGACACACACACACCTCCGCGTTATGTACACTTTAATAACGTTACCATAACACCCATAAAGCTACACCGGCCTATCCCATACACACCTGATGAGTTTCTCCCTCCTGTAATTATTCACCGTAAGTGTTCCATGCTAGGCCCTTTCTCCCTTAGTACAGGATTGTATTTGAGTATTTTAATGTGACATGACGCTACTAAATCATCATTCTCCTCTTCCTCTTCCTCTTTCTTCCTCCCTCTCCTTCTCCTCCTCCTCCTCCTCTTCAACTTTCTCCTCCTCTAGTACATGGTTATCTGTCCCTCACGCCGCTTCTGGCATCTTCGTGTCCTGTTTTCTAATAAATATTTCCTTCCCTTCCCCTTCTCCTCCTCCTTCTCTTTCTTCTCCTGCTCATCTTTCTACTCCTTACTCTCATTCGACAGTGGCAAAAATGAGAGGATAGTTCTCGAGGTATCTTTAGGCAGCTTTGTGGAGACGTGTTTTCACGCCCTATACATATTCAAGGCGGCATTGTGTGCGCCTTAGACACCTCTTCACTCCTGAGTTTCAAGCTTGTATATTGCGGCGTGTTCAGTATCCCAGGGACTATATGGCTTATTTCATGTGCATATGCTTGGCCTACACACACACACACACACACACACACACACACATACACATACACATACACACACACACACACACACACACACACACACACACACACACACACACACACACACACACACACACACACACACACACATTTATCTTTCAGAATGTAATAGATCAATGCAAGTTACACCATTATGGCATTGATTACCGGTACTTCTTTTCTCAGTCTGCCTCATTCATTCTCTGTGTAGCCCGCTAAAACCAGGGTCGTTATGAGTGTTGCCAGCGTCTTTACAGGCTCCTAGCGGTAAGAAATACTACAAAATGCATATGCATCACATAGCACGAGTCTGCCATCGACTCTTGTAAGTAGATGGAGAGGTTCATTACCCGCCCAAAGAATGTTATACTCAAGAGACCGAACGCATGACGTACATATACAGGTATCCTATATATATCTATGTATACATATGTCTATCTATCTATTTATCTATCTATCTATTTATCTACCAATATATATTTAGTAGATGTCAAGGCCTGCCTGTGGACATCAACGAGGATTGGAGTTTTCTTATGTAAAATTATACTTAACCCAAAAAACAACTGTTCGTCTTTGTCACTTCGTTATGCATACAATGTGAATGTTACATGATTGTTGATGTGTCATCGAACGGCACTCCAGCCCGCCTTAACATTTCAAGACGTTCGATAAATGCTCTGACTAAGCATTGCTTCTGACTACGTACTACGTTATCATTACATTACGCCCTAGGTATCCTTAAGCCAGACTATGTTTAACTAACATGAACACTACTATCAGCTGTTAACCCTTAGAGATATTGGTAGTTATGCAAGGATAATTTCGAGAGGTCTTTTCAATAATTCATCTAGCTTTGTATCGAACTACTGTCCTTATTTTATAAAACGTTTTTTCAGTAACTACTTGTAGTTATAAACATACTTTGTAGTGTTGTTGCAGGTAAGTGTATCTTAAAGCTTACAAAATATACAAGAAGTGATGCTCTTCTAAATCTCTGCCACGCTGTACTGTACCCAAACTCAACTGACACTGTTGTAATTAAATTCCTAACACAGTCTCACCACCACCTCCTCCCCACCTCCAGATACGCCTAAGGTGCAGCTCGCCCTCGGGAGTAACCTGAGTCCTGACGAGATCAAGGAAGGAGATGACGTCTACTTTGAGTGTAATGTGCGAGCCAACCCTTGGGTGTACAAGGTCGTCTGGCACCATAATGTGAGTAACAGCCACACTAACACAACTCTACTACTCGGTAAACTTTAGAGTTCGAATTTAAGTAAAAGTTCCATACTAATATAGTGGAAGTCTTTCAGTGTTAACTTTTCTTTTCCTATAGTTCCTGGTATCATTACATTTATCATTACTATTAATAAGTAAACGTATAAGAATTACATTCAGTGTGGACCATGGAGAAAATTTAAAAAGTCTCGGAGGAAACAAAGGAGCAACAAGTGACCACTCCGCGTTCCCTCTTCACCTCAGGGCGTGCACGTGCAACACAACGTGTCGGCGGGTGTGATTGTAAGCAACCAGTCGCTCGTCATCCAACGGGTTAAAAGACACCAGACGGGCCTCTACACCTGCGTCGCATCCAACATCGAGGGTGACGGCCAGAGCAACGCAGTGAACCTCAGAGTGCAGTGTAAGTACCACAGCGGGGAGTGAGGAGGGTGAGGAAGGGGAGAACAGGGGAAGGGGAAGGAAGACAAATGTGCCGAGTTGAATAAATGTGAGTGTGGGAGAGAACAATGCACGGCTGTTAGGTGTGATACTGATGTGATAGAGAATGTCATTGCATGTGGTGATGAAAGTGGTAATAATGTTGTGTTGTGTGTGATAGTGTGTGCTGGTGATGTGTTCAGCGTTGATGTTTGATGGTGTTGGCGTCAGAGGTAGAGACTGCGATATTTCTCACAATAATATTCACAAGTTTATTACAACTAGGATATATGTATCAGTCACCCCCCTTTTCCCCTCCCTCCCAGGTAGACAAGAATAACGTACAGTTTAACTTCATTACCGACATGTGCATTGTGTGGGCTCAACAAAATTAGTGTCAATTAGATATATTACTCTGCTATTCGCTTTTCAATCATAAATCCATCAGAGTGACGCGCAGGACACACCCAGCCCTCGTTAATAAACGAGGGCATCGTAACCATGTCCAAGTGGCGGCGACGTGCGGTATACGAGCGTTGTGGACTGATTGGCTATAAATAGTATTCTTTATTGTTATCATCCTTCCAATGACCTGGGACTACACCACGGGCCTTGACCTCGCCAAACATCAATAAAGTGCCACATTACAGTTAATTTTCGCATATCACTCAAGCCTTGCCTCGACTAAAACTTTTTTCTTTCCTTTTTATCTCTCCAGACGCTCCTGTGTGCGCTGCGGGTCAAGTGCACGTGTACGGGGCGGCGCGACACGAGGAAGTCTCCGTCACGTGCCGCCTGGACGCTGTGCCTCCTGTTGTCCACTTCTACTGGAGGTTCAATAGTAGCGGCGACGTGGTGGACATAGCTGAGAGCCACGTCGCCACGCAGGGGTTGCAGTCATCCCTCTCGTATGTGGCACGGACAGAATTGGACTACGGCACGCTACTCTGTTGGGGTGAGAACCACCTGGGCAGGCAGCGGAAACCGTGTGTGTATAAAGTGGTGCCGGCGGGACCACCTGACCCGCCGGACAACTGCAGCCTCATCAATCAGACGACGGAGGCACTGAGGGTCAAGTGCCAGCCTGGCTACGACGGTGGCCTCCTCCAGAAGTTTATCATCGAGGCATATGAGGCGGAAACGATGAGGCTTCTCCTCAACATCTCTGAAAATTCCGTCCCAGATTTCACCCTGAGAGGCCTGGAGTCCGGCGCCTCGTATCTACTATTTGTTTACGGTGCCAACGAGAAGGGAATCAGTGAGAAGAAGCAGATGCAAGGCTACACGCTCAAGGATGTGGCCGAGAAGCGCACAGCCCAAGTGCGCCCTCCACCAGAAGAACTAGTTCCCATCACCCCAATCCTTGCAGTGGTGGTGGGCGTGGTAGGGTCCTTGGTGCTAGTGGCGATAGTGGCGGTAGTGGTGGTCAGTCTCAAGAGGAAAAACAGACCCAGGAATAAAAACATAACTTTACACATTCAGACATCGCTTGCAGACACCAGGGACCTGGATGACAAGAACCCAGACCTCATTCCCTCGAACGGTGAGTATCTACGCTGCACCTTGCTCATGTATTTCTAAGTCAACCTCCACCAACCACACCATTCACTCACTTACTCACTCAATCCTTGTCCTCTTTTTCCCATATTCTCATACACGCAAGCCGCCAATCATCGAGCAACTAGTCAATAAAACCGCAATTTAAGGATTTCTTATTCAAGATACTAAGTAAAGTCACACCTGAAACCACCACATGCTGAACAGCGTAGAAATAAAATAAGCAAAATACAAATGAAAAGCGAAAACCAATACATTCCTGCTACTGCCGGTGACAAAAGAGAATATGATGCATATATTATTAGCTGGCCACACACACACAGAACCGCGTTAAAGCAGCAGCACAAAAACTTACTATGTACACAGTGGCAGCAGCAGGCAACAACAGTGTCCATAACAAAATACATTCCAGCACATTACACACTCAATCCTGGGAAAAATGCGTTATAACATTTAACAGAACATTTCCTCCAATTTTTTTAATGCGTTGCATATTAATAATTCAAAACATTCAGAGCTAACAAACAGTAAAGGCTTTTACGGTAGATTAAAAGTGACCACAACAAAAACGAACAGCACTCTACTCACCAGACCTCAAGGTGATACAGTGCTCGGGTGGAAGGCAAACACCTCCGCCTCCCTACACACACATTGTTCCACTCACTCTAATTTCTCCCACACACACACACACCTTTGTCCCGTGCATGAAGCCACGCCGCAGAACTACATATATGAAAAGTAAACAAATAAAGACAAGTCACCCACACGCATGACGTTTTCCACTCAGCGTATTACGCACAAACTGGCAGATCACACGCTGGTTCCTCTTCTCTCGACATCAAAGCCACCGATAACATTTGAACCCAAAGAGTTAATATTGTCATGGTATGCCTCACCAGGTACTCTTCAAAGCCTCAGCATGTTGGTAGAAGGAAGCTGGGTATAGATCTTAACAACTCAGTTCAAGCTAAGGTTTTTCTCTTGATTTTCGTGATAAGCAGTTGATTGGCCTAATGCTACGTTTGTTTTTACTTGCCCCGCCAGAAAGGTTTGGCAAAATAATCTAATCGCCCTGTATTTAACGCTGTTTATTTGTTTGTATATGTTAATGTTTTCACATCCTTAACTCAAACAGTTAACATAGGATCGAGATTGGAATGTCCAGCTATTCATTGGTCCTCCTACCCACGTTAATCACGACAATCAGTCACGAATGATAAAGGGTTATTTTTTGTGCAATTCCACCATATAAACGATAATACTGACGTACAAGTATACTTTAACATGAGTTCACAACCACTCATGATGTCACATTCCTTCTCACAGCTGAACTTTCCTTCCATCAATGTAACTTTCAGCTTCGTCTCCTACAGGAAGCGGCGGTGGTGGAGGAGGCGGTGACAGTATTGTAGGGATCGGTAGCGGTGTTGAGGTGGAGCATAAGCCCCCCACCACACCGGAGGAGGGTGGCTTTGGCAGTGTCCACATCTGCGCCTCCGTCCCATACCAGACCAACGTCGTTTACGGCACCTACCCACGCGCCCCTAGAGGCGTACATGTACCCAACCCGCAGGTAAGCAAGCCGTCAAGCCATCCATAACCTTCACTTCCTCGGGGCCTCACATGGGTTTCAGGATCCTTCCATTTATACTTTTCTCTCGTTATTTTCACACGCAGGGAAGAAAATTGGGGTTAGGAGATTCACTCATACAAAAATAATAGGACGGAAAGCCTTCTCTCGCGCCTCAAGGGAAAGCAGGATATACTTTTAAAATGGCAGGCGTCTCACGCAGAAAATATTTACGTTTATATTTTTGAGAGAGTTAGACGGAGTATTGAAGTCTAGCAGGAAGGCGGAAAGGACCCAAGGACCTGCATCCTGAAAAGCCAATATTGGAGGCTTCTTAATTAATCTCGAGCCGATAGCAGAGGGTGAGAGTAGAAGCTTTGACGCACTGCACACTGGATGCTGCTACTCAGTACACGAGGCGGGTGACAGGCAGCTGCTGGGAATACAGAGAGAGAGAGAGAGAGAAAGAGAGAGAGAGAGAGAGAGAGAGAGAGAGAGAGAGAGAGAGAGAGAGAGAGAGAGAGAGAGAGAGAGAGAGAGAGAGAATATGCTACCAGTTACACGAAATTACTCGCACATGATAATTGCCCGTAACAATATCGTATTCACATATAGCTCTCTCTCTCTCTCTCTCTCTCTCTCTCTCTCTCTCTCTCTCTCTCTCTCTCTCTCTCTCCCCGTGGATGCAGCCGATATTCCACATTGTCACTGGGAAAGCAGGAACGCGTGAGCCCCTTTGGGAGACACACCAAACAAGTCTTGTCATGCAACGCCTTTAGAGGATCCATTACGTAATCCCGTCTCTCCTTCCTCCACCTCACCCTCCTTCGTTCTCTAC
Organism: Metacarcinus magister; assembly: GCA_029783475.1. NCBI lineage: Eukaryota > Metazoa > Arthropoda > Malacostraca > Decapoda > Cancridae > Metacarcinus > Metacarcinus magister. The sequence continues at coordinate 15,190,656 of JAPQNM010000006.1, read as the reverse complement.
TTGGCCACGTCTTTCCCTTCAAAAACAGTGTGAGGCTCCTGGGATACTCGAAACTTCCAATAGTATGATCGGTATTATTATCACTATTAATAATATCATTATTATTATTATTATTATCATTACTATTATTATTTTCATTATCATCATTAGAAGTAGTAGTAGTAGTAGTAATAGTAGTAGTAGTAGTATAATTGCTACTACTACTACTACTATACTACTACAACAACTACTATCATCATTGTTTCAGGAAGGGGAACTGATGTACGCCGAGCTGGCCTTCCCTCCAGGGGGGCCCTACCCCCCTGGCACCCTGCCTCGCCGTAAGCCTGACCACACCATATACGCCCAGCTCGACCATGGAATCCCGGGCATGCCAGCCACCATGCCCTGCGTGCCCATCAGCAGCAGCGGCGGTATGATGGAGTGCCCCACAAATGCTCTGATGGGTGGCAACCTCGGGGGCAGCGTTGCGGGTGTGCTGAGCGGCAGTGTGTGTCCTGGCATGGGTGTGGGCGTCAGCACAATGGCGGGGCCTACTAGTCTGTGTCCTCCAGCGCCTATCTCCGTGATGGCTGACCTCAGCAGAGTAGCGTATACGCATGCGCCGCCTCCTCACGGTTTTGGAGGCCACCCACTCACGCCCCCCGTCCTGCCTGAGGAGGATGAACAGGTCACTCCCGACACGCCTCTCATGAAGAACCCGAAGGAGAGTGAAGTGTGACCCCGCCTGACGGAGGTTTATAGTCCACCCCCCAACGAGTACTGAGCGAGTTGTGGCCTCCCGCTATGTGCTGAGAAAGACAGACTTTGAAGGAGTGAGGAGTGAGGAAGAGCGGCGGCGATAACGTTGGAGGAGTGGCAAGTGCTGGGGCGTCCTTGCGGGCGTGTGTTTGGGTGGGTAGCCTGGGGGACATGTGGAAAACACGGTACTCTCCAACACACACACATACACAAACACACACACACACACACACACACACACACACACACACACACACACACACAGACCCAGTAACCAAAAATGGAACTAAGCAGCTCATACAGTTCTCCTCTACTGCCACATCCGTCCCCCGCACCGCCCTCACCCCCCTTTGCTGCCTCGGGGAAAACTAAACAAACAAATAACACGCACTCAATTCTTCCGAATAGAGACAAACAATCATCCAGGGTGTCTACTTCAATCTTAAGAAAACTATGTATGAAGAATTTAATAGAAACCTTGTTACGTAGTCCAAAGAAAGACATGTAAATAATTTTATATATGCTCAATGTCAAAAAAAATATATATATATTTCTTTCATGCGGTGCGGGTACATACATGTAGTGAAAGAATGTTGGTGCATCGTTGTGATTTAATGATTAAACTGAAGGAAGGTTGGAAAGAGAGAAAAAATAAAACATTGAGAATTGAAGTGGAAAAAGTAAAGGAAGATAAAAAAAAAATGCATTAAGAAAGTATCTACTCAAGGAATGCAGTAAATGTGAACGAAATGTTGGCCAAGATTAAGGAAACAGTGTAAAAAATAAATATATAAAATGTCAAGTATCTAGAAAGAATGATATGAGAAAAAAAAAATGTTTTAGGAAGAAAAGAGGAATTAAGGAAAAAATTTAATCAACAACTCTCGAGAAAGTGAAGGAATAAGTGTGGAAAGACCAACAAAGAAATCATGAACTTCGATACACTCAGAACAAAACCCGAGACATACACTTAATGCTCACGGTGAATGTGTAGTGAGGGAAAAATAATTATTCGTTACTTTCTTTAAGCGACAATTTTAGCTTCATTAAAAAAAAGACGTTTATTTCCTAAGCCAATTCTTTTACTTATTATTAAGCACATGTGATTTATATACTATTACAAAATACATATATACATTATGTAACGCAGTGTCCGTGAATGGACTGTTGATTGCTGTTAAAATATTTTCCTTGTGTGGGAAAAAGCCCCCTCAAAAAATAAGTGACATGTTGACTGCGTGTACCTCTTATCTGTTATTGCCCAATGTTGGTGGTATGAGAACAACAGCACTGTTTGTACCACGAAGTCATTTTCGATAAAACTGAATCTCTATGTATTTGGCTGCCCCCCTTTTTATACCCTCATGGCATGGGAAGGAAAGAGAGAAAAGGGGAAAGTAGATTTGGATGCAGGTTTAGAATCAGTATAAGTATAGCAGACGGAACGGAGGTTTGAGTATTTGCATAAGAGTCAATGGCTTAAGGTTTTAGAGTGAACATTGAATAATAATAACAAGTACTTATATGCAAGTTATATAAGCGTTGGAGGAGTAAAGAACCATAACAAATAATGCTACCAGAGCCATGACAAGGATTTATTAGAAACTCATCTCGCAAGAAATGAAAGAAAATTGATTTGAACTAAGAAATAGAAGGCGTTTAACTTTAGTGTTACATTCAAACAACTGCCAAGAAGACTAACCTCATATAGACTTCCTCATCCATAATCAGCCTCCTTAAATTTTACTGTTCTTGAAATAAATATAAAGGACAAAAAACAAATATATAAAAGGAACATAACATAAGATTGAAAGAAAGAGAATACAAGGAAACGTAGTGTAGCAATTCAGGGAGAGAAGAGAAGAAGAAAAAAACTAATAATAGGAAGAAGAATGACTGCACAAGAAAGTAAAAAACAAAAAACAAAAAAAACAATCAATCTCCATCATCTTGTCTTCAATATAATTCCAGGAAAAACCAATTTATACTGGAGTGGTTCCTCAGAAAGAGAGAGAGAGAGAGAGAGAGAGAGAGAGAGAGAGAGAGAGAGAGAGAGAGAGAGAGAGAGAGAGAGAGAGAGAGAGAGAGAGAGAGAGAGAGAGAGAGAGAGAGAGAGAGAGAGACGACTTTCACAATAACTTCACTTAACTATTGGACAAGTTTGTGATACGCCATAACGATAAAAACAGACAACAATGCACAGACAGACAAGGCTGAGAAAAAGCGTCTTAACAAGCATAACAATCCTGGGAATTTTTCATCTCTAAAACTTCACAAGAATCAGACACGCCCAATCACTCTGAGACAAAGGAAACAAAAAGAAAGAATAAAAATAACGGAGAAAAAAAGTACAACAACACTAACAACACTAACAAACACTGTAAGAAATAAGGACAAATATTTTACCTTTAATAACACATGAAGGATGAAACAAGTTGTATGCAGGTAAGGAAAAAAGATTTACACACTCACACACACACGAAATAGACTATAATCAACCACACCAAACAATGCAAGCAACAATAACTACAACTCTTACGATTACTACTACTAATACTACTGTTAATAATGCTAATAATAATAATAATTGTAATAATAATGATGACAACTATAATAATAATCATATAAGTAATAATTTTCACATATGACAAAATTAAGCGAAAAAATTATCTGTTGATACTCAAAAATGAAAAGAAAACAAGAGAAAGAGCTTATCTCCACAATAATAAATCTTTCCACATGATACGGCAGAATAAAGCACCTTCTATTAAGAGACGGATTAAGAAGAAGAAAAGAACTGTTGTAACGAAGGAGATAAGCCTTGTAAAAAGAAAGAAAGAAAGAAAGAAAGAGAGAGAGAGAGAGAGAGAGAGAGAGAGAGAGAGAGAGAGAGAGAGAGAGAGAGAGAGAGAGAGAGAGAGAGAGAGAGAGAGAGAGAGAGAGAGAGAGAGAGAGAGAGAGAGAGAGAGAGAGAGAGAGAGAGAGAGAGAGAGAGAGAAAAAAAAAGATAGAGAGAAACCTGAACAAAGACAGATAGACAAAGAAGTAACTAGAGAGAACCCATTTATTAAGATATTTCAAGTCAAATAAGTAAGAGTAAGGACAATACAGCGCCATATCGACCCTTTCATTCCTATTCAGATAAATCCATCATACTATCCATAACGGTTTAAATTTTTATCATCATTTGGTAACTGGTATTATTATGTAGAAAGGCTAAGCTGGGTCTGACAACGCTGCTCTAACATTATTCCGTTTCTTTTCCACATTCTTGACGCGTCCTTCTGATTCATGTCAGATGTCTTGCTTAACTGGAAGGAATTATTGAAATCATTGGTGTTGGGTTACAGACTGACTGACATTCGCCCGTCGATTTTTTTGTTCTAACTTGAAAGGAAGGATAGCCAAAAATACATTGACCTTTCCAGTCATTATTACTGAGACCGACACGACCTAAATTTGTTTAACACACCGAACAGATGAGAAGAAAAAAAGCAAAGCAACAGCTGCCTTCAACCTCATGTGATTTATAGGGATCTCTCTCTCTCTCTCTCTCTCTCTCTCTCTCTCTCTCTCTCTCTCTCTCTCTCTCTCTCTCTCTCTCTCTCTCTCTCTCTCTATGTATGTAAAGTGAAAAAAGGAGAAAAAACAGGGAGATGGAGAGAGAGAGAGAGAGAGAGAGAGAGAGAGAGAGAGAGAGAGAGAGAGAGAGAGAGAGAGAGAGAGAGAGAGAGAGAGAGAGAGAGAGAGAGAGAGAGAGGAAGGAGGCTTACACCCACTTAAGGAAACTTTTAGACGGAGGAAAACTTGGAAGCTGATTGAAATTCCAAGTTTTATGCAGAGTTAAAATTTCTCAACCCATGAAGGAGAATAAGGACTCGAGAGACTACAACATACACGAAATTAAAAAGTAAATAAACAGAAACTTGAAAATAAAACTTGAAACTAATTTGCACACAACCACAGTGGAAATTTTCAGTTGTTTGTACAGTATCGAAACTGGTAGCAGGTCATCAAATATGTTCTAGCAAAGGCGGAATACAAATAAATAAAAACACTATTAATACAGCAACAATAATAGAAGGAAGTTACTACTACTACTACTACCACTATTACTACAACTACTAATACTAATACCTCTACTGCTATAGCTACTACTATTACTATTATTATTACTACTACTACTATTACTACAATTACAACTACAACTAATGCTACTACAACTATTAATACTAATATCAATACTAATACTAATACTAATACCACTGGTGCTACTGCAACACAACAAATAAGATTTATTATTAGTTGCTTATATTCTTTTGTGTGTGTGAGAGTGTGGGTGTTAGATTAGATAAAAACAGAAAGGGAACTTGCATGGAACAGAACCGTGAATATACATCTTACAACATCAAGTCAAAAGAGAAGCAACAGATAGGAACCTCGAAGGAAGATCAACAAGTTACTCTCTATGAACCGTTCCAAGCCTGTCTTATGGAGCTCAGAGTCAGCAGATGTGATTTACGACTCTTGTGATGCATGAAAAAAAGTGAAAAGAGAAGGGGAAAATAAAAACTGATTAAACAAGGATGAACCAGAAATAGCATCCTTGAAAACAGGAGGATGAAAAAGATAGATAAAAAAGAGGGGGAGGGAGTGATAGAGGCAGAGAGGTAGAGAGAGAGAGAGAGAGAGAGAGAGAGAGAGAGAGAGAGAGAGAGAGAGAGAGAGAGAGAGAGAGAGAGAGAGAGAGAGAGAGAGAGAGAGAGAGGAGAGAGAGAGAGAGAGACAGAGAGAGAGAGAGAGAGAGAGAGAGAGAGAGAGAGAGAGAGAGAGAGAGAGAGAGAGAGAGAGCGAGAAAAAAAAAGCGAGAAAAAAAAATCTTCCAAGCCATACTACGCTTTGTGTAAGGTTCATGAACACTCCTAAGTCCTCGTCGAACCAAAGAAAACTCTCTCTCTCTCTCTCTCTCTCTCTCTCTCTCTCTCTCTCTCTCTCTCTCTCTCTCTCTCTCTCTCGTGTGCTGTTTGAAAATAAAAACACGAAAAAAAATCCCTCATCCCTCCTCCTCCTTGCTCCTCCACACACTCTCCATGTTTGTGTGAAGGTCAAGGGACGAAAAACTCTTTATAGCTACACGTCGTTGTATTCAGCGTGTGTGTGTGGGTGTGGGTGTGTGTGTGTGTGTGTGTGTGTGTGTGTGTGTGTGTGTGTGTGGGTGGGTGGGTGGGTGAGTGGGTGGGTGGTGTGTGTGTGTGTGTGTGTGTGTGTGTGTGTGTGTGTGTGTGTGTGTGTGTGTGTGTGTGTGTGTGTGGTGTGTGTGTGTGTGTGTGTGTGGGTGGGTGGGTGGGTGGGTGTGTGGTGTGTGGTGTGTGTGTGTGGGTGTGTGTGGGTGTGTGTGTGTGTGTGTGTGTGTGTGTGTGTGTGTGTGTGTGTGTGTGTGTGGTGTGGGTGTGGGTGTGGGTGGTGGGTGTGGGTGTGGGTGTGGGTGTGGGTGTGTGTGTGTGTGTGGGTGTGGGTGTGGGTGTGGGTGTGTGGGTGTGGGTGTGGGTGTGGGTGTGTGTGTGGGTGTGGTGTGTGGTGTGGTGTGTATGTGTGTGTGTGTGGGTGGGTGGGTGGGTGGGTGGGTGGGGGGGGTGGTGGGTGGGTGGGTGGGTGGGTGGGTGGGTGGGTGGGTGGGTGGGTGGGTGTGGGTGGGTGGGTGGGGGGGGGGTGGGTGGGTGGGTGGGTGGGTGGGTGGGTGGGTGGGTGGGTGGGTGGGTGGGTGGGTGGGTGGGTGGGTGGGTGGGTGTGTGTGTGTGTGTGTGTGTGTGTGTGTGTGTGTGTGTGTGTGTGTGTGTGTGTGTGTGT
>JAPQNM010000006.1:15170569-15178069 GCA_029783475.1 Metacarcinus magister | reverse complement strand
CCAAGTACTGTTTCCTTTCTCCACTTACCTCCAAAAAAACTTCTTACGTCTCTTCCTTCCTCCATCTCACTTTGCTGTGAACTTTATATTCTACTGAATCAAAACATTTATCTCGCTCAGAAACTGTATCCCTGCTTCTTTTTTTTTACCTACAGGATGGCTTTCTTCTGCATCCTGCCTTCCAATGATTTAAATTTTTTTCTCTCTTCAGCTTTGTATGTAGTTTTTATGTTTATAAACTCTCCGTCTTCCTTGACACTTGATACCCAGTCGTCTCTCTCTCTCTCTCTCTCTCTCTCTCTCTCTCTCTCTCTCTCTCTCTCTCTCTCTCTCTCTCTCTCTCTCTCTCTCTCTCTCTCTCTCTCTCTCTCTCTCTCTCTCTCTCTCTCTCGCTCTCGCTCTCGCTCTCGCTCTATCTATCTATCTATCTATAATTTTAGCTTCTACGCATGTCCACTTTCACTTTTTCCTTCTTCTTTTCCTTTTTCTTTTCTTTCTTCCTTGTAGTTTTATATCAACTTATCTGCAAATGAATTTTTCTACTAAGACGATACATTTTCCTTGAATCTGCATATATGTTTTTTCTTGATGTGCTTGCCTCGGGACGTTTAAAGGCAATTGACGGATTTCATCACCGTAATTGGCTGACACTTCCACCAATCAAGATGGGTAGATAATGAGGGGGCGTGGCTCACAGACATGATCGAATAGCTTAATAAGACTCTTGTGTAGACTTATGAGGCATTGGATCCCATAAAGTTCTTGAATGTGGGACCCAAACTGGTGTTGATCGACTTCAAGTGATTTATTTTCTTTTTGTAGTTCAGCCAAGTGATCAGACAATAGTATTTTTCACGTTACCTGTCACTGCCAGTTGTCTTACCTTATATTTCAGTGTAATGTGCTGGATTTTGTCTCTGTCTAGAACACGGACGCACACAACCAAAAGATTATTTGTCCTCGCTCAGTTTAAGTGTATTAATTGTGTGCGTGTGTGTGTGTGTGTGTGTGTGCGTGTGCGTGTGCGTGTGCGTGTGCGTGTGTGTGTTTCCGTGGTGTTGGGAGAGACGGTCTTCACACAGCCTGGTCCAGTTGGGATGCTGTGAGAAAACGTTGGGAAGCGAGATTGGACCGTCTTGAGCCATCTGAGCACTCTGACCACAGCTGTTTATTATCGCCTTAGGGAAGAAGAGGAGGAGGAAGGGGACGAGGAGAAGGAGGAGGAGGAGAAGGAGAAGGAGGAGAAGGAGAAGGAGGAGGAGGAGGAGGAGGAGAAGGAGGAGGAGGAGGAGGAGGAGGAGGATAAGAGTACGAGAAGCAGAGTGAAGGCAGGAACAAAGCAGCAAGGGGCATTCAATGGAGTCAGTTCCTAAGAAGAAGAAAAAACTTAAACATGATTATCCTTCTCAGTCTTTTCACAAAACTCTTATAACACCTAGCTTCTGACTCTCTCTCTCTCTCTCTTTCTCTTTTCTCTCTCTCTCATTTTCTTTCCCAATCTTCCTCTGCTTCCCTCCGTCCCTTCCTTCCTTAGCTAACTAGATTACTTCTCCCATGTTAATCCAGCCTCCGTAGCAACTAAAGGGCAGGCATTGGTGTGTGTGTGTGTGTGTGTGTGTGTGTGTGTGTGTGCGTGTGTGTGTGTGTGTGTGTGTGTGTCACCTTCAGCATTATAAGGGTTGGTGAGGAAGGGATTTTCGTGCGCACATGACTTGTATGTGTTGTTTGACGCTATACATACATGAGTAAGGGAAGGAAGAGTAGGAGGAAGAGGAAGAATAAAGGCAAGGTGGAGCAGAAGTAGCGAGGGCGAATGTGTTGTCAAGGGATTGGGAAAAAAAGGAGGAAAAGGAAGAGAATGTAAGATTATATTCAAGTGCAAGGGATCAAGTATAAGAAGGGTGACTCACATGTTATTTAGTAGTTGAATTTCGCCCTTAACGAATACGTGGGTAAGAATAGCGACCTCAATGCTGCTGTTGTTATTGTCTTCATTATTATTGTTTTCAGAGACGGTTTTGTGAGAGAGAGAAAAAAAATCATTGAAATTCGCTTTTATCTTTAATCAGTTATCTCTCTCTCTCTCTCTCTCTCTCTCTCTCTCTCTCTCTCTCTCTCTCTCTCTCTCTCTCTCTCTCTCTCTCTCTCTCTCTCTCTCTCTCTCTCTCTCTCTCTCTCTCTCTCTCTCTCTCTCTCTCTCTCTCTCTCTCTCTCTCTCTCTCTCTCGCTCTCGCTCTCGCTCTCGCTCTCGCTCTCGCTCTCGCTCTCTCTCTGCTTCGTTCGTAACATAACCTAGCCCTTGGTCCTACTCAGGAGCACTGAGGTGTTGCATTATTCCACAGCTGTAAGACGGGCGTTGCCTTAGAGCCCACAGAGGCAGGGTACACCAGCGGGGCGGAGCTGTTGTGTACTCCAACAAAATGACCCAAGCTCTGAAGAAAAAAAATTATAAAATACATAGTTATAGCAATCTTCTTTTGTTTTGAATATATTTTTTTTTTTCTGAGATTACTTGTTTATCTTCCTGTTGTGTTTCATCCTCCGTGAAAACAGGCAGCAGTGTATCCCTTTTCCGAGGCTTTCTAAAGTTATTTATTCATTTAGTTTCTGTAATAAAGGTTTTCATAACGCAATGCCAATATTTTACACAATATGTAAAAAAAAAACTTGTTATCCATTAGTCAGCCTTTTTAAAGATGACCAGGCACAGCTTTTTGTCAGTCTATACATTTTTATTATTTTTTCAATGAAACTCAACAGATGTGTGTGTGGGTGTGGGTGGGTGTGTATGGATGTGTGTGTGTGTGTGTGTGTGTGTGTGTGTGTGTTGTGTGTGTGTGTGTGTGTGTGTCTCTCTCTCTCTCTCTCTCTCTCTCTCTCTCTCTCTCTCTCTCTCTCTCTCTCTCTCTCTCTCCTCTCTCTCTCTCTCTCTCTCTCTCTCTCTCTCTCTCTCCTCTCTCTCTCTCTCTCTCTCTCTCTTCTCTCTCTCTCTCTCTCTCTCTCTCTCTCTCTCTCTCTCTCTCTCTCTCTCTCTCTCTCTCTCTCTCTCTCTCTCTCTCTCTCTCTCTCTCTCTCTCTCTCTCTCTCTCTCTCTCTCCTCTCTCTCTCTCTCTCTCTCTCTCTCTCTCTCTCTCTCTCTCTCTCTCTCTCTCTCTCTCTCTCTCTCTCCTCTCTCTCTCTCTCTCTCTCTCTCTCTCTCTCTCTCTCTCTCTCTCTCTCTCTCTCTCTCTCTCTCTCTCTCTCTCTCTCTCTCTCTCTCTCTCTCTCTCTCTCTCTCTCTCTCTCTCTCTCTCTCTCTCTCTCTCTCTCTCTCTTTATATCTCGTTGCCTTGATAGAGCTAACAAGCGTGACAGCAAGGCGTAACCCCTTTATTGTTTAATATACATCATGTATATCATCCCCACCTCGAATCACAGTGCTCAAAGGAGGGTAGGATGTGTTTCTGAACTATATCTGCATAATATATTCGGTTAGCGAGCACTAGGGAGCTTCTGTGTATTGCTTTGTTAGTATTGCACTTATGGCGCGGCTCGCAGGCACCTGAGTGGAGGCAATTAATACATGGTTGTCTATTTGACTTGCTGAATTTAATAAACTGTTTCAAAGGACAGCAGTGAAAGTAGCTAATTTAGATGTAGCGTGTAATGTTTAAATTTGCGGTTCTCTCATTGAATGGGTATTGCGGAAATGGCTCTCTTGCAAAAATTAATTGTTATCTCTGAACAATGGAGATGAATTGGTGTGTGTGGGTGTGTTTGTGTTTGTGTGTGTGTGTGTGTGTGTGTGTGTGTGTGTGTGTGTGTGTGTGTATACTTACGTCATAGGTTACCAATCATACATCCTACACAACATACGTACGTACAAACACTTTTTCCCTCCTAAACACTGCTAACGGAACACTTATCTAATCACATTCCACGCCCGAGTCTGCGTCAATCCCGATCTCTACAATGCAGGAAATATCTGGGGTTTTTTTTCTTCATATATAATGTCGAGTAATGGAATACACCACCCGCTATGACAGTGAGTAAGAAATCCATCATTGTAATTCAGAATCTCCGAGATATTTCAAAAGGATGAGTATTGAAATCATCGTACATTTTCGTATTTTCTTATCATTGTGTTAAGTTTCATCATCACGTATACAAGCTCATCTAATCACCTGTTAGTTATGCCTTATAGTTAGAATACTAAGTTGGTTACAATAGATACACTGACTGTTGTATTGATTATGTGCTGAAGGGAAAGGAGGTTAGAGGAAAAGCCTTCTCACTTTCATATCTCTAAAAGAATGTAAACTATGTACTACACTAGACAACTAACAGACTTTCCGTTATATGCTGCTCCTATGTCCTTATATCCATACGTTCCTCCTCCTCTTCCTCCTCCACTTCCTCCTCCTCCTCCTCCTCCTCCTCCTCCTCCTCCTCCTCCTTAGTTTATTCAATTTCAACGTAATCCTTCACTAATAGTCTGTTCTTCTATCCTCCCTCCTTCACCCATCACTCCCTCCCTCCTTCCTTCCTCACGCCTTGCCACTCAGGTTTCCACAGGCAGTGAGGAGCCACTTACCTCCCCTTTGAAGCCGCTAATTTGAGAGAGCGGAGGTTAGTGCGTTCAGTGGCCACACCTCCCCTACCACCACCACCACCACCACCACCACCACCACCACCACCACCACCACCACCACCACCCTATCGCTTTTGATAGTGGCACCTGACATGTATACAGAAAGAGAGAGAAAAAGAGAGAGAGAGAGAGATGTGGGGGGTGGGAAACCAAGACAGCCAGAGAGACAAGGTGTAATGTTACTAATTGGCAGGTTGTCTATTAAGCCTGTATTGTGAAATATATCTCTTCTTCCTCTTGTCACAGAAATACCTCTTTTTTTTTTTCGACGCTGACAGAAGAAAAATTTTACCAGTATATGAAAGTGTCAGTCATACGTAGAGAGAGAGAGAGAGAAAGAGAGAGAGAGAGAGAGAGAGAGAGAGAGAGAGAGAGAGAGAGAGAGAGAGAGAGAGAGAGAGAGAGAGAGAGAGAGAGAGAGAGAGAGAGAGAGAGAGAGAGAGAGAGAGAGAGAGAGTGTGTGTCAACCTCCTTCCTTCAACAACTCTCAAATTGTGTTACTCTTGCCCCTCTTCTGGAAAAGTAATAAAGTTTGCGACGGTATGAAAAAAGAAAACGTTTAATTTTAAGACTTATGTGTCGAGAGGAAAGCAAAGGTAAAGGAAAGCAATGAATGAGGTCAAATAAAATGTTGGCTATAGAAAACAGGAAAAGCAACAAAAAGAAGGAAAAGAAAGTGAAAGGAAAGCATTGAAATTCAGAACAAAATACAGAAAATTTGGTTCTGTATAAAAAAAAAAAGAGGATAGTAAATATAAATAAAAAAAAAGATATAACGACATAAAATAACATATGAAATAAATAACTGATAAAGAGATTAAGAACATTTTTACAACCTTGATCCTAATCGATGAGGCAGAATAAGGAAAAATACCAGGAAGGGAATAACACACACACACACACACACACACACACACACACACACACACACACACACACACACACACACACACACACACACACACACACACACACACACACTTATTATACACCACATTAGAGGTAATTTCTCGGCATGTCGTCTTCAATGTTGTCAACGTCATCTTTCCCCAAGTGAAGGCTGCATTGCATCTTAGAGAGAGAGAGAGATAGAAAGAGAAAGAGAAAGAGAAAGAGAGATTGCCTGGCGTAACAAGAACAAGGCGATATGGCGCCGTATAAAACCTAAAAGTTAAAATTACATTATTATAAACATGTAAAAGAGAAACAAACTAAAGCTGGAATTACATTGGAAAGTGAGTATTATATTGTGACCATACATAGTTTATGAAGAAGTAAACTATAGGTCACGGAGAGAAGAGAGAGAGAGTTTGAAAAAAAAGCCTGATTCTTATGCAGCTGTTTATGTATTCGTTAAAGTTTTGTGAAGGTGTAATGGGAAGCAACTTTATTAATTTTGATTCTTCCATATTCATCATAAATCTGCCTAAAGCTGAAAAAGTTTAGTGTGTCGAAAATTCTTAAAAAACAAAAAGTGGTGGGATGTTTTTTTCATATTAGTCCATTAGTATTGTTCATCTCTCTCTCTCTCTCTCTCTCTCTCTCTCTCTCTCTCTCTCTCTCTCTCTCTCTCTCTCTCTCTCTCTCTCTCTCTCTCTCTCTCTCTCTCTCTCTCTCTCTCTCTCTCTCTCTCTCTCTCTCTCTCTCTCTCTCTCTCATTTTCCTTTTTGCTGAAAACTTTTATGGTTATTATTTTCCTTTATGTTTTTAATTGAATCTGATGATGTTCTTTTGCAACAGATTTTTTTTTATTTTTCCTTTTAAATATTCAGTTGTATTCGTTGATTACTGTTTCTATTTTTCTCCTTTTTTTAGTCTTTTCAGTTGTGTTTTGTATTTACCTTATCACTTAATTAACTTTTGCGGTCTCACCTTTGATATTTACCTTCCATTTCTTTTAATTCACCTTTTTTTCAATTTCGTAGTTATTTTTTACATCCCGTTACGGTTTTCTCTTATACATTCATTCGTGCTATTTGCCTTAAACCTCATCTTAGTTTATCCTTCTTTAACACTTCTATTTCTACCTCCAAAGCTTAAGGATAAACAGTTCTGCTAAGATGGTGATGGATTTTTCTCTCTACACTGACACCTTTCACCAGATTTTTCCTCTAAACCTGTGAGCGTCCCTTGCAGCTGTAACCTTCGTCAGTCTGTTCAAAGGAGTTTCACGATCCTGATGTTTTCTTTTACTCCAATTGAACTCAGTCTTCCAGTTTGTTTTCATTCAGTCTGTGTACAATGATGAGTTCGTGGAATGTTTTTACTTACTTGCTAAAGACAGGATAACGTGAAAGAAAGAGGTGGATGAGGATTACATAGGATTACACAGGAAACACAAGTAATAGGAGGCTTGGCTTATGACAAGGTTATTTATATATACTACTTCAACTCAATCTACTTGTATTAGAGAAATGACACGAGCTACAGTGTGTCTTTATTTTCTTTATTTGTTTTGTGTGTTGAGGTTTTTTTTTAAAGTGCCTAGTTGTCACCTTTTATCATGTGGATTTTAGTTTGTCAAGCACTCCTTAAAAAATATTGCAACACTCACTTTCCTCCCCTCACCTTCCCTCTCCAAGTCACCCGAGGCTGTGCGAGGCGGTGTGAGTGCAGCGTACAGTGTTTTCAATCCCATTCTGTACTGTGATTGACAAAACAGTTAGTCTTCATTCCAAGATACACCACTACTTACATAATATTCATATCTTTTCAGGGTATGAATCTGATATGTTCTTGGATCCGTCTTGTTAAGCTAAGTAATGTATTAGTTCCTCGTCTTGTTAATCTTTCCTTCCTAGAATTCTCAAAAAGTGATTGGCGTAGTAAGCTGTAATGTGATCTGTTTCCCGTTTCTGACTCAAGGACTG
>JAPQNM010000006.1:15160569-15168069 GCA_029783475.1 Metacarcinus magister | reverse complement strand
CCGGGTTATTTACTCTTCTTTCATATTTGTTGCTTCATGAATTTGTCAATTGAAGCATTTTTTTTTCTCTTCCACGTAATTCTATTTTCTTTATTTGTTATTATTGCATTTTTTCTGTGTTGTTCTACCAAATCAAGCTCAGCAGGGAATGTAAGAGATGTGGAGGGTTGTAGTGGTCAAGAAGAACAAGTAGGACACACCACACGTAGGAGTAGGTCACAGTGTTTCTCGTGGACATCATTGACAGTCAGTACCGAGTCACTACAGGACAAATGCTTACCCTAACTTCTTCCGTCTGTCTCTCTAATCCTGTTTGTGTATTCAAGCTCACCACAAGGGAATTTATTGTGTCACTCCTCCATCTGTTCCCTGCTTCCTGCGGTTTAGTTTACTCATATATATGTTCCCTCATGTCAACATCGATGTTTACAATCACCTCAGTTTGGCGTTGTGCCGTGTGTCGTGTATTCTTCTGCCTCATTGATCCCACAAGAGAATGGTGCCTCTCTGTTCCCTTCACTCGGCGTTAATACCAAAGATAGAGAAGTGGCCAACGGATACCGGGGGATCGAACTCGGGACTCGAAGTTATCATGCCTGAACGTTGACCACTGCACTACGTCTTCCCCTCTCTGGAAGGTGTACGTGCAAAAGCAAGTAATTCATTTAACAACCTTTCACTTACATGTTTCAAGAGAATAGACGTAATAATAGGTATTCAATTATTATCCTCACAAGTACATTTTCTTTTGCGCTTCAAATACAACCTTACCTAAGTCCATTTTTTTTTCCTCCTCCTCCTCCTCCTCCTCCTCCTCCTCCTCCTCCTCCTCCTCCTCTTCCGCTTCCTCTTTTTTTTTTTCTTTCCTCAAGTCCCCCATTAAACTATCTCCTACCACGAGGCACATGTTTATCTCACGTCTCAAGATTTCTCGTCTAATTACTTGTCTTCCTTTCTTCTCTCCCTTCTTTACTTTCCTTTCCCTCTCCTTACTTTCTCCAACCTTCCTGCCTTTCCTTATCATTTTCCTTCCTTCTCTTACCCTCCTCGCCCTTTTTATTTTCCTTTCCTGTCCTTTCTTCGGCTGCTCTTAACTGTTTCTCCCCTTCCTCCTCCCTCTCTCCCTCTATCCTCCTTCGCCTACTTTTCGGAAGCCGCTTATTTGGACATCAATAATCGGATGTCGCCAGCGTCACTCCAGCCGCTCAGGTAAATACTCCTCTCAAATCCGAAAGACTGAGAGGATAGGAAGGCTAGTGGGATGGAAAGAGGTAAGCGAAGCACAAGGAGGCAGAAAGGGAAGGTGGTTTAATGGGAGGTAGATAGATGTGCTGTAAGAGGAGAATAAGGAGCTGGAGAAAGAGGACCGAGAGTATGGAAGGATGTTTGTGAGATGCTTGAGGTGGAGACTTGAGTGATAGGAATATGTGAAGGATTTGTGCGAGGAAAGGAATCACTCTCACTCTTTCTCTCTCCCTCTCTCTGACATACACACACACACACACACACACACACACACACACACAGTACTGGGAATCACATAATCACATACATATGCCCTCAAAAGTCTCCAGTATCCATATTTAATTAGCATTGTAGAGTAACATCGCGTAATATTCGTTTCATTCTTTTTTTTTTTTTTGTTCCTGGTTAGTAAATATTTTTATCTAATTGCATTTGTTTATAAAGTATGGATACTGGATATTATTTTTTCTATTAGTTTGCTTTTATGATCAGAAAAGTGATTTTTTACTTTAAGAAAATGTGCAGATCGGCAAGTTTTCAATTGGAAACTAATATCAGTCCTGGTCACAAAAGATACTACCCAGGAACTAAAGTGTGTCATATAGTGTAGTAAAGCTGGTCTACAGGGGTTGGAACAAGGTGGAAAGGGAAGGCACACGCAGAGGGATGGAAGGAAAGTAGAGAATGGCGTGATAATCCGTAATTATGATCGAAATGTAGAACAAAATGTAAACAAAATTTGCAGCCGTACTTTCATGCTCATTACATTTTCTATTTTAATTACTCATATCACGCTATCCTCCACTTTCCATTCCTTTCTTTCTTACTCGTGTTTTCCTCCCTCCCCTCTCCATTTTTTTCCCCGCACAGACTGGTATTATTATCGTACAATGCTAATTAACTATGTATCCTGGACGCTTTTAATTGTTTGTGTGTGTGTGTGTGTGTGTGTGTGTGTGTGTGTGTGTGTGCGTGTGTGTGTGCGTGTGCGTGTGCGTGTGCGTGTGCGTACGTGCGTGCGTACTAGTAAATGATGTAACTATATAATTTTTTCTTGCTTGTTGTCTTTCTCTAAAATTTATATAATTATCCACAATACATAAAGAATCACAATTTTCAACACTTTCAAACATTTTCTTCAAAGTTAAGACTCAACCTCCATCACTTTCTCCTTGACGTTAGTTGTGAAAAGAAATACCTTTGCCTTTTGTCACCGTCACTTTACTATCACTGCTTCTATGTGCTCTTCTCGCTCGCATTCAGTGCCTTACGAGCCTCAACCCGCAGTAGGAGTTCACTTGCCGGACCAATATTCCGCCGGAGTCATTTCGAATATGTAAAAAATAAGAATCGAGCGGGTTGCCATTTTTGCTCCCTATTGTTAATTGGTGGTAATTCAGCTGGTGCATTTTTGCCGTGCGAGGCTGCTGACTTTTTGAGGTCCTCTGAGGGTGGTCGTTAGCGATAGAGAAAAAACGAGAGTGACTGGCTGTGTGTGCGTGTGCGTGTGCGTGAGAGAGAGAGAGAGAGAGAGAGAGAGAGAGAGAGAGAGAGAGAGAGAGAGAGAGAGAGAGTGAATGTGTGCGTGTGTGTGTGAAAGTGAGAGATATTGTGCTTTCCAGTGTTTTAACAGATGAAAATGCCCATTCTCCACCCCAGTGAACTCTAACAGAAGGGGAACCGAGAGCAGAGTTTAGACCGAGCTGAGTTCTGTATTATACCTGCTACTGTTACTAATACTAATACTAATACTAATACTAACACTATCAATACTACTACCAATACTAATACTACTACTATTACTACTACTACCACTACTACTACTACTACTACTACTACTACTACTACTACTACTATGTTTTCCCCACATGATAACCTCACTCTGTAATAAACTACATTTTCATAAGCCATGTTTCATCACAGTTCATTGGCCCCAACCTCGCTATTGGTAGTGGTTGCCAGGGTTTTGTACGTGACGCTGCTATTCCTTATAATTGCAAAAACATCATAATGCTGAATGAACAGTTTTTCGTTTATGCAAGGTAGCCAATTGTGCCTCAAAATAAAGATCTGAAATGTTTGTCGTTCTGGGTGCAAATGGCCCGGTTCTAGGGTGTTAGATTCATTGGGAGCATTATGAGGTAGAGGAAAGCATGTATCTCATCCACACTAATAATGTTGCCACTGTTGTTTACGATAATGTTTCCGTAAAGCTTATGTATAAACTCAGGCTCTTGGTTCTATCCCATCTGAAGTCGTAAAGAACACAGTGAATGTGGCCTGTCTCACATTTTCTACCCTTTCCTCATAAGCTTTATAATTCACTTGCTCATCGGATTTGTAAGCAGCCAAGAGTGATAATTATCGGCGACAGCATGCCGTGAGACTGGATATCTTTTTGCTAAATAATGTATTGAGTGCAGAAGGCTTTGACACTAACGTGCCTCCAGACAACGCTCGACGTGTTCATTGTGAGACTGATGAGCCGTTCGCTTTGTAGTGGAAGCATCAAGGATTTGTGGTATGTTTTTTTTTTTTTTAACATCATGTTGCATGCAAACGAAGCCTGGAAGTTTTACATAACATAACGTGATAGTGACAAAATAATGATTCCGAGATGCATGAGGCAGGTAGCCAGGTGACCAAATATATCTCGGGGAGACATTGGTGAATATTTTATTTTGTTCAAGACAAAATTATTTGCCTTGATCAGCAGTGCAGCTAACTAGGTGTCACCCATCACACCCGTCACCCACCACACCCGTCACCCACCACACCCGTCACCGAACACATCCGTCATCCACCAGACGCTTGCCAACCATATACCTCAAGAAGGTGCAGGTGGCGGCTCATCCATCAAATGAACCTACAGACAGACGCTTTCCTATACTGATATATATAACTAATAATAATGACTTAGGGCCGCCACGCACGGAACACTTATCAATGCCAGGCTGCTGCTAGTGAAAAGTGGAGCCACTAAAAATGGCGAGTAAATCCTAGTCTTTGTGTCAAGCTACACGTACAAGTAGGTCAAGCATATATGTTTAAGGTGGCACATATTGTCACTTTTTTCCTCAAGATTAATAAGAGAATGACAAACAAACTATTTCTAGGTTAATAGATAAAAGTTAAATTAATGATTAAGAATATAGATACATTTGGTGCATCCTACCATCATTTGGGGCCACTACAGGTGATTTTCATGCCCTGTGTGAAGAGCTGGACAAATTATCAAATTAATTCAGATTTTCTTCGTGCAAGTGAATTAGTGTGTGGCTTTATACTTCATCAAGACATCTTTTTTCATGTGATAAATTCTAATTTGCCATATATATCACTAAAATCTGCCTATCATATTTTTCTTCCTATTATTTTCTGTGCATTTTTGTTACTCTACCAATACTGGGAACTGTATTCAAACTGTGGTCGTGGAGAATCTGCTTATCTTTCTAAATCGTCAAAATACCATTGAACGAGATTCTTATCTGCTCATATATCTTCCCTTTGCAAAGACCACGCACGTTTGTGAGGACAGCGTCATTCACGCAGCCACAAAACCAGTGTTTAGTGCCTCGTGTGCGGCCTCCTGTACATTGTGGTCCATGGCTAGCGACCAGTGGCATCTTACCATAGCGTGGTGGAGAAAATTAAACTAGTCGCCGCTTTCGGGTGGCAAAAAAAAAAAGGCTCGTGTTCTGGCTTCCATTGCAGCACGTGAGTTTCATTCCTTGCCACGAAAAACTGAAACTCGCCACCCACTAAAAATTGGGCCGTGCTCAGGTGCCTTAAAGGTTCATACTGGCAGTGGCACCCCAGCACTTGAGCTCCGTCGGGAGGCCTCCCTCACCCTCAGCCCAATCAGTATGGCGCTACACGAACCCAAACTCCCCGTGATTCTCTTGGTTAGGCGATTGAGGATACAGCTCATGCCCGGCCTGCCTCAGCCTTGCCATGAAGTGTTGCAGTACGAACAGATTTAAGGCTTTCCTGGTGTGCGTGACTATCGTGTGTTGCCTCGCCTCTATGGTACACAAGGAAGAACAGCTACGTCTTTTGTATTTTTCTATGGCAAAGGAAAAATATTGTTACATTTCTAGTAGTAGAAGTAAAGCTGAAATATTAAGGGGACCAATACCAGTAAAGACAAAATGCAAGTAGCACAGGTTACCAAACATTTTTTTTCTTTTAAGTAACAAAATTAAACAAACCCCAAGGCAGGAGGCAACCCCATGATGATCCACGACCACCTAGGTCACGACTCAGCAACACACCAAAAAACAGCGCAGCACAACACACCACAGCCCGCATTAGCACAGCGCTATGCAGCACGCCAGCGCACCACACTTAACTTTGGTTAAGGTTATACGGCAGACAATCGTGTTTTCATTCACCGCGCGGAGCTACGTAAATAATGAAGCACCATTGTGATGAATCAAAAAAAATATTAATCAGCTGACCCCATTAGCCGAATGTTGGGTGTTCCGTGTTAAGGTTTATCGTTATTAACATAATATGGAAGGTTGAATTTTTTAACCACTATATTAAACATGAATGATATTCAGACCTTCAGAATATCAAGGCTGCCGATGCTGCACAGAACTCGTGACCTAATTAACGTTAAGGTCAAAATGAAAATACTGAAGTAAATTATTAATGGTAGCAAGTGAAATGATGTTTTATTGTTAAGTGAATTGTAGATTAATACGTTTATGTTTAATTAAATGTATTTTTATTCCATGTTTAACCGTAAATAACATTGTGCTTAAATCCGTGTGTCTAACTTTCACCATTAAATATTACACTGGCACAAAACACCCGACATGCTGCGCGCGCGCACACACACACACACACACACACACACACACACACACACACACACACACACACACACACACACACACACACACAGTGCACGAGTATCAGCTTCATCCACTTGCATGCTGTTCCGGGATCCCATGGCACTTACCTCAGCTTGGAGTACGTTATATACTCATGGGAAGGCTTGCACACTTACCTATCTTCATATCCACCACTCAGGTTTGCCAATAATAGTTAAAAGCGAGAAGGTGCATTGCTACACGGACACATCAACACCACCACCACCACCACCGTTGTTTGCCTTCCCCGTCCCCGCCATCCATCACCACCAGGCCAGCTTGCCGTCCTTTAATGAGGGAACGATGGAAAGGCATTTTATTTTTTACCGAGCGGAACTTTTGAGTCCATGTAAACAGACAGCCATTTAGAGGCGCCTGTCGCTCTGCTAATTAAGAGAGAAGGTCTGACAAATGAACTAAATGGTCTCGTTAAGCCTTTGTGGAAGAGAGAGAGAGGGAGAGAGAGAAAAAAAAATAACGAAAGAGAATGAGACTGACAAACAGACAGACAGACAGACAGACAGACAGACAGACAGACAGACAGACAGACAGACAGACAGACAGACAGATAGATAGATAGATAGATAGATAGATAGACAGGCAGACAAACAGACAGACAGACAGGCAAACAAACTGACGAAGGAAAAAAAAGAAGAAAAAAAAATGGGCTGCTGGCGTTCGGCGGACGAAATTGCAGCGAAAAGCTTCCCCTGAACTTTCATGGAAAAATATTCGTATATTTTTAGCAAGAGTTTTTCATGATTTTTCCTTCAGTCATAGCAGGAACAGTGGTGGTAGTAGTAGTAGTGGCAGCTTTCGTTTTTAGTGTTAGTGTTAATGACGATGATGATGATGATGATGATAATGAAACAAACACTGTCAGAATTATAAACAAGCACAAGATACTGACTGGCTTACGCACCTTATACACAACTACGGTGAATATATGAACGTTAAAGTGACGAAAATAAAGCATGATAAACGAGTTACTTACCTTGCGTGGCTGAGAATGGTTTTCCCTCCCGCCTCTCCGCTCGTCCGGCATCTCCGTCATCGTAATGGCTATTAAAACAGGGGAGAATTGCAGGGTAGAGGAGGCACCGGATGGTATTCCCAATCAAAGGCGTCCATATATTCTCACATTTCTCTCGCCTGACTACCGTTGTGTGAAGAAAAGCGTCAGTATCCATTTTCCTCCTCTTTTTCCACCTCGACAGTATTTCCTCCTCCTCCTCCTCCTCCTCCTCCTCCTCCTCCTCCTCCTCCTCCTCCTCCTCTTCTTCTTCTCCTGTTATTCCTCTTCCTGCTGCCGTAACATCTTAAAACAAGTGAGCATCGACGTCTAAGGGCCATATCAGTGTTGCCAGGCTGCCCC
>JAPQNM010000006.1:15148069-15150569 GCA_029783475.1 Metacarcinus magister | reverse complement strand
GAAGGCTGGATCCGTCATGGCTACCGTGCGCGTGGCTTCTTTGGTAGTTAAGTTAATGGGCTTTTTTTCCTAATAACACAAAATATATAGGTATAATTTTCTGTACATGTTCTTCTCCTGTTTTCAAGGGGTTTTTACAATATAGTTAAGTTTGGCTTAACCACTACGCTTTTCTCTCGTTGAAAGTCCCTTATTGTAGTGTTCTAAAGTTAATCTACATAATGGAGATTTGACGTGTTTAGTATTTCTGTTATGACTCGTATATAAACGTATATAAACCGGGATTTCCTTGTCTTTTTAATGTGACTCCCGACAAAGCATATTATTCACACTCTGCCATCACCACCTTTCAAAAACGAGATCATTTAACAGAATCCTTTGTAACTGTCATGTCTAAAATTATCTACTTTCCCCTACCTTCTCATCTCCTTTCCTCTTCTTTTAATTGTTTTGCTTCTTCCTCATCTCTTTCCTCCTCTGTCTTGTCCACTCTCTTTCTTCCTCTTCCCTCATCCATCTTCCTTCTCCACCTTCCTTCGTGACTCTTCCTTTTGTTCTCTTTTCCACTACTTAGGTTTCCTCTCACCCTTCCACACTTCCTTCCCCTCTTTCACTCCATTTTCTGCTTTATTAATTTTTGTTTTCAGTCATCTTCCTGTGCTTCGTCCTCCACTACTTCCCTCTTCCCCTCTCCTTACTGCTTGATTTTCCACTTTTCTTTACAGTCTCCTTCTTCCCTCCTTCTTTCTTTGTCTGGAATCCCTGGACACTAGTTTTCATTATGACGACGCCCTCACCTGCCATCACTGTCAAGGATCATTGGACTCTTGCTATTATTACTTAGTTCCTCATACCACGCCACTTGACCTTCTCTCCACCCCACCACCACTTCGCCTCCCTTTCTCTTCCTCACTATGACCGCTGTGCTTCTGTTATGATTTTCCGCAAAGGTAATGTTGCCCTTGACAACTCTCTCTCCTCGTTGTCAGGTGTAAGTCTTCCGCTAGAAGCAAGAGCAGAAAACTTGTTAATACTTCCGCGAATTTCACCTTAAAGATTGCCTTCGTTATTGTAGTTTCAAAGTGAGAGAAGCTTCCTAATGGTTCCATGTGGCAGCCTGGATCCTTTTACTGTACTTACCTTGCCATGGCTCTAAAAGGTCACCATAGTATGTGTAGAGGGGTCACTTGGGCCTTGGGAATTGGCAAGTGTCGCGTAAGTTAAAAAGGAGCTTTACTCGAACGTCACAAGGCTTGTAACACAAATTAGTTCACCACTTGAGGTATAATTGCCATCGTCTTGCCGTAAGGAGCTTCAGTATGGCTTTTCAAGTGGGACAGTATATTCGTTCCGTTTTTGTTTTTCCAGAAAATAACGTTCGTGTTCTCCCCCACATTACTATAACGCATTGGAGGCTGTCATGGGTTGTGCACACATATTCTTATTCTCTTTGTCTCTTTTATTTGCGGCTGAGGAAGGTATATGCAGGGCTGCCTCCCCCCGCCTGCAACGATCATATCTCTCTCTCTCTCTCTCTCTCTCTCTCTCTCTCCCTCTCTCCCTCTCTCTCTCTCTCTCTCTCTCCTCTCTCTCTCTCTCTCTCTCTCTCTCTCTCTCTCTCTCTCTCTCTCTCCTCTCTCTCTCTCTCTCTCTCTCTCTCTCTCTCTCTCTCTCTCTCTCTCTCTCTCTCTCTCTCTCTCTCTCTCTCTCTCTTAAATCAGAATTCATATTGTCAAGGTGAACATAATATTTTTTTCTAAACACGACGCACAAGCTCGACGTAAATTAGTTATGTTTTGCTACTTTGCCTTCGTTAGGGAAGAAACTTTCACCGGAAAAACTCCCCGGAGAGAGGCCCAGCAGGCTCGCGCCAACCAAGTTTATTAACCATTAAGAAACAAAACCTTTCAGCGGCATCTTTAGGAGCCTCGTCTTGGGCTAACTTCGACGACAAACTTCTTTTTTTATTGTGCCTTGTCCTCTCCGTTTTCCTGTCATGAAGTTCTGATATAGTTACCACATTACCTTGATATACATTACCATGACCAACCCAAACACACACACACACACACACACACACACACACACACACACACACACACTACTGACTATGGGTGTTCCCTTGTAAATGATCTGCCGCAAAATCAGCAATTACACACAATACCCTTACACTGTCACCTCTAGACCTCACATCCGTCACTTGACCTGCTGTTCCCCTGGTTATGATGCGCCGCTGTAATCAGACAAGTGAGTCAGAATGGGAGGATCCTAATGCTTCTTATGCTTAGTGAAGAGACTGGAATCCTTACAAAACCTCGCTAGAAAAACTCAGTTGATCATGTATTTATGTAGCTTGCTGTTGATATATATTTAATTCCTATTCCAAGTTTCATGGAAGTTAAAAGTGCAGACATTCATACATTATTCTAGCTTTAATTTGTTTTGCAATTCGATGATGCAACACTCACTAACTATATATTGGACCAACGTGTATTACATT
>JAPQNM010000006.1:15143069-15145569 GCA_029783475.1 Metacarcinus magister | reverse complement strand
GAAGATTACATTACTTTTGATTGATCAAATATAACAAGAAGACATCATTCTTTTAAGATTACTGGTAAAAGATTCACATCAAACAAAGCCAAGCACTTCTTTTTCAATCGGATCGTTAACGTTTGGAACTCCCTGCCCGCCAATGTCGTCGACAGTAAAACAATTACTACGTTCAAAAATAGACTTGACAAATATTTAGAAGCCAATCCACAACTAAAATACTATCCGTTAACGTAGCAAACTTTGAGTAAGTTCATCCTGATGTACCTAACTTACGAAATGTCGATTCAAAAGACGTCGCTAGTGGCCTGACATCGCTTGCCAGGAAGTAGTGGTAGCAGTAGTGGTAGTGACAGTAGTGATAGTCTGGTCTTGGTTGGCCTTCCTTTCCCTGCCAGCCATGGCTGGGGAGAGAAGCCTTCACCCTTACTATCCTGTATCCTTCACTCTAGACTAGATAGTGTACTCACAAACAGCCTCGTAAGGGCCAGCAGGCCTGTTGCTGTTTGTTCTTCCTATGTGTTCCTATGTGTTCCGTCAAGAAATAATTACTAAGGTGCAAACGAGATCCTAATCACCCTCTAGGGGCCAGACGGAGGGAAAATTAAGACCTCAGCCCATCGAGATCCTCGGCAGCCTCTGTCCCTCCCCGCCAATAAACAATGGATTAGTCAGGTTTAACAGCCTTCCGCTAATATCAAACTACTGCCTGCCGCTGTCTGTCTGTCTGTCTAGCTGGCTGGCTGGCTGGCTGGCTTGCTCTCTCTCTCTCTCTCTCTCTCTCTCTCTCTCTCTCTCTCTCTCTCTCTCTCTCTCTCTCTCTCTCTCTCTCGCTCTCTCGCTCACTGGCTGGCTGGCTGGCTGGCTGGCGGGCTCTCTCTCTCTCTCTCTCTAATCCACAAACCCTCCATTTTACCTTCCCTCCTTCCTTCCCTCCCTCCTTCCCAACCCAAACGCGCCCTACACAAATAAAGTAACAGTGAAAAGAGAAAAAATGAGAGAAAAAATAGAGCATCATCCCACCTCGCCGTTGGAGAGGCAGCAGCGGCCAAAATAAACACTCCCTTACTCACAACTCATTAGGAATTCCATTTGATCGATGGACTAATGGAAACCCACAAGTCCATCAGGTGTATTTACACTTTAGAGCTCCATGTTTGAGTAGGTGATTATGTGCCTTTGAAGACCGCCTGAGCTATTAATACGACTGCAATAAGCTTGTCAATACTTGGCGTTGCAGTGGGAGGGAGGAAGGTGGGAAGAAAGGGTAGGAAGTGCCAGGGTGGTGTTGATGTATTCGTTGCTGTTACTTTATTGATAGAACGTGTTGATGCATAATTGATAACCGAATAATATAGCAGTTTGTAGTTCACTGTATTTTTTTAATGATTACTGTTTTCTTGCGACGATTCTTGGTCTACAACTGATTTGTATTCTACTTCATTAGGTAAAAGCGAAGTAGATAAATCAAATCTTCAAAGAAGGTAATATATAATGAACGTAAATGAACAATAAAACAACAGATGTATGTACTACGTAGTGTATATTTATATTATTAATGAAAAAATCATATACGCCGCTTTCTGTCGCAACACAGAGTTTGGACACCAAAAGACAAAAGCAATGCGCCCACACCTCCCTTAACGAGACCAGTTGGTGGAGTAAAAAGAAAACAGATAAGTTGGTCCTTCATTCTTCATGTCTGAGCTCACACCATCCTTCCTTTCTAGCGCTGGGAAGAAAATGGAAAACTTGACCTGCCTTGCCCGGTTTAGTTTTCATTAATTAAGCTAAGGGCAGCCCACAGTGCATCCCTTCGTTTGCCAAATCTTACTCACCTCGCTCAGGAATTCAGCTGGGTTTGAAAGCTTCCTGCGGTTTCAAAGCAGGAAAATTCTTCTTCGAACTGTTTAAAAGTCCATTAGTGGTCCATAAAAAGAAAATGTTGGGGGGGAGGGGGACGGGAAATCACCGATGTGCCTCTTTCTCTTCACTTATCCCTCGCGTCTCTGTGTTGCCATTCTACCCCTTCTTGTGTATGTTTAATTGCAAAATAAAATCAGATTGATATCTATAAGCACGTTAATGAATGATATTAAAAATGCTATCGATTCTTTTCATATACATTTGCATATACTAAAATCGTTTTACTTATTTTCCATTGTTTACACATCGTTTAGTTTATATTTTAGGTCTCATTAATTATCATGGTGCACTTAAACATATCTATTTTCTTATTCATAGATCCTGCTGTGTTAAGAAGACCCGTCACCATCTAACACACACACGCGAAATTTTATCATGTAACACACCATGACGCCACACTACTGATTGGATATCAACACACATGCTCCCTGCACAGCCATATCAATACTGCATGACAACCTGACATAACCTACATACATTAAAAATAAATTAGTTTGGATCATATTAATAATGTATCAGTTACACATGTTGTTTTTGATGGCAGGTTGGCAAGGCTGTCGAAAGTATGGTTGGC
>JAPQNM010000006.1:15120569-15138069 GCA_029783475.1 Metacarcinus magister | reverse complement strand
TGGGTGACCTGTGGGAAACATTAGAACGAGATATTTGCAGTATAAATGAGTTCCAAAATCAATCGAAGCACATTAAAAAAACACCAGCAAAAATAATTCTTCGAAACTTCTTTTCTGCAAACCCCACTGACCCGCCACCAGGCACCAATCCTCCTCCAGCGGTTCAGGGTCGTTTCCCCTGTCGGGCTGTCTGTTTGCATTTATTTATTTATATATTCTTTTTTGTTTTACACTTAGGACACACTTCTTCGTAAGGGAGAGCTACGTGTTACCGAAGGAACTTTATCAAGGTATTTTCTTCCTCGTAAATGCGTTTGAGATTGTCTGTCTAGTGTTAAACGCATACTTCGAACATAAGACTAACCATGGCTACTGAATTTTATTTCCGTCTTATGGAAAATGCGGAGGGAGAGGTATTTACTGAAAGATAAATGGCTGATGTTTGGATATGGCATTTTCATTTTGGGTAGTGTTTAAAAGGTGTTCATACTCGGCGCCAGGTGACAATGTAAGCGCAAGACAGTTCAATCATACCAGACCAGACAGTGAACGTAATGTTTCACCAACAACTCAACCCTCCCCTGGCAGCTACTAATATCTTACCGTGTAGCTGTAACTTTGTTAATAAGCTCTGACCCAGAAAAAAACGTTATAGAAGAAAAGTGTTCCGGAAAAAAGAGAAACCTTGAATGTTAAGTCCAAAAATAGCCTACGTTATGAGAACACCTCTGCAAATTATCTGATATATCTTATAAAACCCTGTTCTGCTAATCGTCTCTTCAATTATGGCAAGGTAAGGGACAGTATACATGTTGAAGATAGACTATTCGAAAGGCAAATTATTGTAACATTAATTTCCTACATATTTCATTGATGACAAGGCTGATGTTTCTTACTTGGTTGTAGGTTACTATTAGAGTAGCAGGTTTGCTTCTATCCATTGTTTTAGTTATATTTCATGTGTTTTCAACCAAATACTATATACATGACTTCAAAGAATAAATAAAGGTAAATCTATAGAACAACGCCTTCGAACCGATCAGAATAATTTTAGTTGTAGTACATAGGATACTTACTGTACTGAACATCTGTGAAGGTTTTAATGAGCAATTTCTAAGTCCACACACCTGACAGAGTTAGAGATAGATTAGATTAGGTAGGGGGGTCAGGGGAGCGTAATTCCCTCTCCCTGTGTCAGTTTAGTTAGACTAGGATTATGGGTAACCAGTTAGGTTAGGTTAGGTTGGGGGTGTTGGGGTCTGGTTAGTTTAGGCGACCGCTCACTAAAACTTCACAGATGATCAGTACAGAACAGTAAGTATCCTGTGTACTGCAACAAAAACTATTCTGATCGGTTTGGAGGTGGTGGTGTTCAGATTTACTTAGATAAATACATGAAGTAGCAAGTTGTAGGAAGAGTTGTAAAGATGAAGAGAATTCAATAAAAGATATTTTGGTAAATTTCCAGTGTTGCACCCGTCCGTTCTTGTGTTGATTGGCTGAATTTCCATTTACATTTTTTTTTCTTATCTAACATAACCAAACCTAACCTGACCTAACATAACCTAACTAAACCAAACAGGTGGGAGGGACTTCGACCCCCACAGTCACTAATTGAACAAAATTGATATCTCAGGAACGAGTGATTTCCGATGGAAAAGCAGTACGATAGTGTCTTGTATGTGTAGAAGACACCTCATATAACATAGATGTCTTTCCTAGTGTGGTTACAACAGTCAATCATTACATTTGCAGCGTTAAGTAGTCTTACATTCAGAGACAATTGTTGGGTACAGTGGTAAGGGAAATTTATCTATGAAAATTAAATGACTAATAAGCATTTATAGAGCTTGTTTTATGAAAAACTCACAAGGTATCTTCTCACGCAGATTACCTTTAGAAAATTTGGGGGCAATGATAAAGGGAAAGTCAATGAAGGTGGACATCTGCAGTTGATTGAAATACTTTGAACAACCATTATATATGTATATGAGTTTCATGTAGAAACTTCTTGATATTCCTGATAATTTTCATTTTAAGAACATTGTGAAGAGGGAATAGTTTATTACATCTTCTAGGAAATTTTTAATGAGTGTTTACAAACCAATACCTCAGATTTTTAGATGAGTGCATGGCACACACACTTGTTTAGATACTTGCAATTAACGTTCTTGGCATTATCTATTTAAAGATTCTCTCTCTCTCTCTCTCTCTCTCTCTCTCTCTCTCTCTCTCTCTCTCTCTCTCTCTCTCTCTCTCTCTCTCTCTCTCTCGTTACAAAAATATTTGGACAATTATCATGATGTGCTGTAACTTAATTCAGAATTTTCATTTCAGGATGAATTACTCAAGATTTATAACTCTGGTGTCTCGGGAGCGTCAGCCATCCCTCATTCGAGAAATGAGTAAGTCCAGTGATCTAGATTAGTGGTCCTTGAGCCTTTGCACAGCTGCATTTACCAAATGGTAATTTTTCACGTAACTTTGTTCCAGAGTTTACCAGTGTAAGGGATGAAACTTGCATTAGAAAGATGGACAGAATAGGGATGAGAAGAAGTAGAGAGTCTTGTGCAGTGAGGCTGCGGGAAAGGGGGGGAGACATGCAGTTAGCAAGTTCAGAAGAGCAGTTAGCATGAACAAAGTGGTAGAAAAGAGATAAAGATGCAACATTGCGTCGGTGACTTAAAGAATCAAGACAGTCAGTTAGAGGAGGAGAGTTGAGACGAAAAGCTTTAGACTCCACCCTGTTTAATAGAGCTGTGTGAGTTGAGACCCCACAGACATGAGAGTTACTGGCTTAGAATAGGATCTGAGATGTGTGTAAACACAGTTGTTCTATAGTTTATGTATCCCCACAACGTTCCCTTTTTGATTGACTTTTCAGGTACTTGGCATAGCTTTACCATGAAGTAGCCTGTATTCTAGCAATCAGTTATTGTTAATTCTACCAATTTTTTCATCATTCTGAGTAATTATGTGTTCAAATAATTACATTTGTGATGGATGTTACAGCCAACCTGTTGACACAAGCCTCCCCTGATCTGGTGTTCATGGCTGGAGGTCTTCCCAATGCACAGATGTTCCCCTTCCAAGCAGGCTCCATCACCCTCAAGGATGGCCGTGCCCTCACCATCCACCCAAAGCTGATGACTGACTGCCTCCAATATGGCCCAACTGCTGGGTAGGTGTTTATGAGCCTGCAAGAACCACATGAAGTGAATGGATGGTGCTTTAGGTTGCCCTTTGAAAGCTTAGGATGTACATGCTGGGGATGAACTTGCAGACTGGGTATAACATTTTGTTTTGTTAATTAATTTTTTTGTTATTGAAATGATTCTGTAAATAGCTGATAGTTATGAAGCCACATTAGTTTAGGTTCGAATACACCTTTGGCTGGTAAAATATTTTAAAAATTCATACGAGAAAGTTATTGCCTTAAGAAAACTAACATTTTCCTTGCTTAACCCGTAGAGTGCGAGCCACAGCTCAGGCTGGAGAGCATGCGAGTGCGAGCCACAGCTCAGACTGTAAGAACTTCATAATATAGTCATAATTGCGCACCCACGGATGGACTGGGAAACCCCTATTGCGCACTCTTTGTATAATCTTTTAAATGTTACCTTGATATTCTTAAATGGTTTATATAAGATATTTAGTAATAGAAAAAATGCCAAAATGGTCCCCAAGGGTGTATTCGAACCTTAAGAAGACAAGCATGCCCTGATTCCAGCAAAATTGATCTTCAGTTACCCACCTCTAGTCAAACAACTCAAGACCCTCACTGAGAAGTTACATGCACCACCACGCTGGTCTGACATGGACCTTATCGTCACAGCTGGTAGCCAGGATGGACTGTGCAAGGCCTTGGAAATGATGGTTTCTCCAGGGGACTATGTTGTCACCCAGGAGCCTTGTTACACTGGGACCTTGTCCATAGTAAGGATACATCAGTCTTCAGTCTTGTATTATACGCATTTGAATATTTTGGTCTTATATATTGTTGCGCTCTACATACTACCACAACAACACTTTAACCAGTAAAATATATTATAAGAATCAATGAAGGAACATCTAGATTATTGACCATCATGAACATACTGGGAGAACTTGCATTGTGTGCAGCATCAAGAATGATGATGTTAAATTACCATATTTTTTCCATGTGCTATTAACACTTGTACTTGTTCTAACAGCTGAATCCATACAAGCCACAGTATTTGCCAATAGTTGGAGATAAGAATGGGATGTGTCCTGAGGCCTTGAAGGCAGCGTTGTCAAAATGGCAGCCAGAGGAAGTACGGGAAGCAGAAAAGGATGTTCCCAAGGTGAGTTTTGTCTACATCTTATTCTGCTTAACCCTTAAACAGTTGTAGTACACTTATTAACAGCTCATTGGGAAACAGCTGTGTCTCTTGAGAGCATAAGTTTTAGATTGTTACCAGAAAGTTCATGAGATATATAAGCCCAGAATCCTTGTAAGTTGTTAGCACAGCCTCTTATCTTGGATATACAGGTGAACTGTGTATATCCAAGATGTCCTATTATCCATTATTGGAGGAGAGAATACGGTCTGATAGCGTAGTGGTTAGCGCACTCGGCTCACAACCGAGGGGGCCAGGGTTCGATCCCCTGGGCGGACGGAGATTATTTGGGTGTGTCTCCGTTCACGTGTAGCCCCTGTTCACCTAGCAGTGAGTAGGTACGGGATGTAAGTCGAGGAGTTGTGACCTCGTTGTCCCGGTGTGTTGTGTGTGAGTGGTCTCGGTCCAACCCAAAGATTGGTCAGTACGAGCTCTGAGCTCTTTCCATAGGGTGACGGCCGGCTGTCTCGAGAGAAACCAGCAGCAGACTGTACATTGAATTACAGAGGAGGGGCTTCCTAGACCCCTTGCTTCATTCTTATTGGTTGCCTCTTTTTGATTTGCAGGGAATACAATATTAGTATTCTTGGACCCCTAAATTCTCTGTATTCCAAATTTTATGCACTCAAACTATGTACTTAGGTTTTTTTTTATGTATATGCTATTCAGATATAAAATTTTATAAAGTACAACATAGTATGTTACATGTCTATTGTTATGTAAACTGCAAAATGTAGTATATTAAATGCAATATGCTACAGATGCAATATGTTTAGAGTTATGCTGCAATATTAAATATTTTCTACTGCACTTAAAAGTGTACATCACTAAAGTCACTAAGTATGATCATGCCATTTATCCATTGCATTTTTCCATCTTTATTTTTTCTTCATGCAGGTTTTGTATGTGAACCCCAATGCCTGCAACCCCACCGGTGTATCACTTCCAGAGGACAAGCGGCGGGAGATATACAGAATTGCATCTGACTACAACCTCATCATTTTGGAGGATGATCCATACTACTTTGTGCAATTTGGTGACATGAAGGTAAGGACAACTTTGTTTGGCACTCATGGAGGATGTTTCACTTCCTGCCTCATAGAATTCTACATATTGTGGAGTGCATTCTGGCTTTAACATTATAACTTATTGACCTAAAACACTGACTTCCCAAGACCACTTCTAATACTTCACAAGTCTGTAATCATCAAGTCCTTGCTTGTAGTATGAATAAACTAAACTGATTTACCACTCAAAGATATTAATATATGATCACATTAATTGCCAACAATTAATGATTAATTGATTGAATATAACTTGCATATTTATTCATATTGCAATCAGTCATTTGATAGTTAGTTGGTTTGCTATCCATGAATGGAGCTTATGAGTGAAAAATTAGCTAACAAAATATGCCATTGTATTCTATATGGTTGCTAAGCAAGCAACCTACTAGTAACCACCATTACATAATATTAAGAAACTGAATCCACTGCACATGGGTTTATTGCTTATTAAATTAGGGAATAGAGTAATAGAAACACACACAATGTAAGCATGATATGGTATTATATATATATATATATATATGTGTGTGTGTGTGTGTGTGTGTGTATAGATAGATAGATAGATGTTGTGTATATCAAAAGTGTACAAAATGTATTAGTAAGTAAAATATGATTTTGCCAACAGGACTTTCCCCCAAGTTTCCTG
The DNA here is from genome assembly GCA_029783475.1 of Metacarcinus magister. NCBI lineage: Eukaryota > Metazoa > Arthropoda > Malacostraca > Decapoda > Cancridae > Metacarcinus > Metacarcinus magister. The sequence goes on along the minus strand of JAPQNM010000006.1, from coordinate 15,131,995 downwards.
AGCATGGATGTGGATTGCCGAGTGATCAGATTTGATTCGTTTTCAAAGATCTTGAGCTCTGGGCTTCGTGTTGGTTATGTGACAGGACCCAAGGCACTTGTGGAGAGGATTGTCCTGCATGCCCAGGTCTCTCTCCTCCATGCCCCATCTATGTCTCAGGTAAGGAAGGGCAGCTTTGTGAACCCTCTATTTTGGAGTCATCAAATATATAATTTTGTTTATTTCAAATAACAGCAGTCATGGGATGAAGTTCATATTAGCCTTATGTAGGACTTTCAGGTAATTTATTGCAGTTCAAAATTAAGATAATTGAAATATGTGTCACCTAATGTTGGCTGCCACATTGCATGTGCTGGAAGAGCCTATCTATTTATATACCAGACTGACATACCCCTGAAGGGAAATAGCCAAGACAAAAAATGCACACACACACACCCTTGTATACATACACATACACTCCTGTTCACTTAGCCTCCAAACCCCTAGAGGAGAAAGAGAGGGGCAGCCTGACCAACACAGTGCGTAGGGTCAGTCATGCAAATGGAGCTGAAGAGGGCCTTGCAAAAAAATAGAAAATAAAATATATTTAAAATTATGGTGTGTAGCATATGAAATTTGTAATTACCTTATGTAAAGTTAAGTATTACCAGTATAAGAAATATGAATTTAGTAGGTGAGGCTGCATATTATGCAGTGGTAGCTGGTTTATGATTAGCTTTGTGGTTAATTTCATATTGTGATTTTATTTCTTTTAAAATCTGGGCCTGGGACTTTATATATGAAAGGTTCTCCATGATACTAATAAAGCTGAAATCATTATTTTAGAACAAAATTATTGTGTATTCCTTTTCATTCAGGTGTTGGTGAGTGAGCTACTTGAGTTGTGGGGTGAAGAAGGATTTTTCAAACACACACAAGCAGTACAAGACTTTTATCTACAACAGAGAAATGCAATGATTGCAGCTGCTGAAAAACATCTTAGTGGTTAGTGTTTAATGTTTATTTACCTGATTTAGTTTTTCTGCAATATTAATAGTCATTGAATTGGTAACCCCATTCCTTATATCAAACTAGTTAGGATGTTGTAACTTACAAAAAAGGATATCAGCAATTGAGTAAATATTGATTTCATTCCTACAATTTTATATGAATTGAATTATAATGCTTAATTATGCTGTCCTGTTCTTTGTAAGGAAGTCTTCCTCCTCCTCCTCCTCCTCCTCCTCCTCCTCCTCCTCTAACTATTCGAACTGGCCACTCCTCAACTCCCAACTTTTTCATGTCCCATTCAACCACTTCTTTTGGTACCCTCATAATGCAAATATTGCATTATTGATCCCTTTACCAGATATAAATCAATAATGCACAATAATAATAGTTACATAAAAACTTCATCCATTCTCTTACAAGAATATGTAAGACTTAAGTAATTCCATCTCAACAACAACAGCAAGACTTGTTTGATCAATTTTCAGATGTGTGTGAATGGACAATCCCTACTGGAGGCATGTTTCTGTGGATCAAGGTTAGTGTTTGGAAAGGCTGGTGACCCATATGATGCAAATCTGGCATCTAGCCAATAATATCTCTAACAATTTTACTTCTTCATCTTTCCCTCCTTTACTTCAACCAGATGGCCCCACAGCTGTCTCTTCTTTCTCTAAAGCTGAACTCTTCGCTCAAACCTTTGCTACCAACTCTACTTTGGATGATACTGGGCATATTCCTCCTACTCCTCCACCCTCTGACTACTTCATCCCTAAAATTAGAATTCTTTTTTATGACGTTTTCCAGGCCCTCTCTGGCCTTGATTCTCGGAAGGCTTACGGTCCGGATGGAGTCCCTCCTGTTGTTCTCAAAAACTGTGCTTCCGAACTCGCTCACTGCCTGGTCAAACTCTTTCGTCTGTCTCTCTCTACTTCTACCTATCCTTCTTGCTGGAAGTTTGCTCACATTCAACCTGTCCCTAAAAAGGGTGACCACTCCAATCCTTCTAACTACCGCCCTATAGCTTTGATTTCCTGCCTTTCTAAAGCCTTTGAATCTGTCCTTAACAAGAAGATAATGAGGCATCTATCAGCTCACAACCTTCTCTCTGATTGCCAGTATGGTTTCCGTAAAGGCCGATCTACTGGTGATCTTCTTGCTTTCCTAACTGAATCTTGGTCATCCTCTTTTAGGGACTTCGGTGAAACCTTTGCTGTCAGCCTTGACATATCGAAAGCCTTCGATAGAGTCTGGCATAAATCTTTAATTTCTAAACTACCCTCCTACGGATTCTATCCTTCTCTCTGTACCTTCATCTCTAGTTTCCTTTCCGACCGGTCTATTGCTGCTGTAGTGGACGGTCATTGTTCTTCTCCTAAAACTATCAACAATGGTGTTCCTCAGGGTTCTGTCCTATCACCCACTCTCTTTCTATTATTCATCAATGATCTCCTAAATCTGACTCAATGCCCTATCCACTCCTATGCTGATGACACCACCTTGCATTTTTCAACGTCGTACAACAGACGCCCAACCCAACAAGAATTAAATGACTCAAGGCGAGATGCTATAGGACGCTTAACTTCTGATCTTTCACTTGTTTCTGATTGGGGCAGAGCAAACCTAGTTTTGTTCAATGCCTCAAAAACTCAATTTCTACAACTATCTACTCGACATAACCTTCCAGATAACTATCCCCTCTTCTTCAATGACACTCAACTTCCCCTCTCCACCACATTAAACACACTCGGTCTATCCTTTGCTAAAAATCTAAACTGGCAATTTCATATCTCTACTCTTGCTAAATCAGCTTCCAAGAAGTTAGGTGTCCTATGGCATCTGCGTCCATTTTTCTCTCCCTCTCAGCTGCTTGCTCTGTACAGTGGCCTTATCCACCCATGTATGGAGTATGGCTCACATGTCTGGGGGGGCTCAACTCACACAGCTCTTTTAAACAGGGTGGAGTCTAAAGCTTTTCGTCTCATCAACTCTCCTCCTCTAACTGACTTTCTTGATTCTTTAAGTCACCGCCGCAATGTTGCATCTTTATCTATCTTTTACCGCTATTTTCATGCTGACTGCTCTTCTGAACTTGCTAACTGCATGCCTCTCCCCCTCCCGCGGCCTCGCTGCACAAGACTTTCTACTTCTTCTCATCCTTATTCTGTCCATCTTCCTAATGCAAGAGTTAACCAGTATCTTCACTCTTTCATCCCTTACACTGGTAAACTCTGGAACTCTCTTCCTTTGTCTGTTTTTCCACCTGCCTATGACTTGAACTCTTTCAAGAGAGGAGTGTCAAGACACCTCTAATGTTAACTGGATCTCCACCCCTTGCTTCTATTCTCCTACTGTCCTCTTTACAGGGTCTGGCGACAAGCGGGATTTTTTTTTTACTTATTTCTGTTTTCCCTTAGCCATTACCCTTTTAATATAAAAAAAATTAAAAAAAAGATTAAAAAAATTATATCGCTTTGAAATACATAAAATAGCCGGGATTTCACAAGATAAATTGAAATATATTCTTCATCCTGCTTACCATCAAGGTGCCAAGGGTTCATGATACCTGGGATATGATTCTGGATCGTGCCCTTACCAAGAATGTGATCCTGGTCCCTGGTAAGGCCTTTATGTGTGACTCCTCCAAATCGTGCCAGTACATGAGGGCTGCCTTCTCTATTGTGTCACCAGAGAAGATGGATAAGGTAGGTATTGATAGCCATTATTTAGCAGTCAGTGTGAACTACATGATGAATATTGCATTTTAATGATTGGCAGCAGTAATTTGACTATTTGTTCTATGTATGTGTGGCAGTAGAGGATATTAGATGTTAAACAAAAAAAAGCAACTTAGAAATAAAAGAATAAAATAAAGTAAAATAGAATTATATCCTGCTTTGCAATATGTACTGAAGACTGGAATCAGCAACCTAACTAATTAAGTTGAGAGGAATGCTTAGAATGTAGTTATGGCCATATTTTCCCGATTGTTTGCGTATTTTATTTACTTGCTTATTAATTAATTTATTTATTTATTTATTTATTTATTGCATTTCTTTCAGGGACTAGAAAGTCTGGCAGAATTGATACGCGAAGAAATTGTTCTTCAGGAGAGTGGCCCCAGCTCTGGTTAATTATTGTGAGTTCTGTCTTGTGGTATTGTAGTTAGACAACACTTTTGTATTAGATTGATGCTGTAGTATTTTTGATGTAATGAGCTCTGAGGATTTATTGAATAAACTATTTTAACATAATATCCACATGTTTAGTCCTATTACGTACAATATGGCATATGATACTAATCAGTTGCATTTGTATGCAAGCTGTAAGGACACCTTTCAATTAAATTTAAAGATCAGCAAGATAGGGCTATATCAAAAGCATCAGTCTGAATATTTATGACCACAGTATTTATTCTGTCTATATGGTGTATTATTTGGTTCTCATTAATTGTACAGTTACCTCTAACCCTCTACTGCCCATGAATATTGATAGTTTGAAATAACCTCCATATAAACAGGATACAAAGGATCTTAATGATACTGCCTTGAATCTACTAGTTTGATACTCATGACACTCACACCTCAGGTTAGGTTGAGCCACATGAGAATGGAGTAAGCTGTATATTGCACATGGCATGGTAGAAGAAGCAAATAGTACACCAAGCATATGTGCAGTTTTTTCTCAGTAAATATTGCAGTATGCCTGTTGAACACAGAACACCTTGTTTCTTCAAAGGTCCTTGGGTTGTAGGATCAGATGGGGAGTTGGAGCAAGTACTTCAATAGATAACAATGAGATAATTTTAATGGGACGGTGTGATCAAGATATGAAAACAATGGTGTAATGGGAAGGCTTGAGTATGGAAAAGGAAAAATAGAGAAGTGAGTACCATCAAGCATAAACACTGAGGGATACCACTATTCAAATGCATGTTCATATTAAGCGAATACTTTTTAATGGTTTTCTAATGAGATTTCCTGAGTTTGATAAATCTTCAGTCTTCATCTCATTGATGGGCTATTGCATGCAAGTGACATTATAAATTCCACAAAATATTGCAAAGAAAGGATCAAAATGCATATATAATACTGTTATTTAGTTGAGTACCTTGCGCAGCGGCAGTATCGTAACCAATGAGGTATGTTACAATTGCTGCTGTGCAAAGAACCCCGAGTAGTATTGAGGAATGTAAGATTATAAAACCACCACATTACATTAATGTGAATAGCCTGAGGACCTTAGAGGAAAGAAGGGAAGTAGTGAAGAGGTTTGGAAGAGGAAGGTTGAATGTTATGGTGGTACAGGAAACCCATATATGTAAAAGGTTGTGTAGTGATGGCATGCATAAAGGGGAGTGAAAGTGAAGTATGGGAAGGGATGGAAGGAGTGGTGAGTGGATGAGAAAAGCAAGGGACAGGGAAAGGAAGGGTGTGCACTCCTAATGTCTCCTGGGGTATGGGAAGGCATAAACACACATGGTTGGAAGTGGTGTATGATAGCGTGAGCAGTTAGGAAGATAGGAATAATGAATAATTAATTATGTTAATGATTATCTGATGGAAATTGAGAAAAAAATAGGACAGTGTTGATTGGAGAGATAAATGAAAGGTTTGGAAATCGTGAAATAGCAGGTGTGAGAAAGTGGGGCGTGAATGGAGTGAATGAAAATGGTTAGTACCTATAGCAATATATAGTCTTATAGTGGACACATGGAAAGAGGACTGTTTTGGCAAAATAACTTTTTCAGCATAAAATTTTCCACAGGTCCACATGGAGAAGGACAAATGAGAGGCGTGAGCAGAAGAGTATGATGTGATTGCCTAGCAGTGAAAGACAAACTAATGAAGGATGTGTTGGATACTAAGGCAGTGAGAGGGATGCATGAAAGGTCAGATCATTATGTTGTGTTGGATTAGATAAAAGATAGATAGGAGTATGGCAGGAGAAATGGCAAGGCGAAGGTGTGTGAGAGAGAGAGAGAGAGAGAGAGAGAGAGAGAGAGAGAGAGAGAGAGAGAGGAAACCGCCTATCAGCACGCAATCAGAAGGGAGATAAGGCATTATCATACGAGATCAGATGTGTGAGAACGGTCAATAGTATTCAATGTACTAGTAGTGTTCTGTGTGCTGTGGTGTGGGTGACTTTTTTTCTATGAGTGTGATGTTTTATTGTGTTATTAGCTACTTTGTGTAATGTTTAGTCATGCCAGGGGTGGAATTAATGAACTATTAACGGATTTCACATTTTTGCAAGCACATTTCTGGGGACTAGTGTCTACAAACTCAGCACCTTATTATAAAAGTACAGTAAAATAATTTCCATGAATAAGAAAAAACTGAGCAAGATGATCTATACAAGTTACTAAGCAACCTTTGAAACGTGATGGTAAGGAAGTCCAGTGTGTCTCTCTCTCTCTCTCTCTCTCTCTCTCTCTCTCTCTCTCTCTCTCTCTCTCTCTCTCTCTCTCTCTCTCTCTCTCTCTCTCTCTCTCTCTCTCTCTCTCTCTCTCTCTCTCTCTCTCTTCAAAACAGGTACATCTTTTTTGTTTGGGTTTCTTCACCACCAGGTAATATGGTTACTCTAACAGGCAGTGTGTGAGTGTGTGAAGAATATGTTGACATAAACGTGACCTGTTTTAAAATATGAGTGAAACTAGAAATCATGCCAACTTTAACTAAACCGTGTTTGTGCATATTATGTTTAATTAATTATTATTCAAATGCACTTCTACGATGAAACACTGAAAGGTTTTTAAAGAGTTTGGTGTAAAGATTTATTTATTCGTTTACTTTCTTATATAAGTAGCAAGTAGATTTTAACAATTGAAAATCTTTACAGTAAAACCCTTACTTTATTTATGTATGAATACTATAATTTGATAATTATGGGGTGTATATATTATATGTATATATATGAATGTGAAAATATCCTTTTCTAGCCAGACAAGAGAGTGTGGAGGTATGACAGCTTAGCTCAGCATGATGCATGATGCAGTGAAAAGGACTAACTCAAAGCACTGAGGTCAACATGACCTTTTGAGCTAATTTTTTTTTATTTCGGTCGGAGGTTGGACTGTAGCTTTTTCCCTTCAGTGTTATGACGTCATGTCGTCTTACCCAGGCAAGTAAAAAAAACAGACTAACAAGGCCGTCATCCACTATTTCAAGTATTTAAAACTGCATTTCAGGAATTGAGCCATCTAGTGTTAGGATAGTATACTTAAGATGATATTTCAGTGTACTTCCACGCTTATCACCTAAAACATTGTGGTGAATGCATTGTTATCCATTCAATTATACGAAAATAAGTAGGAAGTAGGAAATAGGAATCTACTTTGTATTTGGATGTAATCATGAGGGCATAAGTGATTCTGGTTTTCATTTGATACTAAAGAGAATATAGTTTTGAGCTCGGTTTTATCAAACCCGAACCCAATGTAGACGCCTTGTTTTGGTTACCTATTTTTAAAGAGGATATCAGCCAGGTATATCATTATATAAATCATAGTCTTGCCAAATTTATTCTGTCATTGGTATCTCAAGCCGACGGTTTGCCACGCGATCGCCTTCCGCTTCTTATATTATCGCAACTCATGATATACTTTTATTTTTTAAATTGACTTGAATGGAGGGAGTGTAATGCATTTCCTTTGTTATACGCTCAAAACGCCTACATGTCCTTGGAGTCAACACTTCCATACCTTTTGTTTATTTTTTATTTTTTTGCACAAGTTAAGTATTTGATGGATTAGGCAAAGTGCGGGTTTTCTTTATTTCTTTTTTCCAATTTCTTTGCGAGATCCGCATGCAACAGTTTTGCCTTTTCGCAAATTATAGCCTCCGAAACACTATCTCCCGCTAACTGTTGTCCGTTAATCCACACCAACAACAACTTCTCAAGATCTTTGATTGTTTGCGATCACTGTTTTGTTAGCACAGTTACCCCTTTCACAACATCAGCTTCCTTGGTTTTTTTTTTCTTTGCCAAGATGGAACTGATCGTTGATGTGGACTTCCCGTACATCCTGGAGAGATCAGCCATGTGTACACCACTTTCATACTTTGTTACGAGTTCTTCTTTGAATTCTATCATGTTTCTCGCCTTCTTTATCAAAGGGCTGGCACTCAGAACTTTCTTTGGCCCTAAGGTGGCTTATTTAGCAGTCACACTCAATAAACAAGCACAAATAACAATGGATTATTATGAAATGTTTCGGATGAACACACGGGGTGATGCTCACTCAATAAGAAACAAAGGCAGACTGAGTTACGAATGCATGGGATGTTTTATGTGGGCACTCAATTCCGGGAAAATAGGTGGCCGAGTCATGCGGGCAGGCGGAGGAGTTTGGCACGGACCATTTTCAACTGTATGAAAACTGGGACAAAATTTTTAACGAAAAAAGTCGTCGAAAACCGAATTGTACAAAAACTGAGACATACGAAAACCGAGGCTTGAGTGTATTTTAATTTGAAATTAATTCATTTGAATTTGATGTTTAGTTTTTTTTTATTTGAGGGTGAAAAGGTGTAGTTTTTACTCCTATTCCTTCCCAGATTCCTTCATTGTCGAGACATACGAAGACGGACAGAGACAAAACTCACCCTTAAGTCATTATTGCAGCAGTGTAAAGTGCTTTGGACGATACATGCCGAGAACTGCGATGAAGCATTGGAGCCATCTGAGTAAAGACAGGTACGAATACCCATATGCAGTGATATATAGTGTTGAGTGCAAGAGGAATGTACAAAGTCGCAGAGAATGTTGTGAGTAAGACGTTACGTTAAAACTTATAGAATCTTATGGTGGTTTTCTGTTCATTCAGAGAGCGAGATATTTGCGGTCTCTTGGTTTAAAAGTTGTAATTTTCTATTTGGCTTCCATATCTTCTACTTCACTAAAAATTTATTCATGATCCACAGCAGCTGTGATGATAAATGAACCACTTAAGATGCAGATACCGATGATAAGCACAGGCAAATGTTAAAGTGTGTCAAAGATTTAATTTACACGAAGGTAGGCGAGGTGATGGCAGATTTTGATGCTACACTTTAATGTGTGTAATGATTGTGAGTGGAGCCCCCTCGCCGACCCTCAGCTATGGCGTTAAGTGAGTACGAGAGAGAGAGAGAGAGAGAGAGAGAGAGAGAGAGAGAGAACACATTTTGGAGGTCTACATATTGGTATAGAACTCTGAGAACATCATTGTGTTCAGAATTTCTTTTTATATATATATCTAGAGCTTTGGGTCAACTGCGATTCCACCTATAATTCACATATTAACCTTCCTACTTGACCGGCAGAGCAGCCCTATCCTGAGATTCACACCCGAACCTAACCTTATGAAATCTCCTCGCTAAATCTGCTACATACACCTGTCCTTACCCTACATCTCTTGACCTGTTACCTCAGATGACATTTCAGCTCCATCCCCATAATCTGATGAAAGTAGCTGCCCTGTTTAGTCCACCTCAACTAACATGTTGATCCGCAACCCCCCTGGATCCACATGAAGGACACCCGCACCCGTAAATATTTTTGCATCGTGCTCCTTCACTGTCCCTGGATTATCACTTGTCCTCTACATAATAGGAACCTAGAGCTATTAAGTGAGAAGAGTGCATGTGTGTGTGTGTTGTCTCGGCTTTGTTAAATTTTAGGGGAATGTCGGCCTGATATGTAGATAGATAAACGCCCGCTGTACCTGCACTCATGGGCTGCGGAAGAAGTTCTTACCGTCTTTAATACCTACCTTGCATCTCCATGTTAATTTTTTGCTCTTTTGCAGGAAGCAAATGGTGGTGTTGGCAATATTGTTGACGGTGGTGTGTTTGTTGACTTTGTATAATTATGATCCCAGCACTACACTCACTGCTGCCCCAACAATGATCGTCAGATGGACAGGAGGTAAAACACACACATATACGCACACATTGAAATATAATTCTCGTAAGTTTTTTTGTTATTCTATTTTTCTGTGGTGTGGACTACAAAAACTATATCACAGTAATCCCTGCAGTTTGTAAGAAACGACATAATGGATGGAGCAAGGGGTCTGGGAAGCCTCTCCTCTGTATACTCTCCTACAAAAAGGCGCAGAGGGGGAAGGGAGAACAATGTATCAACAAACCCTGGCGTGCCTTGTTTTGGCTACCCCTCTTAAGGGGGATAACAAACAGCTTGCAGCTGGTATATAGATAGATAAAATTTTTTTCTTTTTTATATATGTGTATGTGTGATTTCTAGTTTTCTCCTTTTTGTCCCAGACTTGGTGCAGTCAGATGATGTAGAGCCAACACACCTCCCCACACTTTACATCATCACACCCACATACAGGAGGCCAGAACAGGTGATATGTCACTATTTCTCTTTCCTGCTACTCTTCACCAGACAAAAATATAGGACATGCATATCGCTAATCTATGATTTTACATATCCAGGAATATATTTATTAGTTTTAAGTCATGACTAGATCAATATTTCCGAGAAACAGGGTTTTATTAGAAAATTGTTTGATTGCATGGTCTGAGCTTTATGAAATTAACCTGATTTCCATACCATCATTATACATAGTCACTCGTCTTTGCTTACACATATGACTTTCCTCTACTTACGTTACACTCCCTGCTTAGCCTATGCATTTCTCCTCTTCACCCTCAGTGCACACTTTTCATATTAATGTTTTCTCATAGATTCCAGAGCTTACCCGCCTTGGCCAGACCCTTATGCATGTCCCAAAGCTGCACTGGCTGGTGGCTGATGATGCCACCTCCGTCAACAAGCAGGTGGTAGACTACTTGAAGAGTACAGGCATGCCTTTCAGTTACTTCCTCAGTGAGTACACACACTCAGGGTACCATCGAGACATCTTTTTCTCATTCTTTTTTTTATGATATTTTGGCTTATTCATCAAGGTGTGTGCTTGGTTATATACAGGAAAGAGATATTTTCATATATTGAGAATTTGAAAGATTGTCATATTCAAAACTAAGTAAGGTGCATGCATCCACAATGTCCTCCACTGTTCTCTCCCTAAACATCAACTTCACATCCTTCCTTCCTCCCACTTAACCTTAGCCCTTACCTTCACTAGTGTTTCCTTCTCAGTCACCATTCCTCTCACCTACCACCTTTTTACATTCCACTACAGCCCCCATGCCACTGAAGTATTCAAGGAAATGGTTTGGATTACTCCCCAAGGGTGTTGCCAACCGTAATGGGGCAATGAAGTGGCTGCAACTCTATGCAACAGAGGGAGTAATGTACATGGCTGATGACGACAACACCTACAACGTGAGGATCTTCCATGAGGTGGGTGTTTTTTCATGATTCTTTACAAGGCTGTGTCAAGCTTATGGTGTTCCATCTCTTAATGTGTGTCTATAAATCCATGTATACATCTTTCTGTTTCTACTTTGAACTTTCTTGTGATAAGG
>JAPQNM010000006.1:15113069-15118069 GCA_029783475.1 Metacarcinus magister | reverse complement strand
GATAGTAAGTTTTGCTGGAGTAATAACCTATAATAGACCGGTTGGTGAAGAAAATGGGATCAAACTCTTCTTTTGATCAACAGGTGATGCTGAACCTGCCTCCATCAAGATACTGAAGCCTTTGCCAGTCTCATGATGCATCAAGCCTATCATCAATCGATGAATAATATATGTCGAAAGTTTTTGTAGAGTTTATCATTCTAAAAAAGCCAAATTCTAGGGACGGCGAAGCTACGGACAAAACGCTCCTTAAACTTAAACTATATTTTGGTGTTTTCTGCAATAAAACAGTTCATGGTTTTTCAAAATATTTTATTATTCACTATTTTCTCTTAAACTTGTACTATATTTTGGTGTTTTCTGCAATAAAACAGTTCATGGTTTTTCAAAATATTTTATTATTCACTATTTTCTCTTGGTTTTTCAAAATATTTTATTATTCACTATTTTCTCTTAAACTTATACTATATTTTGGTGTTTTCTGCAATAAAACAGTTCATGGTTTTTCAAAATATTTTATTATTCACTATTTTCTCATTCATTTACATATCTAAACATTTACATATCTAAAAAGGTAGTTTTTTTTCATTAATTAGCATTCATACAACATTTAACAAACTAGGAATGCCAATGGCCAGGTCCAACAGAAGAAAATGACCATGGCCATGTTTTCTACAAGGTCATGCATGGTGTTCCCTTCTGTCTGTTTTTCCTGCCGGCATGTTGCTGGAGAGAGGAGCGTGGGGAGAGAGCCTGGTTCTGTTTGTATCCTGTTCTCAAACTCTTGTGTATTTGTGGTAGCATGTAGTCCAGCAGATACCCTAGTTATAGGGTAAAACTCTTTGGGTCGATAAGCCACACCTTTTCCTTCGCCAGACTCATCCAAAGTCTGATTCCGCATAAGGGCAGGCATTCGAGGTTGACTATTAGCATCTTCATTATTTCCAGATTCCATCGAGGTCTTCGGGAAGCTGTCAAGGAAACTTCGGATTCCGCAGAGGTGCCTCCTCCAGGACTTCCTGAATGAAAAATAAAAGATGATAAGGAGACGGAAGAAAAGTGTTGTATATAAAATCTGTTTAAACTGGTAAAGGGAATGCTTAAGGTACTGGGACATATACTACAAAAACACAATCGTACATTACCTTCCAATATAATCCTTTGTAACACAGCATCACTACAGCAAAATCATCGTCAGCACACACTCAACCGCCACAGAAGCCGTAACTCTGAACACACTCTTGCCCTGGCGTCCCATCCCTCAGCATCCTTCACAGCAGGACTCTGAAATAGTCAGATACAAGACCTTGATTAGACCCTAATCTACAGTATGTTATCCGTGCCTAAAATATACAAAAACTACAGGAATCTTTGACATCATTCCAATTATGCATTGCCGTTGTGGCGTTCAAGTCAATTTTCTTGTTCTATGTCCGATTTTTATTTATGTACTAAAGGCATGTGAATACAAAGTCCTGTATTCTATTGTCAAATATATACTTATTATAATGCACCAGCCCTTTTTATCTAACCATACAACCAGTAAGACAACTATGTTTACCAAGCTGGAAAGTGCAACATATGTGGCAAGATCCAACAACAAAAGAATTTGGAATTGATTAAATCATGCAATGCCTTCCTGCAGAATTAGTTGAAGTTGTATAGGTCATTGCCGAGATGGTCAGTGAGAGCTGCTTTAAATGTTGTGATGTTCTAAATAGATAGAGAGTTATTGAGTTACACATGTTGATCCCTCCGATACTAAATAATCTCTTCTTAATATCTAACTGGACAAAAAAAATGTTTGATGTCCTCTGTTGTAGGTGACAGGTGGGCAATGAGGGGCCATGAGCCTTGACTTTACTTAAGTCTCCTATGTGGTAGTCTTTCAAAGGCTTTACTGAAGTCCAAATAAACTATATCATACTCGTTCCCCTTATCTATGGTTTCAAATACTTCCCTATAGAAGGATAATCAATTTGTCAGGCAGGACTTCCCCTTGCTTAAACCATGTTGACTGTCTAATTAGCTTGTGTTCATCTAAATTTTTCTAATTTCCCTTGCTATGATAGCTTCTAACATCTTGCCTACCACTGATGTTAAACTAATTTGGCGGTAGTTACTACTTTCTGCCTTATCTTCTTTCTTGAATATAGTAATTACATTTGCCTGCCTCCATAACCTGGGAACTACTCCTGTGTCTAGGGATTTTCTGAAAATCATCACAATGGGTTCAACGAGATCTTCTCTCCATTCTTTAAGAATCCTCGGAAAAATGTCGTCCAGCCCTGGAGATTTAGTCTTCTTAAGTCTATCTATTTCCTTGCTAATTACTTCCCTACTTATGACTATGTCGCTTAATTTATCAACTTCTTGTCCCCTAAAGATCTGTACCGACTCCAGTTCCCTATCTGACTCTTCCTGAGAGAATACGGACAAGAAGTATTTATTTAATTCCTTACTAATTTCCTTGCCATTTTTAATCAAGCTGAAATCCATTCCTTTAAGAGGTCCTATTCTATCCTTTGCTTTAGCCTTGTACAGCTGATAGAATCCCTTTGGATCCTTCTGGGCATCCCTAGCTATCTTAACCTCATAATTCCTCTTTGCGGTTCTAATATATATGTGTATATATATATATATATATATATATATATATATATATATATATATATATATATATATATATATATATATATACACGTGATATGCAACACAACTGGTGCCCTAAGTATTATAATTATTAATCGGAAACACAATCAGATTACATTGCCTGGCGCCAGCTGAGTGTGTGTGTGTGTGTGTGTGTGTGTCTAGGGATATGCACCTATCTGGTATACCGACATACTGGTATTTTCGCGGTGGTATTACAGGTATTACATGTTTTAGAAGCCCTTCGGTGTACCGGTATTTTTGTCTATACCGCACATCCCTAGTGCTACTTTCAGCCCGTCAGCCCACCAAAACACACTCATAACACAACACACTCACCTTCATCTCTATCCTACCACTTATTTTATTGTACCTAACACGCTATAATTAACACTTTTGGATGTAAACGCATAATTACGGTGTTTTTTCTCCTTTTTTCGTTGTTATTTTCCGTTTTTCTTTGTGTTATGGCTTATTTAGGCTTTACTATCTGTTTGAATAATTTTTATATATTCTATTCGATGATTTACATTGGTTTAATTTAATTATTATTGCTTTATTTTAATTTTCGATTTTATGATTGACCTTAGAAATAAAAAATTTTCATGAAATAAATAAGAATCAAATATAACAAATGGTTATGTAGAAAACACTACGTACTTCAGACGATTTTTTATAGTATATATAATTGCTTTTCTGTTTATAATAAAAATCTCAATTTTGGTTTAATATATACGTGACCCAGCAGTCAAGCCACGACCGCCATCTTAGTCTACCTGTTGAAACCAGTTCATATTATATTAGGTTATTTACGCTTAATAAATAATGTTTTCTTTATATCCCTCCACTATTAATGGTGAAGGATAATGTTTTACTGCTCCTCCATCCCTCAAATAGACATAAAGAGGAACAGGGAAGGTTTAAAACGAAGAAATATTATCACCTTGTGAAATGTCGAACGCATGGATATATATTATCGATTCCATTTAATATAATTAAGTTTATACTCCCAACCCAAAACCAAGATCAAGGATCAAGGAGGAGGACACACACAACACCAAACTCCATATATATATATATATATATATATATATATATATATATATATATATATATATATATATATATATATATATATACACACGTGATATGCAACACAACTGGTGTCCTAAGTATTATAATTATTAATCGGTAACACAATCAGATTGCATTGCCTGGTGTCAGGTGTGTGTGTGTGTGTGTGTGTGTGTGTGTGTGTGTGTGTGTGTGTGTGTGTGTGTGTGTGTGTGTGTGTGTGTCTAGGGATGTGTACCTATCTGGTATACCAACATACTGGTATTTTCGGGGCTCCCGTCAACCCACCAAAACACACTCACAACACAACACATTCACCTTCATCTCTATCCTTGTTGGTCGTCATGTCCTAACACTCCTTTTACTGTACATAACACGCTATAATTAACACTCTTGGATGTAAACGCATAATTACGGTGTTTTTTCTCCTTTTTTCATTGTTATTTTCCGTTTTTCTTTGTGTTATGGCTTATTTAGGCGTTACTATCTTATTGAATAGTTTTTATATATTCTATTCGATGGTTTATATTGGTTTAATTTCAAAATTATTGCTTTATTTTCGTTTTCGATTTTATGATTGACCTTAGAAATAAACATTTTTCATGAAATAAATACGAACCAAATATAACAAATGATTATGTAGAAAGTTGTTCGGTATTTCAGTCGATTTTTTAAAGTATATATAATTGCTTTTCTTTGCATAATAAAAATCTCAATTTTGGTTTGATATATACGTGATCCACCAGTCAACACAAGGCCGAACTTGTTTATATTTTTATATTAGGTTATTTACGCTTAATAGGTAATGTTTTCTTTATATCCAACCACAATTAATGGTGAGGAATAATGTGTTACTGCTCTTCCATGCCTCAAATAGACATGGAGAGGAACAGAGAAGGAAGAAATAATTTCACCTCTTTAAAAGTCCGTCTGGTGTCGACTGCTAGCGGTCACAAGATTATTATTATGATTATCATCATTATTGAACTGTAAATTGATATTATACAAAATGTAGATCAAAAGAAAGAGAAAAAGCTTTATAATGATAATAAATATGTAACGAACCGATATATATTATAGATTCCATTTAATATAATTCCAAATTTAGACTTCCAACCCAAGTCCAAGTCCAACTGACTGAGAAATTATTTGACGCAACTTTTTCATTGTGTATTAAAATTATATTAAATAAAAGGGAGTTAATGCACTCTCTCACTCTCTCTCTCTCTCTCTCTCTCTCTCTCTCTCTCTCTCTCTCTCTCTCTCTCTCTCTC
>JAPQNM010000006.1:15103069-15108069 GCA_029783475.1 Metacarcinus magister | reverse complement strand
CAATCACAGCACCGTGCCTTGAACCCACCCCTGGGCTATCGGGCATTTAACTACGGCGCACCCACACACACACACCCACACACACACACACACACACACACCTTCCCACAGCACGAGTTAACACGGAAAAGGAAAAATAAGTGTATGGAAAGTATGTGGAAATTAAAGTCAAAGTGGAATTGGGTTGTTGAAGGGGCCAGATGGTGATGGTGATGGTGGTGGTGGTGGTGGTGGTGGTGGTGACGTAAGTAACTGATGATGCGACGTCACTGTATGTGTATATGCGAATCTCACCAGGCTACACACACACACACACACACACACACACACACACACACACACACACACACACACACACACACACACACACACAGACACACACGTACAACAAAACAAAATCCGTACAGACCGATTCTTAAATGAAAAAAATATATACCTGACTGTATAAAGAAAAAAACGATTGAAAATAAAACAAAATTAACGCTGGGTGACGACGGTGGCGCCACCAGAGAGGTTGCATCATGCTCATATACAACACACACACACACACACACACACACACACACACACACACACACACACACACACACACACACACACACACACCTGCGTCGTATGAGCCAGGAAACCAATCGTCTTTTCTTTTTCTCACAAACTAAATTTTCTCCTTTGCATAACTGCAACAAAGTATAAATATATATGTTCAGGCACAGGCGTTGAAGTCACCGGCAGTTATCAAGTGGAGAGCCAGACAGGAGAGGAATATACAAGGAAATACAAGGGAACACAAACAGCAACAGACACTAGGGTCCCTGCGAAGGCTGTTTGATACAGCTTCTCTACACTAACTACTTGAATTAGAGAAAGGATAGTACAGTGGAAGGCTCCCACCCATCCCTCCAGCCGAAGCTGGCAGGAAAATAAGTGAAACTATGTAGAAGGGGTAGGAGGAGGAGGGAGGAGATGGAGGAGGACAGGAGATGGAGGAGGAGGAGAGGAGAAGGGGTAGGAGGAGGAGAAGGAGGGGGGGATGAAGGTCTTCCAGTCAAGGAATCTGGTGGTGTAGTGAACAGAATTAGAAGATAAATATATAAACAAGAAGAACAGGAGATAACTAAATAGGATATATGGAAGGCAACGGAGTGGAGGGTGTCATAAAGGAGTAGCAAGATATCATGTATGTAGGAAGAGGAAAAGGAGAAGGAAGAATGGGATAAATAGTAATAAAAAACAAACAAAAAAAAAAGATAATCAACACGTATGGCGTCGAGGGTGGGATACTGTGCGGCGGTGGTAGTAGTGAGGCAGCTGTGTGAGGGAGGGGGGGGAGGGAGGGAGTGGAGTGGAGTAGCGAGGAGAGGAGAGGTGAGGTTTGGGACGTAGGCCAGAGTTCAGTCAGGAGTAGCCAGTCGGGACCACGGCACACACTCCGCCACTGCCACTCGCCCACCGCCACCAACAATCACCAACCTTATTCCGTTTTCTTCAGAAATCTACTGCAATAGTTTCAATTCCCTCAATACGACCTGTTCTCCTTCCACTCAATCTGCTGTAACGTATTAATAGTTATCAAGTGAGACTAGATCGGTTGTTCCAGTCTCCGTGGTTCAAAGAGACTTATAATTACCAAAGAAAACAAGGAAAGAAAAGTCTCCTAGGTGATATATAAGAATCTTTGGCACTGTGACCCTACCGGTGGGACTCCATTGTGATACTTTCTCTATAGTGAAGGAGAGAAGAGTGTGCTTATTGAAGGTTTTCTGTATAGAGATAAAAAAAAAAAGATGTACAGCCTCTAAATTGCAGTTAAATATCAATACATCAGCCACACATACATACGTAACTCAGGTTGTGTAACAGTGTGTGTGTGTGTGTGTGTGTGTGTGTGTGTGTGTGTGTGTGTGTGTGTGTGTGTGTGTGTGTGTGTGTGTGTGTGTGTGTGTGTGCGTGTGTGTGTGTGTCAGAAAACAAAAATTTGGGTCAACTGTGGTTGTCTCCGTCTTCAACATACATACATACATACATACCAATTAGTAACACTACATACACGTTAAGTATATATTGAAGAAAAAATATACGGGTAGCAAAAAAACAACAAAAAAAAGGAAAAAAAAGAAATACAGTAATTGCTAAAAACACACATTAAATAAAAAAAAAATAAAAAAAATGGAACATATAAGCTTAATATAGATCGAATCAAAACACACACACACACACACACACACACACACACACACACACAACACACACACACACACACACACACACACACACACCGTCGTCATGAGGGACAAGAAATCATGGAACGTTTCTTCATCCACCTTCGTCAAAGACACCTTCAACCCCATCAGACACATAGTGGAGAACATGCAAATTGTTCCCCACCCAGACAAACGTATGATCGCTCTCTCTATAGGTAAGTAAATAACTCTCTCTCTCTCTCTCTCTCTCTCTCTCTCTCTCTCTCTCTCTCTCTCTCTCTCTCTCTCTCTCTCTCTCTCTCTCTCTCTCTCTCTCTCTCTCTCTCTCTCTCTCTCTCTCTCTCTTTCCTATACGCCCTTGAAGCAAGCCAACCACATACACACACAAAACAATTCAATTTCTCTACTTCACAATATACTTTTTTGTTCTCTCTCACCTCTACCTGAGAACTCAACACTGTTTTACTCCTCATATTATTTACCGTAGTAGCATAGGTAACCATACTTCCAGGTTTATCAGATGTTACGTTCCCACCTATATCATTATGAGTGCACGTGTGCCGTTGAGGTAGGAGATAAAAAAAATAAGGGAGCGGCAGGTAATTTCACAGTCCTTTTTTAAAGGGGGGATACGCAAGGTTACTGCTCAGTGTTACATAACGAGAGAAAATGAAGACATCGAAGCGAGGAGATCAGTGTGATTGTTATGGAATTATAGTGTTAAATGTGTGTTTATTTTTTCTCATTCCATTGGCGCCTCGTTGTTCTTTAACCTCGACTGAGTAATGGGAGTGCCAGTAATAGATCAAATTTAGACAATATTTGATTTTTTTCTTCTTTTTTCATTGTATTAATAAATAAAGGGCATCGTTAAGGTAGAGTTATGTTTTTTTTTCATCTCACGTAACTAAATGGCTGTATCATCATCATCATCATCATCATCATCATCATCATCATCATCATCATCATCATCATCACTTACAACATTCGTGTCACAGTACAATAAGCTGCTGCCTCACTTTTTTCCCCTCGAACGTCACCGAAGTGCTCATAAAAGTTGATTGAAAGAAAGAGACAAAAAAAACTACTCAATTACGGTGATATAACTACCTTGTCACCGTCACCACCTTGTCATCAGAATAATGGGACGCACGGCCAAGGTTACAAACGCACAAATTAACGAACAAATTATAGTCAAATTATAGTCTATTTCTTGTTATTTCTTGCTATGAGGTCACTATGCTATTACACTAAAACAAAAAGTACAAAAACGGAAATTGAAGTCGAAATATAATTTATTATTACTCGATTCTTTTAGTATATATATATATATATATATATATATATATATATATATATATATATATATATATATATATATATATATATATATATATTCAAAGAATCGAGTAATAATAAATATGAATAATACAAAAATGAGAAAGAAAAACGAGCAAGGTCCATTTAAGGTCCTTTTGGTGGCATCAGGAAGAGTGAGTTTTGTAAATTAGTATAAAATTCCAGTCACGCAGGTCAAATAATTTCAAACGTTCAACTTACCACCACACAATTAACGGTCGTAGAATGATAATTACCCTTACGTCATATATATATATATATATATATATATATATATATATATATATATATATATATATATATATATATACACATATATGCGTCAGAAGCTTTACATAACTCATACTTGGAGCTTATGCATTGATAATGAAGATCAAGACATTTATTGTTGAGCGAAAGAAAGACTAGCAATTGGTTTAGTGAGCGTCGTGCGAAGTTATAATTGTCTCTTTCATAGTTCTGTTTCGAGTTATTTATAAAATCATCGTTTTTACAGGCACTGTGCAAGGTAAAGATAGGTATGCAGTACATTACATGATCTTCCTGACTGTTCAAGGATGTTTTACGAAATTCAGAGCTAAATCAGCATCTCATTTGATAAATTAAGTAACTTTTTATTTTATCACAGGTAACATTAATATAAATTGTCCGATTGATTGCACACCTGGGAGATTAGATAAGGTTGACATTTTATTCTATTTAGTGTCCCTGATCTGAGGCAACACGTTTCTTCCTTTTCTGTCACGTCAGCCTCTGTGTAATGCCGCTTCCTGTCACATATTGTTGGGGGGTTTGTTGAGTAAAATTTGTGAGGTTAGGTTTCGAATATCACGCATGTTTACGAAAGTGTGTGTGTGTGTGTGTGTGTGTGTGTGTGTGTGTGTGTGTGTGTGTGTGTGTGTGTGTGTGTGTGTGTGTGTGTGTGTGTGTGTGTGTGTGTGTGTGCTTGCCTGTGTATGTGTATGTACGTTATATTATGTAACCTCTTTGAAGAACAGGAGCGGAATAAAATTTTATAAAGATAAAACAAACAAAATAAATACCGAAATCGTTAATAGACACAAAAGTTATTAGAAATTCTTACCTAAAGTCTTCCACATGAAACTATCATTAGAGCAACAATTAAATTCCAGTGAACATTTCATATTTGATAAGGTTAGCCTTAAAAAAAACACTTACATTCTCTCTCGTTACGTGAATTTATAAGAGACTCCGATATATTTTCAGTATAGCTACTGCTACTACTACTACTACTACTACTACTACTACTACTACTACTACTACTACTATTACTACTACTACTACTTTATAAGATTATTAGTAAAATTTATTTCTATCTGGCTTTTCAATAGTATTTTATTCAACTTATATTTCTGTGATTCATATTTTTATTACCATAATTAATGAAATCATCCACGAGATATTATGAAATACATACTC
>JAPQNM010000006.1:15090569-15098069 GCA_029783475.1 Metacarcinus magister | reverse complement strand
TTCCTTTTCAATGCAAGTAGTTATTACACTATTCTTTCTGTATCTCATGAAGGCAGGGAAATAAGATAGTTTTATTTAGTATCATATATAAATAATATATATATAAATAATACGTCTGGTTTTCTTGCTTTTACATTAATTTCAATCACATTCGCACATCTGATCTTACAAATAACAAAAAAAAGAGATTATTGGCACTGAATAGAATAAAAAAAAATATATATATATGAAATAGATTATCATGAAATAAATATATACAAAAAAACTCACAAGAAAATCTATAATAATAAGGAAAAAGAAAATATACTAAAACCAGGTATTTCTCGCTATTACCTAAGTCACACCTGTTTGTCTTAAGAGGCTGAATGGATCGGAAACTTGTACAAAAAATATGAATGAGCTAAATTTGATCCTTTTTCTCTAAATTTCTCATATCTGTTCTCCTAAATTTTCTTATATAATATCTTTATTTCATCCTTATCTTTCACATCTAAATATTCTCTCTCTCTCTCTCTCTCTCTCTCTCTCTCTCTCTCTCTCTCTCTCTCTCTCTCTCTCTCTCTCTCTCTCTCTCTCTCTCTCTCTCTCTCTCTCTCTCTTGACTTGTGTGTGCATTTTCTCTCCATCTCTCCATCTTTCCGCCTCCTCTTTCCTTCTTGTCTATCGTGTAAATGTTCCTCCTCTCTCTCCTCTTCCTCCATTTCCTCCCCTTTTTCCTCCTTCTTCTCCCTCTCTACTTCTTAGCCAGCTCCCTAACTATGTCTCTCCCCCCCCTTCCTCCTCCTCTTCCTCTTCCACCTCCTTACTTCCCTCCTTCTCCTTCTCCTTCTTCCAGCTACGTCCCTTTCACTTTCTTTTATCTTCATCTTTCTCTTCTTCCTCTTCCACTTCCTTGCGTCTCAGAAATGACTTCAAAACCTCCTATCTCTTCTCTTCCTTCCTCTTCCTGACCGGCTTTCCTCCCTTCCTTATCTCTCTCTCTCTCTCTCGCTTTCTCTCTCTCTCTCTCTCTCTCTCTCTCTCTCTCTCTCTCTCTCTCTCTCTCTCTCTCTCTCTCTCTCTCTCTCTCTCTCTCTCTCTCTCTCTCTCTCTCTCTCTCTCTCTCTCTCTGTTCATCAAGTGTCGCCTTTTACTTGAAACCTCACTGCTAATTCCTCTTTTCCTCCTCCTCCTCCTCCTCCTCCTCCTCCTCCTCCTCCTCCTCCTCCTCCTCCTCCAATCTCCTTACCTTTCCACTCTTTCTCATCTCTTCTCTTATCTTATGTCTTTTTTTTATCATCTTCCTTCATCCTTCATCCTCTTTCACTTCTTAATCGAGTCAAAAAGAGAAATGGAATTGATTATGTCATTTCAACTTCTCTCTCCCTCCCTCCCTCTCTCCTTCCTCCCCTTCCATATCCCTTTCTTGCTTTATTTCTCTCATTCTCACTTTATTTTTTTTTCTATCACCTCCAGCAACGTTAAGCTGGGTTAGTGGAGAGAGAGAGAGAGAGAGAGAGAGAGAGAGAGAGAGAGAGAGAGAGAGAGAGAGAGAGAGAGAGAGAGAGAGAGAGAGAGAGAGAGAGAGAGAGAGAGAGAGAGAGAGCTTTATTGGCATATACAGGTGTTGTGTTCAGTGTGAGTGGGTGAACCTCACTTTAATATGCTCACCCATCATCATCACCATCACCACCACCACCACCACCACCACCACACCACCACTACTACCACTATTACCTAAGAACCAAAATTTACCCAATGCAAACCGGATGAAAAGATACACAACAAAAACAGAAAACATTAAGTGAGGCAAAGGGACGAGTGAGTGTTTGAGTGCATGAAAGAGCAGACATGTGAATCTCTATCCCCATAACCCTTTCTGTGTCTCTCCCTAAGGATGTGGTGCTGTGTTCTGGCTGTAGCTGTGCCCTTGATCTGTGCATCACGGCCCTTGGTAGCCCCGGACAGAACCTCCTCGTACCTCGACCTGGCTTTCCCATCTACAGGACTTTGGCGAAAGGACTTGGGATTCAGACCAAGGATTATAATCTAATGGTAAGAAAAATAGAGAGAGAGAAAGTGAGAAAGAGAGAAAGAGAGAAAAAAATGTTGTTAAGAGGTGTGAATTTAGAAATAAAATAATTCAAATAACTAAGATAAGATGTAGCTCTTATCTTCCTTTCTTCTTCTTCCTCCTCAGCCATAACACTTGTGAAAATTTGTCTCTTTCCTTTCCAAGCGTCATTTTTCCTTCTCTTCCCTTCATCTCCCCTTATCTTTCTCAGTACCCTACTACGCTAACTCTCACGCATCTTCCGCTCTATTTTCTCTCAGTCTCTCTCTCTCTCTCTCTCTCTCTCTCTCTCTCTCTCTCTCTCTCTCTCTCTCTCTCTCTCTCTCTCTCTCTCTCTCTCTCTCTCTCTTATCCCATCTTATTCCTTCCGTCTCCATTATCTCGTATCTCCAACACTCGCATCTTCTCCCCATTTCCCTCTGTCATCTCCTTCTCTCCTTTGTTTATGTTTTGCACTAAACCTACTTCCCACTTCAGTCGTGCGAAGTAACACGATAAACTCGCTGGAAAACAAGTAAGACTATCATCACCTCCTCCTACGCCTCCTCCTTGAAAACACCTAAAAAGATCAATTCACCATCCTAACCTAACCTAACCTAACCTAACCTAACCTAACCTAACCCTTAATCGTTTGATGCCGTTAACTACCTACTACGGACCACTATGTCTCAGTGGCGTATATTTATAAGCAAAAGGCAAGAAAAAAATATACATATCCTCATACTTTCCCCTTCAGTCTCTAAGGTGCTACATTCTTTCTAATTGTCTTTATACTACAAAACTCTCTTTTCTTACAGCCGGAGAAGAACTGGGAGGTCGACCTTGAGATGCTGGAGGCCTTGATAGACGATAAAACAGTTGCCATAGTCGTCAACAACCCGTCCAATCCATGTGGTTCTGTCTTCAGTAGAGAGCACCTGACTGCCATCCTTGAGGTAGCAGCCAGAAACAAGGTGCCTGTGATTGCTGACGAGATCTACGACTACTTTGTGAGTACTGGTGGCGTTGAGGCGAACTTGTGGGTACGAGTGGTGGTGAGGATGGGTGTGGTGTGTTTTTTTTGGTGTCAGGATGGGATGTGGTGGTTATTTGATTTGACTTTTCATTCTTTACGTTATGAAAGGTTAGTTATGTTCCCTCATTCGTTTCAGCGTCACGGGACAGGTTATTTTGAGTACTGGTAACGAGATTGACTGTCTTAGTGAGTGTTTATAATCATCAGCATCTCTTTAAAAGTTATATTTACTTATTTCTTTTTATATATACACGCGTCACGCATCGCTATTCATTCCAACCTAATTTCTTCCCACAGCATTACATTACATCCCACAGCACTCTCAGTATACCGGTAATGTGCACGTATATTAATATTTTCCGAGAGAGAGAAATAAATAAATGATATGCTTCGTACAGTAGACGTTGTGTATGCAGAGGGATATCGTCTTATATTTCACTGTCATCTATTATAATGTAAACTTAGGAGACATTTTCCTTCACTTCCTGCATCATCTTAGTCACTCGAGATGTCGCCATATACTCTTTCTTCTAATCTTTATTTTTCGTCTTTCTTTCCTTTTCTTCATCATCATACATGTCTCTCTCCTCCTCCTCCTCCTCCTCCTCCTCCTCCTCCTCCTCCTCCTCCTCCCTATCACGCTTCCCGGGCATGCTCATAGGGATAGGGGGAGGAGGGAAGGAGGAGGGGAAAGGGAGGGTGGAGGGAGGGAGGAGGGAGAGAGGAGGAAGAACACACAGGTAGAGAGAGAGGGTTGGCAACAGCAAAATCTGGCGCCGGGGTCAGACAGAATGAAACCAAAGAAAGATAGCAAAGTGAATTAAAGTGAAAAGAATTGAATGGCAAATTAGGGAAATAATGGAGTTGGAGGAAGTCAAAATGCAGAATTGATGGATTGCAATAGAAAAAAAAAGTTAATGGTTAAAAGGAATGACATTATGAGACCATAAGGTGAGGATCTGAAGGAAGGAAATGACACAGTATGACAGGAAGTAAGAAGAGGAAGAGGAAGAGAAGGTATAAGATAAGGAAAAAATATTGATATAAAACAAGATTATAGAAGAATATGAACAAGAAAGAAAGAAAGGATGGAAGAGGAAGATAGAAGGGGAGAAAATGACCTCCAGACAAAGGAGGGTGATATGGAGGGTGGGGAGAGGAAGGGAAGGGAAGGGAAGGGAATGGGGTGCGACGAGGCAGGGAGAGTCACACGTCACAAACCGGTTGGAGGGAGCTTGGAAATTCCCCGGAACACATGATCTAACCACTTACATGCCTGGTACCTCCTACACTCCTTCACCTACCCATTCACCTGCTTAACCCTTTACTACTGTTCTCTGACACTTATCCACTTATACTACAGAAAATTAGGGGTATTAAGGACCTCCATTAAGACCCCACGTATCTAGTATAGTCTTCCTTCCATCTGTTCCTAAGTGTGGTGGTGAGGACTTGTTGTCTATCCTTCGGGGTTATCCTTTCATCTCTCAAGGCAAGGTTTACTTAGCTTTCTCTCTCCTCCTTATGTAGGGCCTGAATGCACATTGTACCAGGAAGTAAGAGGTGAGCAACAGTGCCAATTAAATAATCACTTACCTATACATTCTTGCCTTGGTTTCATCACATAGATCACTTACATCAATACATTTATTCTTAAGTATTTGCATGCATGGAGTTCCCTTTAGTAAGAATTTGTGGTTAGAGGCATACACAAGGCGAGACACGTCCTGAACGGCAGCACTCACACCACATACATATTTCAACACTCCCTCTCCTGGTTTTCAATACACACCAATACCAACACAAATATACACCACTATACTATACAGTTTTCTCACTACATGCATTAACTCTCCCCTTGGATGAAAACTTTGGGTAAAACCTTCAAGAAAATACAAAAATTATAGCCTGACCTTTACTTCCTTCTTTCCAATTCTCTTCACTGAAATGCAATAATATCCCAGTCCGTAGCAAAATTCCCGTGTCTCCTATGCAATCGTAACAACACTTATCCCTCTACAGTATCACTAACCTTATCCTTATCCTTCTACAGGTGTTCGAGGGGCAGGAGTACCACCCAATGGCCTCGTTAACGGATGAGGTGCCAGTGTTGTCGTGTGGAGGACTCACCAAAAGGTTCCTGGTGCCTGGCTGGAGGATGGGTTGGGTCACCATCAACGACAGAGGCAACGTGCTGGAGCGAGAGGTGAGAGAGGGAGAGGAATGTAAGGAAAGGCTGTGTAAAGATGGGAGGAAAAGAGGGGGATGGATGCTATGAAGAGAGAGGTGAGAGGATGAGATTGATAGATGTAAGGAGAAAAAAAAAGAAGAGAAAAACGTGAGGAAAAGAGAGGGGCATGTAAGGAAGAAAGAGATGGATGTGAGCGGAAGAGAAAGAGAGGTATGAGAGGATATTATGAGGAAAAGAGGAATATATTTGCTATGGAACGATGATAAAATGTGAAAGGAAGAGAAAGAGAGATGTGAGGAAAAAAGTGAGGGAAATGTAAGGATAGGAAGGAGTGAGGAGAAGGATGTGAGAGAAATGAGAGGAAAAAGAGACTAATGTGATAATGTGAGTAAGAGCGGGAGAGGAATGCTTTAGAGAAAAAGGAAGAATGTGAGAGGAAGAAAAAGAGGAATGTGAGGGGAAGAGAGAGGTTAATATGAGGGAAAGAGAAATAAGTTAAATAAAGAGGGAGGGATAGAGGGATGTGAAAGACAGAGGGATATAAAAGTGAGGATTGAGGAAACAGGGTAAAAAGAAATAACAAAGGGAAGAGAAGAGATGAAGAAAGGAAGGAAGAAGTATAAGGAGGAAAGGATTAGGTAGATGAAGGGAAGGAAAGAGGAGGAACGAAGGAAAGACAGGGAGTGTGAAGGTAGGAATAGGAGGAAGAAATGAGGGAAGACAGATAGGTTAAAATGATAATAAAGAGATAAAGAGTGAAGGAATAATAGAAGGAGAAAATAAAGGAAAGAAGAATAGGGAGAAGAGGAAGAAGATAGAAACAAAGAAAAGAGTGAGAAAAGAAAAGATGATAAAGAAAAACTTGAAAGAGTGATACTGAGAGAGAATAAGAAAGAAAGAAAAAAAGAAAGCGAGACATACATACAGACAGACAGACAGGGAGACAAGGATGAAAGGAATCGTGAAGAGGTTAGATGATTGATGTTTTGATGAGAGAGAGAGAGAGAGAGAGAGAGAGAGAGAGAGAGAGAGAGAGAGAGAGAGAGAGAGAGAGAGAGAGAGAGAGAGAGAGAGAGAGAGAATCTAATACTGGAGTTTGCATACGAGATAATGGTAATAATGGGACAGGTAAACTTGTGTAATTTGAGAGGAAAATGGAAGACAGACAGACAAAACAAACACACACACACACACACACAAACACACACACACACACACACACACACACACACACACACACACACACACACACACACACACAAGGAAAACGTACACTACAATAGTTAGTAAGGAATCATCTCTCTCTCTCTCTCTCTCTCTCTCTCTCTCTCTCTCTCTCTCTCTCTCTCTCTCTCTCTCTCTCTCTCTCTCTCTCTCTCTCTCTCTCTCTCTCTCTCTCATAAACTAAAGCTTCAAAAGACATAATAGTATTGTATCCCCAAAAGAGACACAAATCTTTATAACATTTACCTTAAGATCTTGGATTTCAAAAGATTTCACCATGTCTGTGTTTTTATATCTATCTATCTGTGTCTGTTTGTATGTATATCTATTTTTTTTTACTCTCTCTCTCTCTCTACTAGATAAGGACGGGGCTGCAGTCACTGAGTCAGAGGATCATAGGAAGCAACACACTGATCCAAGGTGCTCTACCGGCTATTCTTGCAAACACGCCGCAGTCCTTCTTCACTAATACCCTCGCTATAATACAGGTAAGAGCCTCCTTCCCTACTATGTTCTTGCTCTCCTCTCTACCTTTCTTACTTCATTCCTTTCTCCTTCATCCTTCTTGCTACTCTACTTTTATTTCCTTTACTGTCTGTTTATCTTCTATCTCTCCCCCTTCTCTTCTTCTCTCTCGTCTATTCTCCCTGTCCTTTCTCTTATCCTATTCTCCTTCCCTACGCCCTTTTTATTTCTTCCATTCTATCTTACTGTTCGTAAATTTCATATATATTAATCCTTTATTATCATTATTCATGTTCGTGTATGTGCTGCTTTTAGTTTTTTTCTTCTCTCTCTCCACCCCAACACACACACTTTTTTACCCCATCGATCTGAAAGAAAACGTGTTGCAATCGTTATGTGACAAAGGCTTCACGTGGACGGCCAAACAGACAGTCATATAGCCCAAGCAGGAGTGTATTCTGTGTGTGCATTGAAAAGTTAAGTGAAGGGATTGCATCAGACATCTTTATTCACTTTTTATTCCTACGATCTGCTGATATTAAATTATGCAGT
>JAPQNM010000006.1:15078069-15085569 GCA_029783475.1 Metacarcinus magister | reverse complement strand
GAGGAAAACAGACTGACTTTGCACTTCCTTCAACCTGCATTATAGCCCACTAACCGTTTTCTTTTTGTTATCTATCTTCTGACATGGAACACTAAACTAAAATCAACCACCTGTTCTCAGCTTTGTGTTATGTGTTATGTGTTATGTGTCGTTATGATTGTTATGTGGTGTGTTTGAATCTACAGTGACACACACACACACATACATACATACACACTGTTGGTCTAGAATGTTATGGTTTTCTTTATGTTTTTTTCTCTCTCTTTATCTTCGGTGATGCATTTAGGGGAAAGGAAATGAAGGAAAGTTAGGGAGTTAGTTTGTATTCCTCACGCGACGAGGTCTATGGACGGAGAGATACTGTGTGTGTGTGTGTGTGTGTGTGTGTGTGTATGAGAGAGAGAGAGAGAGAGAGAGAGAGAGAGAGAGAGAGAGAGAGAGAGAGAGAGAGAGAGAGAGAGAGAGAGAGAGAGAGAGAGAGAGAGAGAGATAATATTTGAGTAATTATAGAAGTAACGTTGAAAACATCAATGATAATAATAATAATAATAATAATAATAATAATAATAATAATAATGATAATAATGATAATAATAAAAGAAGAAAAAGAACAAGAACAAGAACAACATGAAGAGGAACAAGAAAAACGAGAGAAAAAAAATTAATTTCCACTAATACAAATTTCGACATTTTAGTTTTCGTAATTTGAAAATTCCTCTTATTTGTGATAAAGAAAATTTTCCTCTTTCTAAGGATGACGTAATCTTTCCTTTCCCGTTACAAAACTAATCAACTCTCTCTGTCTCTCTCTGTCTCTCTCTGTCTCTCTCTCTCTCTCTCTCTCTCTCTCTCTCTCTCTCTCTCTCTCTCTCTCTCTCTCTCTCTCTCTCTCTCGGTAAAAATAGTTAAGTCCTCTCACAACACTCAACAGGATCGTTCACCACTTTTTCTTTGTCCAAGTGAATTGCATAAACATTGTACTTCATGAGGCATATTCTTACATCGTCATGCACAGTCACGCTTCGCTAACAGCCTCATCCTCTCACTGAAACGCTTTGAATCCTCCTTAGAAGGCGTATGTTATTAATCAGGGAAATACACCCTAAAAATACTAGACTTTCCTTGGTGGTAGTTCTCCTTGAGTCGCTGAAACCTTGATGTGTTTTGAAAGTTACTAAGGAGATTGATAAGTTGATAAGTAAGGTTTTATGAATATTTGACTCCTTGTGTGCGGAGAATTCTATGATTTTATAAGAAAGTTCTAAGAAAAAACTATATTATGCAGATAGAAAAGATACAAAAAAAAATATCATGAAAAACTAAGATAAGAAAATGGAAAAGGAGAGGACAACAAATATATAAAAAAAACAGAAAAAATTTAAATGGAAAAAGAGAATACGATAGATAAAAAAAAAGGTAACATAATTAGTAATCCAGGTAACACAATTCTTTTTTCCTCAGGTGGGTGTGGATATGGACAACTTCCCCAACCTGAAGAACGACCTTGACTTCGTGGAGAAGATGATTTCAGAGGAGTCAGTGTTCTGTCTGCCAGGGAAGGTGAGTCCAAATTCAAGTATATTTGCGTAGGTAAAAACACACACACACACACACACACACAGACAGGTTGATTTAGCCTTATAGGTAATCATTCTCTACCTTTTCACAGAGTAGTCAAGGTCAAAGTTTGGGGAAAGGTAAATTTGCACACACATTTTTTCTATCTCCCTCCTTTTTTTTTCTCTCTCTCTCTCTCTCTCTCTCTCTCTCTCTCTCTCTCTCTCTCTCTCTCTCTCTCTCTCTCTCTCTCTCTCTCTCTCTCTCTCTCTCTCTCCCTCTCTCTCACGGTGATGTAACACAGACACAACTACACCTGTAACATCTCATCCATAACACCTGACGAAACTGATGAAAGCTTCACGTCATGATGTACTGAGGTGTGAAAAGAGTGACTCAGTGCTTTGTATTTACTAACTCACATACGTTCAGGCAATGGGTAAGGAGGGAGGAAGAATGGGGTAAGGGGGTTAGGGTATTAAGAAGTGGGTAGGCAAGGAGAGGAAAGGTACTGAAATGCCAGAGGAAGTGATGCACCGTGACAATCCAATATGTGTGTGTGTGGAGTGGTTGGGGGATGACTTAGCAATTCACTTCATGCGTGGGCCACACCAGGAAAATTCGTATAGTGGCGTAAATAGCATACTTACACAAACAATATAGTCGTGTGTGTTAGATATTATGAAAAAAAGGTAGGGTGACAAAAACAAGGGAAAAAAATAAAGTAATAGGGAAGAGAAATGAGGGAATAACAATAATAATACCAGTAATAATAATAACAACAACAACAACAACAACAACAACAACAACAACAACAATAACAACAACATTAGCAGCAGCAGCAGCAGCGGACGTGCAATGATCGAGCAACAAATTAGTCTACTAATGAACAGGATATTCTCCTTCAAAAACAACAACAACAACAATAACAATAACACTAAAAATTAGGAAAAAAAAACCAATCAATAGTTTTTTTTTCACCACATCACTTCCTTCTTTTATCTCATTGGAATTTCACCTCATTAACGTTTTTTTCTACCTCTCTATTTCTCTCTTCTTCTTTTTTCAGTGTTTCAATTACCCAAACTACATGAGAATTGTCCTGACGGTACCCGAACCACAGCTGCGGGAAGCGTGCAACAGGATCATCGCTTTCTGCTCCCGTCACCACGCCTCCGCCCACGCCAATGGACTGCCCGAAACCAACGCACACGCCCACGGAAACGGCCATGCAAATCGATCTGCGTGCGAGGCAGAATCTTTCAAAAAAGTAGAAAAGGCTATAGTTATGGAGGTGAAATCTGAGTGAGTGAGTGAGCTTGTGAGTGAGTGAGTGAGTTTGTGAGTGAGTGAGTCTTGCAAAACTAGTAATAATCTAGATTCAAGACCAACACAATGTGAGGGAGGGGACAGATGTGGTGTGCTTTCTATCTCCTTGGCCAACCCTCGGAGCGCTTTTTCATGCCTTCTCATACCTTATTTTCATTTCTAGCCAGTTCAGAGGAATGAAAAATAAGACCAAACATCCCTCGCATGCTAATATTTCCTTTATCGTATTCTATTTTTCAATGCTAATGTTATAACTGAGGTTGAATTTGTATAAGGTTGGACGGAATGCAATAAAAAAATAAATTAGAAGAGAAGGGAGTAAATTGAAATTGAAAATCCTTCGTTACGTTTTGAAGTGAGAGAGTAATGATTCTCAGTGGTGATAATAATAATGATAATGATGATTACATTCCTTAGTTAGAAAGCACCTGGATTATGATTGTTAAAACACAGGTGAGGTGAGGTATAACTGGGATGGGAAGTAGTGAAGAGACAGGAGGGAAGGGAAAGGGAAGGGAACGAAGCTATATAGTGTAGGGAAATGAGTCAATATTATATGTGTTTCCTGTACGACTAGTGTAATGTAGCATCGGGGAATGTGCAAATGTAAATTTTTAAGTCTGATATGACAATTAGTGAGTAGATAGATTGCTTGATTACCATGATATACGCAACTTATACCAACCTAACCTAACACACACACACACACACACACACACACACACACACACACACACACACACACACACACACACACACACACACACACACACACACACATACCAGACCTAAAATTCAAATAGGTACTAAATATTTCATGTATATAGATAAAAACAAATGTAGTGACTATAATATTCTTAGAAAAAACATATATACGAAAATAAAAATATATATGATAGTGTAGTATGAGAAGAAGGAACTGTAGTTTTGTAGTAGTGAAGAGAAGGTGAAGAAGAAGAAAATGCATTGTTATTTCTAATGTTATATATATATACATACACACACACACACACATATATATATATATATATATATATATATATATATATATATATATATATATATATATATATATATATATGGGTGTTATTTCTCTCCTTGCTCATTTATCATCAAGTAAATACACCATTGTACACATATAATCAGAATTATATTAGTAGGAGTAACAGTTATAATAATATCAATAATAGCAATACTAATCATAATACTAATACTAATGCTAATAGTAAGAATAAGAATGATGATGATAATAATAATAATAACAATAATAAAAATAATAATAAAAACAACCCACTGTATTTCTCACTTTGACTCTTTCCACCCTCACTCTTTGTTTCCTTCATGCAAAAAGTTAATAATTATCGATCACTACTGCTGTCAAGGACAAGTGTGTGTGTGTGTGTGTGTGTGTGTGTGTGTGTGGGTGTGTGTGTGGGTGTGTGTGTGGGTGTGTGTGTGTGTGTGTGTGTGTGTGTGTGTGTGTGTGTAGTAAAAGGTTTCTTGCCTCCCCCCAAGACAGATTCATAATTCCTGTCTGACCGCTTGTCTGGCCGTGTCTATTTCTTGACAATAAAAGAAGACTGACCAAATTCTATATAAAAAAAGTTAACAAAAAAGAAAAGAAAAAAGAAATAGCTCGCTACATGCATCTCCCTCAACGACAAGATAGAAGAGATAAAAAAAAAAATTGTATATAGAGTTTCAATGTGTGTTGATGTTTCTCTCTTGAAGGAATATCAAGTCTCCTCCGTATGTGTACTGTTTTAAAGCTTACCATTAAACTGGATGAAAGAGAGAACACACTTGGCGACTCCAGCATTAGTAAGATGGAGATAATGGCGATGAAAGTGCGAAGGAGAGTTTGGTGCAATGGGAAAGGTGGGAGATGCATGCAGTTAATAAGATGAGGATAATAAAAACCTATGCAAACTATAAAAATATTCATCTTTCCTCTTGTATCTCATAATGGCTCTTAGCACAATAACTTAAGTATATAGATAATGAGGTACACTAATTTAATTCTACTTGTCCTGAGCCCATGCTAAAATTCTTACAATGCCATAGACAGTGGCCATTCATCTAACCTGCTCATACCAAACAACAAAATATGTCGCTAACATAACAACCCAAGGGAAGGATTGGTCTAACGATTGAATGATTAAGTCACTCCCTTGCCTCTGCAGTGTCAAGGCTTCCATTCCTGGCCACTCCTTGTAAATAGTTTAGTATCGCGGCTGCTTCCACCAGGTCGATTTCTGCAGCTTTAAAAATACTTTTACAACACTATCAACCTTTCTTTTTTTGATAGCACGAGAGCCAGTAGAATCGCAGGCAGTCATAACAGATAGTCCTAGCTTTAAGATTTGAATAAGACTATGGAATATACATCCTAAAGACAACGACCTTCAAACACTCTTTTAGTTGATCAAATTTTGCAAGTGATGGGATGGAGTATAAGAATAAGGTTATGATCAGAGAAGCCAAAAGGAGAGAACAATTTGATAGTATATGTTGAGTTTGAGGTCAGTCACGTCACACCTATTTGCATTGATGAATAAAAAGGTGAAGATTAGGAAAGTACAGACGATGTTTTACAAATGAGAATAAAATTTAACCTTGAGAAGTTTGGAAGAATTAAGTCACGTCGTGTATATTGTGTTGACCTTTTTTAATGACATTATGATTATTTCAAGTGTGTCTTTTTCTATTACATATTAGTGGCTTGTAATCTGGTAGTGTCTTATTCCCATTCTATTTATGTTGACGTTATGATCCTATCTTCTATGTTATGCTTTTTGGTTAAGATTTTACTGTAATTATATTGTTTTGAAGATTTCATTAAATTATCTGCATTCTATTTCATGGTTTTGGTTGGAATTCTCTCTCTCACTCTCTCTCTCTCTCTCTCTCTCTCTCTCTCTCTCTCTCTCTCTCTCTCTCTCTCTCTCTCTCTCTCTCTCTCTCTCTCTCTCTCTCTCTCTCTCTCTCTCTCTCTCTGCTTCTTCCCATTCTCTCCTTCCTCCCTACCATACACTCTGAGGTCATAAGTTAAAGCTGAACTAGAGAGCATCATATTTTTTTTCTCTCTCTTTCTCTCTCTCTCTCTCTCTCTCTCTCTCTCTCTCTCTCTCTCTCTCTCTCTCTCTCTCTCTCTCTCTCTCTCACTATTTGCAGGTTCTATCTATCAATCACTGTCTGTTGGTGTCTATCTGTGGCCAGTAACAACCACAGAGCAACTCTACTTTAATGACCTCGAGGCCTCGCTGAGAGAGAGAGAGAGAGAGAGAGAGAGAGAGAGAGAGAGAGAGAGAGAGAGAGAGAGAGAGAGAGAGAGAGAGAGAGAGAGAGAGAGAGAGAGAGAGAGAGAGAGAGAGAGAGAGAGAGAGAGATAGAATGTGGAAGGGTTCGAAATGCTTCAGGAAATGTTAGTCAAGATAAAAGAGAGAGAGAGAAGAGAGAGAGAGAGAGAGAGAGAGAGAGAGAGAGAGAGAGAGAGAGAGAGAGAGAGAGAGAGAGAGAGAGAGAGAGAGAGAGAGAGAGAGAGAGAGAGAGAGAGAGAGAGAGAGAGAGAGAGAGAGAGAGAGAGATTCATTTCACGTCTCTTAGGAAGGTGCATCTCAATAGGTGTCACTTACATTCCCTTTAACGTGTGTGTGTGTGTGTGTGTGTGTGTGTGTGTGTGTGTGTGTGTGTGTGTGTGTGTGTGTGTGTGTGTGTGTTTGACATGATATTGTTTTGTGTTTGCTTCGCTGCTCTTCGTTTTTCTAGTGTTTTGACATAATTGTTTCGCTTTTGCTATTAACGTTCAATTTGAAACACATCAGACCTAACCATTTCAATCTTCTCTCCACTACTACTACTACTACTACTACTACTACTACTACTACTACTACTACTACTACTACTACTACAATTACTATTCATACTACTACTATTACTACTACTACATCTACTACGAGAGCTAAAAAAGAAAGATGACGAATAAAAGGTAGGAAAAGAAAGCAAGAAAAGAGAGAGAAGAAGGAAAAGTTCACTGAGATGGAATGCTGGACACCAAAGGCATGGATATGGAAATAAAGGAAATGTAAGTCAGTGAGTAGATTTATTAAAGTTGTCCTCTATTTCATATCCATTTTTTATCATCTATAAATGTATTAGTTCTCTTCTTGAACCGAATCTCGTTTTCTGTATACGGAAACGCCAAATTTTTTTTTTTTTATCTTCATCTTGGTTGCAATATGCGAGTAAAAATAAAGGAAAGTTTTGATGTACACTTTAAGGAAATGGATGAATGTAAGAACGAATAAGTTAAGAGTAGATAAAAGTAATAAAACATTCTGCTCAATGATCTCTTGTCGAACGTCTATTTTTTTTCTTTCTTCAGCATCGTAATTAGCTGCTGTTAATCCCTTTCTCTCGCAAACTTACTTTTAGATCACTTTACGCTCGTTACTGGAAGTTCAAAGTACGGATACGTCATGGTGGCTACACACACACACACACACACACACACACACACACACACACACACACACACACACACACACACACACACACACACACACACACACACACTGTCTTACTTCTAAACATTAACTACAAACACTATTTTAC
>JAPQNM010000006.1:15068069-15070569 GCA_029783475.1 Metacarcinus magister | reverse complement strand
TCTCTCTCTCTCTCTCTCTCTCTCTCTCTCTCTCTCTCTCTCTCTCTCTCTCTCTCTCTTGTCTAGAAAGCCAGAGGAGTAAGCCCTCTCTCTCAGTGGCTGCCGTCGACGTAATTCCTACTGAGTGGCTTTGTTATGATGACACCGAGAGTATCCTTACTGAGGGGCGACGAGGCTGAGGCCAGGGATTGGCTGGCTCTTCCTAATGCCTTGAGCTTCCACATCTCTGCCGTAAACAAATTAATTACTCGCAAAATTAACTGTATTAAACAAACAATTCACTTGAAGAAAAAAACTGTGCCAGTGTTTATTTAATTTCTTTTATATATTTTTTTTTTTACTTCATTGTTCTCGCTGTAATGTTTTTGTTTTTTTCTCTTTTTTTTTAATGGGGTATTTTAAAATGAAAAGCTGTATTTTCTGTGGTAATGAAGTCTCGGATTCAGAGCAGACAGGAAGGCAGGAGGAAGAGGAGGAGGAGGAAGAGGAGGAGGAGGAGGAAGAGGAGGAGGAGGAGGAAGAGGAGGAGGAGGAGGAAGAGGAAGAGTAGCATAGCAAGGGTAGGTAACAGAAAGCTTATTGGCTCACTACCAAGTTACCTGTTTGAGTGGACTGTCCCATTGCACAGATCCTTATTACAGGTGTGAGGGCAGGATAGAAACGTGAGGAGGTGACGAGGAGGAAAAGGAGGAGGAGGAGGAGGAGGAGGAGGAGGAGGAGAAGAAGGAGGAGGAGGAGGAGGAGTCTACCTTTACTATCTATCACCTTACCTAACGTTTAAAAGAAAAGAAAAAAAAATTCAGATTCAGTTCTTCCCTCACTTTTTTTTTCCCTCCCCCATCCTTCTCCCTCACTTCCTGTTTCCTTCTCTCTTCATCTCACACTTTATTTTTCTCCCTCCTCTACCTCTTTTCCTCACTCCTTCTCCCCTCTTCTCTTCCTCCCTCTGTCTTTCCACCACCCCATACAGTACGTCTCCCCATATCACATTACACACCTCTATATTTCGTAAGTCACCTCACATCTCCACACAGGTAAGTTAAGGGTCCACCGCCACACCTGTGCATCATCTTCATCCCTTACCTGGGGCCACTAGCTTCTTTGATCTACCTTCCCTACAGAGAACTTATATAGATGGTACTGATTATAAGTCTGGGTTTGTTTCACTACC
Organism: Metacarcinus magister; assembly: GCA_029783475.1. Classification (NCBI taxonomy): domain Eukaryota; kingdom Metazoa; phylum Arthropoda; class Malacostraca; order Decapoda; family Cancridae; genus Metacarcinus; species Metacarcinus magister. Next base: position 15,069,398 of record JAPQNM010000006.1, on the reverse strand, counting down.
CATCATTGAGTGGCATAAATGTATCACCCTTCTCTCTGCTTCCTTCGTTTGTCTTGCTACGTGTCATAGATAGGGTGGGTGCCGTGTGCGAGGCGTATTCCTGAAGTGGGTGTTTTAAGTCTCCTGTTCTCTTCAACCGTGTGTGTTTACAGCCTCAGGAAGCAGCTCACACCAACTCTTCACTCTTATCGCCGATCAGCTCCACCGTTCGCAACATTTTTTTTTTATGGGAATAGAAAGCTGAAAATTCGATGCGTATCCAACAAAACATAAACTTGAACCACAACAACAACAACGACGACAACAACAACAAACAACAACAACAACTATTACTACAATTACCACCACACTATTGTCATTATTATACTTTTACCAAACTCAAACTGAGGCTCGTTATTTCGTAACAAGGCGGAAGTTCCTGTAGCATGTTGCAATGGCAGGTCGCGTTTATCAGAGCAAGGCGGTGCTGTCAATTGATCCTCCCTTGACACAAAGCCTCAGTGGAAGCTGCGGCGTGACTCCCACAAAGAGGATTTAGACTCACTCAGAAGCAGAGGTTTTGGCGATATTTGCAGGACGCGGGAAATCTTTTAGACGTATTATTCTTGGTAAACCAGTGACTTGGCTCAGCTTGGGGGAGACTTGTCACGTATTATTGCATAGGATAGATAAACAATAAGTAATGTCACGTAGAATTGCATAAAATCGATGAATTATAAAGTAATATACGGTATTGGTTTGTAAGGAAGTGCGAGGTTAGTTAGCTAGGTCATGTTTAAATACAGTCTCTTCACGTTCACTTATCACCTCATCACGTCCTTGCATGATAGAAGACAGTTTTGTGCGTAAGGATAAATAATTTGCGTTAATATCTCGTGTCTAAAAATGTGACGCAAAATAGCATGAAAAATAATAATATGATGTAGTTTTTTTTTCTTTTCTTCTTAAGCTGCGGTTACAGTTACACTTTAGCATACATAACACGTGTAAATTTATAATATTCTGAAACTTGATCACAACACAATTTTCACTAAACCTCACACTTGAATGAACCTGAGTGTCCACGTGAAAAATGTATCCTTTATTTGCAGCTTACGAACTTATATGATTTATTTTCAGTTATCCATTGTATTGATATATTTTCTAAGCTCAATCTGTCTTGGTTATAAACTCTATAAATGTCAAAACAGACGTGAATGAGTGAGGTTAGAGATGCTGTTGATCCTATCTACGCCATTTCTTTTTGTGTTGACATGCATAGAATCCTGCAAGAAGGAAGCACTCTAGAAGGACGTCCCCAGTGACTGAGGTCCATCCTGAAATGACTCC
>JAPQNM010000006.1:15010569-15060569 GCA_029783475.1 Metacarcinus magister | reverse complement strand
CCCTTCGTCTGTCTGCCTGTATGTATGTATGTATGTATGTATGTATGTAATTTAGCCTCACTAACGCTTAACTTATCACCATTACGTAAATCTAATACAAACTTGGATTAGTAAAGGTTCTTGGGATTACATAATACAGGATCAGGTCTGGTTATGTAGGTTATGTAATGCTATCTACTGGTGGCAATCTACTTTTCCTATATTTCCAAGGGATTTGTTCTTGTCTTCTTGTTCTCTCTTCTTCTTCTTCTTCTTCTACGTCGTTCTTTTGTTTTTTTCTTCAGTGGGATCGAAGAGACAATTGAAACGAGAAACTACGAAGGGGGAATTGAAATACCTTTGTTTATGTAAGATTCTACCTACCTGTCTGTCTTCCTTTCTACTGTTTATCTTTTTTTTTGGTGTGTGTGTGTGTGTTTTAGTCTGTATTTATGTATTTAAGGTTTATTTATATTCATGTATGTATGTATGTGTATATATGTATGAATGTATGTATATCTGTGAGAGTACGTTTTTTCTCTCTCTCTCTCTCTCTCTCTCTCTCTCTCTCTCTCTCTCTCTCTCTCTCTCTCTCTCTCTCTCTCTCTCTCTCTCTCTCTCTCTCTCACCCCTCTCCTCGTTCCTCTCTCTTCCCCTCACAGTCGTAACTCACAAGGTCACCGCTAGAGGGTTCTTAGTGTGTCTATATAATGATGATCAGTCCTTCCATTTCCTTCCTTCTTTACTACCAACTCCTCCTCCTTCTCCTCCTCCTCCTCCTACATAAATACCACTCAGACCCCTAGCCTATCCTTCTCCTTTCTTAACTTCTACACAGTCTGCTTCACTACTAGTCCTATATATGCTGTTTAAACATTCTCAGTACCTCTACCTAACCTCCTTCAAGCATACTTCTCCTCCTAGCATCTCGTCCTTGTTAGCCTCTTACTCAGTTTCCATTTACACCACCACCACCACCACCACAATTACCACCACCACCACCACCACTACTACTACTACTCCATCTTTCAATGCCACTTACACGACCACCCTCTTTTGCCACTTAAACCCATTCCATTTCCACTTTGTTTTCCTCCACACCTCATTATGCGTTTACCTGAGCTACACTTAATTGCTCTTGCTTCCTCATTATTAAGTTAGCGAGTGTGTGAGCGAGCGAGCGAGCGAGCTTACACACACACACACACACACACACACACACACACACACAGGCCTTTACTCCGCTATTTTCTTACCTCTTATTTACATTAGCTCCTTATCTTTATCTCTCTCTCTATGATAATAATAATAATAATAATAATAATAATAATAATAAGTAATAAAATAATAATAAAAGCAATAACGTGAGTAATAAACACACAGAGCCTCGCGTGCTTTCAGAATACAAATTTTTATCACTAGTTGTGTGTCCGTCGCTTCACTGACGGTGCGTTAAAACGAAACCATACATTTTAATACTGGTAATTACAACAACAACAACAACAACAACAACAATAACGACAATAACAATAACAACAACAACTACTACTACTACTACTACTACTACTACTACTACTACCACGACTACCACCTCCTCCTCCTCCTCCTCCTCCTCCTCCTCTACTTCCTCCACCTCCCTTTCTTCCACACCTGCTTCCCCTCCACTTGTTCCCACACCCACTAACCGTCCTCCACCTTCCCCTAGAGAGGAACAATGACCCCCCCTCTCTCTCTCTCTCTCTCTCTCTCTCTCTCTCTCTCTCTCTCTCTCTCTCTCTCTCTCTCTCTCTCTCTCTCTCTCTCTCTCTCTCTCCTTCCTTACTTTCTCTTTAACGACAGGAACAGAGGAGCCTTTTAACTCTATGGAGGTGATGGAGGTAAGGGGGGAGAGGGGAAGAAAAAGTGAAGGGCACGAAGATGAGGGGAAAGTGATGGGCGAGGAGAGAGGAAGGGAGAAGCAAATGGAAAAGCGATGAAGGGAAGAGAGAAGAGAAGAATGGGTGAGGAAGCAAAACAATAAAGGGGGAAAGAGATGGAAAAGGGGAGAAAACAAAAGGGAATAGAAGAGAAATAAGGGGAGGGAGGTGATGGGAGGAAGAAGAATGGGAGGAATAAATAAGGGAAACAGAGTAATAAGGAGGAAAGGGAAAGAGGAATGGGTGAGAGAGAGAGAGAGAGAGAGAGAGAGAGAGAGAGAGAGAGAGAGAGAGAGAGAGAGAGAGAGAGAGAGAGAGAGAGAGAGAGGGAACAAAGAGCTGAGAAAAAAAAATCTCTAGGGGGACGGAGGTAAGGTGAGGGGAATTGAGGGGAAAAAGAGCCGTGGGGGGAGACTGTGATGGTAAGAGAGGCTGGGTAGAAGGTGAGAGAGGGAAAAAAAGTTTGAGGGGTAGGTAAGCGAGGGGAGGAAGGGGAGGGGAAGAGGAGAGGGAGTGAGGGGAAGAAAGAAGGTAATGGATAAGGGCTTCCTGCCTTCCCCTTTCCTTGAATATGAGTGGTTAATAATTGTCCATCTAATTATGGGGTCTAAAGTACTCTCTCTCTCTCTCTCTCTCTCTCTCTCTCTCTCTCTCTCTCTCTCTCTCTCTCTCTCTCTCTCTCTCTCTCTCTCTCTCTCTCTCTCTCTCTCTTTCAAATATTCATAGTTTTCTTTATTCCTTCTATTTCCAGTTTTCAAATTCTATTCATGAATTTATTATTTCCTATTTTTCTTCATCTGCGTTGCATTTAGATTAACATTATTTCTATGGCATATTATTTTTCTCTCTTTCTGGGATGGATGAGAAAGTGACAGACCCTGGCAACTGAAGGAAAGAAGGAAGGAAGGAAGGAAGGTAGGAAGGAAGGAAGGAAGGAAGGAAGGAAGGAAGGAAGGAAGGAAGGAAAGAAGGAAGGAAGAAGGAGAGAAGGAAAAAGGGGAAGATGGTGTGGGTATAAAACGTTAAGCTAATCATATCACAGTACTCCTCTTCTTCCTCATCGTATTCCTCCTCCTTCTCCTCCTCCTCCTCCTCCTCTAACTTACTCTTCCTCTTACTATCCTTAACAACTCACTCCTCTTCCCTCCACCTACACTAAATCACCTATGTCCTTCTCACTCTCCTTCCTCTTCCTCCTCCTCCTCCTCCTCTTCCTCCCTTGCCTCCATCCACACCTGGCCATTCCTCCCACTCTATCCCTACCTCTCCCTCCTCCTCTCCTACCTTCACACGTCTCTCTGGCTGTCAATAATGGTTCAAGGAAGGATAGGGGGAGGAGAGAGTGAGGGGAGAGGTAAGGGGAGAGTAAGGGGGTGAGAGGGGAGGAGAAGGGGAGGGTAGTCGGTATTATAAATTTACAAGGATTTTTCTCTTTTCTTTTTCATGCGAGTCAGAGGTGTATTAATTTATCATTTGGCGGACACAGGCCAGCGAAATAAATGAGTTATGTGAATGACAGGAGGTGAAAAGGATGAATTATTATCGACATTATTTGAAACGCGAGCGAGCGAGAGAGCGAGAGAGAGAGAGAGAGAGAGAGAGAGAGAGAGAGAGAGAGAGAGAGAGAGAGAGAGAGAGAGAGAGAGAAGAGAGAGAGAGAGAGAGAGAGAGAGAATGATCAAGAGTGCAGTGTGGGCAAAATTTAGGTGTTAGCAAATGGATAATGTGAAAAGCTTATCATCTACGTGTAATTAACAGCCTCGCCTCGTCATCACCTTCTCTAACTCTACCTGTCTAATGTATTGTGTGTGTGTGTGTGTGTGTGTGTGTGTGTGTGTGTGTGTGTGTGTGTTCATGTGGAGCCCCTTCCTGTGCTTCATCTCAACCAATCTAAACACACACACACACACACACACACACACACACACACACACACACACACACACACACACACACACACACACACTACATTATTCCTGCTATAAGGTGTAATATCAAACAGGAAGATGAGAGGAAGGAGAAAAAGGAGGTCAAGGAGGAGGAGAAGGAGGAGGAGGAGGGAGAGGAGAGGAGGAGGAGGAGGAGGAGGAGGAGAGGAGGAGGAGGAGGAAGAGGAGAAGGAGGAAGGAAAGGAAATTGTGGCGGAGGAATATAAAAATTACAGGAGCAGTGTAAGAAAAATTAAGAGGATGGAGGCGAAGATGAGGAGAAGAAAATTCATTAAAGGAAGAGAAGAGGAAGAGAAAATAAAAGAGGAGGAGGAGATGGAGGAAGAAGAAGAAGAGAAGGAAGACATTCATTTATTTTTGATGTCTGAACATTACTCTAAGAATTACTTACCATCCCATTTACACACACCCACACACACACACACACACACACACACACACACACACACACACACACACACACACACACACACACACACACACACACAAGGACATTAGGGCACTGGAGACACGTTTCAAGGGGGCAAGTGACGAAAAAAAAGATGTGTTGAAGATTGGCACAAACTATTATGAAGAGAGAGAGAGAGAGAGAGAGAGAGAGAGAGAGAGAGAGAGAGAGAGAGAGAGAGAGAGAGAGAGAGAGAGAGAGAGAGAGAGGATAGGAGAGAAGGATGGGAGGGAAGGGGGAGGTGGAGAAGGAAAGTGGGTCCAAAGAAAGAAGAAAAATAGAAATAAAATGTTTATTAACAAGGAAGTTTGAACTAATGACTGACACACACACACACACACACACACACACACACACACACACACACACACACACACACACACACACACACACACACACACACACACACAGGCATACAAAAAGATGAAAAAAAATGAAAAGAAATCGCTGTCAACACCCTTAATAAACAGAAAACGGAGGTTGGCTAAGATGGGAGGGAACACTAAAGAAGAAAATTTCCTTAATGGCTTTCACTGGTTTTAACTACGAAACAACTTTTTTTCTGATAAGTTTTGATGCATATTGAATTAATCTGCTATCCACTTCTTTTGCATATAATTGTATTTTTTTCCTAGACTACCCTTTCCACCACCACCACCATCACCATAAAAATATACGTTGTTCTTCATATCATACATTGGCAGGCCATTATATACCAATCAACTAAAAAGCACTTTATTCTTTGGGCCCTCCACCCCACCCTCACCCCAGACACGGCCACCCCAGACCCACTCCTGCGTCACGGGTCGGGATGCAGGTAGGCAGTGCAGGACAGATTTCCAACCCCCGCGAGGCTAACTTGCTACATACAATTACGGTTTAATATATGTATACTAACTGTTATCTGCCAGGAACCCTAATACGTACCATTTAGTTATTCCAGCCTACCACGCCTCTCCCCAGTCCATACATAACTTCTGCCAAACCATTTACATATAACTACCTCATCCCTTTCATTGTCATAACCAGCATTTCTAATAACACCTCACAGGTCATTATAGACACCTAACTATCTACTAAAACACGACAGAATCCATGAAAATTAACCGCCTTAGACAACAATGTTTTCTCACTTTCCCGCCAAAAACAAACAATAATCCTGCACCTACCCGCGCACTTAAGCCTTCACAACCTCCTTAACTCACATCCTCATAAAAATAGTAAAGTTAGGATAGAGAAAAAGCATCGATAATGTTTAGGGTGGCTCCCCCCCCACACACTCCTTCCTCCCTTTAGCCTACCTGCTCCAGGGTGCTTCGCTTCGATCAACCCCAATACTTTTTGTTCACGTCAATCTGATATTAACTAACCTAACTAAATATAGCCTCACATTTTGCAGCCTTTGTCCTTCTCGAGTGACAGGACGCCCCACAGTTAATGCAGAGTTTCTTTCTCGGGAGGACATTGTGATTACGGAGAACATGTAAGGCTTTAGAAACATGATCACATAAATCTGAGTTCAATTTCATAATGACATCCTACAAAGAGAGACCGTTCCAGCCTTCACACAACCGAGCCATCGACGCAACAGATCCACTGATTGTTAGTTCTTAATAAGGAGGTAAAGAGAACCAATGGTAGTTAATTATTATACGCATGCGCTCTTAATGTAGCAACGCCTAGTTCACCACCATCACCACCTGATTGGCGGGATTCCTCACATAACGGCAGTAGAATATTGGGTAAATTTGTGCTTGTGAGCTTTCACTGATTATGAAAACGAAACATTTTCTTTCTGATTATATATGAATCGCTATCGGCATCATTACCACTCTACACTTTGATACGTAATAATGGTATCAAATTACTAAAACTGAAGGAACTACACAATGACATAAGTAATCATTGTCAGGCTTTTAAAAGTGCACTGATGGAATATTACCCATTACAGTTACCCTTCTGATAACGACGTAAAGTAGAAAACCACACCTCCAAAGAGAGACAGAAAACGGAGGGTGTCAAACAGACGCGTGAATAAATTAATGAATGGTTGAGTGAATACAGAAGGAAATGAAGGAACGTGTGAGACAAAGGAATTACATGAATGGTTATAAATCCTTAATAGTGAAATGTATGCAAAGTTTACACAAGAGAGAGAGAGAGAGAGAGAGAGAGAGAGAGAGAGAGAGAGAGAGAGAGAGAGAGAGAGAGAGAGAGAGAGAGAGAGAGAGAGAGAGAGAGAGAGAGAGAGAGAGAGAGAGAGAGAGAGAGAGAGAGAGAGAGAGGAAGTGGATGATTGACAAAGGTACACATGGATAGAAGAGAATGTGTGAGTCAATGAGGATAAAAAAGGAAGAGAGGAAGGAGGAGGAAAAAATGAATATGAAGATAATGAAGAAGAAGTAGAAAGGAATGAATAAATAAGTATAAGCAACACAAATAAATAAATACGAAAGGAAAGAAAAGGATGACGAAGGAAGGGAAGAAAGAAGGAAGGAAGGAAGGTAAAAAGGAGGAATGAATAAACAGGAGGAAGATAGGAGGTAAGGAAAAGGAGAGGAGGGAAGACGAGGATGCCAAGGGATGTAGGACGTTAGATATTTCTGAAGGATCTTTCGACATAAGCACGCCAGACTGAGATTAAGGCGGTCTCCTCCTCCTCCTCCTCCTTCTCTTCCTTCTTCTCCTCCTCTTGCTCCTCTTCCCTCCGTCATACTCAGGAAGGGGCACTAATATTCTTTCAATATTTTTCGATTCATATTTTTCGTATGATTAGAAAAATAAGTTCAAGGTAACTTTTTGCTATATGGAAATATTATTCAACCGGAAAAATTCAAATGCATTATCGTTATTACTACTCGTATTACTACTACTACTACTACTACTACTACTACTACTACTACTACTACTACTACTACTACTACTACTACTACTACTACTACTACTACTATTAACAACAACAGCAAACTATTAGCATCAGAGGACTCATTGGCCTTTCAACTTTCAACCCACATTGGCTTTTCAAACACACGCAAACTATCAACAGAGAGAAAGAAAATAAAAAGAGAAAAAAAGAGAAATAAAGCAACCAAGAGAAAAATAGAAAAATTAAATAAAAAAAAGAGTAAAATAGAAAGAGAAAAATAAAGAGAGAAATTAAAGAAAAAAAAGTCTTTCAATCACAAATGAATTAAGAGAAAAAGAAAAAGATACTTATGCAAACTGACACGTAAGGGAGGTTAGAGAGAGAGAGAGAGAGAGAGAGAGAGAGAGAGAGAGAGAGAGAGAGAGAGAGAGAGAGAGAGAGAGAGAGAGAGAGAGAGAATAAAAGTGGAGGTAATGAGGAGACGGTGGAGAGAAAGGATCTTTTCTCCTCCACCCGAGCCTCGTAGGAAAGAGTTAATATGCAAGGAGAGGAGAAAGTTAGTGAATGGAGGACACTAAGGAGGAGGAGGAGGAGGAGGAGGAGGAGGAGGAGGAGGAGGAGGAGGAGGAGGAGGAGGAGGAGGAGGAGGAAGAGGAGGAGGAGGAGGATGAAGAGGAGGGGGAGGAATAGGAGAAGGTGAGACTGATTAAATAATAGTCTAAGAAAAGATGAAGAAATGTGGGCTTAAGGTGATGAAAAGCGCAAGAATGAGAGAGAGAGAGAGAGAGAGAGAGAGAGAGAGAGAGAGAGAGAGAGAGAGAGAGAGAGAGAGAGAGAGAGAGAGAGAGAGAGAGAGAGAGAGAATGAAACAGTCACAAGCAGATAGATGAAAGAGACATAGGCAGAAGCAAAGACAGAGATATAGCAATAAATATAGATTACAGTTATCCATTTATTCATGAAAGATGCTGTCTCCCTTAGCTGCTTCCCTTCTCTATCTATCTATCTATCTATCTATCTATCTATCTTTCTTTCTTTCTATCACTGAACTACCAACAACTTTGAACAGATTTGAGCGTCTTGATAAGTTTTCAATGTTGATAAAAAAAGATACAATGTAAATATGAATGCAACGTAGATGTACCTAATAAAATATAAAGTGAAAAAGGGTAAAGTTTATGGTATTGACATAAATGCAACTAAATGTAAGTAGGGAAGAAAATAGTAAAAGGTAAAGTAAAATAAAATAAAGAAATAGAAATTGCAAAGGTAAGCACAGTGTTAAAAGGGAGACTACCAAAAAAAAAAAAAAAAAAATGAAAATAGAACACAGACTAAATAAGAAAATGGTTCCTTCCTTTCCCACTACCTGAGTTTTTTTTCTTTCTTTTTTTTCATGTTCAGTAAACGTCTCTATTTACAGCGATCACTTTCCTTAGTTTTTTGGGTAATGCTTATAAAATGGAGAAAGAATTTGTGTTTGAAAGTCCAATGTGTGATAATATACATTTTACTGACCATAGAAACCATAAGAAAATTTTGTATTTATTATGAACTGAATAATTGTGTTTCATTAGTATAAGTTGCAAAGGAACATGAAACACTTGATTCCTATTACGTTAATTAAACAACATTTTAGTAATTTTAATCGTTACACAAAACCAAAGTGAAGCATTTAGGCACTTTGAACTTTGAGCTAATTTTCCAGAATTTAGAATTATCCTACTCTCCTCTACCTTTTTTTTGTGGCAGTTGGAGCAGAGCAACATTTAGCAGACTATTTCTTTCATGAATTTCTTTCGTAGCTCTTCGTCCAACTCTCTCTCTCTCTTCTCTCTCTCTCTCTCTCTCTCTCTCTCTCTCTCTCTCTCTCTCTCTCTCTCTCTCTCTCTCTCTCTCTCTCTCTCTCTCTCTCTGACGTCAAGAATATCTGACCTGCACATAAATAACACAATATATCAGAATCCAACGTTCGTGTTACCAATTTGTTTCGTATAAAGAAAATAATACACTTTTTCTTTAACACGGGTATTATTGTGAGGTTCTTCGTCTCCCACACACTTCCCCAGCACAAAGGCACACGATGAAAGCTGCGAGTAACGGGTCACGCAGCGCTGAGAATAAACGCCCCGTACCTGTTAAGAGGCTTGCAAAAACATAGTGAGTGTGTGTGTGTGTGTGTGTGTGTGTGTGTGTGTGTGTGTGTGTGTGTGTGTGTGTGTGTGTGTGTGTGTGTGTGTGTGTGTGGCTGTGAGTCCAGTGGTTGTTATAAGCGTCTTTATGCTATACAAAGTTCATTTATAATACCATGACAGATAATTACCTAACATTTCTAGTATAAATGAGTCTGTTTGGATTATGTATTCTTTATGTATGCATGTATTTCCTGTCTTGACTTGAATACACTAGTTAGTTGAGTTGTAATTACACTTTCTCTGGTTTTCATTACTCTAATTGGCTTTACTTATCTCTCTCTCTCTCTCTATTTAGCTATCTATCTATCTATCTCTCTCATCCTCTCTAAATCTAAATCTAAATCTAAAAGCGAATGAATAAAATTTAGGTCGATCAGAACGAGAAAAAAAAGACAAAAAAGGGTGAAGAAGACTAAACTTTCTCTTCCTCTGACTTTAAACAATGGAAAAGAGGGACTAAAGGCGTCATTATTAGTCCATTTCCTATCCTTTTCCTCTCCCCTTTGTGATGCAGTGAGGTGTACAACGCTTCTGTCTGCAGCCTCACTAACCCAATCTCGTCTGGGGTCACAAGGAGAACAGAGCGGAAGAGTAACTTATTGTCAGCTCGTAATTCCCCACAGAACTCCAAGGTTACTCGGTGCAAGATACGTCCTGAGTAAAGTCTAAGGATAGTAGCTGAGATAAAGTGAATCTTGCAAGGCCGTTGTGTGTTGAGGGACAGTTGCAAAGGGCTACGAAACGGAAATGAGCAGTGAGATCACGCAACTGACTCTCTGACTCTCTCTCTCTCTCTCTCTCTCTCTCTCTCTCTCTCTCTCTCTCTCTCTCTCTCTCTCTCTCTCTCTCTCTCTCTCTCTCTCTCTCTCTTGCTATCGAAATCAACGCTCTTCCTCGTAATCTCGTATTTCGCGTCAAAATCAATGGGTTCCCTCGGTGGTCACACAATATGGGAGAAACCGTCATCACCCCCGAGGCTCGCCAGACAAAGGAGGGTGTTTGTCCCTCTGGAAGGAAGGGATCATAGGCGACTCAACACTCCTTACCTGGTAACTGAATAGCCTTTGTGGGTAGGACGAGACAGTGATGATAGTAGCAGCACGAGACGAGGAAAGCAATGAACGGAAAAGTGAAGGAAGGAAGGAAGGAAGGGAAGGAAGAGGAGGAGGAGGATATAACACAAAGGAGGATGAGGACATAAGGGAAGGACAGAATTTTTTTTTCTAAAGTATAGTAAATTCCGATAGAGGAGGAGGAAGGGGAGGAGGAGGAGAGGAAATGAGAAAATTATAATAGGGAAAAATGCGAGTGAAATTGAAAACGAAAGAAAGAGGAGAGTGTGTGAGGGACGGAAATAACAGGAAGGGGAAGTCCTTTTACCTGAAAGGGGAGAGAAAACCATCTTTTAATGTGCGTTGAATTAAATGGGTGTACTGGAATGTATATTTTATAACGAGAATGATAGTAATAGTATTTATATCAGTGATACTACTACTACTATTACTACTATTACTACTACTACTACATCAAACAATAAAGCTAGAAAAAACAATAAAAATCAAACATAAAATAACATTAGAATCACAGGATACAAACCACACAGTCACACACGTCACACATTCATTCATTCATACATCACCAAGCCCCTGATGGCTGACATTTTACAAAGGCATTATCACTAGCATTACACGGCACTTCACAATTATTTAAAGTTATGTGCTCATTCCAATGACATCAAAGTTAAAATGAGATGTAGCTGTTAGTTACACATTCAGCATTATAAACTTCTTCCATTCCATCCACACATCCATCCTGCCACTCAATACTTCCTTCCCACTCATCCATCTTCAACTCTTTTCTCTTTTCTCTCACCTCCTTTTTTACTATGCTTAGCTGTGTTCTCCTAATTTCTGCTCCACTTTTCATTTAATTTTGTGTATTACTTATGTATTTCTTTTATCTCTCTCGCTCATACACTTAAATTCTCTTTGATTAATTACAAACTTTACTACCTTTCTTACTGCTATCTTTTCACCTGTTATATGTGCGTACCTTCCTTGCCGAGTAACGCATCATGTACATTTATTTATTCCACATGTACACGTGTTATGTAATTTCAATGTTAGAACTTGTAGTAACCTTTCTCAATCTAATGCCATGACCTACAAACCTTTTTGACATATGCATGCAAGACATTAACACAAAGCTCAAACAGGAAGACTGCGCACCCTTCCTTCCCTGTGAGATAATGAGAGAAAATGAGAGAGAGAGAGAGAGAGAGAGAGAGAGAGAGAGAGAGAGAGAGAGAGAGAGAGAGAGAGAGAGAGAGAGAGAGAGAGAGAGAGAGAGAAAGATAGAAAGAAAAAAAGAAAAAAAGGAAACAGAGAAACAAAGAAAGGAAGTAAGAAAAACAAGAATGAAATAAATAGATACACACCCAACACATAATATCACCATCTCAAATATGTCACCACCACTATCACCACCAGAGAGCACTACCACCTCTGACATGTATTGATTGCATATACATGTTGTCTATCATTTGCTGGAGCGACAAATGTGGTGGAAGATAGTTTACAATGCCTGCTCACTGCGGCATAGTTCTACATTCTCGGTTATCTCAGCTGTGGCAATAGAACGCAGCTATATATCCCTTAGAGAACTCCTATCTTATTATTTATTCCATGTTAGAGTCATTGAACTCACCTAAAAGCAATTAGTTCATAGACAGGGACACAACTTCCTTAGTGAACCATTGGCCACTGTACGGCCGGCAAAGTATGTTAAACGTGGCAAGATCTCACCGTAGACTTTTACGCATACTGTTTCCTATACTAAGCAGGAATTACGGTACACAGTGTATTGATTAGAGACTGCGACTGTAGTTTGAGAGATTAATAGGAATGATACAAGTACTGGAGATAGAAGGGTGAGGGAGACTGAATGGGAGGGGGAAGGGGGAGGGATGGAAAGAGAGGAATAGAGCATGGAAAGGCGGGACAATGAAAGCAGTGATGGTGATGTATTGGCAGGTTAATGAACTGATGTATCGATCACTTTATCACCACACACACACACACACACACACACACACACACACACACACACACACACACACACACACACACACACACACACAATTTAACTCACTATAACTCTCTTTCTCTCTCTCATGAACAACAAAACCACACTATGGAAAAAGCATCACTCCTCGTACTTAACATAATGAATGACGTAATCAGCATCTCCCAGAGCGATACACCTGGAGCCGCACCACCAATAATATGCAAATGAGTCACCTGCTCAAGGCTGGCCCAGGTGAGGGAAGGTTACCACTCACCTTTTTTTGGGGTAACCAAGACGAAGGTGAAACTCATTTTTCACGTGTTGCGTCGCTCGCTAGACAGGAGAAGAGAATGTAAGGTTGGTTTATGTGTGTGTGTGTGTGTGTGTGTGTGTGTGTGTGTGTGTGTGTGTGTGTGTGTGTGTGTGTGTGTGTGTGTGTGTGTGTGTGTGTGTGTTTCTTCCTCTTCCTCTTCCTTTTCCTCCTTTTGTTTCGTCTGTCATGTATGTATATCTGTATGAATGTATTTCTTAAAGTGAGTGTGCTCTCTCTCTCTCTCTCTCTCTCTCTCTCTCTCTCTCTCTCTCTCTCTCTCTCTCTCTCTCTCTCTCTCTCTCTCTCTCTCTCTCTCTCAAAGCCACACACTTATATAATTGGTTAAACCAGATGAAGAAACATTGATTGAAGATAAAATCAACAAAAAGTGAGGCAGAGAAGAGATGAGAAATAAGACGAGGAGGAGGACGAAGATGTGAGGGCAGAAAAGACTAAAAAGGAAAGGAGCATGAAATAGAGATAGATAGATAGATAGATAGAGAGATAAAGAGAGAGAGAGAGAGAGAGAGAGAGAGAGAGAGAGAGAGAGAGAGAGAGAGAGAGAGAGAGAGAGAGAGAGAGAGAGAGAGAGAGAAAAAAAAACCAGTGTTGACTCTATCTAATGGAGCATCTGAAGTACTGGACCCCTTATCACTACTACTACTACTACTACTAACTACTACTACTACTACTATTACTACTTATACTATTTTTACTATTACTACTACTAATAATAATAACAATAACAATAATAACAATTGTAATGATAATAATAATAATAATAACAGTGTAGTTTTCACACAAGAAGGTAAATATACATAATAGAATATCTTGCAGCAGTCTTGTTCTGCTTCATCGCGTCCAAAAAATGAAGGTTAACTTTATTTATTAGATTCCGACTTTAAAGAAATAGTTATGCATGCAAAGTTTTGTGTTGCAGGCAAACTAAGGAATCGTGTGAAAGTTATGATTATCTGCACCTTATTATTATCACGCTTATTCTACTTGGAAAGGAAGTAAATTAACGTGATTAGCTATTTTTTCGTAATATATTGCATTTCATTCTTACAGTCGGTCAAAATTAACACAGACAGCAGGATATATGAAGAAAAAAAACAAACGTGAAACCAAACTAAAAACTAATATCAATAAGTGCAATGTACGAAAAAAAATTAAATAAATGAAATAACACACGCGACCAAAATAATAATAATAAAAAAAAACAATTCAGTAATTAATATATAATCAAATTTTCTCTAACATACTGCATCACCTGAAACAACAATGAACAAAATTTACATGGATGCAGCTTATCTGTCTTTCACGATGTCTATTTTCTTACGTATAATCTTGTTTGTTTATGTAATCGAAAGTTAAACAAGCTGGAGAGGTGGCATGTGTGGAGGGCTGGGGGTGCGGGGGTGCGTGAGGGCGTGCGGGCGGTCAGGGTAGGTAGGGCGTGGCATGACGGGTTGTGGAGAAGCGCTATAGTTTCCAACGAATATATGAGAGTTAGTTAGCGTGTCTATGTATTTGCAGGGGCGGGGAAGGGAGATGGAGGTGAGGTGAGGTGAGGTGCGGGCGTACATAACTGGTGTTCGGGCGGCCTTAAGGTAGATGGAGTGAGGTGTTAGTAGGGCATTTTAAGGTTGTGTTGCGCATTATGTTGGATAACGAGTATGTGATGTCGCGCAAGTGTGAGGTTTAGTGAGGTAATGAGAGTAGAGGTAGGGGATGATGAGGACGAGTGAGTAGGAGTAGGAGGAGGAAGAGGAGGAGGAGGAATAATTGAAGAAAGAAAGAAGAGTGTGACATGGTAGCGAGAAACGTCTCATATGTTGGAGTGGTCTGTTGGCTAGTCTGAGGGAGAGCTAGAGGTGGCAGCGGCGGCGGGAAGGTGGGGAAGGAACGAGAAGGGAAGGAGAAAAGCATCTTAACTTACAGCATCATGACTTATTTACACAGAAACTGAAGACGAAAATAAATGATCACAACGCACTCATAATCAACTAATTCTCCACAATTTCTCGCAAACATCACACTAGAATTTTGAGTTCGTAACGTTTTCTTTCAAATCTATAACATCTGCGATAGAAAACGAAACGTAGATGAACCATTTTCAGACGTAATTGACAGATTGTTTTCTTTCTTTCATATCCATCTGGAGAAATTCGCACAGCTTAAGGGAATAGGAGGAGGAGGAGGAAGAGGAGGAGGAGGAGAACACGCACCACAGGGAATCTGAAGGAGAGTCTGAGGTCTAAAATCGATAAATTGGCACTGTTAATGGCAACCTATTCCTTATGGCGTGAATCGAAGGGCGTTACTTGGAGCATGAGAGAGAGAGAGAGAGAGAGAGAGAGAGAGAGAGAGAGAGAGAGAGAGAGAGAGAGAGAGAGAGAGAGAGAGAGAGAGAGAGAGAGAGAACAAAATATAGGTGGAGTTGTAGTGCACCCCAGAGCATTATACCTTCATAAAAATAGACACGAGAACACCATTAAAAAATATCTCTCTCCAGCCTGGCCAGCAGAGGGCAAACATTTTTGGTGACCAGCCTGGCGGAGAGCTGCTGGCGTGGACAGTTCTTGGCCACTAATTCATGAGCTTTGCCAGATCAAGAATGAAATACTCTGCAGGGATCCTCTAGCCTCTCCCGGGAAGGTGACGGTCATACTACCCTCCTGGGACTCGCTCAAACTACGTGGCCAAGGCAGCGGTGGTGGTGGTGGTGGTGGTGGTGGTGGTGGTGGTGGTGGTGGTGGTGGTGGTGGTGGTGGTGGTGATGATGAAATGTCTAGCCAGAAAAAATATCAGGAAAAAGAGGAGGAGGATGAATATGGAAGAAGATTTTTACATTTTCAAGCTGCTCCTATATGTCTAGCGGTCTCAGAGTGTCACAGTCATCTCAGATTCTGGAGGAGGAGGAGGAGGAGGAGGAGGAGGAGGAGGAGGAGGAGGAGGAGGAGGAGGAGAGTTAAGGAAAGCTCAAAACTCTCGTAGAGAAAAAAAAGAGTGAGGGAGAGAAAAAAAATACAGAGACAGAAAGAGACTTACAACAATAAATCATAAATCTTACACACACACAGTTAAATTTACTGCAGAAATCTAAGTCACATTCACACAAACTGACAATGTACCCTGCAGGTGGTGACGGAGGAGGCGGGGGAGGAGTGGGAGTGGAGAACATGAAGGTGGAGGAGAATAATGTGGGCAGAGGGAGTGAGTGGGTGTGTGTGGAGGCGTGTGTGTGTGTGTGTGTGACGGTGGATGCAGACGGTCATGGGGGAGTGAGGGGAGAGGTAGTGAGGGGAAGGGAGGGGAAGGAACCTTATATTTTATGTGGTTGTAATGTCAAGGTCGGGATATGTGCGTTGTGTTGCATCGGAGACGTGGACTGAATCACCGATGCTCTTTGCAGAGTACGAATTGAGTGACCTGATGCTGGTACTACTACTTAAACACTTATATACTACTACTACTACTACTACTACTACTACTACTACTTCTACTACTACTTCTACTACTGGTGGTGGTGGTGGTGGTGAATCATTTGATATTACGTAAAAATCTGACAACTTGATCCATATTCACTCTTGTCATCAGCATCATTTTTCATCGCGCGGCAGCATATCACAAAAGATTTAGGGGGGAGGGGAGGCAGGTAGTGGGGTGGTGGTGGTGGTGGTGGTGGTGGTGGTGGTGGTGGTGGTGGGGTGAGCTCGATACCTAATCATCGTCACCATTATCATTACCATCACCGTCATGATCGTCATAACTATACCACAGTATTTTCCTGCCTGGCCAGCGAGCGAAGGACAAGGATGCAAATACGCCATACACACACACACACACACACACACACACACACACACACACACACACACACACACACACACACACACATACAGTGACGTAACCCAACAGCAGGTCAGAGTGAATGTGTTTGTGTCACGTAACAAAGTTTCTTAATGAAGTTACCTTTAACTCATTAGTGTAGACCTCACCTGGTGGCGTGGGTGGCACCTGAAAATAAGTTGTTGTGACACATTCCTGAGTAAGACAAGTCATGCTCGATACTTGCACTTGGGAATTTCTTTTATTTCTTTTATTTTTTACTATCTTTAATCATATTTTCTATTCTTACTCGTCCTCGTGCATGCATACATTTTAAATTACAACAAGACTTAAGCCATGTGTTGAGTAGCTGCTGTAATCGATCGTCTTTCTCTCTCTCTCTCTCTCTCTCTCTCTCTCTCTCTCTCTCTCTCTCTCTCTCTCTCTCTCTCTCTCTCTCTCTCTCTCTCTCTCTCTCTCTCTCTCTCTCTCTCTCTCCTCCCAATCGCTGGAGGTTTATTGGCTGACCACTTGGATTCAACGAAAGGTTCTGCTTTCATTCAATTTTCTGCCTGTCTCTCTGTCTCTTTCTCTCTTTTTTTTTTTCTTTTTTTTTCTCTCTCTCTCTCTCTCTCTCTCTCTCTCTCTCTCTCTCTCTCTCTCTCTCTCTCTCTCTCTCTCTCTCTCTCTCTCTCTCTCTCTCTCTCTCTCTCTCTTCTAAGGTTTATGCACGAGCACACACACAAAAGCCTTAAACACACAAACACACACAGAAGAGCTCTCTCTCTTATCTCTCTCTCTCTCTCTCTCTCTCTCTCTCTCTCTCTCTCTCTCTCTCTCTCTCTCTCTCTCTCTCTCTCTCTCTCTCTCTCTCTCTCTCTCTCTCTCACACACACACACACAAATCATTGGTCTCGTGGCAAAGAAAATCGATACCCTTCCTTACTAATTTAAGTGAATGCTCCCACCCTTTCCACCTCCACCTCCACCACCACCACCTCCTCCTGCTCCTCCTGCTCCTGCTCCTTCAGTGACGAGTTACGAGACACACGAGCGAGTCACTGGAGGTCTAGAGTGCCTTGGCGGTAGGGGCAAACTTGTCTCGTAAAGCAGCACCAGATCGCAACCCGTAAATATAACCAGTTTGTGACCTGCCTTGCTTGGCTTCGTAATATCAGTGTGAGACTCGCTGTGGTGGTGGTGGTGGTGGTGGTGGTGGTGGTGGTGGTGGTGGTGGTAGTGGTGTATCTGTGATGTATTCTGGCTATTTTGTATGCTATTTGCTTTCCTTTTAGTTGTAGTTGTTTGTAGTAGCACTTGCATACATCCTATTCGTGTCCCTGTCTATCCCACCAACGTGCTACTTTTACATTACTTAACATTCCTCTAACATTTCTACCATCATCCATCCATCACATTATAAAGGCCTTTTTAGTATTCGCTATTTAAATATTCACACAGACCATAGCTGCACACATTCTTATATAACCTGAAAAAAAGTTTACCTAACACTTACACAAAATTTTGACGTAGTTGACACCAGTAGGCAACCATTAAATATTTACCAGTAACTTTTTAGAACTACAGAAGAACCTCACTATTCTTCCAGAGGTTTCGAAAGAGTTGGAGCTAGAGAAGGAGATTTAAGGTACAAGGAGGAGGAGGAGGAGGAGGAGGAGGAGGAGGAGTAGGAGGAGTGAGGAGGTCGAAAGGCAAAAGGAAGGGAGAAGGAAAATAAAAAGTTGGTGAGATTGTTGTAGATAAAGAACAGAGGGAAGGAGATGTATTTGAAGGAAAGAAAGAAAGACTTGGAAGGAAAAGGGAGAAATGGGAAGAAATGAGGTGAAAGGAAGGTGGAAAAGAACAGCTGGAGAAAGAAACATAGGAGGAAAAAGAAGAGAAAGAAAAAGAGATGCTGAACATGAGAAAGACACGAAAGATAAAGAATATGTGTGTGAGAGAGAGAGAGAGAGAGAGAGAGAGAGAGAGAGAGAGAGAGAGAGAGAGAGAGAGAGAGAGAGAGAGAGAGAGAGAGAGAGAGAGAGAGAGAGAGAGAGAGAGAGAGAGATATGAAGGAGAAATCAAACAAAACTATAAATAGAAGGAAAATAAATAAATAAAAAAAGAACATATGTTGGAGATATAAGAAAAAAAGAACAGAGAAAGAAAAATACCAATAAAAAAAAAAACAGAACTAGGAATTAAAAAAAGAAGAATTGAAGTAAGTCAAAAAATATAAACAAAAGAAAACTAAAGAAAGAAAACAAGAAGAAAAAAACAATATATACCAAAAATAGATTGATATTTAGCACTACTTTACACTTATTAATGATAATGACAAAACCTTAATCTAATTGCACAGAAAGAGAAAGAAAGAGAGAGAGAGAGAGAGAGGGAGAAAAAAGAGAGATGGGGGGGGGGGACAGGTAAGGTAGTACAGGTAAGAAAGGGGTAGGGGTGGTGGTAGTGGTGGTAAGTAGGGGTGAAAATCCTATGCTTTCTCATCTTATAATGGTACCTTTTGTGTTGGTCTGTTTAGCTTCAAGCGGTGATGTGTGGGCGCCCTTTTTACCCTTAGTGTTCTGTGATAGAAAGGGAGTGCATGAGGGTCATAATTTGAGTCTGAAATAGAGAAAGTGAGAGAGGGATAGATGAGAGAGACAGATAGATAGATAGATAGAGAGAGAGAGAGAGAGAGAGAGAGAGAGAGAGAGAGAGAGAGAGAGAGAGAGAGAGAGAGAGAGAGAGAGAGAGAGAGAGAGAGACATTGAGAGAGAACCTTTAAAATCAGGAGGAAGGCAGAAAAGAATAATGCAACATGCACTCTCCCTTCAGTTTCATCAGAAAACTCTCTCTCTCTCTCTCTCTCTCTCTCTCTCTCTCTCTCTCTCTCTCTCTCTCTCTCTCTCTCTCTCTCTCTCTCTCTCTCTCTCTCTCTCTCTCTCTCTCTCTTCTATCATTCTCCTCTTCCCTCCATCTTCTCAGGTTTCCTCCACATCTTTTTCTCTTTCTTGTAAACACGAAAGTGACGCGGTACAGTGGGAAGAGGGGGGAGGGGGGGCGGAGAGAGAGAGAGAGAGAGAGAGAGAGAGAGAGAGAGAGAGAGAGAGAGAGAGAGAGAGAGAGAGAGAGAGAGAGAGAGAGAGAGAGAGAGAGAGAGTCATAATAAAGGGAATACAACGATGGGCTGATATTCAACATTCCCACAAAAGGTTCAATAACTTCCTTTATGACTAAAAATAGAAGTAGAAAAAACAACTATGAAAATTTTGTTCACGAGTTATTTCAATTTCAATCAAGTAAGTTTAGATTATTGAAAATGGAAATAGAATAGGAAACAAGATTATTTCATAGATCAAAGAGGTCAATAGGATGAACACGAATGCTAAATTCTTACAGTATTACATATATAAATCATTATCATCATTATCATCAAACTAAAATTATTACTGCATTCGACATTTCTTAATAGTATCATGAATATAAGTTTAACAATAAAAGGGAAAATCTTACACATTCTCCAAGAGGTCGCAGAAGAGAACGACAAAGACGGAAGGAGTAAAAAGCAAAAAGAAAACAAGGAAAGGCATCGTGAAAAGCGCCTCACAGGAGATAAGTCAACGATGAAACAGTAAAAGCGAGAGAGACTCAAGACAAAGTTAGTGACAATCTTGAATCTAAAACACACGAGCGTCCACGAGAAATAGTGAAATAGTGAAATAGTGAAACAGTGACAGTTATATAGAGTTGAAATGTTTATCCAAATTGTGTTCTTATTCATTTTTGGTAATATACATTGATTCAGTTTGTAAATAAGTGAATTGTTTAGATTTTTATTTATTTTTTTATACTTTTTATCTGTTCAGTGTGTTTCATTAGGTATATATATTTTTATTATATGCAATCTAGTGTTTCTTCTTATTGTTTTGTTTTTCTCTCCCCATCTATTTATCTATCTATCTTTTGCTGTCCTCTGTTTACTATTCATGAGACATCCACTTAACGATTCTTTCAATACTTCTTTTTTTTTACTGCGTAATGTCACAGATCAATTTTTTAAAAGTTTTCGCCTGGCTTTGTTCTGATCTGACGTATAAATATCCTTTCTATCTTTTTTCTTGACACAATTTTCTCATACCTGCTGTCTCAGTAACTCCTTTTAACATGGCGTAGCTCTCTTGCGTTTAGTTTACCTTGAAAGCTTACAGTTCTCTTTGCTCCTGCTCCTGAGGGCTCGTTTTCTT
Organism: Metacarcinus magister; assembly: GCA_029783475.1. Lineage (NCBI taxonomy): Eukaryota > Metazoa > Arthropoda > Malacostraca > Decapoda > Cancridae > Metacarcinus > Metacarcinus magister. The sequence continues at coordinate 15,039,759 of JAPQNM010000006.1, read as the reverse complement.
TCACCACCACCACCACCACCACCACCACCACCACCACCACCACGACCATCACCACCACCACCACCACCACCACCATTATCACTCTGTTCAAGACCGGAATAACTTGTTCGAAGACTCTCATGAAGGTGGCCTCGTCCGTAAGCACCTCGTTAGGGCACACACACACACACACACACACGCACAAACGAATGACCACACACACATACACAGAGAGAGAGAGAGAGAGAGAGAGAGAGAGAGAGAGAGAGAGAGAGAGAGAGAGAGAGAAGGAAAAATCAGAGGTGTCTTACAATCTCACTCTTGTATCACGTTGCGAGTATTTTTTCCCTCCTTCCCCTCCTTCCTCTCGTCCTTCTCCTCCTTCCCTTCTTTCTTGTCGTTCTTCCACTTCCTCTTCACTTCTATTGTTACTCATGGTGTTACTTCCTCCTCCTCCTTCTTCTCTTCCCCTTGTTATTGTTTTTGTATCACTTGTTTCTCCTCCTCCTCCTCCTCCTCTCTTCATTCATCCTTTACTTCTTTTTCTTCCTCTTCCTCTTCTTCACCCCACGTCTCCCTCCTTTCTTTATTCTCTTTCCTTGTCTTCTTCTTTGTTTTCTTCCATTTTTCATGTTTTTTTCCCCACGTGTCTATCTATTTTGTTTACCATTTCTGTCTTTTTGATCTTGTTTTCTTTCTCTATCAATCCTTTATCATCTACTTTACATTCTTTATATTTTACTCCATTCACTGGCTAACACCTTTCCTATGCTACTCAATCCTTTTACTATATATCCATCCTCCTTCCAATCCCTTTCATTTACCCTTCATTCACTGACGTACCCTTTCCTCTACCCTTATACCCTTCTTACTAGCACTTCCACCCTTACCCAAGCCCCATCTTCTCCCCTTTGTATCAAGCTTTTCCAATACTCTGATCCCTGATTCCCTTCTGATTCCTATTATCGTTTTATGTCCTTAAGTCAGGGCTTCTCAGTTTATCCTTTACTCCTTTCACTTCCCTTTCTTCCCTCCTGCTCCTTCTCTGTGCCCTCCGCCTGCTGTAAATGAAGATATGAGAGGCCTTTAGTACCCCCTTGCTGCCCTCAATGCTTTAGAACGATGCCAGGGACTAGGGACACCTCAGGGAAAAATTACACTAACCATTGAATCTCATAACTATTTTTTTTTCTCTCTCTCATTCTCTCTCTAATTCTCTCTCTAATGGTAGTACCAGAAACTCTTAACACCAAACTGCATTTCGTTCTTAAAATGTTGGTGCCATAATGAAGTTTCCTTGGCCTAAAATGCGCACACAAAGATATTATGAAGTGTGAAGCGGAAAGGCCGTCAGAAAGGGTTAACGTTATGCAGCGTAAGTTTATTAACGCTTAAAACAACAGCAGCAGCAACAACAACAACAATAGCTACTACTACTACACTACTACTATTACTACTATTCATACTGCAACATTTCTACCATAAATTTCAAAAGCATAGAAAATAAACAACCCAGTCTCTTTTTTTTTTTTTTTTTTCACCACCCACGGCAGTAATTACTAATAGTCGTTGTCTTTTCATTTCCACTCCCTATTTCTATTTACCTTTTATTCCTTCACATTATCATACTTTCAACATTCGTGCAAATTGCTGTGTGTCGCCTAACCTCAACCAAGTTCTCCGTAACCATAAATCGACTATAAATCCACGTTTACCATTAAGATCGAACGTTGACCTGAAAATAAAGTGACGGAGGGAAGTGGGACTCAACCTATCATCCAGACGTCGATGTGACTCCTCGAATGACAGTCTCCCTAAGGACTTGCTGCGCCGTGTCCTTGTGTCTATATTCCCTGAGCATTGTGATTACGGCGTCCTGTGTATTGATTTTTCATTTCAGTTTCTCGCTCATTTTTTCTTGTTTTCTTCTCCTTCTCACGTTCAGGTTCGCAAAACACTGACCTTCACTTGTCTGGAGTGTGTGTGTGTGTGTGTGTGTGTGTGTGTGTGGCGGGAGGGTTTCAGAGCGTATTGTAAGTGATGTTTATAAACCTTGCCATCCAGCATAGCGAGGCGTGTTTTATGTCGATCCATTTATTCCTTTGGTAGTAATGTTAGTCTGGCATGTTGTCGCCTAGTCATCCATAATCCCGTGCAAGGAATAGTTGCAGTAAATCAGTGTTCGTGAAAGCTGAATCTTCTACTTGAGTTAAATGGTTGGCAGAAAACATGTAGCTTTAACCTCGTCCGCTTGTTAAACTTTTACAGTGTTACATCGTGAAACCGTAGTGTGTTCAATACATATTTTCCTTTGCATTTTTTGGGGGGAGTCTCATTTCCTTTCTTTTCACTCTTGCTTCTCTTTTTTAGCGGCTTTGTAACACTGTCCATTAATCAAAGGCACATTCCAGTGACACAGTTAGACACACCAAACCAGATTCGTGTTGAGGCAAAGAACACTTGGTCCAGACGGCTCCACACACATTGTATTTATGCATATTTTCTCATCTTGATTCATCTCTATTCTAGGGTTGTTCTAGTGTGTTTTGGGCACCTGTTGATAAGGGAAAATGTGACGATAACACGGCTTAAGTTAGTTTAAGGTCATAAGTTATTAGTCTTGCTCACCATACCAACGCTTCCCCACATACAGTTCATCCAATCTGAAGGGTGTTTCCACAAAATGTCCTTCTCCTTGTCTAGCGATGTGGTCGGTGATTATTGCCGGGAAATGCCACCCTTGAGCGACATCCTCTATTGTCTGCACCTTAAGGCTCTCCAATGAGTGACCAACGCTTGACTCCTTCAACAAGTGGTGCGTGACACTCACTCCACCGCAAACACTCCTTCCCAAACTCCTTCCAGCTATCATTCTTTTCTTGATTATTTACTGAAATCACTCCCCACCGACACACAGGTGATGCTGGCTTCTTCTGTGATAGTAATTTCTCTGAGTAATGATGGTCAGTACACCTGGGACTTTCCTAATGGCTCTCACGGTATCATTACGAGATTCTTAATGTACACACCAATACATAAGGTAAAAAGTCAATACATAATCCATTTACACCGTGATATTTGTTTAATTATTGGATCTCTCGACGTATTTGTGTATTGATCTTATAGTCTACCATGAAAGGTTTGTCGTTTTCTTAATGGAGGGGAGAGTGATGTAGACTAGTACCGTTTTATCAACATTATTCGCTATTTATTCAAGTTTTTTGTTAATTATAGACAATATATACGGGATAAAAAAAATCAATTGAAGTTAGTAAAATTATTCTAAATTTAGACCAAACGAAATCTCCGACCTAAATGATGAAAAAAAGTTGATTGACAGAAATAGCTTGACCATCCTTCACCGCAATCACGTTAACGTCATCACCATCATTATCACCATTAACAACATCACCATCATCATTAGCACCACCAGCCTTCTTCACCTCTTTCTTTTCCTCTTCCTCCTCCTCTTCTTCCTCCTCTTCTTCCTCCTCCTCGCCGTTAGTCACCCAAACACAAAGGCGAGACGTAGTTCTTGCCTCTCTCTCTCTCTCTCTCTCTCCCTTCCTTCCTTCCCTTCCTTCTTCATCTCTTTTCCTACCATACTTGTTGTCCTTATTATTTCTTCTTATCTATCTATTTCCGTTTCCTCGTCCCTGCTTATTCCTTTATCCTTGACCTGTTTTTCTCTCTCTCTTCTTCCTCCTTCAATTCTTTTTTCCTTCTCTGCTTCCCTTCCTCCCGTCCACTTCCTTGTATTATTATCATTATTATTGTTGTTATTTCGGAATTATTTGGTAATGATGTTCTATGTTGTCTAAGTTGTTGTTATTGTTGTTTTTCATGGTTTCCTATTTACTATTTATTCTCCTTTCTCTTTTGTCTAATGATAATGGTGGTGGTGGTGGTGGTGGTGGTGGTGGTGGTGGTGGTGGTGGTGGTGGTGGTGATTGAGAAACAAAGTAAAATAAAAAGTTTGACTAGTCTTCCCTCTCGTCTGTGTGTGATGGCTGTTGACCTTTTTGGCGGGAACAAGCGTCTGTGTGTGTGGCAGAAAGGATGTAGTACCCTTGTGTGTGTGTGTGTGTGTGTGTGTGTGTGTGTGTGTGTGTGTGTGTGTGTGTGTGTGTGTGTCCTTTTCATTGTTATCTATCTCTTTCTCTCTTTCTCTCTTTCTCTCTCTCTCTCTCTCTCTCTCTCTCTCTCTCTCTCTCTCTCTCTCTCTCTCTCTCTCTCTCTCACATCCCTCTTCCGCCCTGGCATCAATGGACGTCATTTTCATAGGTGCAGTAAAGGCTCTCGACATATCCGTCAATTTCAACCCAACACCAGCAGCGGCCAGGCATTCACTCCTCCATCAGATAGCGCCTCGCCCACCCTCCTCCGCCGCCACCTTCACCTCCCTCTCAAGACGCACTCTCCACTTCGATCGTGTGAGAAAAAGAGAAAGTTCCATTTAGAGTCTACTGTTGATAATTAGAGAAACGTGAGATTGTGTTGATTGTTATCGTTTTCTTCTTCTACTTCCTCCTATTCCTGCTTACTTTTCTCTTTTTTTTTATTTTTCTTCTTATTCTTGCTCTTACTTTTGTTCTTATTCTTTTTTTCTATTATGTTCTTTCTTGTTCTTATTTTCTCTTACTTTATTACTTCCTCTCTTTCACCAATTGACATGCATGCACGTACCCACACGGAAGGATACATTCACACACACACACACACGCACACACCCACACCCACACACACACACACACACACTGTTTTGCTTGCCCTTAGATCATATCAGACTGCCATTCCAGCCGTTACTTCTATTAATATAACCCTTTTGGATAATATTTTTCATATGTATGCAATCACTATTTTTCTTGGTGGTAAAGATATCTCCCTAAAAAGCTATGTTTTTTTGCCAGTGGTTTTATGAATTTTTAGTATCGCTTATCTCTCTCTCTCTCTCTCTCTCTCTCTCTCTCTCTCTCTCTCTCTCTCTCTCTCTCTCTCTCTCTCTCTCTCTCTCTCTCTCTCTCTCTCTCTCTTTCACACACACATGTACACACACAAACACACAAAACTCATGAAATCCAGTTCTTCCTCATCTCAAACTATTGAACTTACTTAAACAATTTTTCCTTCAAATTTCTGCTCCACTAAGTTGCCTGAAGGAGGAGGAGGAGGAGGAGGAGGAGGAGGAGGAGGAGGAGGAGGAGGAGGAGGAGGAGGAGGAGGAGGAGGAGGAGGAGGAGGAGGAGGAGGAGGAGAAGAAGGAAAACGAAGAAGAGAGGAGACAGTGAATGAGATGAAAAATGGATAAGGAAAACAGGATGAATGCGTAAGAGATTTAGATAACAGTAGGTAACGAGACGCAACAAGGAGGGTGTCCACTTTTAATTGGCAAAAAAGTATGGGAAAAGTTACTCTCCCTCGTTAATTTGACTCCCGTAATGATTTCTTTTCCACATATAGATATTATTATTTTATCAGCAGCTGTCATTAATATTTTTTCCAGTGACTATTTTGATACATCATTACACTTTCCTTTTTTTCTCTCTCTCTCTCTCTTTTCGTTTCAATGGCAAGATATTTTTTTGTTAGTTATATATATATTGTTTACTTATTATTAATCTTGTTTATGTCTGTCATTTTAGTCTTTTCTTTCTCTCTCACTCTCACTCATATAGGTTTATCATATTATCATAGTTATCCCATCACATCCTGGCACTGTTTTCCTCGTTAAGCCAATGACGTCAACTAACAGGTTTGTCCTTCTCACACAATTCATTTCGGGATTAAGATAATGTAATCACGCCTCCCTGAAACATGATAATCCCACCAATTATTCATAAACGAAACTGAATCTGAACTCGTGTATCACAATCACGTTGGAATTGACGACACTACATAAAAATCAATGATCTATTTTCCTTCTACTTAAGATGACTAAAAAATAAATAAAGTCTTAACTATTTCGTATAATTTCCTCGTTTTCTTTTGTGTGTTGGGAAGTGTGATGTGATGGTGTCAAAGGAAAGGTTGTTACTTATCCCTGGAGAAGAGAGGAAGGGAAGGGAAGGAAGGAAAGATGGATGAAAGGAGATTAATATTAAGACAGAAAGATCTTTACCATCTCGTGGGCCACAGGGAATCGAGGAGTCTTGGGTGTTACTTGATGCCAGAAACACGACTGACTAACACGAAAGCCTCACACGACCTGATTCTTCCCTCCCTCCCTCTGTCTGTCTGTCTGTTTATGTTTATGTGTCGTACTGTCTGTCTGTCACATTTTAGTCTCGATTTTTTTTTTCTCTCTCTCTCTCTCTCTCTCTCTCTCTCTCTCTCTCTCTCTCTCTCTCTCTCTCTCTCTCTCTCTCTCTCTCTCTCTCTCTCTCTCTCTCTCTCTCTCTCTCTCTCTGACACACACGAAGCCAGTTCTGCCATGCTTCATTATTCACTGAATCCCATTACTGACATGCACACATGCACACACACACTCTCTCTCTCTCTCTCTCTCTCTCTCTCTCTCTCTCTCTCTCTCTCTCTCTCTCTCTCTCTCTCTCTCTCTCTCTCTCTCTCTCTCTCTCTCTCTCTCTCTCTCTTTCCTACTACTCATTTCCCTTCATCTCCGTTTCACACTCTCCACACACACACACACACACACACACACACACACACACACACACACACACACACACACACACACACACACACACACACACACACACCTAATCTCCCTTCCTTTAATATCTTCTCTCCCCCCCATTTCCAATCACAGTATTTCTTTTAACTCTTAATTTCATATCTCCTCCCCTATCCTCCCCATCACCCCTTTACCCAACCACCTCCTCTCTCTCTACCTCCCTTTCTCCCTCTCTCTTCCTAAGCTGCTATATATCTCTCTCTCTCTCTCTCTCCCTTCCTCTCTCTTCTCCCTTACCCTACTCTCTTTCCTACCCAATGCAGCCTCCAGCCTTTCCCTCCTGCCTTCATCCCTTGCCCAGTAGGTTCTTGCCCCTTCTCTTCTTACTCCTCCTCCTCCCCATCCCCCTAATATTTATTTTTATCATTAATATTTATTTTTATCATTAATATTTATTTTTATCATTAATATTTATTTTTATCATTATTATTTATTTTCATCATTAATATTTATTTTTATCATTAATAAGAAAAATTTGAATAAAATCATAATTTTTTTTAAAATCTATAAATCGAACACTTAGAAAAGACCTCGGCAGTGTAAGGGTTAATACTAGCAATAAGTTATGTTTAACCTGCCATTACCACCGAAACGAAGGATGCGAGGGGATTTCATTGAAATGTTCAAGATAATCAAAGGATTCGATAATATCAATACAGAAGATTACATTACTTGTGATTGATCAAATATAACAAGAAGACATCATTCTTTTAAGATTACTGGTAAAAGATTCACATCAAACAAAGCCAAGCACTTCTTTTTCAATCGGATCGTGAACGTTTGGAACTCCCTGCCCGCCAATGTCGTCGACAGTAAAACAATTACTACGTTCAAAAATAGACTTGACCAATATTTAGAAGCTAATCCACAACTAAAATACTATCCGTTAACGTAAACTTTGAGTAAGTTCATCCTGATGTACCTAACTTACGAAATGTCGATTCAAAAGACGTCGCTAGTGGCCTGACATCGCTTGCCAGGAAGTAGTGGTAGCAGTAGTGGTAGTGATAGTCTGGTCTTGGTTGGCCTTCCTTTCCCTGCCAGCCATGGCTGGGGAGAGAAGCCTTCACCCTTACTATCCTGTATCCTTCACTCTAGACTAGATAGTGTACTCACAAACAGCCTCGTAAGGGCCAGCAGGCCTGTTGCTGTTTGTTCTTCCTATGTGTTCCTATGTGTTCCCTCCTCTTCCCCTTTCCATCCTCCCCCCCCAGGCAAGCCAAACCATGCAGGCGATTTGGCGTTTTATTGGACAGCCAGAGAGAATCACGATACTTCCTAGTCAAAGTTGTGCATGTTACACGGATGAGAGAGAGAGAAAGAGAGAGATAAGAGAGAGAGAAAGAGAGAGAAAAAAAGAGAGGAGTGATTCAAGGGAAGGGTAAAAAAAAAAAGGTTGAGGTTATATATTTTATGTTGAAAATGTATGAAGAGACAGGGAAGAAAAACGAGGGAAGGTGTTGGGTTGCTTATCTTTCTTTATTTCTTTTTTTTTCCTTGAACCTTATAATGCATGGGTGAAATAAGGACTGAGGGATGATGAAAAGTAAGAGGTTAATGTAAGGTTATTGTACTATATTTCAGGTGTTTTTTTTGGGTAAGGATTTAATTAGTATTATTAAGGGGAAAGAAGGAGATGAAGAGGATGAAGAAGAAGAGGAGGAAGAGAAGGGGAAGTGGAATTAAATTAAAAAAGAAAGAAATGATAATAAGAAAAAAAAATAATAGTAAAATGCACAGTAACATGTATTTAAATAACTATGAAAACAATTATGATATTCTATGCAGATGAAAAAAACATACATTTTCATTTTCCTTTTTTCTCCAACAGATTAACTTCACCTCCACATCACCACCAGCAGCCTCCACATCACCCAGATCCTTCCTTCCTGAGCTGCACGTCCATCACCACCACCACCATCACCACCACCACCATCACCACCACCACCACCACCATAACCTTAGTTGGTCACGTCCCCATCCATCACCATCACCATCAAAATCATCATCATCATCATCATCATCACAGAGATAACTACTAAATACTTCCAACCACTCACCAAGTCACGTCATTTTATCAATTTAGTTTCAATATTTGGGTGTCACATTAACTGTCATCATCAAGTCTTTTAGTACCAAGTCACCATTTAGACTCTGAACCATCAACTGTCTTCCTTTTCTCTTTTCCCTGCGCTTCCAGAGAGCATCAGTCACCTGTCAGAAACAAGAATCACCTCTTTCATCAGCACGAGCTTTATCATATATCCTTAAAGCTTCTCTTGGTGTGGTATAGACTTGACAGGATCCAATACAACTCCTGCATATATTCCCTAAGGATCCTTCACTATTCTCTCTCACCACCACCACCATCACCACTCCTATAACCACAACTATCACTATTTTCTTCCCAACAAACATTCGTCCATCACCAACATCGTCCTTCCCCGCACCAAAGCAGCAATAGGATCGTTATTTGTCTCATCACATACCTCCTGTCAGGCTCATACATCACACACACACACACACACACACACACACACACACACACACACACACAACCTTGCTCACACCATTACCTCGCACTCTTTTCAACTTCCATAAGGGCGCTAACCTCCTCCTCTCCTCTCCCACCTAGAGGCCCATAACACCCTCCCCCACCCAAACCCTTCCCTCACACCTAGCACCTCCCACCCCTTGAAATCGTGGAGAAGGACGTCGCCAAGATGATGTGCGGGGCCGGGCGGGATGGTAAGGTGCGGCCAGCGAGAAGCGTGAAGCACCGTCGTTCTCTAACCACCTCGCTAGGCCTGGAGCCCCTTAAGGTGAGCCTCTACTCCTATTCTGCAATTTTTATTCTCTTCTGCCCCCTTTCATATGTTTTCTTAGCACGATTCGATTCAAATGGTATTGTTTGCATCTGTTTCAAGGTAAGATCAGGTCGACTGTGATTTCAACCTTCATCTGCTTGGCCTCTAATCGACTGGTATGTATAAGAACTCAACCACAAAGAAGAGTTTACCATATCAAGGCTACTATTGCCTACCTTGTTTGTTTGCTCAGGTACACACACACACACACACACACACACACACACACACACACACACACACACACACACATCCTAAGTAGGGATGAACAGATGAACAGGTGAGTATGATGCGTATAGTACTAATTAGTGTCTGTTGAGTGTTTCTGAATAAGTACAAGTAGAGTTTGGTGATAGCTTGGTCCAGATTCATCACTCTGGGTTCTGTGATTCGTAGTTTAGTTGGTGCTCCGCCGAGTTACATCATGGAGGTCAAAGGAGTTAATTTATAAACGGACTGCTTTTTATCCAAGAAACTTTTAAATTTTATACACGAGCTAATTTGGCACACCTAACTTTTTTTTTTTTACTTTCTATATAATTTGCCTTCTGGGTACCTTTATTATTTTTTTTTTTAAAGTTTTGGTTTTGTTCTTATGAATTGAATTACGTGGTACGACAACCATTCCTTTACGCATGCTAATATATAATTCCTCAAACAAACGAAAACCTATTAACGAAAAGAAAAAAAAACCTCATCCGTTATACATACCAATACAGTTTTCTATACTAAAAAAAATAAATGAATAACATCCATATAATTCTTTGATCCCCACATATTTTTCCGAATACTTTCAAGAGATTTATTCATGCGTGAGCCTCCTTGGTGGAGAAGACGCCAGGTATAATTGCATTTCCGTACATCAAAGGCGTGATAAGGGAAGAAGAAAAAAAAAAAATCAGGCGTAGAAAAGTCGAGCAGGAGGCTGTGTTGAGTACGAATTTACCGTGTGAGTTGTTGGCTCTTGCGAGATTAGTACTCTATCATGCTTTAAAGATAGGGGGGAGAGAGGAGAGAGAGGAGAGAGAGAGGGAGAGGAGGAGAGAGAGAGAGAGAGGACGGTGAGAGAGAGAGGAGAGTGATGAGAGAGAGAGAGAGGGATGAGAAAATACTAAACTCTCACACATTAAAAGAAAAAAGAAACATGGACCAACAAATTAAAAAACAAAAGAAAAACAAAACAAAGACGAGAGATAAAAACACACAAATCCTCAAATTATAAAACAAACAAAAAAAAAAAAATATCAACAATGAAATGAAACACCATCAAGAGGAGAAGGAAGAGCTGAAGGAGGAGGAAGAGGTGAAGAAGGAAGAGGAGGTGAAGGAGGAGGTGGAGGAGAAGCATGTGATTCTTTCTTGCTTGTCTCTCACCTGTCCTAGCGTGAAGGCAGGTGTGTCTGTTGGGGAGGCCAAGGCACCACCACCACACCTGGGCGCCACACACCTGAGGAAGGAAGAACAGGTAGAAACAGTGATGATAGTAGTGGTGGTGGTGGTGGTGGTTGAATTATTGTTATAGTTAGTGTTCCTGATGCTGTTATTGTGATTATTGATATTTCTCTTATTAAAGGTTTTCTTCTACTAGTCTATTATTATTATCATTATCTACTACTATTATTACTGTTTTTGCAGTGTTATTTTAATTGTTTTCCTTCCTTTCCGGGTAATCGTCGTGAACATTTCCAAGCTTCACCTCGCGCTCGTCTCCCCTGGCGGCGCGGTATCACATTATTATTCTTTCCTTTATTGTTCCCAGACACCAGACGGATTAATTTTCTGGTTTGATGCTCCCTCCAGACAAAAGTTTATATCCCTGCACCTTACATACCATTGTCTTACCATCTACTAGTTTTTTTTTTCTTTCTCTCTCTCTCTCTCTCTGAAGAATAAAAAAAAGACATTTGATTCATAATGATAATCGCTGAACTTAAATCCTCAACACAATTCTGCTTCACGTATGCATAGCCAAGTAATTATGTCACATTTTCACCTGTTTACTGGTACCACAGGGAATCGTAATGCCCTTAGAGCTATTCGTGGCCTTTGAAGCTGAGGAGGCGAGAGACTGAGGACGAGGAGGAGGAGGAGGAGGAGGAGGGGGACGAAAGTGAAAGCAAAGGAGGAGAGGGGAAAGAGAAAGAAAGGTTACAAACATGATGATGATGATGACAAAGAGGAGAAAAAAAAAATGTGAGTAGGAGAAGGAAGAAGAAGCTAAATAATAAAGATGAGAATGAGAATACAAACATAAGAGTGCCTAAAGGGAGAAGTAATATCTAGAAATGAAAAGAAAATTACAAAAAAAACAAGATAAATGAAACAGAATATAAAAAGAAGAATAAACAGACTCAAGAGAGGAAGAGGAAGAGGAGGAGGAGGAGGAGGAGGAGGAGGAGGATAAAAAAAGCAAACAGGAGAATAGGAGGAGGAGGAGGAGACCTACTGAAAGACGAAAAAAACAACTTACATTTATTCCACGGCTCGCTAAATTTTTTCCAAGAACGTTCCTTCCACTCAGAGGGGCGTCAAATGTCACCTATAATCGATAAGGGCAATCAGTCAGTTTGCTCAGGCCTTCACTCAGTCTCCTCCTATCTATCTCCCCTTCATAGTGCCACCCGCTTGCCTTGCCTTGCCTTGCCTTGCCTTCATTATTAACGCCATTTCATAACTTGCATCCATACTCCCCTCACCCACCTCCACCCACCCCCACCCTCATCCATCTTCAAGGTCACGGGATCCATTCTTATACATCAGAAAAGAGGACAATTATATCATTAATGGGTCTTATTTTGCTTGGGATACTTGCTCTTTTACATCTTCCTTCCGTTAATAGATATAGTGATGTCAGTTTGGTTCCATCTCCGTCTTGTTATGTGAGGAAGGGAAGGGGAGGGGAGGGGAGGGGAGGGGGGGAAGGGGAGGGAAGGGGAGGGGAGGGGAGGCCGAGAACCACCCTTGGGAACTTCACTTGAGGAGCGCCGACCATTCAATTATGTGATGTGACTGAATCCCTTAAGATGCCCGTCACTTGATTTATTAGTACGTGATTGCATTAGAGAGAGAGAGAGAGAGAGAGAGAGAGAGAGAGAGAGAGAGAGAGAGAGAGAGAGAGAGAGAGAGAGAGAGAGAGAGAGAGAGAGAGAGAGAGAGCACAATAACTTACCTTCCTTTTCTACCTTCCTCTTTCCTTCCTTCCTATACTCCTCTTCCCTCAACCAGCTTGACTTATTTAAAAATAAGTTCAGATTCGTGTTCAGCATGACCGAAAACATCATTGTACAAATTTTCATGAGATTCGGAGATGTGGAAATTTTCATGAAATTTTATAGGGTATACCCTTAGAATATTTTAGATAAATCATATATTTTGAAATAACTCGAAATGTATGGAGTTTACGTAAAAAACGTATAGAATATAATAGAAAGAGCAGGAAACACCCGTTCTATTGAGCTATAGTGGAATAGAATTGGAACGTAATTATAGATGTAGGAGCATAAAGTATTATGCATCAATTTATTTTTAAAAATGTGCATTTTCTTCATAAATATTAGAGTTATTGAAAAAGTGATGACAGTGTTAGATAGCTTTGAAGCTCCATAACTTTACTTCTATACAATTTTCCTGTAGGACTAATATTCACGTAGTAAAATGGGAAAAACTTTCTCGACCTCAATTCTGGTGGAATTTACGGGCCACAAAATGGAAAATTGAAATATTATAATAATGACCAAACTAATTCCAGATTCTTATGTATTCCACCTTTACTGTAAATAAACTTGAACTTGAACCTTAAATCGGGTCGGCGCTGGTAAACCTGCTTCCTCTGTGCACACCCTTCAAAGTTAAACATAAAAAAAAAAAAAAAAATTGAATCACTTGATTTATTAGTACGTGATTGCATTAGAGAGAGAGAGAGAGAGAGAGAGAGAGAGAGAGAGAGAGAGAGAGAGAGAGAGAGAGAGAGAGAGAGAGAGAGAGAGAGAGAGAGAGAGAGAGAGAGAGAGAACCATAGTGTCACCTGGCAATCTTTCTCCTTTCAATTCGTTCCACTCACAGTACTCCAAGATACTTCTCTCCTCTTCCCTCCCTTTTCTCACCCTTCCCTCCATCTTGAAATATTGACAGCTCTTATCGTTATGGTGAGAGAGGGAGGGAGAAAGGGAGGGAGGAAGGGAGGAAAGAAGGAGAAAGAGGGAGGCAGGTCAGAAGTGTAGCAAGGGATGAAAAGATAATTATGAAGAACAAAGTATAAAAAATAGTTTATCAGAAACACAATATCTCGACCCATGCATTTTTTTCACCCAAGGTTTAGGCCTAAGAGACGAAAAGAAAAAGAGTAGTAGTAGTAGTAGTAGTAGTAGTAGTAGTAGTAGTAGTAGTAGTAGTAGTAGTAGTAGTAGTAGTAGTAGTAGCAGCAGTAGCAGTGATAATAGTAATAATAGAAATGGAAGAGAAAGTAGAGGAGAAGGCGGAGGAAAAGGAAAAAGACAAGAGAACATAAAAAAAACAATAAACACAAGCCATAAAACACACAAAGAAACAAAACAAATTAAATAAAAAGCTTAATAAAAAGTAGGAAATAGAAAAAAATTATAGACAAGTGAAAATTCTTGAAGACATGTATACGTACGTTCTACTTCCGGAAACCTCCCCCCCCCCCTCAACCCCGCCCAGCCTAATCTGCTGTTTTGGGAAGGGGGAAGAGGGGAAGGTGGGGAAGGAAGATTCGCCAAGGTGTTCAAATTAGTTTGTGAATAATGAGGTCAGGGAGAGAGAGGTTCAGGAGGAGGAGGAGGAAGAGGAAGAGGAGGAGGAGGAGAGGAGGAGGAGGAGGAGGAGGAGGGGAGGAGAGGAGGAGGAGGAGAGGAGGAGGAGGAGGAGGAGGAGGAAGAGGAAGATGGTAGGAAATTACTGAGTGGAGAATATTAAGTCAGAATTTTGTATTTCTGTTATGATGCGAATGAGACAAACATAGTGTGTGTGTGTGTGTGTGTGTGTGTGTGTGTGTGTGTGTGTGTGTGTGTGTGTGTGTGTGTGTGTGTGTGTGTGTGTGTGTGTGGTGTGTGTGTGTGTGTGTGTGTGTGTGTGTGTGTGTGTGTGTGTGTGTGTGTGTGTGTGTGTGTGTGTGTGTGTGTGTGTGTGTGTGGTGTGTGTGTGTGTGTGTGTGTGTGTGTGTGTGTGTGTGTGTGTGTGTGTGTGTGTGTGTGTGTGTGTGTGTGTGTGTGTGTGTGTGTGTGTGTGTGTGTGTGGTGTGTGTGTGTGTGTGTGTGTGTGTGTGTGTGTGTGTGTGTGTGTGTGTGTGTGTGTGTGTGTGTGTGTGTGTGTGTGTGTGTGTGTGTGAAAAGTGTGAAAACATAAATTACTGACGACCTACTCCCTTCCTGTAGATTAGATTGTGTCGGTCGTGTTGGTTCTCGCAAAGAGCTTTAGTAAGGGAAAGTTATTCAGATTTTCTTTAATTTACATTTTGTATTTCTATGAATTTAGTTTGTATTTATATTCCTCCTCTTCCTCCTACACGCCCTCCGATAAAATAAACTCGAAATAACACAATAAGTGGAATATATTCATGAAAAACACAAATATAAATGTAAATGCTAATGATAGAACCAAAATACAGTTTACATCCACTATATTTTTGCGTCTAATGTGAAGGATACAGTATAACTACCACAGCTGGAGATAAAATTAACCACAAACACGATTATTCAACAGATTCACTTAGTATTACGTTGCCTTTTAAAAGTATAATCACTAACATTTACACGAAACATTAATCCGCCTTCTCTTCCTCATCTTTTATCCTCTCCTGATATTTTTTCTTCTTTTCCTCCACCACCACCACCACTACCTCCACCTCCCTTCTCCTCGGTAACATCTGTAGCAGGAAAAAACCCTCTCACCAGGCTGGAGTGTGTGGTGTGTGTTGGTTGCGTTAGGTGAAGCCAAGCTAAGCTGGCCTCAGGCAGGTTGGCGAATGAAGTGCTTCTCCTTTGATTCCCAGCGTAGTGTTTGTAAGGCTGCGTTGAGCTGAATTAACACCACTGCATATTTAGGATATACACACCACCTTCTACCATAATTAAACAGGTAATGTTAATAATAACCCAACAAATAATTATCAGCATTGAAATAGTATGATTCTATTTTGCAAAAGCTTAACGAATATTAGTTTCCGTCCTTTAGATGTGTAAGAAATAGCGAGCATTGTATTTACGAGTCAATAACCTTTCTGTTATGTTACGTCAGGGGATGGAAGTGGCTGGAATTTATAGACCAAGGCACTGGGACCTCAGGACTGACCTTTGTGATTCTCTGTAATCCCCCTTTACTTTCTGTGGTCTCCTTTAAGGTCTTTAAATGGTCATTCCTCCTTTGGTCTCTATCCTCACTGTTTATTTTGGCAGTATTTCCTGGTTTCTCTTTTGCATTTCCTTAAAGTGGTCCCATCCGTTGGCCTTCAGTGATCGTCTGTGGTCTCACTTCGCCCTTTACTTCTGTGGCCTACTCCTTTAGGTCTCAATTTCCTTGTGGTCTCTTTTAGGTCTCTTGAAATCCATTTAATAGCTCCCCACATCCAGTTTTCTTTTTCTTCCTATGGTCTCTTTTCTTATACTTGCTCCTTATATTGTTCTGTGGTTCATATATCAAAAACTTGTATTTAATTGTTTTTTCCTAAGTATATCTGACCCTATTGTGCTTCCCTTATGCTTCTTTTATGCTTCTGTCTCCCTGTCGCTGCCTTGTCTTCAGTTCCCGCTGAGTTCTTTCCTCTTTGTGTGTGTAGTTCCTGGTCTGCACGTCATTCTTTCCAATATCTCCTTCCTTTCATGTGTTCTATTCTGTTTTAGCACTTCCTGGTTTTGCTTCGTTCCCAAATTGTCCCTTTTCCTCATAGTGTCCCAGCTAACAATTCCTGGTCACGTCACTCATAACACCACTGGTCTAGTAGTCAATTTTTTACCCTAGCACCCTCACGTTCTCTGAGCCAATCCGGTCCAGTTGAGGCTCACACACACATGCTATTTTTTTTTCCCGCGCTGGACCATGACGTAAATTTTAATGCTATATAAATGACCTCGTTGGGACTGATGATTTTCCAGCTATTTTCCCTTTTTATTGTTCCTTTTTTTTATTATTATTATTTTTTCGTTTTTCTTTTTTTTTCCTCTCTCCACTTTTGTTTTAGTCAGTACGAATGTTTATTTAATTTGCTTTAGCTCCATTAGTTTTAGTTTTTTTTTAACTGGATTAGTCGTGTTCATTTTTTTTATGAAAATTTTGTGGTTTTGTAAATGGAAAGGTTTCAGTTTGTAATCAATTGACATTTTTATATTGATTTTCGTGATTTGATATACATTAATGTGTGTGTGTGTGTTTGCGTGTGTATTTGCGTGTGTGTTTGCGTGTGTGTGGTTAAAGGATCAAGATGAGGAGAAGGATGAGTGAAAGGAAATATTTTGGGGAAGTTTTCGTGAAAGAGAGTTGTGAGTTGAAGTAGGGAAGGAGGGAGAGGGAGGGAGAGGAATGGAGAGGGATGGAGAGGGATGGGGAGGGATGGAGAGGGATAGAGAGGGATAGAAGGAGAGGGGGGGGCGGGACATGCCAGTAATACCACTTTACTCTAAAAGTTTATCCTTTAAAGCGATTTAATACAGTCAAAAGGTAATCTAAACTAGGGTGGGAGGGAATGGAGGTGATGGGGAGGGAGGGAGGGAGGGAGGGAGGAAGGGGATTGGATGAATACACACAAATAAAACAGAAATCACATGGAAAATATCAAATGACAGATCCACACACACAACCACACACATACATACACACACAGGTTCTCATCCGACTTAAGCAGAAACTTATAGCTGGATTTCCTCGACATCTGGTTCGTCCCCAAAATGCCATGTTTCATCACAAAGTCTGTTTCCCCAACGCAATCCAACCTGCTCCCCGCCTCGCACCGCCGCCTCGCAAAGCCTGTTCCCTTGTGCACACTACTCTCTACCACAGTCGATCCAGTAAAGCTGTCGGCAGGTAGAGTAATTAATTAGAGAGAGGGCAATCTGTTTCCACCTGGCCTATTGTACACCAAACACACAGAAACACACACATGCACAAACACACACACACACACACACACACATACACATATACAAACACACACACACACACTTTCATAAACTAATATACACTTGACTCAATATCGAACAAATAATGTATGTATTGATTTTCTTTTCTATAACTAGTCGACCAATAACTGTGTGTGTGTGTGTGTGTGTGTGTGTGTGTGTGTGTGTGTGTGTGTGTGTGTGTGTGTGTGTGTGTGTGTGTGTGTGTGTGTGTGTCCCTCAAACATGTGTAAATAGCAATTAATAGGGACTGGTGAGCCTCCTTAAACAATAATGATAAAAACAGATCAAAACAGATGAAGAAATGACCAAAAATACGACATATTTTCGCATCAAACTTCCCTTTCATAACAATAACAATGATGAGATTAATGATAATAACAATGATCATACTAATACAAACAGCTACAATAACAAAATAAATCTTAAGCTTGTATTGTATCACATTCTAAGACCCACAGTGATCTTCAACGCCCCTCTCTCCTCCACCACACACACACACACGTCGGCACCTCTACCCCCATCCCCCTTGCGCTCCCGCCTTGATGCTAGCTGGAAGACGTTTAATATTACACGAAGATATTTTTAGGAACCGTGGGTGGAGAATCGAATTTGTGACTTGTAAATGCCAGTCGAGGATCATACGCTTGTCTACAACCACTGCCTTGTGTGTGTGTGTGTGTGTGTGTGTGTGTGTGTGTGTGTGTGTGTGTGTGTGTGTGTGTGTGTTTGAGGATCTACAAAGTTTATCAAAGTTTCCATCTTGAGGTAGTAGAGTTTAATCCTTTTTCTGCTCTTTTTCCCTTTTTTTCCCCTCTCTCTCCTCTTTTCCCCTCTTTCCTCTCCTCCCACCCACTCATCTCCTCTCCTCTTCTTCCTCACGTTTCATTCATTTCCCCTCACCCTATCTACCCTACCATAACCATACATAACCCTTCCCTTCCGTAAACTCCTCCATATCTCCCTTTCTTTCTCTCTCTTCCTATAAGCTTCCTAGTTTCAGCTTTACGTCTGCAAACCTCTTTCGTTCCATCCATATTTGTGAGTTTTCCTACACCATGTTTTTACTCTTCTCTCTCTCTCTCTCTCTCTCTCTCTCTCTCTCTCTCTCTCTCTCTCTCTCTCTCTCTCTCTCTCTCTCTCTCTCTCTCTCTCTCTCTCTCTCTCTCGAAAACTTAACTAATTTTCTCCTCCCAAAGGAACGAAAATCTCTATGGACACCAAACAACATAAAACTTGTACACACACACACACACACACACACACACACACACACACACACACACACACACACACACACACACACACACACACACACATGAGAATGATAATGAAGATGTATTGTTCATGTGTGTGTGTGTGTGTGTGTGTGTGTGTGTGTGTGTGTGTGTGTGTGTGTGTGTGTGTGTGTGTGTGTGTGTGTGTGGTGCAGCCTATTGGTTTATGCATGATCATCAGTTCACTCTTTCTCTTTCTCGCTTTCTTTCTCTCTCTCTCTCTCTCTCTCTCTCTCTCTCTCTCTCTCTCTCTCTCTCTCTCTCTCTCTCTCTCTCTCTCTCTCTCTCTCTCTCTCTCTCTCTCTCTCTCTCTCTCCATATTTACTTATCAACCTCTCTCATTATGAACACAATAACTTACCTTCCTTTTCTATCTCCCTCTTTCCTTCCTTCCTTATTTCCTTCCTTCCTCTACTCCTCTTCCCTCAGTCAGCTACGTCACAAGAGAAACATAACCTACTCTGCAACTCCCTACTACTCCCTATCACCCATCCCTCACGCTCCTCCATCCATCCCTCTCTCCCAGTACCTCCCATCCGTCCGTACTCCCTCTCTCCCTCCCTCCCGCCTGCCTGCCTCCGCCCTTACCTCTTCCCGGCAGTCAGTTTGCTCTAGCGCCCAGGTGAGAAAGGTGGCGATTCCCTCCCTCCCTCCCGCCCAGCCTCACGTCATCTCACGTCGCTCCCCGCCGCCAGCATCGTCAAGCTTGGCAGTGGACGAAGAAAAACGTTGAAAAAAAAGAGAAAACTGAAAATATTTGCGTAGAAGAGACAAGGACGCGAGTGTTGTGTTGTGTTGTGTGTGTGTGTGTGTGTGTGTGTGTGTGTGTGTGTGTGTGTGTGTGTGTGTGTGTGTGTGTGTGTGTGTGTGCGTGTCTACGAATTTGAGTGAACGTGAGAGAAAAACACGAACTTTATCTGTCTTGACGTGTGTTTTATCATGTTTGTGTTCGTATTCGTGTTTGTGTTTGTGTTTGTGTTTGTGTTTGCTTGTATGTATATGTGACGCTGAAATGTGCAAGCCCCCCAAAAAAAAACATCAATAAAATGAAGAAGAAAAAAAAAGAAAAGAAAAAAAAAACATATGAAAGCTATTCCCATGTCTATTTTACTTTATTTTTTTGATCAATTTATTTTTTTTTTTTCTTGTTATTATTATTGTGGCGTATGAAAGTTTGGAAAGAAAATGCATAACACCTTGAAGATTGATGCGATGCGAGGCGATGTTGTGCATAGATTTGAATTTCTTCGTAAAGTTTCTTCAAAGGCTTCATTGCATCGCCTCCTCCTGGTCGATGTGGTGGTGACGGTGGTGGTGACGTTGTGATGGTGGTGATGATGGTGATGCGACGCGACATACTGGTAATTTATGATGGTGTGTGTGTGTGTGTGTGTGTGTGTGTGTGTGTGTGTGTGTGTGTGTGTGTGTGTGTGTGTGTGTGTGTGTGTGTGTGTGTGTGTGTATGTGCGTCATTACAGTGGAGCAGCTGGCGCCCCCAAAAAACGAAATATGAAGAAAATTTTTACCCTACCTTAACAATCCCTCCATATTGACTGAGGAGAAAGAAAAAAAAATATATATAATCACTGCATCATTTTCTTGTAAGCCTCATAACACACACACACACACACACACACACACACACACACACACACACACACACACACACACACACACACACACACACACACCACACACACACACAAACAAAACCACATCAACATAGACAATCAATATTATGCCTTCGTCTGCCTTTCTCCACGTCTACGTCAGCCTCACTCTACGTCATGCCTCCTCCTCCTCCTCCTCCTCCTCCTCCTCCTCCTCCTCCTCTGTCATCCCCCTCAGGAGTAAAGCAGTCTTCCTACTCCTAGCCCTCCTTACTCCTCTCTTATTTGATCATCCTTTCCTTCTCCACACAAGGTTTCTCAACGCACCTGTTCCCCCCACGTCGTATGTTTTTGGTATTCACTCAGGAAACAGAGACTATTACATTTAGGCTTCATTGCATCTGTCTCTCACCTTTTCTTCTTATCTTCTTCTTTGAGGTGGAGTGGGAAGAGCATTGTTGTGTACGCCGTTTATTTTGTTGGTAAAGATGTTATGTTATGTTATGGGAAACCGTTCTAATCAGGTGTTGTGGAGATATTTTTTTTCTTTCTTCTCCTATATGTTGTTTTTCGTTGATATATTTCTCTCCTCCCTTTTATTTTTATACCTGTTCACGTTTGTTTTGTAAATAGTTCGAGGGAGCGAGCGAACAAACAAACAAACAAAAACAAACTGACAAATTAACTAATGGACAAAACAAACAAGATTTCCGCAGTGTACAGCAAACAAAAACACACAAACAAACACACAAACACACACACACACACACACACACACACACACACACACACACACACACACACACACGGCAGAGAGAGGGGCAAGCTAGCTGGTTAAAATCTTTACCATTAAGACAGGTAGCCACACAGGTAACCAGCCCCATTCCCTTGACCCGCAGGTACTCCTCAGTAGCACCTTCCTACCTGTAATCAATATTGGTGTTCGGAACTTGTAATGGGAAGGGGAGTGGGAGGAGAGGGGCGGCAGGTGGGGCCTTTTTTGAGGAGGGGGAGGTGGAGGGTTATTCTTGGGCCCTTGTAAATAATGGGGTGTGTGA
Source organism: Metacarcinus magister (assembly GCA_029783475.1). NCBI lineage: Eukaryota > Metazoa > Arthropoda > Malacostraca > Decapoda > Cancridae > Metacarcinus > Metacarcinus magister. The sequence continues at coordinate 15,018,148 of JAPQNM010000006.1, read as the reverse complement.
CTGGGAGGAGTGGAAGGGAGGGAGGCAAGGAGTAAGAGAGGAAGGGAGGGAGAGAGGCCAGAAGGGACGAACACAAAGAAAAAGTGACGATAGATTGATTATGGGAAGATTTAATAGAGGATGTATACCTTGTTGGTCTTCATACACACACACATACAGACATAGAGAGACAGAAAGAGAGAGAGAGAGAGACAGACAGACAGAGAGAGAGAAAGAGAGAGAGAGAGAAAGAAATATATATATACGTCTCTTTTACAAACTGGACCAATTATTTTCAATTTAAACACCATTTCGTTCTCCATTTATATCAATTTCGTTTATTTTTTGTCTAACTCTGGTTTGCAATATTCAACAAAACTAATCTAAATTTTATTGTTTTTTTTTCTCTCTTATGATATATATTTCTTTCTTGTTCTAACCTAACCTAACATTATTATATTTTTCTCTCTCTCATGTTTGTCCTTCGCGAGCGTTCCTTACCTAATATTCTTTGTAATCTTAGAATGTCCAAAGTTCTGAGCCAAGTGTAAAGACATCCCGGACACCTCAATGATTACAGTCTTTCCAACCGAAGGAAAAGAGCAACTTATAACTAGCTATGTTTTTTCGTTTATTAAATACACTCACTTCACGTATATTTAGGTATCATGAAGCCAGTTTACACTAAAAAAAAATGTATTGATATCCTTACCTATTACGCTATCTCGCCTACTATGCATAAATGAATAACTTGAATAAATGCAGAAGTACAACCTCATGATATTTGAATGCATTGTGTTTTGACGTGACGTGTGTGTGTGTGTGTGTGTGAAGAGAGACGGATCATTCATGCATTACCTTCAGCTTAAAAAGGTTATAACACACATATCAAAGAAAGTCTTATATAAAACTACGCTTCGCTTCGAACAGAAAATGTTATGTAAGTAGCAAGAAAGGAATTGTTGTGTGAAGGTTAAATAAATGTTTCTCTCAACCCACATCCCATCCAACAACTATTTCACCAACTACAACAACAACAACAAATACTACTACTACTACTACTACTACTACTACTACTACTACTATTACTACTACTACTACTACTCCATGGTATTTCAAGCAATATTCTCTCCCTCCTTCCTTGAGCACTGAAGTTTTCGTTCCAGATCTTTCGTAAGGCTCAAAATATCCAATAAAATGTGTTAGAACTAAGAGGATGCAGTGACTATAAACCTTTCTATTTAGTTGACCAAAAAAACAAAAAAAACAACAAGAAGACTTCACATGATCATATGCACCTCTTGTTCCTCCTTTCCCTCTGAATATTAAACCAGAAAAAAAATAAAAACAGCTCTTTATCTCCTCAATATTTTAAGTAGTTGACATTTCCCTGCTACTTACGTGGTTTCAAGACTAAACTCCTCCAATCATTATCTTAATTACCTTCATAATCTGCTAACATCGAAAATTTATTACTACTGCAGACTTGTGTTACCTTACGAGAGCGAGTCAGGTAAGGGTGGACCAGAAAAGTGCATAGAGAAGCGGAACAAACGAAAATACATATACAAGAAAAGACATATAGACAGAAAGATAAGGTTATGGCATATCAAATTGTGGAGGAGTGTGAGAAAAGGACAGGTGAGGTGAAGGTGGGTGGGGGTCAGGTAGGTCTTCTGGGGGGGAGGGAAGGGAAGAGTAGTACGTGGGTGTTGAGGTGGGCAGATGGAAAGGGAAAAGGTACAAGGGATCAGAAAGGGTAAAGGGGGAGGTTACGAGGGCAGAGGAAGGGTCAGAGGCAAGACCTAAGAGATTTACAGGGGTAAGGGAGGCTAAGGGAGAGATCATGAGTCCAAAGGGAAGGGAGGAAGGACCTAAGGGAGGAAAGGAAGAAAATGGGAGACAGGGGAGGACACAAGGGGAATATAGACGAACTAATGGGTGTTTGGGGGTTAAAGGGGTTAAAGGGAAGGAGGTAGGTCTAAGGGCGAGCAACCCAAAAAAGTTTCTACCTAGACGGGCGTAATCCCTTGATCGGAAGGGTGTGTAAGGGCGTAACCCTCACCTCTTCTTTAATGGAGCACTTAACTGGTTTTTTTTTTTTTTTTATCCTCATCCAACTTTTCCTACGTTTCCCTCCTCCTCCTCCTTCTTTTCCTTCTTCCTCCTTCTGTTTATTTTTGGGTTCCTAATTATCCCTCCTGGGTAAAGGGCGCCTCTGCCTAGACTTAAATGCTAAACACTCAGATTACTGAAGGATTTAATGACCTATCAATTGAATTATTATTATTATTATTATTATTATCATTATTATTATTATATTATTATTACTACTACTACTACTACTACTACTACTACTATCACTCTTTGTACTACTATTACTTTTACTGTTACCAAGTCTTTCATGTTATATTTTTTTGTTCTTTTTGACAGTTAATTAAATACACAAGCTAATGAGTTTCCTAGGTTTGTTATTAACGATGATTAATTATACATTCAAAGGTTTTATAATGAGAGGAAGAAAAACGCATTGCATATAAGAGAGAGAGAGAGAGAGAGAGAGAGAGAGAGAGAGAGAGAGAGAGAGAGAGAGAGAGAGAGAGAGAGAGAGAGAGAGAGAGAGAGAGAGAGAGAGAAGAAGAATTGAGAAAAAAAAGTTAGAATGGAGGGGAGGAAAGGGAAAAGATAAGAGACAGGAGGAAGTGCCGAGGGAAAAGTAATCACTGCAGGAATGCATAGAGAGAGAGAGAGAGAGAGAGAGAGAGAGAGAGAGAGAGAGAGAGAGAGAGAGAGAGAGAGAGAGAGAGAGAGAGAGAGAGAGAGAGAGAGAGAGAGAGATGAATTAAAGATGTAGTACAAATAAAACAAAATTCAATACATCTTGCATACACTTCACAAAAACTCACTTCAATTCACACACACAAAAAAAAAATTAATAAAACATCACAAGAACTAATTAAGAAAATAAATTCAGAATAACAAATGGAAGGAAGAGGTAAAAAATAATGCAAATAATAATAATAACAATAATAATGATAAACAATAAATACACACACGTAGGGGAGGTGATGAAAAGGAAGATAAAGGAGAAACGCATAATAATATATAGACTAGTAAAAAAATATTGATAAAGAGAGGAGGAAGCAATAGAACGGTAATAAAGAAGGGGGAAGAGGCGAAGGAAGATAGGTGTAGTGACTTAGAAGTGACGTAGAGAGAGAGAGAGAGAGAGAGAGAGAGAGAGAGAGAGAGAGAGAGAGAGAGAGAGAGAGAGAGAGAGAGAGAGAGAGAGAGAGAGAGAGAGAGAGAGACGAGAAGAGAGAAGACATAAACAAATAAAATGACATGAATGGTGAAATAGAGGAAAGAAAGAAAAAGAAAAGAGGAAAGAAAGAAAAGAAAAGACGCAGAGAATGGAAGGAATAAATATGGGAATAGAAAATAATATGAAGGAAAGGCTTAGCTAAAGATGACTAGGAAGAGGAAGAGGAGGAGGAAGAGGAGGAGGAAGAGGAGGATAACCTCATGAAAGAAAAGTAGCTGACATAGATTTCCTCACAACCTCCTCCTTCCCCTCACATCCCCTTCCCCTCAACTCCCCTTCCCCTTCCCCTCAATTCCCCTTCCCCTTCCCCTTCCCATCATCCCTTACGTATTTCCATTGCTCATGTAACCCAAAAATTGTCTCCTCATTCTCATCCCCACAACCTTTCTCTCATTCCCGCAGGCTACCTACCCTTCCCCTGTCTCCTTTCTCCCCTCTTCATCTGAAAGGCTTCCCCTCTCTGCACTACCCTGCCATGCCTCCCCTGCCATGCCTCCCCTGCCATGCCTCCCCTGCCGTCATGTTTTACCTTTCCCCTTCCTGAATAAACATTTATCGATGGATTCCGTGTTATTTGTTTTATTACGGCACTCGCTCCTCCCCTCCCCCTCCTGTTCCCCTCGCATCCCCTCCCTCTAACATATCCTCCGACTGGCATTCATCTCTTCCTCCTCCCCTTCCTCCCCTCCTCCCCTTCCCTCCCTCTTCCTTCCTGCTCACATTCCACTCGTGAAAAGAAATAGTGTAAAGAGAAACACGCGAAAACAGTAAAATATTTAACGACAGAGGTTGGGGAAAAAAATTTTGCAGCCTCAACAAAATCCTAGAACTGATGTTTTTCTCTAAAGTTTGGGAGAGAGAGAGAGAGAGAGAGAGAGAGAGAGAGAGAGAGAGAGAGAGAGAGAGAGAGAGAGAGAGAGAGAGAGAGAGAGAGAGAGAGAGAGAGAGAGAGAGAGAGAGAGAGAGAGGAAAGACTTGCAAGCACTTTTATTATAATAATTTTTCCTAAGGGCTTTTTCAGGTAAAACTTTTCTTGTTTCTTGCAAAAAAAAAAAAAGAGAAAAAACGTCAAGTCAGACTACGATACTCACACACACACACACACACACACACACACACACACACACACACACACACACACACACACACACACACACACACATAATCCTGAATAATGGAATCTCAAAGTTTCAATAATGGCGATGATTTGCTCGAGAAAGTTAAGATCGAGAGGGACGAGGGAGGGGCAGGAAGAGGAGGATAAGAAGGTTAGTGGACGTGAGTAGCGGAAAGAAAGGGGAAAAGAAGGGGGGGAAGGGGGAGAGGGAAGCGTGGTGGACAAGATGGGGTCAGAAGAATGATAAAGAGAGATAAAGGGGTGAAGGATGTGATGCAACGGTAAAGTTAGTTCTAAGTGTTTGTTTGTTGTGTTGCTGAAAGTTTCCCTGAAGTACCCTTGCAATCTCTCTCTCTCTCTCTCTCTCTCTCTCTCTCTCTCTCTCTCTCTCTCTCTCTCTCTCTCTCTCTCTCTCTCTCTCTCTCTCTCTCTCTCTCTCTCTCTCAATCTCTGTTATATTGCACAAGTTTCCTCCAAGTCATTTCCGTAGCACCTTGTCGTGTAAACAAACAAAAAACACACAAACATACCAGTGTTTGGAGGGAAAGCGTCATGGAATCACAAACTCACGTACACAGTTTACCAAAGATGTAAACAAACATAACGCAGGAAAATCGTGTGTGGAAGGGGCGGGGTGTGGGGGGGAGGGAGAGGACATATTGGCTTGCAAGAAACACCTTCCGATAAAAACACTATCATTCATTCACTATAAACAGAGTGACACCAGTAAGGCATTTCTGGGCACACACACGCACTACAGCAGGGCCACACACGCAGGCAAAGGCATAGTGATAAGGGCATATTAAAGTATATTTAGCTATGATTGAGGAAGGGAATGTGGTACAGTATAATCACTTGGCATTACTAATCGAGTGGACTTTAAATATATATATGACGGAGTGTAAATGGTAGTAGTACAGTAACACAGGTTTGCAGTAATAATCTAGAGCGTTGCAGTACCCACACCTTTCCAGCAAGAAGTAAGAGATAGTTTACATACCTAATGAAAAATTTACATTCACACCATCTCTCATGATTTACGATGAAGAATACCACACTTGCAACAGTCTTTTCGTGAGGTTGGGTGATGTTAAAATACCTACGAATATCACCTGTGTGGGTTTAAATGGCATAGAACCCGTAATTATTTTTTTACCTCTTTTTTTTTTTTTATCTGTGCCACATAAACTCTCGCTACGCAGAAACACTCCATGATAAATATATAAAACCAAAAACAAAAAGGTAAATAAATAAATAAATGAAAATGTGCGAACATGGCATTTGGCTAGATTCAACTATTTTTCTCTCTCTCTCCTTTTTTGGTTTCTTTTTACTTTTTATTTTCCTGACATAATTTTTTTCCCCTTGACATTTTCCCACGTCATAATCCAGTCAGTGTGTCCCTGGCGGTGGGCGAGAGTGTGATTTGAAGAACTAATTTTCCAGGAACGAAACATACTGGTGTAATGCAACTCAAGCTTAGAGACTGTAGACAAAGGCTCATTATATCTACACCTCATACGTGTCTAAATGAGATGCTAACACAGTATAATGAGCGTGAATTCATAGTTAGTGCACCTGTGTATGTGTACGTATATATATATGTGTGTGTGTGTGTTTCTGTCTTATATATTACCTTGATTAAACACAGGATTTCTTAACTTCATCTCAGTCTAGGAAATAAAAATACAACAAAACAGAAAGTGATGAAAAATAAAATAAATAAGAGAAGTAATAGTCAGTAAGGAGTGCACAACCCGCCTTTAAAGTTCCCTAAAGTCGGATAAGAAACATGCAAATCAGCCCATAAGACTAAGGAAAAACTCTTTTGGGCTTGAAATTACAGCTTTATATCAGGCTTTTGTGATCTATCTACCCCCTCCCCCTCCCCCTTCCCTTCTTTCCTCCTCTCTACCTCCCCTCCTTTACTTTCCCTTCATCTCTTTATTGGTGACTGTGTAATGCTGCTGCTCTCTCTCTCTCTCTCTCTCTCTCTCTCTCTCTCTCTCTCTCTCTCTCTCTCTCTCTCTCTCTCTCTCTCTCTCTCTCTCTCTCTCTCTCGTTAGTTTCTCCCACATTTTATTATATTATTCCCTTATTCTCTTCCTCCTCGCATACTCCCTTACCCTCTTTCCTCCTTTTCTCCTCCTCCTCCTCCTCCTCCTCCTCCTCCTCCTCCTCGTAAAGCACCACATGGTCGCCATCTTGGTTTACAGAAGTGTTAAGTCTCCGCGCCATCATCGATTCAAACATTTTTTTTCGCTTCCATTGTAATTAACGGAAGCTTACCTGGCGAACACAAAGGGGAGGCAAAGGGGGGGGGAGACTGTGGACAGGTGTAAGGATAGGGAGAGAAGGAGAGAAAGGAGGGAGAGGAGGGAAGGAGGGAGGGTGTTGTTCAGGAGGAAATGGTGGAGGTGTGGAAAGAAAGAGAGGGAGAGAAGGATAATGAGAGGACTGTCGACTGATCAATGGGAGAAAAGAAGAAGATGGAGGAGGAGGAGGAGGAGGAGGAGGAGGAGGAGGAGGAGGAGGAAAAAGGATTAAATGAAAAAAAGTAGCATGCAAATGAAGGAAGATAATGTTTCTTTAGTGAGGTGTTGATTACATTCATTAAACATGGCGACTCATTATCATTATTATTATTATTATTATTATTATTATTATTATTATTATTATTATTATTATTATATTAGTAACAGTTGTAGTGGTAACAAGGTACCGTTGGGAAGGCTGAAGGGAACACAACACGAATATTAATGATCCTCCAACATTTTCCACGCACATCCGCCTACTTAATGCCTCCACCACACGCCAACCACACACACACACGCACGTACACGCACATACCTACATACCTACACCAAAAAATTCCATCACACTTTTTTTTCTTCTCTTTTTTGCATTTGCATCCTAAATTTTTGTCAGATGTATTTTTCTTTTTTTTCATTTCATCCTTTACACTCACACACACACACAAAAAAAAAATTAAAAAAAAGTAAAGAAAAAAAATTATCAAACGTTCCCATTTATATCATGAAAAATAGTTCTTTAAAATTTATATAAAAAAAAAAAAAAATTATTTCACCAATATGTCATCCTGTATTTTTTCGTAAAGGTTCGTTCCGTCCTTAATGCCCTTAGCCTTACTAAGTTAA
>JAPQNM010000006.1:15003069-15005569 GCA_029783475.1 Metacarcinus magister | reverse complement strand
GTGTGTGTGTGTGTGTGTGTGTGTGTGTGTGTGTGTGTAAGGTTTCTATCCTCAAAACATTAAATACAAACTCCACTCCAATACTACAACATCCTCCTCCTCATCCACACTCACATCCACTCATCCACTCATTCCCTGCATCATCCACTCAATTACCAGCAAGAAAAAGTGCCACAAACTCTTCAGCGAATATCTACTACCACGTGAAATGCTGCCCTCACTTCCGCTCTTCCCTTCCCTTCACACTAGCCTCTCACCACCACAACCATTGCCACCACACCCCCAGAGTAACACCATTATTACATTATCATATTCACTCAACAAAATGACATGACCTCTCTCTCTTCCTCCCTCTCTCTCTCCCTTTCTCTCTGTAACATTTACCAAACCCCAATCACTCAGGCCTTCATTAACCTCTGCACACACCACGCACCACAGCTACACTCACAGTCAACACCAGCACACTTGCAACACCATTCAGTTAGTGGTATTTCTATTAATTCATCATCACATAACCTCATTATCCTATATTATTCGCTTTTGAATTTCATTAACGTCATATTCATAATCATTTCATTAGTTTGCTCTCTCTCCATATATATTTTGTTCATTTTCTTTTTATTTCACACACTATCGCTTATCTCTTATCCTATCTTATCCGTCCCTCCATAATATAACCTCCTTTCTGATATATATATATATATATATATATATATATATATATATATATATATATATATATATATATATATATATATATTTCATTAATACAGTATTTCTTAATTTTCTTTCCTCTATCATTTTATAAGTCCTTTATCATTTTTATCCCTAAATGTTTATTCCTCTCTCTCTCTCTCTCTCTCTCTCTCTCTCTCTCTCTCTCTCTCTCTCTCTCTCTCTCTCTCTCTCTCTCTCTCTCTCTCTCTCTCTCTCTCTCTCTCTCTCTAATCCCTCCTCGTCTACTCTCTACCCATCCTTTAATCTTCCTTCCATCTCCCTTTCCTCTCCCTCCATCTATCCCTCCCTCCCTCCCTCCCTCCCTCCACCCTTCCATTACATCCCTGTTGCATCCTCCCTCCACTCGTTAACAAAACATTGCATTTCACTGATACGGATGAAACTATATTTGCATACATGCATATTTTCTACCAATAATGAATGGTATGTGTTTTGGAAAGCTGAGAGTAACTGTGTTTTCACGCTGGGGCCAAGTTTTTATTATGTGTGTGTGTGTGTGTGTGTGTGTGTGTGTGTGTGTGTGTGTGTGTGTGTGTGTGTGTGTGTGTGTGTGTGTGTGTGTGTGTGTTCCCTGATAATCCGTGCATGAAATATTGATTTATTTCGCACTTGACATTTTTATTGCTGTTTCCAAATATTTTTTACGATACTGCACGACAAAAATGTATCTAATTAGCAGACACACACACACACACACACACACACACACACACACACACACACACACACACACACACACACACACACACACACGTACATAACTCTACCTCTCTCCACTTCAGATGTTCCAAATTTCATTAAAAAATCAGATTAGGCGGATCAATAATCTGTATTTTCCCTCGCCTCCTCCCCTCCTCCTTGCCTTCCATTTACTACTTCCATCCTCATTAACTTCCTCTCCCTTCCTCTCCCTTCCTTCCTCCCTTCCTCTCCCTTATCCTTCTCACTCCTCTATAAATCTTCCATCTCTGTCCATTCTTCCTTCGTTCCCCATCCATATTTCACTCTATTTATATGTGTATTTTTTTTTCTCTCTCTCTCTCTCTCTCTCTCTCTCTCTCTCTCTCTCTCTCTCTCTCTCTCTCTCTCTCTCTCTCTCTCTCTCTCTCTCTCTCTCTCTCTTTGCCCTTTCCTCATCCTTTAAGCTCATTAGTAAGAGTCACGTACAGAAAGATTAATTTACAAGTTTCTTCTCCTCTTCTTCCTCTTCTTCTTCTTCCTCCTCTTTCCTCTCCTATCCTCCTCATCGTCGTCTTCCTTCTCCTTCTCATCTTCTCTTTTATCTCCTCTTCACCGTTTTCTTTCACTTAAGGGCAAAAGATGCAAAAGAAAATGGGGTTCCACTTGAAGTTTATTTCATTTTCATAATTTCTAAATTTTCTCTCTCTCTCTCTTGCCTCCCACTACCTCCCTGCATGACTGTCTGTCTATCTGCCTGTCTGTTTAAATGTCTGACTGTCTGTTTAAATGTCTGCCAGTCCCCTCCCCCCCTTTTTCTTTCTCTCTTTCTTTTTTTTTTCTCTCTCTCTCTGTGGTAAAAAAATTTGCATACGCACTCAAGGGTCGGGAAGTCTTTAATTAAATCTCGGGAGGCAAAGAGGAGAGACTCAAGACGCCTACTCTTACTATTCACCTGCTTTTCCTGTACTCACTCTCTCTCTCTCTCTCTCTCTCTCTCTCTCTCTCTCTCTCTCTCTCTCTCTCTCTCTCTCTCTCTCTCTCTCTCTCTCTCTCTCTCTCTCTCTCTCTCTCTCTCTTTGTC
>JAPQNM010000006.1:14995569-14998069 GCA_029783475.1 Metacarcinus magister | reverse complement strand
GTGTGTGTGTGTGGGTGTGTGTGTGTGTGTGTGTACCTTTGCTTCCTTCTTCCTTTCATTCCTTTTTCTGCTCTCCTCACTCACACACTCACTAATTCACTGACTCTCTTTCTTCCCCATTCACGTCTTACCTTCCTTCTCTAACCCACACATGCATTCGTCTCCTATGAACTCTTCTTGCAGTCTTCCTCTTCCTCCAGTCTTTCTTCCTCCTCCCTGCCTCCTCCCTTTCCCATACATCTTTTTTTATCTCTCTCATTGCTCTTTCTCTCCCTATATTTTTCCTTTGCCTTCCTCTCACTCATATTTATCTCCCCTCATCATCCATAGCCTCCTTTACCTCTCCCTCTTTATTCCTCTCCTCTCCCCTTTCCTCTTTGAACATATATCTTCCCAACCCTCACTTCCCTTACCTCCTCACAACATCATTTTAAGATAATGAGAGACGGGTAGATAGGGAGGGAGGGAGGGAGAGAAGGAGGGAGGGAGGGAGGGAGGGAGGGAGGGAGAAAAGGAGTCAAGTAGGGCGGAAGGGACGAAAGGGAGAGGATAGATGGTCTAGGAAGTCACGTTTTAGCCTTAATAGAATGTTGTGAATGAAGATATTTCACTTAGAACATCATAAATCCATAGAATATTCGGGAGATTTTACTCACATACACACATACACACACACACACACACACACACACACACACACACACACACACACACACACACATCGAGCTGGGATCGGAAAGAAAGGGGAAAAATAGCAGCTCATTGCACACCTGATCGACTTTTTCCACACCTGTATCGGAGAGGACGTAATGAGATGCTTGCTGGATGTCACAGGTGCAAAGAATGACGCGTTGTGGTGAAAAAATGTGCCGCACTGACCACCACACAACCCCCCACAACCCCCCACCGCCACCACCACCACCACCACCACAATCGGAAAATATAAATCATACGCATTGTGTTCTTCTTCCTTTTTCTGCTCAAATAACAAAAGAAAGTCAGTTACCCCGTGTACGCCGCAGGGATTACCGACGTTAATTAAGATTTTCACACACAAAAAAAGACTCGGTCGTGCGTTATCGACCAGATAATGAAGCGGACGAAGGCCAGGGGAGGGGCGGGGCGGGGTGGATGACAGCCCGTGTGTGTGTGTGTGTGTGTGTGTGTGTGTGTGTGTGTGTGTGTGTGTGTGTGTGTGTGTGTGTGTGTGTGTGTGTGTGTGTGTGTGTGTGGAACAAGAGTAGAGGGAAGAAATATTCGTACCTGATTGGAGGAGGAGGAGGAGGAGGAGGAAGCAATAGAGGAATAGATATAAGAAAGAGGAGAAGGAGGAAAGAGGAGTTAGGTGGGGTCTTAGAGTGGTCCTTGTCTCGCCACTCACCTGACGAAGCTGTAATCGATACGTAGACATGACAGGATAAGCTGCACCATCACAAGTCTCATCTGAGGGACCCTCGCCAGAGCCTGAGAAACACACACACACGCACACACACGCAGCGGAAGGGACGGAGAGGGGGGTGACTGAGACAAAGTAAGATAAATAAACAGTGATGGAAGTACACCTGCTGGAGGAGACATGGACTCTCTCCCCGGCGTCCCTCTGACCGCCGCCCGTCAGGTGAAGCATAAGGACAGATAATAACAGTGACAAGTGTGTTACAACAATTCGTGTGTAGCCTCGAGTAGCAGCGTCACCATCATGCCAGCCATCCGGGGCGTGGAGGCTGACGTGGAGGAGATCAAGTTGAAGGACAACTACTCCAGCAGCAACTCGAGGGCAAATTCCATCGCTCGCGCCCTTAAGAAGAAGATCTCACTAACGCGCCTCACCTCTCGCTCCTCACTGGTGACAGACCGGGAGGACAGGGAGAGGGAGCGGCGTCCTTCGCGGGAACGCTACCCAACCTTCACCATCGAGGACTGGGAGGTAGGAGAGCACAACGGGGCCTTCAGGGAGGACATGCTCTTCAAGGATGACTACAAGGGTGAAGATAAGAGCGAAGTAGAGATGGATATTGACATGGGTGAGGACCCAGACGGGGAGGGCACGTCTCTGGTGGACAACGAGGACATCCGTTCCGTGTCCTCGAGTAAGAGAGCGAGTCAACTGAGTGTGGATCAGTCGATGGTGCGATGCGGCCGAGCAAAGTTCTTCAAGCGGCTGTCAGTATGTGACCTCAAGGTAACTAGAATGTCTTCCTTCTTGTCACTAATCTTTCTCTTCCTTTAACATAACTTTAATGTATTCTTAAGGTACCAGGAACTTATTTAAGGTAACTAATAGTCCTTCAACACCAATCAACATCAAGGTAATAAGGACCTCAAGGTAAGTGTTCCAAGGTTTCAAAGGTAATAAGGGCACGTAATGGTCCCTGCTACCTGCTACCTGCTGCCTGCTGCCGCACACCAAGGAGAAACATCAAGGTAATAACACACGTGCACATACTCTCAAGGTAACGACCGCCTCCCCTCCCCCCCCCTCCATCGCAGGTAATAACCC
>JAPQNM010000006.1:14968069-14990569 GCA_029783475.1 Metacarcinus magister | reverse complement strand
TCTCTCTCTCTCTCTCTCTCTCTCTCTCTCTCTCTCTCTCTCTCTCTCTCTCTCTCTCTCTCTCTCTCTCTCTCTCTCTCTCTCTCAAAATAACTCTCTACAACTGCCTACGAGTTATTTTATGGAGGAAGTTCCATTAAGATTCTGAGCCTTGACTATGGCGTGCAATTACCCACCATAACAAGGAATGGGAGGGAAGGGGGGGTGGGGGGGGTTGGGAGGGGGGGAAAAGGAGGGAAGAGGTAGTGAGTGTAAGGAGCGAGAGAGGAGGAAAGGGGAAAGGATAGAGAGAGAGGTGTGAGTGAAATGATAGAATTTGGATCACATTCAAAGAGGAGGTGGAGGAGGAGGAGGAGGAGGTGGAGGAGGAGGAGGAGGAGGATAGAGGAGGAGGAGGAGGTAGATGAAGAGGAATATACAATTATTAATCAACAGAAACCTTTGTTAATTTATATAGTTATTAGTTTTAGAGTTTTCAAAGATCTCTGTAATAGGAATAACACAGAGGAGGAGGAAGGAAGGAAGGAAGAAAGAAAGAAAGGAAGGAAGGAAGGAAGGAAGCATTAGGTAGTTAAGGGGAAGATGGAGATAAATCTAAGAGGGAAGTAAAATAGAGGAGGAAGGGTTAATGGGAAGAAAGGCAGGAGAGGGAGAGAAGAAAAGATAATAGATTTTGAAATTACTTTAGCCCGCGCGAGCTCCTACATACATACATACATACATACATACATACATACATACATAGACTCCCATATCTAAGCACATACACATCCACTTACACAATACAGCGTTATGTTGTGTGCGTGTGTGTGTAAATAGCTGTGTGTGTGTGTGTGTGTGTGTGTGTGTGTGTGTGTGTGTGTGTGTGTGTGTGTGTGTGTGTGTGTGTGTGTGTGTGTGGGTGTGTATGTGTGCGCACCATTATCTGAAATATACATCACCATTACACGTTAGAGTCTATACATAATGCAATTTAACGATTATCTCTCTCTCTCTCTCTCTCTCTCTCTCTCTCTCTCTCTCTCTCTCTCTCTCTCTCTCTCTCTCTCTCTCTCTCTCTCTCTCTCTCTCTCTCTCTCTCTCAATTACCATACGTTAACTAAGGATAATTGGTCCTATCTACCCCAATGAATAGCCCTGAACAAAGGCTAACAGAGCGACGCTGGCCCAACATAACAGGGAATCACAGGTAAGGCAATAACATGAAGGAGAAGCTACAGTACTATACAAGCAGGAGACGTGTGACCTTGAAAATAAAGGAAAGAAATAAGACGAGGAAAAATAGAAGGAAGATTGGATAACTGACACAGGAGAGTTGCTTCATCCTATTTACTACTACAACAGGTGAATGAGGTTGTTAGGCTAATTAGCAGTGGGTAGTTAGTGTAGCTGATGGAGTAGATTAGTTAGGTGGTAGTTTGGAGTCGCTGGTACAGGTAGGAGTATGGCATAGGTGTTCGATAATCAATAGAACTGAGAAGACCTTTCCTTGCAATCTCTCTCTCTCTCTCTCTCTCTCTCTCTCTCTCTCTCTCTCTCTCTCTCTCTCTCTCTCTCTCTCTCTCTCTCTCTCTCTCTCTCTCTCTCTCTCTCTCTCTCTCTGTGTGTGTGTGGGTAAAAGTCATAGAGAATGTATCTTTTATTTATTTGGAAGCGAGAGAAGGCGTGCATAAAATAACATTTGTCAATTGTTTCACATATAAATCGTTGTAAAAAGTTCGTAAACAAAAGTCACCCGTTTTCTAAATTCTCAAACAATCAAAAGGTGGCGGTAGGTGGGAGGGAGGGGAGTCTATGGTCATTTTTTTATTTTTTTATTATTACTAGTTTTATCATTGTCGTTATTATCATTATTATTGGTATCATAACTACTACTACTACTACTACTACTACTACTACTACTACTACTACTACTACTACTACTACTACTACTACTACTACTACTACTACTACTACTGCTGCTTTATTTATGTATTATGTGTTTTCGGCCCCAATAAAATCAGAATGGAATGTGTGCGTGCGTGGGTGTAAGGTTTTGCTTTGTTACAACATTCCTTACTACTATGATCAATATGGTTGTAGTAATAGTAGTAGTAGTAGTAGTAGTAGTAGTAGTAGTAGTAGTAGTAGTAGTAGTAGTAGTAGTAGTAGTATAAAAAAACTAAAAAAAAACTACAGCAGTACATGTCAAAGTCAAAACAAGTGAACAACAACAACAAAACAATAGGATAAACAAAGACAACACCACCACCATCACAACAAGAACAGGCTGTAGGTACTCTGGTCATCCCCAGGTGAGCACCGTTACGCCCAGGTGAGCCGAATTGAGCCCATCTGAGCCAGGTAAACAAAGTCAGTTCCCAAGTCAATTTTTATAACAGGAAGAAAAGCCAGAAACTTTTTTTATGGACCAGCGAGTTGTACGTGCCTGGTAAGTATAATTTTTTTTTCTCTCTCTCTCTCTCTCTCTCTCTCTCTCTCTCTCTCTCTCTCTCTCTCTCTCTCTCTCTCTCTCTCTCTCTCTCTCTCTCTCTCTCTCTCTCTCTTTTTCAGGTAATATTCCCCCAACAGCAGAATCTCCATACTCATAAATCTCTTTCATTATTCAAAGAGAGTAAGACATCGAAGTGAATTACGAGTTTCAGAACCATACAATGTGCACGTATTCTCTCTTCTCTCTCTCTCTCTCTCTCTCTCTCTCTCTCTCTCTCTCTCTCTCTCTCTCTCTCTCTCTCTCTCTCTCTCTCTCTCTCTCTCTCTCTTTATCTCTCTTTCACACACACAGACACAAGTGGACAGTAAAACATTCCTGGGCACACAATGGAGGTGTCTCTTCTCCATTATGCACCAACATTTTGCTCCATAATTGAAAACGTATTGAAATAAAGATTACTTCCAATACCCTACAGACTCGTGCTATTGGTCCACCATCTATGACGTAATCGGTGACGTGTATAAATGTCCCTCTCGTCCCCCCCGTCCCTCCCACCCCTCTCTGAAACACAGCCACGCCCATCCATCGCGTCCCAATCGCTTGCGTTTTGATTGGACTGGACTTAAGCTTCGTTGATCCTCATGACCTCTTTCCGAACCCAATCTATCAAAGTTTCTATCTATCTGTGTATCTGTCTCTACCATCACTACCTCTCTGTGTCTATGTCCTTCACCCTTCCACCTTCCCTTGCCAGAGCCTCTCGCAGGAGGATGTCACCTGGAGGCCACTGCTGGAGGAGGAGGCTGACCACCACCACCACCACCGCCACCGCCTCCATCAGGAACAAGAACAGAACACAGATCAACTAAAAGCTGGAATTCACCAACGACAGCTGTCCATACTAGCTCTGGTTGTGTCTATTACCCACACCTGCCTTTGTCCTACACCCACACACACACACACACACCTGTCCGTCTGTCTTATACGTGCCCACCTTGTTTACCTCACTGTAGCATGTTTTGTTTACTCACTTGTTGCCGTCACTGCTCACCTTTCATACGTAAACACACCTGGTATGAGTTATCTATATTATCTCGCTTTCCAAACCTGCACCAAGGACTTGCTACCACACACCTGTAATGAGTCCCCAGGCTTCCTATATGGCCTCGTGCGCACACCTGTTCCATTAGACTCATGAGGGTAATATTGGTTTAAGTATGGAGGGGATGCTCATTAAGGGGTGTGTGTGTGTGTGTGTGTGTGTGTGTGTGTGTGTGTGTGTGTGTGTGTGTGTGTGTGTGTGTGTGTGTGTGTGCTATTCATTTCTGGTACACACATTCTTCCTTCTTTTTTTTTCAATTCCTTTCTTGTTTGGTTTTTTTTTTTGTTTGGTTTGTTTTTTATTGTTGTTTTTTTCCTCCTTCTCGTTCTCCTTCTCGTTTAAATAATTCATCAAAAGCTAACTTGTGCTTCCGGGCCAAACCAACCCTTTCAGTTATTCATCTTCCTGCATATTTCTTACATTCCCTTTTCCTTCCTTTTTGTTGTCTTCATTTGATCAAACGTTAAAATTGAAAAAAAAATCGTATGAAAAAAAAACATTAAATTTTATGGGTTTTTTTTTTTCTCTCTCTCTCTCTTCCTCATTTTACCACATAGAGTATTTCTCCTTTCGGTAATCGAGTTTGTGAAAGAGGAAGGAAGGAAGAGGAAGAGAGGGAAAGAATGGAGGAATGGAAGGGAATAGAAAGTAGAGGTAAGGGATGGTGAAGAGAAGGAAGAGAGAAATGAGGCAATGCAAGAGGATATAAGAGGAAATTAAAGGAAAAGGGAATTGAAAGGGAAAGAAGAGTAAAGGGATAGAAAGGGGAAATAGGGAGAGGAGGAAAAAAGAGAATGGGATGAAAAGATGAGGATGAAAAGATGGGAGATAGCGAGAGAGAAAAATCAAAAGAGTGGAGGAAGAGAGGGGAAAAAAGGTGCACAATGTCAACGTGTTAGTAGTGTGTGTTGCTTTCTGTTGGTGTTGTTCTGTAGTCTGTCTGTCTGTCTGTCTGTCTGTCTATCAGTCTAAATTTGTCCCTGTCTGTCTATCTGTCTGTCTGGTTCTTAGTATATCTGTCTGTTCGTCTATATAGCTAATTATGTTCGCCTGTCTGTTTGTCTGTCTGTCTCTGTCTATCTGTCTATCTCTCTTTCTCTCTCTCTCTCTCTCTACCACCTCTTTACTAACACTAATCCCATGGGCAGCTGCATTGTCTCTTATTTCACCTTTCCCTCGTTTTTCCCCTCTTTCCATCCTTCTACATCCCTTTTCTCTCCTTCCTCCCCTCGCCGTCCGCTTCCTTCCTACCCTCTCCCCCCCCCCAATCCCTAACTCGACAGCCAACCAGACAGCTAGCCAATCATGACGTCCGCAGAGACCACCAGGCCACGCCCCCCTTCCGTGTCTCCAATAGGGTCATGTTTTGCATAAATGCGAGCGAATCCGGCGTCAGTTCGATCTCGGTAAACGAAATAACTCGATAGAAATTCCCACGTGGTCTTGGATTCTGACCTTTTGCAGAGTTACATAAGGCAAGGACACGATACTTTTTGACCTTTTTTTTCCTATATCCTGTTGCCTCATTTCCCTTGTCTGTCATTTTTCATATCTTTTCCTCTTTTTTGTTTTTTGTTTTTTTGCTTGCCGTTCTGAGCCGAAGCCGAAGTGGCGTCAGAATTCTCGAGGAACCCAGCGTGTTTTCTTCAAGGAGGAGGAGGAGGAGGAGGAGGAGGAGGAGGAGGAGGAGGAGGAGGACACTAAAAAAAGAGAAGGGGAAGGGAGGACAACAAAACAAGAGAGGAGAGAGAGAGAGAGAGAGAGAGAGAGAGAGAGAGAGAGAGAGAGAGAGAGAGAGAGAGAGAGAGAGAGAGAGAGAGAGAGATTGTGAAGAAAACGTCCCCATTCCCAATAATTTACTCTCTTGAGGATGAACAAGAGACGTATGTATTGTATATTGATATCCTACACGTCCTCATCCTATGCTCTCTCTCCTTCCTTACCCTTCCCTCCCTCCCTCCATCCCTTTCTTTCTCTCCCTCCATCCCTTCCTCTAGTGGTAAAATTTGAGTAGCACTGTGAAGGGCACTAGTTAAAGATGAGAGTAGATAGGGGGAATAGGAGAGGCGATAGGGAGGGAGAAAAGGAAGGAGGGAGGGAGAGAGACAAGTTAACTGGTGATAGACTTAGTTACACACGAAGCGAACAACGTCTCCACAAAGTTTAATTATTGTCTTGTTCGCTTGCCTTCATTGGCCGAGTTAAGAAGGTGGAGGGAGGTGGAGGGAAGGAGGGAAAGGGAGGGATCTGTGGATTGAAAGAGAGAGAAAAGTAAAAAGAGTCACTGGAGATGAGGGGAGGAAAAGGGCGCGGCAATGGAGAGAAAGGGAGGGTTAGTGGAGGGAAAAGGAGGGGCAGTGGAGGAAAAGGGAGGGGCAGTGAAGGGAAAATAGACTGATACAAGGAAATATAGAAGGGAGGCGGGACAGAGGGTGAAGGGGGAAGGGAGGAAAAGGGAGGGAAAGTGGAGGAGTGGAGGAAAGAGGGGGGGAACAGTGGAGAGAAGAGGAGGGAAGCGGTGATTCAGAGGGCAATGAGAACTAATAGCTTGTTGGTAGTGGAGGGAGGAAGAGAGGGAGGGAGGGAAGGAGGGAGGGAAGGATGATGGAGGGAGGGAAAGAGGGAGGGAGGGAAGTGGTTGGTGGTAATTTAATCAGACTAATAGAAAGCAATTTAGTAATGAAGGAAGAGTATTTTGGTGTGGCTGTTCGACATTATTATTATTATTATTATTATTATTATTATTATTATTATTATTACCATCATTATCATTACTTTATTGGTCAAGATATTAATACCTGTAATGTTCCTTTCATGAATATATAAAAAAAAACAAGAATCATAATAATCATAATAATAATAATAATAATAATAATAATTCCCTCACTCTTCTATTTCCTACATTCAGTGTCTCGTTAGTATTGACAGTCAATTACCATCACTACTTCTCTCCAACATCCTCCTCAATCTTCATCCCTCCTTCCTTCCTCCTTCCCTCCTACCTCCCTCCCTCCCTCCCTCCCTCCCTCACCCTGACTGACTGAGGTGAATAGACATAATACTGGCTATTTGACCCAATATTCTGAGGTGAGGGGAAGAGGGAGGGGAAAAGAGGGGAAGGGGAGGGTACAGTGTGTTATTGATGAAGGGGGGGAGAGGGGGGGGGGAGGGATGGAGGGAGGGAGGAAGAGTGGAAGGGAGGGAGTGAGTGGAGGAACAGTCTATGTGGATGAGTGATGGAGGCAAAGTGCGTACATGTGTGTGTGTGTGTGTGTGTGGTGTGTGTGTGTGTGGTGTGGGTGGGTGGGTGTGTGTGTGGAAAATGGAGAGAAAAAAATGTTCAGGAATGCTCCACTCATATTGCAAGGTGTGACAGTCTCTCTCTCTCTCTCTCTCTCTCTCTCTCTCTCTCTCTCTCTCTCTCTCTCTCTCTCTCTCTCTCTCTCTCTCTCTCTCTCTCTCTGACACCCTCCCACCCACCCACCTCTTTCCATCAATATCTCCAAGCCCCCCTTCCCTCTCCCTCCCCCTTTATCCCTCCACCTCTACCCCACTTCCCTCCCCTTCCCTCCCCTGCCCCCCCTTTGCCTTCGACCATTGGTAATAGAACAGTGTCGTCATTGGATTGTTTGATTGGTCACCCTCACACTAATCCATCATACCCCCACTTCCCCCCTCCCCTCCCCCCCCCAATCCCCTCCCTTTCCCTCTCTGAAAATTAGGAAATGCTTCACCAACCTAATACATAAGTCCATTACTGTTATTATTCGTACTGTTGACGCTACTACTACTACTACTATTACTACTACTACTACTAATACAATACTACTACTACTACTTCTACTACTACTACTACTAATAATGATAATAATAATAATAATAAAGTCATAGCTTAATACTCAATAGAAAATGGACGAGTCACTAAACTGTAATGCAATTGAAATATTATAAGCTGTTTTTATAGTCTATTTTGACGCACAAAATTTATCGAGAAAAACATGACCGGTAGGATTCATTTTATTTTATACACATATGAATAAAAATTGTGTACAAAATATGAGTACGAGAGAGAGAGAGAGAGAGAGAGAGAGAGAGAGAGAGAGAGAGAGAGAGAGAGAGAGAGAGAGAGAGAGAGAGAGAGAGAGAGAGAGAGAAAGATAATAATAATAATCCAAAACCCAGCTATCAATAAGCAGCCAAAAATACAACGGAAATAAAAAAAAAAGGAAAGTTTTGAAAATAGTGAAAATGTGCAAGAATGTGGAAACTAGTGAACAAGGGGGAGTGGGCGGGTGTGGGTGGGCGTTGGGGGGGCGTGAGGGGGGCCAGGCCAAACACAAGGACACACACACACACACACACACACAATACTGCTCACCCCCGCCCGCCCCCACACACACACACCCCTCCCCACCCGCCCCTCCTACACCACACACAACAAAAGCAACAGTAACAACAACAATAGGAGCAACAACTACATCCACAAAAACTGCGATAATGACAGCAATATAATAATGGTGAAACAACAATTACGAATTAATTGCACCCATAACAACAGAAATATTAACAGCAACTACTATTAACTACTACTATTATTATTATTATTATTATTATATACTACATACATATCAATAGGAAGATATATAATATACTCTCAACAACAACAACAACAACAACAACGACAACAACAACAACAACAACAACAATTACGAAACATCAACAAAGAACGGAGAATAGCGAGTGACAGTGAGACATTTCAAGCAAAGAAGAATAAAAGAGAAAAGAGAAATCTATCAAGATGACAAAGATGAAAACGGTCCAAGATAATGAAGAAAAAAAAATGATGCAAAGGATAATAAAAAAATAATAATAATAACAATAACAACAATAGCAACACGAAGCATAAAGCACTTTTTTTTTTTTCCAACTCATCAGCATCAAAAATTAACGGCCCGCACATCTACATAACTAATTTAGGTATTTATTCAACAGTGTGTCGGTGCAAAGCAAACGTCACTGCTTCATCTGACTCAACACTTAAATTGAGGGAGCAGAAAAAAAATATATATAACAATTAGTGCTTCATTTCACTCCACACTTTAATGAGGAAAAAAAAAAAACCAAGGAGGGTCATACACCATGCAAACACCTCATTATATGTTATTTTTATCTATCATTAATTCGTCCAACCACCTTCACTTTATCAAATATCGTGCATGATTATGATATTCTTCGACTTTTCGCTAAGCTTTTAATAATTATTCATTTATTTACATACGACAATAACTAACTAAGTCTTCACAGCTCTAAATCATTGCCTGGTTGCACTATTTTACTTCACTGGTCATAGGTTACCGAGTCTTGCGTCTTTTTTTTATCTATAATTCACTTAACTTACTATATATCTACAACATGTGCAAGGAAAAACCATGAAAACATTAACAGATATCGCCTTACACACACACACACCACCCACACACACACACACACACACACACACACACACACACACACACAGTCACTACATGCCTAACTAACCAATTTTATCGCCTCTTCTGTCTCTTCTGCAGGACGGTCATATGATGGATCCCAAGGAGAGAGTGTTCCTGGAGGCTGCAGAGAGGGGAGATAAGCACACTATGATGCGCTGTCTCTCCCCTCCCTCTGCTGTCAATGTCAACTGCACTGACATCCTGGGACGCTCCGCCATCCAAATCGCCGTCGATAATGAGAACGTGGAAATCGTGGAACTTCTACTCTTACAGGAGAATGTTAAGATAGGTGAGGCGATGGCTTGTACGTCTGTCAGTCAATAAGGTTTCTTGTCTTTTGCGTTCTATTTTTCGTGTTTGTAGTGTGGAAGGTTACGTGTTTTTATTTTCAAGTTTTTTTTTCTTTTTCTTGGTTTCTCTCTCTCTCTCTTGGTTTTTCTTTTGGTGTTGGTAGCGTTTGGTTTCGTTTTCCTTTGAAGAGTTTACGAAACACGTACGTGATAATTCTTCTCTGGAGCAGATGTTTTCTCTTTGGTCTCTTTTAATCACTTTTTCTAGTCTCAGAGTGTGCGTGTGCGTGTGTGTGTGTGTGTGAGCATTTTCCTACTTCTTCCTCCTCATTTTTTCCCAACAATAACGAGCAAAGAGACAGTGAGGGAATGCGAGTGTGAATGTGAGTCGAGTCTTATTATTCTTTCTCATTTTTCCTCAACTACTCTCCTTTATTCTCTTTCCTTTTGTAGTGGTCTTCATTACTCTTAGTCATCCATTGTGAAGCCTTTTTTCCTTCCCTCCTGTCGCGGTTTTGTTCTTACTCTCTCATGGGAAAGGGAGGTGAAGGTGTAGTAGTTACGTATATGCAAGGCAGGGGAGAGGGAGAGCAAGAGGAGCGAATTGAGTCAATATAATGAATTCAGAAACCAGAATCCAAACCGTAGCTGCTTATTTTCTCACCTAAGCGTTTATAAAAAAAATCAACGAACTAATTAATGAATCCAATGTTCCCCAAAATTGTAAAGTCAGGTAGACGAGGGAGGCAAACGCAAGATAAAAAGAAGTAATGAAGTTTGTGGTTGATCTTGAGAGGAAATTAAAGGAGAGCAGAGCAGTGAGTTGGACTTCTAGACTGAGTGATGAAAGAGGATAATAGTAAAGAGTGAGTTTTAAAATAAAGAATTCTGACGGACTCCCGAAACACACACACACGCACGCTCTCTCTCTCTCTCTCTCTCTCTCTCTCTCTCTCTCTCTCTCTCTCTCTCTCTCTCTCTCTCTCTCTCTCTCTCTCTCTCTCTCTCTCTCTCATCGTCACTCCACTTTAAGCCGCGTTCAGGTGGAGTTCTTGCAGGAGTGGCAACAAGAGCCCCTGATCTCTGTGGAAGCGTGACTGTCGCTCCACCTTTCTGTGTGTGTGTGTGTGTGTGTGTGTGTGTGTGTGTGTGTGTGTGTGTGTGTGTGTGTGTATCTAGTTTTGTGAACGTCTAAATTTCGTTACCATTTTTTTTCCTTCTCTCTCTCAATCACCATTAATACCAAAATTGGCTTGTAATCTGCCAAACCTTTCCCCTCACTCCCTCATCTACTCTCCCTCCCATCCATCACGTCCCCTTTGCCCACGTCCCTCATCCCTTACCCCTTACCTGCCTACTATCCCCTCAACCTATCCCCATTAATCTCTCCCCTTACTACCCCTTCCTTCCTCGAGTCGTTCATAACCATTATAATAAGTTCCCATCACCCATACACAGATTTACCTTCAACTAAACCCCATTACATCCACCATAACTCTCTAATGACGTGTCTCTGGGACCTATTACCATACTAATGAAGTTTCCCCCTTCCCTACCCCCCCTTTCCTTCCTTCGTCGTGTGCGTGTGTGTACG
Organism: Metacarcinus magister; assembly: GCA_029783475.1. Lineage (NCBI taxonomy): Eukaryota > Metazoa > Arthropoda > Malacostraca > Decapoda > Cancridae > Metacarcinus > Metacarcinus magister. The sequence goes on along the minus strand of JAPQNM010000006.1, from coordinate 14,979,657 downwards.
TACGTGGCTGGCATTGGTGTACACAGGGGATGCACTTTTGTACTCCATCACTGAGGGTGTGTACAAGATCGTCGAGATGCTGATCAACCACCCGAGCATCACCGCGGAAATGCTAGCCAACGACTGGGTCAAGGTGCGTAGTAGTAGTAGTAGTAGTAGTAGTAGTAGTAGTAGTAGTAGTAGTAGTAGTAGTAGTAGCAGTAGTAGTAGTTATAGGGAGAAGTAGAAGGAGGAGGAGGAGGAGGATAAGTCAAAATGGTCGAGGATTAAGTCTGCTCCAGCCTCACTTAAGTCACTGTTCCGTTAAGTCAAGTGGATGATAATATTTCTAAAGTGGATTAAACTGGAAGGCAAAAGGTAGGCTGAGGGATAGATAGGAAGGGACGGCAGGAGGAGAGAGAGAGAGAGAGAGAGAGAGAGAGAGAGAGAGAGAGAGAGAGAGAGAGAGAGAGAGAGAGAGAGAGAGAGAGAGAGAGAGAGAGAGAGTTTTAGTGGGATGAGGCGAGGCGAGGCAAGGCAAGGCGAGGCGAGGCTGGCGTCCCTCTCGCCTTGAAGTTGGGGGCTCAGGGCTTCGAATCCCGCTGGGAGTCTGTCTGTCTCCCTTGGCCTGCCTCGGCGGTCTGAACTCAAGGGTTTTGTGCCGCGAACCCGTGTATGTGAGTGGTCAGAATTGCATGTCAGAAATTCAACTATGTATGTGTATGTGTGTGTGTGTGTGTGTGTGTGTGTGTGTGTGTGTGTGTGTGTGTGTGTGTGTGTGTGTGTGTGTATTTTTACTAAAAGTCACGTTACAAGCTCATATAACAAGTTTAATGACCTTTCTCCCTCCCCTCCCCTCACCTCCCTTAACACAATCCCAACTGACACCTATCTACCTTCCTACCTTCCTTCCTTCCTGCCTTCCTGTCTTTCTTCCTCTCTCCCTCCCTTCCCCTTACCTATTCTTCTCCAAACTCTCCTAATTATCTTCACCCTTCACCATCAATCCTCCTCACAAACCAATCTTCCCCTTCCTCCCCAACCCGTTCCCCACATTTCAGGTCAGGGCGGGGGGAGAGGAATCCAGCGATTTCGACCCCAACATCTCACCAATCATTCTTGCTGCCCACTGCAACCAGTTCGAGATTATGCAACTCTTTCTATCACGAGGTGGGTGCCTGTGACGGTGAGGAGAGGAATAATGTTAGAGAAAGAGAGTGTTAAGGTAAGTCAGTACTGGGTGTTGTGATGAGATGAGAGCTAGAAGATAAGGGACAGTGTAGGGATGAGGGGAAACAAGAGGAGATTAAATAGAAGAAAGCGGTTGTATTTAGGAAAGGTAAACGAAAAACAAAAAATATCCAAATAGAAGTAGAAGAAAAAACTCAAATTATACGAAAATAGTAAAATCACATTAAGAAGGAATAAAGTATGAGACTTAAGAAACATGGAAAATAAGCAGCCATTCCCTTACGAGAAAAAGAAGAAAAAAAATTAAAAAGAAAAAAAAGGTCAACGGAAAAGTCTTCAGAAGAATGCAAATGAGTGGGAGAGGGAAAAAAAAATTGATGAATGGCGGTAATGAGTTGGAAAGGTGGATGAAGGGTAATAAGAGGAGAGGGAGAAAACGGCCCAGATGGTGGCAGGTGTGTGTGGGAGGTGAAAAAAAGACACTTAGTAAGGCAGAAAAAAATAGCATAGATAATAACAACTAAGAGGGAGGAAGGGGAAGGGGCAGGAGGATACGTAAGGAGTGAGTGAGTGAAGGAAGGTGAGTAAGACGATGTATGATAAACCAGGCAGGTGTAGGTGACTGGTATGAGGGAGTGTAGCGTGTTTCTGGAGTAGAGAAGAGTGGAGTAGGGCTGAAAAGGGAGTAACAAAGGGGGGGGGGGGTGAGTAAGTAGTTTAAGTGTGTTTAAGAAAAGAGGAGTGAGAGTGTAGAGTGCGTATGTGTGTGAAAATGTAAGATATTGAGAGTAAATAGAATGGTTGGTGTCCTAACGTTAGTACTGAAGGATGTTATGGGAGGAGGGAGGGGGTGGCGAAGGAGGAGGGAGGAAGGGAAGGAAGGAGGAATGAGGAGGGGAAGATGGTAGTGGGGAGGTGATATGTGGCAATGGGGAGGGGGGTGAGATAAGGGAGGACGGGGCTGTGACGATCTCTCTCTCTTTCTCTCTCTCTCTCTCTCTCTCTCTCAAAGCTCCATCCCGGCTTCATACAGCTGAGTGAAGCTTCGAAATGCCTAGAAGCACTTCCCTGCAAATTCTGAACGAGTCTCAAGGGTTCAATCACTCGACCGAATCACGTATCGCCGAGACTGAAGCCGCCCGCCATTAAATTAAATAAGAAATAACAAAAATCATATTACTAACACATTTGCACATGAACTCACAAACCTTAGAGATGTTCAATGCTCTTTTTTTTCTTCCTTTCGATTAGTCCTTCACCTCCTCTTCGATTACGTCCTTCCTTCTCTTCCTCTTCCTCTTCCTGGGTCTCCTACGTGCCAGGATGGAGGAAGCTCAAAACTTTCCTTTCAGAGAGTTGCACTTTTCAACTTTCCCTCAGTGGCTGTCTTCTGGGCAACCACATCACCTCCTAAAGACAGTCACAACATTATACACGCGAACGGACGCACACACACGCACGCAAACACACGCACACGAAGCAAGGTAACACGTAATAGTCAGATGTTATCACCGGAACGCACTGAGAACAGGCTGCCCGTCACTACCACGCCAGACGAGCGGTGCACAGCTTACCAGACCGCGCTACGTGGCTCATTAACCCGACACATGTCTCTGTAAAATATTGCGTATTAAGTATATCTCTGTTGATTATGTAGCATTGCAATATTTCATGCAATGTTTAATGATGTACTAATTAAGCTTGCGAACATGAATTTAAGTATTTATATATCGTAGAGGAACAGCAACATTATTCATCTAAAGTGTTTGAAATAAAAATACTATCTATGTAGTTTATTTTCTCATTTGGAGTCTCGTGAATTATGAACGATTCTTACATAATTAACGGTTTTAATTTAATAATAAAGCAGATCTAACTTGTTTTGTAGTACGTTCATTTATTTCCCTACAATCGTGAAAGGACACTCAGAAGTCTGCAAATTATTGGAACGCCTTCCTTTGCTGCTCTCTCTCTCTCTCTGATTGGCTCCTGCGTCTGAATCTCGCTAGTAAAGGACATACACACACACACACACCTTCAGCCTTTCCAGTCTCACACTTCAATTCCTCAATCACTGAATACTAACACTTCTAACCCTCCTGCACTCTGCAAAACAAAGTACAAACGAAGGAAAATATCATCACAATCACCTTCCTCTTAACAAAATATGTGAAGCGTTCCCAGAAATAAAAATAAAACACGTATATGTGACTTTATTTTAACATTTCCAGGATAAAAGCAAGTACGTAAGGTTAGGTCGGTACAGCAATATATTACAGGAAGAACCAATACAACGAGGCAGAAAATAACACACCTTAGAGTGCATTAGTGGATGAAGGGAAGAGTATTACTGAGAGACTTTCTATATCTAGGGCGTGTGGGTGTAGGTGGGTGGAAAGGTGGGTGGATAGGTGGGTGGATAGGTGGATGTGGGCTTGGCTGGGATTTTTATGTGTACGTGGGTAGATATAGGTGAAGACATGGTGTGTAGGTGGTGGACTTGAGGGTATGTGTGTGTGGGTGTGGGTGTGGGTGTGGATGCAGGTGGTTCTCAGGTCTGTATATACCTGGAAGCAGTCTTATTTCACAGGTAAACTGAAAAGAATGTTTCCACGAACAAATAATTCATCATTTTCCTTTTTTTTTCTTCTCTAAATCTCTTTCTTTCCCTTTTCTTTTATTTTGTGTCACTCTCCTCCTCTCTTTGCTTCTTTGTTGCCTTTTTTCCTCTTCTTCTTTTAATCCGTGTTATCTCATCTCTTCCCATTTCTTCGTGATTTCTCTTTTCCCTTTGAGTCACATTTCTTTTGTGTTTTCTCTTCCTCTTGTCTATCCTGCTTTCATCCCTATTACTTCCTCGTTCTCTCGTTCATGTCTTAGTATTTTCCGTCACCTTTCTTCTCCAACTCTCTCTCTCTCTCTCTCTCTCTCTCTCTCTCTCTCTCTCTCTCTCTCTCTCTCTCTCTCTCTCTCTCTCTCTCTCTCTCTCTCTCTCTCTCTCTCTCTCTCTCTCTCTCTCTCGCTCCCCTCGTCCCATCTGGATTATTACTCTATCTTGTGTGTGTCTCAATATTTTTCTTTTGTGTGTTTACTCCCAATACCACTTTTTTTTCACTGCCAGCACATTTTCCTTTGTTGTCGTTGGTTCCCCGCGAAAATTACATGAGTAGGATGCAAAGATGCTAACCCATTGGTGTATTAATCCCACGACACCTCACTATACAAGAACACGTAGCTTATAAAATAAATTAAAAAAACATAATCTTTACATTTCCAGTCATTCATTTTACACGCCACTTATTTATCATTCCTTTCCTATAAGTCTCATTCCTTCTTCTCCATACCTTGCGTCCCTCTCCTTTCTCCTCAACCTTATACCCTTGAACTCTTTTATTTCTGGTCCACCCTCAGGCGCGTACATCGACAAGCCGCACCCACTGTCCTGTTCCTGCCGCCAGTGCACAGAATGCTTCCACGCAGACTCTCTAAGGTACTCTCTCCGCCGAATCCACACCTACCGCGCCCTTGCTTCCCCTGCCTGGATCTCCCTTACCACCGAGGACCCTATACTGGCAGCCTTTAAAGTAAGTCTTCTAGAAGTGGGTCATTTTTCATCCGTCTGCCCTTCCATCTCTTCTTTTTTTTTTTTGACATTTTCTATGATGCTGCAATATACTGTAACGTTTTCTTAAGGGTGCTGGAAACTAGGTAGGTAGTCTTTGTAATATGATAATGTTAACCTTTGAAATGGACACTACTATATAAACTAACTCTCTCTCTCTCTCTCTCTCTCTCTCTCTGTTTTTCTCTCTTTCAGTTGTCTTGGGAGCTGGAGAGATTGGCGAGGGTGGAAAATGAGTTCAAGGACACATACCTGGAACTGAGTGAGCAATGCAAGAAATACACCTGTGAGTTGCTGCACCAATGCCGATCCACGCAAGAGGTGAGTAGATGGAAGGAAGGAAGGAAAGGAAAGAAGGAAAGGGAGAGAGAGGGAGGGAGGGAGGGAGAAGGAAGGAAGGGGAAAGAGGGGAGAGGGAGGGAGGGAGGGAGGGAGGGAAGGAGGTATAGGGAAGCAAGAGAGCGAATGGAAATGTTTCGTGGAAGGTATTGGCGAGAGAGAGAGAGAGAGAGAGAGAGAGAGAGAGAGAGAGAGAGAGAGAGAGAGAGAGAGAGAGAGAGAGAGAGAGAGAGAGAGAGAGAGAGAGAGAAAGGGAAGGCATACATCGCAGATATGAAAGAGGGATGGAAATGAAAAACAAACACTAGAGATAATAAAGATAATAAAAAAGAAAGAATAAGTGTCTATAGGAAAAAGAAGAAGAGAAAACAGAGAGTGGGAGAGGAAGAGAGAGAGAGAGAGAGAGAGAGAGAGAGAGAGAGAGAGAGAGAGAGAGAGAGAGAGAGAGAGAGAGAGAGAGAGAGAGAGAGAGAAGGAAAGAATGGATGGACAGAAAGAAGTAAGGAAAGTAAAAAAAATAAATAAATAAATAAATAAATAAAAATACGAAGGACCATAAAAAAATATGTGAAAAATATTTTGAAATGGGGAAAATAATGAAGGGGAAAAAAACATGGGGTTAATGAGGGAAAAAAGAGGGAAAACAGCTTTTTTTTCCCTCCTTCAGGTAATCGCAGTGCTAAATAGGAGAAGTGAAGAAGACTCGGATAACGACGACGAGGACGACCCACAGCAGCTTAAACTTTCGAGGCTCAAGCTGGCCCTCAAGTACGACCAAAAGCAGGTAGGTGGTGGTGGTGGTGGTGGTGGTGGTGGTGGTGGTGGTGGTGGTGGTGGTGGTGGTGGTGGTGGTGGTGGAGGAGGATTAACTAAAATAATCTTTCAAACAAAATCTGCATAACCTTTTCTAAACTAATTAAACACCAGCGGTTCTTCCTGGGTTTGTGATCTCAAAGCTTAATTATTTATGCATTAATCATATACCAGTCCCCTCTGCCTGACCCCACTTACACACACACGTACACACACACACACACACACACACACACACACACACACACACACACACACACAGACTAGCACACACTTTAAACTCCCTCTATCCAAACACACACACACAGATACACACAAGAGACCGTCCCCATGCACTTAATCCCACCCTGTTTTTCCTTTCTCTCATTCTCTCATTCTCTCTCTCTCTCTCTCTCTCTCTCTCTCTCTCTCTCTCTCTCTCTCTCTCTCTCTCTCTCTCTCTCTCTCTCTCTCTCTCTCTCTCTCTCTCTCTCTCTCTCTCTCTCTCTCTCTCTCTCTCAAACAACCTAGTTCGTGGCTCATCCCAACTGCCAGCAATTACTGACCTCCGTGTGGCATGAAGGTCTTCCAATATGGCGGAGGAGGAATGCTGTGGTGAAGATCTTACTCTGCTTCTCCATCATCGTGTGCATGCCAATCATCGCCATCATCTACCTCATCTTCCCTCGCACGCGCCTCGGCAGGGTCATCAGGTCACCCTTCATGAAGTTCATCTATCACAGGTGAGTCTAAGCCAGGTGACAGAGTATTAGGGTTGGGGTAAGGGAAGGAAGGTGGAGCTTAAGAGAAGGGAGAGAAAGGAGGGGATACAAATGTAGTTAAATACAGTAAAATAAGAATATAAAAAGCTCAATATCTTATACATTTTTTCATCATCCTTTTTTTCTACTTTTAATCCTCTTCTGTACACGCAACGCAGCGCCTCCTTCGGGGTGTTCTTGGTGTTGTTGATCCTCGCCTCAACGCGGACGGAAGGCAGCGAAAGGCACCGCAGGAACGTGAGGGGCCCGGCACCGACCTTCGTGGAGTGGCTCATATTCTTCTGGGTCACGGGCATGGTGAGGGAAGGAAGGGAGGAGTGGGGGAAGAGGAGGAAGAGAGGGAAGGAGAGGGAGAGAGAGGGAGGGAGAGGAAGCGAGGTGAAAGAAGACTCAGGAGGAGATCTGGAAATAGAAAGATGATGAATATAAATCAAGGACAAGAGATAGATATAAAGAATCATAATTAGATACTAGGAACGAGATGGGAAAATGAGGGCATAGGACAAAAATAAACACAAGTATACGCATACACACACACACACACACACACACACACACACACACACACACACACACACACCACTTCACTTCCTTCATCCTTCCCTCTACAAAAGGTGTGGGCGGAGTGCAAGCAGCTGTGGGAGGAGGGACTCACGGCGTACATCAGGCAATGGTGGAACTGGCTAGACTTCATCATGCTTTCCCTCTACCTTTGTACATTCAGCCTCAGAGCTGTGGCGTTCGTGCAAATCACCACCAACAAGTATGGCCCGAAGTAAGTGTATGTGTGTGTGTGTGTGTGTGTGTTGTGTGGGTGTATGTTGTGTGGGTGTGTGGTGGTGATGTGCGAGGAATGGAAAGTCAATGATCGATAAATATACATCTCTCGTATCTTTACAATGCAATCTAACATACTCCCACTAATACCGTCCCTGTCTCTCCCTTACTTCCCTTCGGTGTGGCCCTTAGGGAGGTGCCTCGAGCGCAGTGGCCCACCAACGACCCTACACTCATCGCTGAAGGTGTGTTTGCGGTGGCCAACGTCTTCTCCTTCGCTCGGATCATCTACCTGTTTCAGACCAACCCGCACTTGGGTCCTCTGCAGATCTCCCTCGGCTGCATGATTATAGGTGAGCAGCAAGAGGAGGAGGAGGATGAGGAGGAGGAGAATGAAGTGGAAGGGGAATAAACACGAAATATATGATAATAAAAGTTGTTCGTATTGAATGAGAGAGAGAAAGAGAGAGAGAGAAAGGAATAAATACAATTCTCTAACGCTTTACATATATACATACACACTCCTCTGTCTTCATCTACCTTCTATATACATCCAATCTCTCAACCCTGCATACTTTTCCCTCCTTCAGCCTCATACCTTGGATAGAACCCTCCTTCCTTTTGCTACCAACATCCCTTAGTTACCTACCCTTTCTATCCCTCCAAGAAATATAGTCCCTGCACCCACTCCATCAGTTACTCCGCCTCTCTACTAAATATTCCTTCATCCCTTGCCCTTCCCTTTCCTTCTAGACATCGCGAAGTTCCTGTTTATCTTCTTCCTGGTCTTGACAAGCTTCGCCTGCGGGCTTAACCAACTCTATTGGTACTACGACTCCCCTACTGCCTCTTGCAACACCTCAGGGGACTACGCCTGCCACACGGGCTCAGACGGCTTCAACACGTAAGTAAATACCCACCTGAAGAAGGGGTGAAGAAGGGAACGTACGTGGTGGATAATACTATGACAAGGAGTAGAAGTAGACAGGAGGAGGAGGAGAAGGAGGAGGAGGAGGAGGAGAAGGAAGAGGAGGAGGAAGAGGATGTTGAATAAATGATAAGGAAACGACCACGGATTGAGGTGACAATGGATAGAAATAGGGTGAGCATGTTGCTTTTTTTTTATTTCTTAGTTCTCATTCTCTACCTGTGCGTGTGTGTGGGTGAGAGAGAGAGAGAGAGAGAGAGAGAGAGAGAGAGAGAGAGAGAGAGAGAGAGAGAGAGAGAGAGAGAGAGAGAGAGAGAGAGAGAGAGAGAGAGAGAGAGAGAGAGGAGAGAGAGAGAGAGAGAGAGAGAGGAAAAAAAAAAAAAGAATAAGAAAATATGCTTGAACGTTTACTAGTCCTGAAATGGCAGTAGGTGAAGGTGGGTGGAAGGTGGGAGGTGGGTGTGAGGTGGGTATATAAGGTGGATGTGTGAGGTGGGTGTGTGAGGTGGGGGTGTGAGAGAGGTGGGTGTGGGAGGCTGGCCAAGGCTTTAAGATATTCACCCCAACAGTGTATGTAGGTACAATAGGTCAGAGGCCAATTGAAGGTGACACCCATGTATGTAGTGACTTCCCACGTTTCCTCCCACAGCGGCGCAGGGGAGATGACGGGAGAGTACAGGGGAGGCTTCCAGACGTGAGTGAAGAGGTGTTTAATGTATCTCTCCCATCACGTATTACCACTACTTCATTGTTTTAATTTCTAGAGCTTCACAGGTCACTTGTATCACTAACCAGTACGTTCATTCATGTTAGATTCACCTACCCATCTACCTACTTCTACTTACCTAACCTACTACCAGCCAGTCAGCTTGTTTCCTTCCCTTCCTCACCCACCACTACAGTACCGTCACCTCGTTTACTATATACCATACCATCATCACTACAGTTTCACTTACTACTGTAGGTTGTATAGAGTAGTTTCCCATCCCACCACCACTACCACCACCACCTGTATTTGTTTTCTTTAGCTAACAAACAGGTCGTGTGTATACTCGTTCCTACACACACACACACACACACACACACACACACACACACACACACACACACACGATCTTGTTATTTTTTCCTCCAGTTTTAGAATCCACTGACCTGCGTACAATCTAGCAGCAGCACTTCCTTCCTCTCCCTTCCTCCCTCTTCCCCTTTTCCCTTCTTTCTCTGCCTCCCCTTCCTTCATCCCGGAGACTCAGAAATAACAAAACTATTAATATCAGATGCTCGGACCTTTAGTTAAGCTGCCACGGCGCTCATATCCGTCTCCCTGGCCTGAATTTGAGTCTATATAGGACAGATAACCGATTGTAACATCCGGTTTGGTACAGTTAATCTACGGAAAATTTACCTATTTACCAATGTATCGAATATTTTGTAGGAGTTAATTAATTTGCCTCCACCACCTGTACGCTACTCAAATCAAGGTTAAAAGGTCAAATATTACTGTTCTTCATACCACTTTCTTAGTAACCTTTCCTCACCTTAAAGACAAGTGAGCATCAAGCCCTTAGAGTCACATGTGAAGTGACTTATGTTTGGTAAATCCTTCCTTCGTTTCATGGTATAAGGAATGATGCATACGCAGTAGAAAGGGCATGAAGGATAACTTCTGACGTGTTAGTTACCAACCACGATAGCTTAAAGAACTAGACTTAAACACTACTATAACTTTACCTATTAGTTTTTTACATATATTTTTTTTCTTCGTAATAGTATATCTTGCTCTCCATCGCCTCCTCTTATCGAGTCATCAAAAATGTATAGTATAGTATGAGTAATCTCTCTCTCTCTCTCTCTCTCTCTCTCTCTCTCTCTCTCTCTCTCTCTCTCTCTCTCTCTCTCTCTCTCTCTCTCTCTCTCTCTCTCTCTCTCTCTCTCTCTCGGATGGAGCTATTTCCACGTGCATCGCCCTGGCCGTGGTATCCTGAGTCACGCCTCCCCTCACCCTCCAGAAATCCCTTGCCTTCCGCGGCTCTTGCCTTGTTTGTCTCCTCAACCCTTGACGGTGGATATGAATTTCGTGCCTCGTCACCCTGGCCCTTCTGCTTGGCCTCTAAGGGATGTGAGGCCATGAGGGAGGCGGACGAGTCTAATACTTGACGATAATGAGATAGCACAATGACGGACTGGTGTGTGTGTGTGTGTGTATGTGTGTGTGTGTGTGTGTGTGTGTGTGTGTGTGTGTGTGTGTGTGTGTGTGTGTGTGTGTGTGTGTGTGTGTGTGTGTGTCTTACTATAGAGCGAAATAATAAACTGCGTGTGTGTTCTAAATATGTCCCAACCTGACGATACAAAACGGGTTTGTCTCACTCACTCACTCATAAGTCTTTCACCTTCATAACAATTCACCCACGCACAATCTTTATCTCTCTCTCTCTCTCTCTCTCTCTCTCTCTCTCTCTCTCTCTCTCTCTCTCTCTCTCTCTCTCTCTCTCTCTCTCTCTCTCTCTCTCTCTCTCTCTCTCTCTCTCTCTCTCTCTCTCTCTCTCTCTCTCTCCGCCTATCTATTTATCTGTCTATCTGTCTATCCTTACATCCTCCTTTATCTTCCCATCTTCCACCACCACCACCACCACGTCCTCTCCTCCTCCCATGCCCTTAGGATCGACCAGTCCTACACGTCGCTTCTGTGGTCTATGTTCGGAGTGATCCCCCTCAGGCAGCTGTCAGCCCAGAGTGAACACGTCTTCACGGACATCATAGGACACGCTTTGTTGGGCGCCTACCTCATCATGGCTATCACAGTTATGGTCAACATGCTCATAGCTATGATGAGTCGTTCTTTTCAGATCGTGGAGGTAAATTTGGGAATGCTATATAGCTAGACCCAGCCGTCGCATCTTTATCATGGTCGTCTCAAGCATCGTCTAATTCTCTTCTCTAATCCATTAATTTATTTTGGGTTGATTGTTATTGCTCTCCCCTCTCTATTGTTTTTTTTTTTCCTTTTTGTATCATGGATATGTATATTTTGTATAAGTGTGTGATATAAATATATGCATAGTTGTCTGTTTATAATGTGTGTGTGTGTGTGTGTGTGTGTGTGTGTGTGTGTGTGTGTGTGTGTGTGTGTGTGTGTGTGTGTGTGTGTGTGTGTGTGTGTGTGTGTGTGTGTGTGTGT
>JAPQNM010000006.1:14915569-14963069 GCA_029783475.1 Metacarcinus magister | reverse complement strand
CCTCATCATTAGCCCCAAGTCGATCTTCTACCTGATGCGCAACGTTAAGAACTGCATGCAATACATCTGCTTCAGGAGAGGAAGGACGCGGCCAGACAAAAAGAACTTCGGCATGGAGAAAGGTGCCTTGCAGGTCAGCCCGAGTACCTGCCGAAGCACTCTGCACTTTTTATTCACGGTAACATCAATCCTCATCTTCCCCCTCCTCCTAATTCTCTTCCTCGTCCTCCTCCTCTTGCTGCTTTATCTCCTCTACCTTCTTGTTTTCTTAGTTCCCTTAATGTGCCCTTCTTTGTGTAGGTTTATCTGTGTTTGTTTACTTATTTGTGTATTAAAGTGGTTTTTTTTTATCTCGTTTGCTAGTTAGTGTAAGGCGATGTTTGTTTTTGTCTCCTGCACTTCCCTTTTAATGTCTAATGGAGTAATAAGTCCCACGGCGCAATACTACATTTTTCTTGCTGCTATTTGACTTAGATTGGGCCGCTCAGCTGTTTTGAAGGAACACTGAATAATCTTTTACTTTTATACGAGTTTTCAGTAACTGATTTATGTATGCTGCAGAGAACTAATCATTTGTCCCATACAGAATTCGCTCCAAAAATAAATTGTAATGTATTAATTGCCAATCTGCTTGATTAATGAGGTAAATAATGAAATATACTGATTGTACTTATTATAACCATATTAATGAGACATGCATGAATTTGATCAACAATATTTACTTTTCAATAACGAAAAAATTTTGATAGATGTTTCTCTCTACATTGCACTGTACATTATTGTTCTTCTTTAGTGTGGACATAGACGTTTTTGAGTTTTGTGTAAATCTTTCCCGCCCCACCACCACCACCACACGGGGAGAGAACAAGAATTCGCTGCACTGCTAAGAACAGAAAATACTTTTGACATTTCGGTGAACAAACAACACATGACCTTAACTTCGGTCTTCCGTGTTCGTGTTCCTAGCGTTACACTGTGGCTTCGACGCTACACACACACACACACACACACACACACACACAGAACATAGATAAACCCCAGTAATACCTAGCAAAAAAAACCCAGCTAATTAACATCCATTCATTCATCAAACCAAACTCAAACACAATGTATCCCATCTCTTAAACTTCCTAGCTATTCTATGACGAGCTCAGAACACACACACACACACACACACACACACACACACACACACACACACACGTACCTGAAGTAAGTGAAGCAATGTGTGTGTCTCCCCAGAGCGGGCAGCACGCCATTCGTCCGGGCAAATACAACAGGTACGCCGAGGTGATGAGGAGGCTGGTGTCCCGTTACATCCATCAGACCAAGAAGCAGCACCGCCAGGACGGGGTGAACGAGGATGACCTGCTGGAGATCAAGCAGGACATTTCAAGCCTTAGGTATTGCCACTGTGACCTCTCTCTCTTCTCTCTCTCTCTCTCTCTCTCTCTCTCTCTCTCTCTCTCTCTCTCTCTCTCTCTCTCTCTCTCTCTCTCTCATGTAACATCATATTTGCTTAGTAGAGTGGTAAGCCAACGTTTATTTACAGTTATGTGGCACCATTGTCTTGCTTTACACAATAACAATATGTATGTGTAAAGTTAAGCTACACTCCTTCACTTTGTTTACAGGTGCGAGGCAATCCTGTGTGAGGCACCTTCATGCTTGTTTACATTTGCAGTGACGTCACAACCAGGTGTTCACTTACAGGTATGAGCTGCGCGAGGACAGAAAGCGGGAGACAGCGAGGGCGTATGGACAAATGGACTCCATCAAGAAGGATATTTTGCGCCTCTTGAAGCAGAGCGGGCGTATGGGAGGTCGTGGGCGTGATGGGGAAGGCGGAGGGGCGGCGGGACCAGCCTCAGGCAACCCTGTAGTAGTAACCACACCTGCTGCCCCCTGCCCGGCCTGCTCCCAGACGCAAGGTAACCAGGGGAAGAGAGGAATCTGTAACAATAATAAAAATAGTAATAATAATAACAATAATAATAACAATAATAATAATAATAATAATAGTAATACCAATAATAACCACAAGGAAATTCAGAAAACTCAGTGACTCAGGAACAAATAGAAGGCATGTCCCGTCCATTCCTCACCTCAACTTGTGTATACATATTCAGTTTGACGTATTAGCTCCTCATCTTTACCTCCACCACAATGCAGGTGTGTTAAGGAAAGAAAACCGTCATCAAAACGACCTAATGAAGCGAAGATCTGTCGAGCTTCCCACGTCGACGAGTATAGAAATCAAGGGAGACTCAAGAATATTTTACATTGCAACAGTTTACCTCTGACTCGCCCAATACACTTTGCCTAATCAATGTGTATAGACAGCCACCCACACTACTCAATACTCTGCCTTCCTAGAGAAAAAAACAACAACTTAACATTTATATTAGGAAGATCCTGTCGCATTCATGGCTCACAGACGATTCATGATCCTTGGCAGCTTGCAATTTTAGTTTGCGTTTCAAATTTTCCTCTTTGAACCTTCCAGGAATTTCACGACTGTCCTTCAACCTTCCAGATGCACGACTGGACGGTTCCATCCCCTTTAAACCCCGTTCTGGTCCCTCAAATGCTGCCATGTCTGCCTGATATTGATGTCCTCGATATTTTATTTACCATTCGTGTCGTAAAAAATATTTGCTTCGTTATGCATTGTTTCTTATCCATAGTATATATATTTTTTTTCTTTTCATAATTTCTCATCCTCCCTCTTGTGTTGATGACGCAGCTCAAAGTTTGTCCCCGCGGTGTGTTTGTAGCCACGTGTGATATCTCTCACACAACAGCGACACAAGTTTCAGCGTGCATGTTTTCGCCTCAGGATGGACGATCAAAGAGGAAACTTGATGACCTTCACTGCCTCTCTGTCTCACCTCCCTCCATTGAACCCAAACTTCAGCACTGCTATACAGAACTATCCTTAGCCCTTTGAAGTGGCTTGCACACAGTTTAATTCCTTCATGTACTTACTTACATGACACACTTACTCAAGGACGATCAGATGACTTAAATAACTTGATTCCGTTGGGAACTATATTGACGACGCTCCTTTTTTTAAACCTTTTTTACAATTTTTTTTTATTTCTAGCGTGGCATTGAAGCGTATTTTTTTTATTTCAAGTTTGGCGAATCCCCTTTTGGTGCGGGAGACAAAAAAGAGAAAGAGAGAAAGTTCAATGATGCTCGTGTACTCCCACACCAGATCGTCCCCTCACTCAAGGGAACTCACGGTTTTCTTCGGTCATGTTGCAGAAATTTGATGATTTAATATATATTCTATGTTCGTGGGTTTCATCTTGCAGGGGCGTTCTCTCTCTCTCTCTCTCTCTCTCTCTCTCTCTCTCTCTCTCTCTCTCTCTCTCTCTCTCTCTCTCTCTCCGTTCCTCGCTTGCTGGTTCCTCAAGAAAAGGGTTATTCAGATAAAAAGAGAAATCATGTTCTTCTCAAAAATTTATCTCCTCGTATTTTTAATATCTTTTTCCTTCATTAGTCTTCTTTGTAATTCGTCAAACCAGGAATTAGACAAAAAAAAGTATTTTGCTTCACTTTTTTCGCTGATGAGAAAACTATGAACTCTACTGTTTGAAAAAGAACTGGCATGCAATTTTTTTTCGAGGGGACACTCTTGAGTATTGATATTGGAGAAAAGTTTTTGTATTTACCAACACAATCGGCAAACATGGACGCATTCTCTTGGTGATTGATTACCTAGACGCGAGGATCCTTCCACTGCACGTCTTGTAATGCAAATATTGGTGGGTGTTTTTTTTCTTCTTCTTCTAATTCTAATTTTCCTGTTGTTGTTTGCTTCGACAAATATTACTTTAGGATCGATGCCCTGCTGTGAGGTTTCGCTGCTTGGGAAATATTGTTTTCAGTCCAAAAAAGTATAAGTATTGTTGTGTTTCATAACAGACGAGTGAGTGAGTCAAGACAGTAAATTTGAGTCACTGATGAAACAATCCAATTTGTATTCTGAGTACATTTCTGGATTTCCTTGTGGTTTGACAAAATGAATAATATAAATAAATGCTACTATAATATTAACACTACTACTACTACTACTAATAATAATAATAATAATAACAATAATAATAATAATCATAATAATCATAATAATAATAATAATAATAGTAATGATAATGATAATGATAATGATAATAATAATAATAATAATAGCAATAATAATAATATAGTAGCATCATCATCAGCATTAACCACAGGCTTCATCCATAGTCTTTGCTAACCCTTCGCTTCTTAGCAAGCTTTTCCAGCCATGCATTTTTTACACCCTCTCCTGCCTATGTCTCTCTCCCTTCGCCCTTTCCTCTTTCCTTTCTCTAATTATATTTTCCTCTCCTCCCCATTCTTTCTAATTGTCCCTTTTCCTCCACATCCCCAATCCTGTCCCGCTCACCCTCTCCATCCCGCTTCCTTCCCTTCCCTTCCCTTCCCTTCCCTTCCCTTCCCTTCCCTTGCCTTCCCTCCCCGCCGCCGCGCAGGAGTCGAGCCGGGGCTAAGCAGCGGGGCCAGCGGGTTGGGTATCATCCAACAACACTCGGTGGACCTGGGAATGCTGGGCCGCGACGCTTCAGCCTCGCTAGGTGCCGCCGTCGACATTACCGTGACCCCGGCCTCCTCTCTCCCCTGCAACCTCACCTACTCGCAAGGTGGGTCTCACGGGAGGCGCCGCAGCTCAGGGGAAGATGAGGGGAGGAAAGGGACGACGAATATACTTAAATAGGCCGTGTGTGGTGGTGATGGTGGTGGTGGGTCATTAAACGTGATAAGCTAAGCCTCTTAAACACGAAAGACGGAGATCAAAGGAAGATTAAGATGGAAAAAAATAATATGAATATATTTCAATAGAACTATGGGCCTCCTTTTCTTGGTTAGTGGTAGTCCTCGTCGCCCACTGGACTGAGTGCTAATCAAACCGACTGACTGGTGTCCTCGCCCCAAAGGAACAAGGGGTGAAAGGCGTCGCTGTATTGATGAACAAACGCTTTCACTTACGTTTCCACTTTGTTGTTTCATATTTATTTTCACACACGATGAAGATAAATTGGAAGATAAATAACTTACATCACTGAGTCAACACGGTAACTTTCAGATTGGAATAGTACGTACTAATAAGAAGTATTATAGCTATGATACTACTATTATTACTACTACTACTATTTCTTTTACTACTACTACTACTAATAATAATAATAATAATAATAATAATAATAATAACAATAATGATAATGATAAACATAAAAAAATAAGGAAAAAAAAACAAACTAAAACTCATCAACATAATCTACTCGCCTTCCCTTCCTCGCCCTAAGCCCTTCTGTATTTCCCTCCTCCTCCTCCTCCTCCTCCTCCTCCTCCTCCTCCCTCCGCTGGAAACAAGGCAGCTTCATACCTTCCGTAACGCTAACACGAGTACTAAAGGCAAAGCCAGTTCATTATTATCTTGCAACGTTACGCGCGCAAAGACCTACATACTATCACCTTATTGTCATTGATCTGGAACCTCGACTAATAGTAACAACATTAATAACAATGATAATAATAATAATGATAATAATAATAATAATAATAATAATAATAATAATAATAATAATAATAATAATGACGGTACATAGAGCGGTTAGCATAGGTTCAGAACTGGTGTTGAGCGGGTTTTGTTGCGTGTTAGGCAGGTTTTGTTGCGTGTTAGGCGGGTTTGTGGTGCATTATGCGGTTTTGTGTCATGTTAAGCAGATTTGTGTCGTTTAAGGCGGGTTAGTGTCGCGTTAGGCAAGTTTGTGGCGCGTTAGGTCAGTTTGTGTTGCGTTAGTCGAGTTTGTGGCGTGTTGGGCGGGATCAAGATCTGGCAGTACTCAGATGAATATGTTAGTCTAAAAGGTTTTCTCTTTCTTTTTGGTCTTCCTCCACCAATAAGCTTCATTCCCGCTGGTATGTATATCCCACTCCTCCACCTTGCACGTACGCGCTGACACACACACACACACACACACACACACACACACACACACACACACACACACACACACACACACACACACACACACACACACACATTCTCTAGGTCTCTAACATTTACTTTTAATCTATATATGTGTATCTTATAGCACGCAAGTACTTAATTATTTGTTTTAAACCTCCTTACAACAACATCTCTATAAATTTGATCTTCCTCTTTTTCTCCTTACTAGACCAAACATATACGAGCCTTTCCTCCTCTGCATTGCCTCAGCCTTGCAAAGCAGCGACTAATTTTCCTTTGCTAATGATTTATCTGTTTTATTAATCATGAATGCTGCCGCCAATAATTTGGAAGCATATGTAGCGTAGTTTTTTCTTCTTTTGTATATTCCCTCTCTCTTTCATTGAGTTTCGTCAGCTTGCGTTTGTTCATAGACAGATTACAGTTATCTGAAGGGCTGTAGAGTAACCTGACTGACATACGGTGTTTACCTCCTTTTAACATCAGTGAAAAAATGGAAGAGACTTATGACCCGAGTGAAAATGTTACTGAAATAATTTGCGTAGCTTTTTTTCTAATCTCTTCCTGTTACGAAAGTTTGGATCGAAAGACGGAACTTTACACACGCATGGAATATAATTTTTCTTATTATTTTCCCAGAACATCTCAATCAATACAGTGATGTCGAATTTGTAAAGAACGGAACAACAGCGTGCTCCCTTTTTATCTTTCTTTTTTAGGGGCAAAATTGCTGTAGATCAACGTTTTTTCATGTAGTCTGCATCTCAAAATAGACATTGCATTTACTCATCATTCTAAATGCAACATGATCCCGCGTGTGATGCATCGCCAACAGGTGGTGGCAGGTGTTGGGCTCACGCGTGTAAACATGATATGTGGGTGTGGGTGTGTGTGTGTGTGTGTGCATGTGTGTTTAAATCTAAATCATAGGATGAGACGGGAACTGACAGATAGATGGACAGATAGATAAAGTATACCTTGACAGATATATAGATAGGCTGATGAATAAATAGACATTGACATGATGATTAACAGATGAAATGATAAATAGATAAGATAACTAAAAAGGTAAATTAATAAATAAATGGACTAGGACAGACAGACAGACAAATAGGTTGATTGACAGATAGATAGATAGACAGATCAACCTAATCCACTTTCCACTCACGCCTTTGTTATCCCTGCGGCAGGTAACTTGACGGGGTGTCTCCTGGCGCCGCAAGAGATGGATTACCTACGCAAGGAGATCGTCAGCAGCCTCCGCAGTGAGCTCAGAGACATGCTGCGTGACGCCCTAACTCGCGCCCTTACACCCACCACCACCATCTCCTCTCACACCTACTACTCCCCTACAAACACGCCCAACCCGACGCCGCAGTTCGTCACGCCCCACATGACCACACCCCAGTTCACGCTACCGGCGCTGTCCTGCCAGACCAGCGCCTCCAGCGGCCTTCCCTCCCCTACCACCGCTACGCCGCTCCTGGTGGTGGACACATCCTCTGGTGGTGACTCCTGTGGTGCTCAAAAACTCAGTCACTCTCCTCAGCCAGTCGCCAGGTTCACATCCAGCCCAGTCCCGCAGCCCCACAGCCCAACGCAACCTTGCCCCTCGCCTCCAGTCGGGACCAGCGGCGGCGTTGTGCATCGGACCCCACAAGAGACATCCGCCGGAGCAGTGTCTAAGGCTGCCACTTCTCAGGACATCCTCCTTCGCCCACCAAATGAGTCCGACCGTGTGCCCAGTCACATGTACACACAGCTGTAAATGTTACGTGCACACAACACTCCTATCAAACAGCCGGACGTTATTTCTGACTATGAGGTGCTCGTTGATGCCTCCCGTTGATGATTGCATCCTTGGAGTGAAGGTCGCCCGCCGGAACACCACGCCAACTCGCGTCCACACACACACACACACACACACACACACACACACACACACACACACACACACACACACACTCACACACACCGTTCGCTTGTTCAGTGGTAACGTCCTTACTTGCCACTTAACAGACTGAGGTTCGCGCCTCGTTCAAGGTGCAAAGTTTTCACTCATGAGCCGGTAGTTACTCTCCTCCTTTAGCAAGAGGTTGGAGTGTGGGAGGAAAATGACTGGCGATCACGAGTTTAGCACGTGATCCTCAAGACCATGTAGGTAAATTACACACACACACACACACACACACACACACACACACACACACACACACACACACACACACACACACACACACACACACACACATACACATACACTTTCGGGATGACGATGTTGACGTAAGTGATGAGTGAGGAACAGAAATGATGGTGTAGAACACAACGGTTTAGCATCAAGCTGTCTACACACGGGGAAAATCACAGCTCTTATTCTTATGTTATTTCTTTGTTGGCGAGGTGCCTTGTTCATCACATAAGGGAGGAGGAGGAGGAGGAGGAGGAGGAGGAGGAAGAGAAGGAGGAGAGGGAGGAGGAGAAGGAGGAGTAGTAGATGGAGGAGAAGGAAGACCGTCGACGAAGACGAAGATTGTTTTAGCTAAGAAACAATTTTGGAAACAAGAAAAAAAAGTGTCAGAATATTCAGAAACGTTTCACTTCTCTACGTAGAGTATCTGATTGTGTCGGTAAGCATAACCCTCAGCAAGTCTTTGTTAGGATCAAACCCACACACCAGTGGCGGACACTTGACCACGTTGAGAACCTTACAGAAACCATAGTACTTGATGGAGGAGGAGGAGGAGGAGGAGGAGGAGACGGCTTATGTATGAGTCTCTAACCTTGGACAGAGTGATATGATGTGTCGGGACGAGTTACAGATGAGTTAAAGACTACTAAGAATGAGACACATTGAAGGAGATGGTCTACAGTGTGAGTTACGTGTACAGTGAATCGAATAGAGTGAACCGCGAAGATTTAGAGGCGTCGCGTTATGTAGGACGAGCAGCGTAAGTCCGTAGAGGCAGGCCAAGTAGACAGACAGACAGACAGGCCGCGTAGAGGTGCGTAGTGTAAGTAATTTGAGTTAGAGTGAGAGCCACTGAAGTGCGTCGCGCTGGATTAGCGACACGTATTAGAAAAACTGGCATCACTGTAGATAGAGCATTATTGTTACTACTACTACTCTCTCTCTCTCTCTCTCTCTCTCTCTCTCTCTCTCTCTCTCTCTCTCTCTCTCTCTCTCTCTCTCTCTCTCTCTCTCTCTCTCTCTCTCTCTCTCTCTCTCTCTCTCTCCGTGGGCAATTTTGTAGCCATTTTGTAGTATTATGACGAGGAAGTGAGAGTGTGTATGCAAAGAAACGCTTTAACCCAAACACACACACACACACACACACACACACACACACACACACACACACACACACACACACACACACACACACACACACACACACACACAACTAGGAGGACAGTGTCACCTTCTAGTTACTTAGTGACTGACAAGTATTTCACAGTACCGTAAGGAGAGGGGGAACGAGGAACTGAGGGAACTACAGTGAGGGGGGGCGGGGGGAAGGGTGGAGAGTGTAATGACAGAGCAGCGGGAGGCAGTGAAGTGAAGAACATTGAACCCCGCCCCGCCCTGCTCTGACCTCGCCCTGCCCCGCCCCGCCACCCACACACCACGCACCTCTTGGATGGTTGGGTACAGTTTGTTTGAGCGGACTATTTTTTTGTTTTTTTGTTTTTAAAGGATCTGGATGTCCCTCTTTCATGGGGTCATTATGAACAATGGTCCTCCTCCAACGCCCCCCACCCACCCACACTTCGCTGGTGGCTTGAACGGGACAGAACGAACGCCCACAGACAATTATAGCTGCGTAGGTGTGCGATAATTATTTTGATCCTTAGCAGCAGCACAATTTTCTGTTCTTACACTAAACTAAAGCGTCTTGATAACATTATGCTTAGCGGGGAAAGAAAAGGAAGGTGAGAAAAAAAACCAATTGTTAGAACAAGTATATGTAACTGTTAAAAGTATTTACTTGAATTTTTTTTCCCTTTCAATCTTACTAATAGAATGACAACACTGACACATATATATAAAGATAATAATAATAATAAAATAATGATGATAAAACGTAGGGCAAACAGCTTGTATCATTGTTGTCAGTAATTGTCAACAAGTTTGTAACACTTTTCAAGAGAGGTAATATTGAACTCAAGCTTCCAACTTTTTAAAAAGGAGAAATTAATATATATACGTCGTCATTTTGTATTACTATGATTAATATGTGTATTATTGTCATTATCGTGATCATAATTACTATTATTATCATTATTATCATTATTATTATATATTTTTTAAAGCTGCATACTTTTATTTCTTTAATTCTTATGTGTTTGCTGCTTTCATCTTTTGTTGTTGCTATTATGTTATCATTATTATTATTATTATTATTATTATTATTATTATTATTATTATTATTATTATTATTATTATTATCATTATCATTATTATCATTATCATAGCTTCACAGCATATTTGCTCAAAACATTTAAAAAAAATACAAAAAAAAAGAAAAAGCGAAGAATCAATACAATAAACAATCTAAATACACATTATTAAATCTCTCTCTCTCTCTCTCTCTCTCTCTCTCTCTCTCTCTCTCTCTCTCTCTCTCTCTCTCTCTCTCTCTCTCTCTCTCTCTCTCTCTCTCTCTCTCTCTCTCTCTCTTCTCTCTTCTCTCTTCTCTCTCTCTCTCTCTCTCTCTCTCTCTCTCTCTCTCTCTCTCTCTCTCTCTCTCTCTCTCTCTCTCTCTCTCTCTCTCTCTCTCTCTCTCTCTCTCTCTCTCTCTCTCTCTCTCTCTCTCTCTCTCTCTCTCTCTCTCTCTCTCTCTCTTCTCTCTCTGACACCTGAAGTCCACAGTCAAATAGCAACTGTTACTCCTCTCCACTTCACCCTTAGTGGACAACCCCTCCACCACCTAACCCCAACCCCCAACCCCAACCCCAACCCCCAACCCACAGAGGAGCTCCAGTACCTCATCCCCACCTTACAACCACCAACAGAAAGGTTCAACCCCATCCCCAACACCCTAACATAACCCATACCCACAACTTTTCCAAACTAAAAGTAACCCCCAACTAATCATCCCAACATCCCCTACATATCCACCTCCCCCAGCATCCTCGTCCCCAGACCCCAACCCCAGCATAGAGGCGCTGCAACACCCCAGCTTCTGTCCCTAACCTGGCCTTGCTCACTGTCCCTAATCCCTGCCCTGAAGAGTCATTCTCACACCTTATTGTTACAACACAAGACATGATTAATATTAAGTGTTGCTCGACTGACCGCATATATTTTATTTGAACACATGTTTTGTAAAGCGACTCTTAAGCAAGCAATCCAATCGTTATTCTTGCCAAGTTAAAGACGAATCGAATGTTAATTGTTTATGATAAAGTTTAAAAAAAAAAAATTAAAAGAATGAATAAATAGATAATGTTCTTATATTGTAAAATCGAAATAATCTTTAAGAAAAATAAATCTAACTTTCCATAATGCATAAGGTACGTACATACATATTATATAGACTGTGTATGTAATTTTATGTATAATTTCTATATAATATGTATAACTATGTATGGTATTGGTAAGCATAATAATAATAATAATAATAATAATAATAATAATAATAATAACAATAATAATAATAATAATAATAATAAGCAGGTACTACGCGATGTCAAACTACGATATATAATTTTTTTTGTCTCTTGTTACGCATTGTACAAGTATTCTGCTGTCCATGGATACACTGAATACAACCGGTGACACACACACACACACACACACACACACACACACACACACACACACACACCCTTGAATTCTGCTTTACAATTAACACATCATAGTTGGTTCTTCCTAAACCCTCATCTCTTTCCCTCTACCTCCACCACCTCCATGAACACGGCAGATAGACAAAAACACGAGTCGAAAATTACTCCACATCAGGCGAAACACAAGGAAAAAAACACACCCACACCCACACCCACACCCACACACACACACCCACACACACACACACACACACACACACACACACACACACACACAACATAGCCGCCTTAACGTATAATAGTCCTGCATTTTCGTGAGAACACACAACGCCTTAGAACTTGTAATCCTGATGTAAAACAAAAACAAAAAATAATAAATAAATAACTAATAATAATAATAATAATAAAATAGAAAGAAAGGTTTATCATCTCTAACTTTATATGAATAAGTATAAAAAAATATATATATAACATGATATAATACAAACTTATATTTCTCTAGGTCTGTGGGATAACCTTCTCTCGCACACCTGGGCACGGTCTTGATTGATTGGACACGTGGACAGGTGCGCGAACCTTGGCCGCAATAGGACACACAGGTTTTGTTATAGATTCGTAACAAACTCCTACAAGCCTCTCGTAGTGTGAAGGAAGGTTGTAGGGAATATTTATACCTCTAACACAACGGCGTAAGGTTGAAGTTTGCATGTCCATAGATGCGGGTCTATCTTGACAAATGAAGCTTTTTGCAAATAAAGTCTGAAGAAAAAAAAAATAATGTCTTTCCTTTATTACAATATAATGGAATGTTTATCCTTATATCCCTATTCGCTTATCTATCTATTCAACTATCCATCTATATATTCACTTGTCAATTCTTGTATCTATTGTTCCATCTATAACAATATATATTTAGTCATTCATCAGTTTACCAAAATAACTAAGCGCGTATTACTTTCATCACTATTATCTACTCCTTCACGTTTTTTTTGTACACTTGTATACAAGTGTCCTTTTCGTACACTTGTATAATCCATCCACCTACGTATATCTACATACAATTACACTTTATTCATTCATGCGTCTACGTGCCAATCTCCTTGTCATTGTTATATACTTTTCCCAACACACGTCAACTGAGATCCTGCGCTGGAGATGACTTGCAGGTAAGAAATATGACTCCTCCTCCCCATCCCACTGTGCCAGGATCTCGTTTTCTCAAGGACACCTTCGCCCTCTCTTCACACATGACCCTAAGATTAACAATAAGAGCATCTGTTGGTTATTGTTCTTAAGAACATAAGAAATGAGGAGACTGCAAGAGGCCAGTTGATGACCTACACGAGGCAGTTCCTTGTCCCCCACCCTTGGAATAATTCAATATTCATCCATCCCACCTGTCATCCATATCCATAGGCTATTTACGCTTAATAGGTAATGTTTTCTTTATATCCCTCCACTATTAATGGTGAAGAATGATGTGTTACTGCTCCTCCATCCCTCAAAATGACATGTAGAGGAACAGGGAAAGTTTAAAACGAAGAAATATTATCACCAGGTCCTGTCTGGCTGCTAGCGATCACAAGAAAAAGTTAGTTACTACCTTATTACACCTTCCCTGGGCCCTGCTAACCCCTGCCGCCTTTCCCTACAGGTACTACAGGGTCACACTCACCTTTCCTGCCACATCCCTGCCTCGTAAAGCTGAACAGAACACTTTAAACACCATTATTATTATGGTGTTAAATACGGGTGACTGTCACGGCGGTAAGGAAGGATGTCTTCAACTCTGTACGAATCATGACACCAACTTCTTCCTATCTTACTCCTACCTTTTTGTGATATTACGTTAGTGTGTGTGTGTGTGTGTGTGTGTGTGTGTGTGTGTGTGTGTGTGTGTGATTGTTTATGTAAGATAAAGAGAGAGAGAGAGAGAGAGAGAGAGAGAGAGAGAGAGAGAGAGAGAGAGAGAGAGAGAGAGAGAGAGAGAGAGAGAGCGAGAGAGAGAGAGAGAGAGAGAGAGTGAGGACGGGGGAGTAGGTGGAAGCGTTGGGAGGGAATGAAAAGCGAGGAAGTGTTTACAACCTGCGCACACCGTCCCTGGCAGGCGCGGCAGAACATTGCTCCTCTATTCCCTTCGCTCCTCAGGTAGGTCAACATTTCAGGAATGGTTTGATCTCATCTCTGTCAGCAAGATACGCTGCTGAAGCATTCCTTCCTCATAGGAAGCACAGCGTTGCCAAGCACAGAGGCTTCTTCCAGCTTTATAATAATACTTTATGTAATGACATAATGGTACATCATGGGTAAAGATTATAGCAAATGACACCACAACAAAGGCTTTCATGACCCACAGTGCATTTAGTCTAGCATTTGAGGATTTTTTGTGCGTTGGCGTGCAGCGCGATCTCCCGTCAATACTTCCGTTTCTACACAGGATAATGCTTGTGGTGACTGTGGTGGCAGCAGTGGTGACTGTGGCCACGGCCGAGCAGACTGCGATGCTGGTGACACTGAAGCAGGGTGCCATTCTGGGCTCGCTGGAAGAAGCCATCAACGGCCGCATGTACTATAGCTTCAAAAGTATCCCCTACACCAGGCCACCCGTCGGGCCCCTTCGCTTCAAGGTGAGATGCAACGTTGCTGCTGCGACAAACTGTGCCAATCCAGGGCATTGGCCTGCGCCTCCTGCAGATAAAGAGCACGAGTGACAGTGTCTCTTGCCTCTCCTCAGGATCCCGAGCCTGCCCCATCCTGGAAAGACGTCAGAAACGGGTCACTGCCCATCCCCATGTGTCCACAAGCTTCGATTTTCAACCAGAATCACAAGTCTATCAAGGGCCAAGAAGACTGTCTCTACCTGAACGTTTACACGGCCAGGGTAAGATGACCACATTCCTGTACCTATATATATATATATATATATATATATATATATATATATATATATATATATATATATATATATATATATATATATATATATATAAATATATATATATATATATATATATATATATATATATATATATATAAAAAAGAGAAAAATTCTTTCTCTTTTTCCAGCCGTACTCTTCCAACCTGCCAGTGATGGTATACATTCACGGAGGCGTCTTCATGGTGGGTTCAGCAGCAGAGGGAGCATCACTGGCACCACTCATGCAGAAAGACGTTGTGGTGGTCGCCATGAACTATCGCTTGGGTGCTCTCGGTACGTGTTTGTGTGAACGTGTGCTGCATCAGGCAAGGCGGGCACCGGTAACCTCCCTAGGTGTCACGCACCAGTGGGTTGTACCTTTAAATTGTGCTTCATATGAGGATGTCAGCATCATACCGTCATGGTTCGCGTAGTACATCACATTATTACATACTATACATTACTTCCATACACCAAGTCTGGATACACCTCTCACTTGCTCTTGGAGCCATTCACTAGCCGCTAACCTCCACTTCTTCCGTCACGCTGCACTCTCTCTACAGCTTCACACAATGTTACAAAGCAAATGAGGGACACGAAATGCAAGAAGAGGAGTTTTTTATATATATTCTATTACAATTATCTTTTAGGCTTCCTCTCAACGGGGGATAGTGTTTTACCGGGTAACATGGGACTCAAGGACCAGAATCTGGCACTACGTTGGGTGCAGGACAATATCAGGGACCTGGGCGGCGACCCTCATCAGGTCACCATCTTCGGAGTGAGCGCCGGGGGAATCTCAGCCCACCTCCACGTCCTGTCCCCGAGCTCTACTGGTAAGGAAGCGCAGGGACCACTTCACTATTTCCAATTACAATGGTACACAAACAAGCAGCGACCCTTCCAGCAGCTATTAAGGCAATCCAGTAACCATCATCGAATCTTTCTCTCAAGGATTATTCCAGCGGGCTATCATCCAGTCGGGCACAGCACTTCTGACCTGCATCAGCTCCTCTAGGAAGGGTGCCATCAGCATCAGCAAAGCACTCAACTGTACTGGGGAAGAGAGCCACGAACTCTTAGCCTGCTTCAAGAACGCAAGTGTCGAGGATCTGGTGCAGGCTCAGTACAGCCTTAGTGTTAGTAACAAGTAATGTTATCACGGTATACTATAAACCCAATGTTCAGTTCCATTGGTTGTTGTTCTGTTTCCCTTCCACTAACTTAATATGATGATAAGGCAAATTTTCCTGTAGGAGTGGTATGATCTACCCCTGACGGTCGCTCCATGCGTGGACGGGATCTTTCTGCCGGACCATCCAGCCGCTCTACTTAGGTCTGGCCACTACAACAAGGTGGACATGATAATCGGCACGACGCAAGACGAGGGTAACCTACTCAGCGCAGGTATGAATTCTTCCACCATCGGGTGACTGAATATGTCAATATGATGCACCAGACTTGTGAAGATCACTAAAACAAGGACGAATACAGCATCCACAACTAATAATGATAATAATAATAATTTCATTTTGGCCAGAGGCATAAACACTAAGGTAGTTTTCCCTAGACTATTAATTTCTTTATGTCCAAACTCACTATTTTCAAATGAAGGAAGGGTATATCTTGTCTTATTAACTCCTCAACCACAGGACTCTTCCACAAGGTTGGTGAAGAAGCGTTACAGGAGCTAAACGACAACTTTAACAAGGTAGGCCCAATCCTGCTCGGCCTGACAGAGGAGGAGCATCCTGTCTACCTGGCTCGGCATGTGTTCCTCAACTACATGACAGACTTCAACGTGACAATAGACGATGAAGTTGCTCTCACTAGTGTAAGTTTACGAGATTATGGTGACGGAACATTGTCATATACTACATATTCATTCATTAAACCACCAACCGCTTTCACAATGTTTATATTTACATTATGATTCGAAAATTTCTTATAAAAGATGTTCGGGGACTACGTGTTCAAGGTTCACAGTGCACAATCGGTTGGGTTTCACGCCAGAAACCCACACACCAAAACCTTCATGTACGAGCTTCATCACCAGTTCGAAAAGTCACTCATGTCGATATTTACGAACTTTTCCATCAAAAGACAAAGTGAGTACATACATAATCTTATATACTCTTCATACACAAAGCGAGAGAGACATTTTCATCAGTCATTCACATTGTTTAGAGTTTTGATGATGCATATATTCCAAGGACGACTAATGAGACGTTAACAGCTGCCTTTTATTTTGCAGTGGCAGGACACACGGATGACCTAATGTTCCTGTTCCAATTTCCTAAGCCACTGGATTCCCTGCACCGTCCACAAGACCTCCACGTACAGGAGATCTTCTTGAATCTCTGGACCAATTTTGCTTCTACAGGGTAAGTGGCAATGTAATGAACTTGCTTTGAGTTTAATTATTCTTACTAAAATAAATAATACGTTGTGATTGTAAGCAAGTCAAGGAGTAAGTGTGAAGCAGAAATGACCTTTCTCTCCCTTTCAGGAATCCGACCATCAATGGTAATCTGGGCTTCAGGTGGACTCCGGTGACACCCAAAGATCCTTTCCGCTATTTGTCAATCACCGCCACCCCCACCATGCACCCGGTGGACAAACGAGTAAGGAATCCACACTACACATCCGCTAATAATGATCGGAGAGGCTGTCGTATCATATCAAATTTTTTCTGTACATTTCGTTGTGTTAGTGACCCTAAAAACAACACAAAACAACCCTTGTTTGATGAACACTTCAGTTTACGGCACACAGTTCCCACAAAAAGTTAATTATATGAGTAATTTTGTCTACATGAGTTAACTTGGAGTAATGGCAAGACAGCATTTAACAACTTGTCTTTCCCACATATGGAAAACTGACTTACTGTGCAGACTGAGAGTAAAATCTAAACGGTTTTGTTCATGATTGATAACTACATTCTTCTTTCGCAGGTTCTGAACTTCATGAATTCCCTTCCAACTAAGACCACCAAGCTGCTCTACCCTGAGCTTTTCCTTCAAGATGGTCCCAAGCCTTCAGAATAACCCACCAATGACACAGATCATGAAACTATCTATTGCTAGCTTATTAATCTCTAAAACCTATAGAGGTAACGCTGGGTATGAATAATTTTCCGTCACTGATCGACTACTTGGCCCACAACAGTATGCGTTAAGTTTTCACTTCCATTTGATCAAGTTAGGTTACAGTAGGATATGGCCGTGTGTGGTAAGCTTCGATCGTTCATAAATAAAGGATGGATTCAGACGTTGCATTTACCACTGTGGACACAAAATCAGTTCAGGATTCTAGTTTTGTGTGTAATGGAAGAGGCTGAAAGCTACAAAGGTCACTATAACCAATACTAAAACTTGCTGCATGAAACGATGTCCGAGATGTAAACAAAAGGCGACGATGACTCATTTTCATTAAATAGATTTCCTAACATCATTTAAAGTTTTAATACTATGTACTTACGGAATGCCGCTCATTGAATGGAAGGCAGCACAGATTACCACAATGCAGATGGAGTGTTATGGTGTAATCACTAGGTAAGTCCAAGTCCGACTGGCGACTGCAGTAAAGTATCGAAACCAATGAACACGGTGTTGCCATCTGGGTCAACGAAGCTGCCATCCCTATGTTGTCTATCTAGGCTATGTTTAGGGCTCTATCAATTAAAACCCTTTATCCTGTATTATTCTGACGTCATGACTATGAATCCGCTGGCTCGAGTTCCCGGGCGAGGGCAGTCGAGTCTGAGTCGACACACTGCTCACCCAGCTCAGACCAGCTGTTCATCCTCCCAAACGGGTTGGTCGATAAATGGTACCTAGGGCAATCTAGGAAAGGTAAACTGTGATAACTTGGATGTCACAGTGGCCGTGTGTCTCGGGGTAACTGATTAATTTCCACCACAGGCTCAAAAGCCCGCAGCTACAGCATATGCACCAACTTTACCTTTAATAAGTGATGTAACTAATACTTGGCTGGAAAAAATAACCTTATGCTCAACCAAGTGATTACATCAGACTTGAATTGCTCCACCACATTGTCCTCTCTGTCATACTGTAAAAAAATGTTCGTAGTTGATGTAAACTGAAATTACTCTATGCTTCGCAATTTTTTACTTGAAATTTATATGTCCTTTATAAACTGAGAGCAAGAGCAATATCATATGATTAAACTTAATTCCGTGAAAGCAGAACAATCAAGATAATTAAACATGATCTTATCAACCCTTTTATTAAGAACTGACTGGCAGAACAGACGTCAGTATGGCACACAACGCAGTCACGTCACAATAATTTCCTAATGTTATTAATGATCTTATCCTTTGGTTTCTGTTATTGATTTTCCATGATAGACATACAGTAAATCATCACACAGTCAACACGTCCAGGAGGTTACAGGTGCTAAACTGGCAAAGCCTGTGTACAGTCTATGAACACTCACTCTCTCTACAGTTTGGTCATCTGTCATTGGCTAAGCTTTCATAATTGTTCTCTCGTTAGCCAGTCACTTAGGGTGGCGAGTCACAAGTAAATGTCAATGGTAAGCTTGTGAGCTTGTGCTGTGAAGCTGTCTAGTTACAGTGAACCCCATAACCCTGGGTTTCCATGTGATGATTGGAAACATATCTAATTATTTCCTAAGAAGAAAGAGTGTAAGGTAGGCAAATTTGACATTAGATTGTAGTTTAAAAAAAATATTGCATAGCTTGGCTGCAGTGCATTATTTTTTCTTTTCACTATGATCTGCTCTAAGGACTGGGACAGTGGTTATTATGAAAGTCTAGCAGGAGACCTTACACCCTATCTTACATATTTATAAGACACAGTTTCCAGTTGATACACAAACTTTTTCTTCCTCTAGAGGTGAAGAGAATTTTTATAATAGCAATATTATTGTAAGATGAATTTAATATAAGCCAAGGACTGGGTTGCTCCTACTATGTGATAACCATTACAAGAGTCATTTTAGCGACAGTGCATGTTTGTCTTTGACTAAGGAACTCTTGTCTTGACAATTTCTTGTCCTTACCCTTGACCTTGGGGCCAATGACGACATGTCAAAACGTATGTACTCTCATAAATAATATTTATTACAAAATTAGTATATTCTTACAACCTAAACATGTTTTTTAATTCTTCAATTGTACACATAATTTTGACTAGCCTCTTGATGAGTTAAAACAACAATGAAGATATCAAAATCTGTATGTGTTATATTTCTCCATGTAAAACAAATATTTTGATGTTTTAGAGTGCAACAAGTAAAGACATCTCAATTTAAGAAGACTGATTTTGAAAATGCTCAATTTATTGTTTTCAACATATTCATCACTTGAGAAAACAGCTTGTGCATACAAAAAGTTGATAGGTTCATATTTGAAAATGAATTTAACTGAAACTGGACATGATGAATATTGAACATAAGCAAGGCTACTTGTGTTTAATTGTTATAATGAAACAGGACCATATATATATATATATATATATATATATATATATATATATATATATATATATATATATATATATATATATATATATATATATATATATATATATATATATACACATATATATGTATATACATATACACATATACAGTAGAATACTGTTTAACCGATTGGCATTGGGGGAGGATGTGGAGACTACTGTGGAAAAATTGAACATTTGCATAACTGAGTTTTATTCTAATAAATTTTCTACATTTAACTGGATCATCGAATATTAGTTAAGTGTCATTACACACACACCGCCAGCAAT
The DNA here is from genome assembly GCA_029783475.1 of Metacarcinus magister. Taxonomy (NCBI): domain Eukaryota; kingdom Metazoa; phylum Arthropoda; class Malacostraca; order Decapoda; family Cancridae; genus Metacarcinus; species Metacarcinus magister. Next base: position 14,942,569 of record JAPQNM010000006.1, on the reverse strand, counting down.
AGACAGTCCTGTGATAACACTACAGTGTGTGTGTGTGTGTGTGTGTGTGTGTGTGTGTGTGTGTGTGTGTGTGTGTGTGTGTGTGTGTATTCACCTACGGTCGTGAGGATCATGTGTTGGAATCGTAATTGCTAGCCATTACCCTTCCAAAAGGAGCTAACTGCTCATATAGACCAATATATAGGTAAGGCTGTGACCTTTCACACATCACACACACCCATCATTTTGTTCAAGGACAGTAATTTCTCTTTCATCAGTGAAAACTTTTGAATCTGATCGCGAAAATTGTGTTAAGGGAGGTCTTTGGTTATTTATGCTTCGGTTAAACAGAATTCTATCATTCATATATATATATATATATATATATATATATATATATATATATATATATATATATATATATATATATATATATATATATATATATATATATATATATATATATATACATATAAATAATTGTATGTATTTATATACTTATTCATGTATGCTGTACAGATATCTCACTACCTTCATAACTTATTGTTATAAGACTTGCATGTACACTGTACATCTTACCTGCTCTTCCAAATCAGGCACAAAGGCAACACAGTACGCATGTGGACTACTGGAACAGACAAGTGACCAGCACATCAGCCGTCATGCTGCGACACTGTGTCAATGCACCTTTTGAAGGAAGTCTTGGATTAATATCTTCCATACATAACACAGTTTGTTCCTAATGAATAAAATAATGCAAAACAAGCTTCTACAAAAAGATGCACTCGCATATTATTAGGTATAAGTTGTCGACTACTAACAACTGTATAACCTGACACACGATGGCTTGAGTGGGTGGTTCATTAGTGCCTTCCACTGGACCACTGAACTCCACCAAGCTAACCGGCCCAGGTAACATAAGTTACAAGGTATGTATATGATATGCATTTTTTTTTGTTATAAATAAAAATCCATGGGAAGTTTTCAAATACTCCTTGTTCTTCACTGATTATAAAGTTAAAATATAATCAAGTTACCTCTTCATGAAATTATTACCAGGTTTCATTTTACTCTTCTGTTACTATGTTTTCTCCCCATGCAAAAGTAGGTATAAGTAAGAATTTTGGAATACTGGATACTTGTGCTTTGGTTAACAACATGCTTCTATCAGAAAAATATTTCAAGATAACATCACTAAAAGTGAGCTACACATGTTTCAGTGATAATGAAAATAATAATAACAATGATAATAATAATAATAATAATAATATCATTATGAGTTTTCAAAATGGAATGTTGCAAACCTACTGTAGTTTCCCCACATAAAACAACACAACTCAGTAGTGAAGGGACATTTTCAGTCCAATATAAATGTGAGTACAGTATCAAAATAGTTTTCATGTTCTGATCAGTCACTTTTCTTTTTCTTAAGCTGAACAGAATTTCACATATGTAATTGCAAATCCAATATAACAGACTGCTTTCAAATTATCGGCAGCCAATCACTGTAGCTATTTCTAACTAAGTCATTTTCATATTTAGTAATTTGAAGGCATTTGTTTGATAATATACATACATATATATACATATATATATATATATATATATATATATATATATATACATATATATATATATATATATATATATAATATATATATATATATATATATATATATATATATATATATATATATATATATATGCTAATCTATGAATGTGGAAAACCAGTTAAAACAGTTATACATTGAAATTACCTCTATAGCCTAAATGCACTTCAAATCACAATTCCTTTTCAATGCCTTGCAATATCATGCCATTTCAAGAGGATGCCATTTGATCAAAGCACAGCCACAAGCTTGAATGATATTACTCCTTAGATTTTAGATAAACATGGATATTAGGTTTTTAATACAAGTGCTTGGCTAACTGGAGAAGGCAGCCTCCCCTCATCTTATATTGATAAATAGCCAAATTTGCATAACTATTTAGAGCACTGACACATTTCATTGCCATGTCCAAATAATTCAATCTCATTATTTTGTTACTATATTCAAATTATTACGGTACAAATTAAGGGAATAAAAAATAGTCATTTGATACAACTTTCCTTTTACACATTAACGTGATTTCAGTTTAGTCACAATTCCTGGCACCACAAGCTTTGAAATTTTTTTTCTATGATAATATGAACTGGATACATCACTCTAGACATGCATGTATAGTTTCTTTAGTCTAATGCTAATTTGGCTAATTTCCTCCCTATTAGATTAGTATTCATCTTTGATCACATGGGACATGAAGACGGGACCAATTAAGAATTTTTTTTACAATGCTCTTTCAGCAGAGAGGGGGCCATAGTAATCCCAGCTTGCACATAAGAACCAAAAAATGTTGAGTTTCCACAGCTGACAAAGAAATACACAACTGAGTCACTGGCTTACACAAGTCCATCCATCCAAGCAGCTGAAGTAATATCAGAGTGTAATAAATACACTGATCAAGAAGCACTATATGTACTGGGGAGTTTCTTGGCCAGTTAAAAGCCGGAAGATTGATGTAGGCATCGTCTTCATTCGAATCTGTGGGTGAAGAAATTGGTAGTAGATAATGAACCAATTTGATACTGTGCAAATTATTATCATTCTTTCTTATTGTATACATCCAGGACCTTTACCTTTAAGACAGTGATAAAAATTACTCCTGTTTTACTTACCTCACCAACAGATGTCGCTAAGAGGTTAACTATTTTCTCATGAGGGACAGCAACAACAGACTGACTATTGATGTCGATGATCCGGTGGCCAACTCTCACACCTCCTCGCTCTGCTATGCCACCTCTTAATAAACTGCAAATCTGTAAAGAATTTATAATTTGAGATTAGAAACAGAAAGCACAGAAAAGCAAGTTTCTTGTGGTCTCAAAATATGTCAATCTTCTCTTTCTTTATGAAAATAAACGTCCAATGATAAAATGTAAATGCATTAATTATTTCATATTTATTTATGTCATCATGACATTTGCTGTGACTTCTCAAGAAATGGGATGTGGATATTCAAGTAAACATGATGCTTATTACAATGAAATTAAAAAAAGGAGTGAGGCAAATTCAGGATTTAAACACATAATGATTGAAAGGAGAATTAGTGGAACTGGTTTCACTGTGATATACATATATATATATATATATATATATATATATAATATATATATATATATATATATATATATATATATGTATATATATATATATATATATATATATATATATATATATATATATATATATATATATATTTACACACACACACACATCAAATGAGAAGGAAATAAGTGCAAATCAATCAATCTGAGTACAGATTAGTGTGGTACTTGGTGAGGGAAGCAAAACCAGAAGAGAACCATGTCAAAGAGGAAAGCCAGAAGGCATCAGGTCTGTGAACTACACTATTTGTATACTTGTGAAAGGATAGTTTGTATATGAGAAAAAAGATCTATACTCACAACACCATTTTGTACAGAGAAGCCTAATTGATATTTTGTATCAGGTCTCCTGATCTTGACTTCAACAACAGGAGGACATGGCACCACTGTTAGTTTCACTGCAGTGTTATATTTTGTGTTCTGAAAAGACAAAACCATATTGATTATCATCGATGACTATCAGAACAAGAGTGTATACAATAATGATCAATTAATTGCTACATTACACCTCTATATTTATGTTTAAATGTAAATTATGTTATACATATGTGAACCAATCCTTAAACCTCTCAGATAGAGGTGACTAGCAACAGCCAGATGGTTGGTTAGTATTTTATGTATATAACTAAGCTCATATGAAGCTGTATCCATTTTTTAAAAATACAGAACACGTGCTACTACAAAATTACAAGTGCTGAACCATATATATGGCAAAATATACAATGAATGGCTCCAAACTTTCCAAGGTTAACCATGAAAAGACTTAAGGGTAACTATTAATAACCAAGTAAACATTGTTCAGACATTGTTAAGAAAGCTAACAAACTGGTTGGCTTCATCGGAAGAACTTTTGAGTATAAATCTGAAAAAATTATCCTTACACTATTCAATGCACTCGTACACCCTCATCTAGAATATTGCATTCAATTTTGGTCACCATACTATAAAAAAAGTTCTAGAGAGAATACAAAGAAAAGTTATTAAAATTATCCTTACAAGCCTTACGAAGAACGTCTAAAGGAGCTGAATTTATTCAGTTTATCCAAACGTGGGCTACAAGGGGACTTAAATGAGGTATTTAAAAATGACTATGTAGCTACCGATCTCACAAACACTACTCGTAACAATGGCTTCAAGATCATTGGTAAGTGTTTTAGATCGAACGAAGTGAAGCACTTTTTCTTTAATAGAATCATAAATATTTGGAATTCTTTACCAGCACAATTTGTTAACAGTAACATAAGAACATAAGAATTGAGGAGACTGCATGAGGCCAGTTGATGACCTACACAAGGCAGTTCCTTGTCCCTCACCCTTGGAATAATCCAATATTTATCCATCCCACACGTCATCCCTGCTGGCCTCCAGCCTCACTCATAATGGGCCAAGAATTTTCAATACCCTTCCCAAAGAAGTGAGGGGCATCACTGATTGCCCGGTAGACAAATTCAAGTCTGGCCTGGATAAATTCCTCAAGACAGTACCTGATGAACCTGCAGTGCCAGGCTACACGGCAATCTGCAGGACATCAAACTCGGTGCCAGACCAGGTGGCCCTAATGATTCGGGATACCTGGTCTGGAAGCAGCGGTGGACCACCACGACTGTGAGGCACAGACCTCTAAACGATACCAAGTAAACCAAGTAAAGTAAGTAAGTAAGACATTTTAATCTATCTTTGTAGGGTAGATTTCTCAGCCCCCCTGAATCATCTTGGTCATTATTCTCTGGACTGCCTCCAAGGAGCCTATATCCTTCCTATAATAAGGGGACCAAAATTGAGATGCATAATCTAGGTGGGGTCTAACTAGCGCTAAATACAACCTCAGAATGACCTCAGAACTCCTGTTTGTCACACACCTACCAATAAATCCCAGTATCTTGTTGGCCTTATTTCTAGCTATAATACACTGTTCCCTGGGGCGCAAGTCACTGTTTACTTGAACTCTTAAGTCCCTCACAGTATATGACCTTCCTTAGCTAGTGTTATTTAATGTGTAGTCTACAGGCCTATTACCTTTATCTACACTCACAATGCTACACTTGTTAACATTAAACTGCATCAGCCAGATGCAGCTTAATATCAACAAGTGCAGCACTATGAGCGTAGTATATAGTTATTTAGTAGTAGTGTAGCTACACGGACAGCCTTGTTAGGTCCAGTAGGACTGTTGTTGATGTCTGTTCTTCCTTTGTACTCCTTTATATGTTGTGATCATTATATTGAAGAAAATAGAGTATGCAGTTGTGAGATTCGATAGAAGTGCTTCAGTGAAGAATTTGAGTGAGGAGTACAGTGTTAGTACATCTACTATCTGTATCAAGGAACAGAAGCGACCAAAAAGGAACGGAGCGAAGGGTCTTGGAAGCTTTTTCTCTGTATTCTCTCCTACAAGAAGACAGGACACAAAGGGAGAGGGGAGAGTAATGTCTCCCTGAACCCTAAATACCTTGTCTTAGTTACCCTCTTTAAAGGGGATACTAGCTTGGTAGATAGATCGATTGATAGATATACAGTTTAAGAGGCATTCAACATTCTTATTTTTACATTTCTACATGATATACAGTCACGTTTGTCCCAACAATCAAATTTATGCTAACCTTTATATAGTTCTGACAGGTTGAAAGTGGGAGTCCCACTAACGATACTCCATTGATGGCTATTATTTGATCGCCTATGTTGAGCTGACCACACTTGGCCGCTGCACCAGTGGGGGAGAGGTTGGCAATGACCACTGTAGGCACCATAGAGCCCCAGCCAGACTCCACCACAACCACCCCAAGTATCTCACTCTTCATCTTAGGCACAACCACCTGAAATAAAAACAAAATCATATTTAATGAACAATTATACATGCCCATAGAGGACTGCTAGCTTCTAGTAAAAAATACAGGGTGCATATCTAAAGCTTACAAAAAAAGCCTTGTTACAAAGCAGGTATGTTTGTACAGTAACTGGCAATGCATACAAAGCAAATAAAAAATTTCCTGTTTCATACAATTTGTATGACATGAAATGGCTTTCTACTACCGCCACTCCACTGATCACGATGGTAAAGAGTGTCACAAAGACCGCTCACTAGGCAAAATATTACTTAAAAAATGGAACATCATTTTGTAAAGTATACCACTAGTGACATACTTCCTTGAGGCAAAATTATCTCATTCCAGGCAGCTAGATTCTCGCAACATAGCAGAGTACCTAAATACAGAATTTCTGTACAAGTTTGTGTATTATTATTAAAATTCTTTCACCAAACGTGCTATTTCAAATCTTTATTGTTCCCTTCAAAAGCATTGTTGTCTTACTCACCGTTTTTGAGATATAAAGCTCCTGTGTACGCCGAGGTGGGTGGGGCGGCACAAAAGATTTAAAATGCCCATTAGAATACACTTCTCATGGCTGACTAATGACCACATTTTGAAAATGATTGGTCAAGGAGTGGGCATGTGGCACGGTGGGCGGTCAAGATATTATCATTTCCATTGCATTAAACATAAGCTAAACTTGAAGCTTCAAACAAATGCCTCACACATTCTTGAACTAATACATTGTACATAACCTTGAGCGCAACACAAGAGTGAACTTAAATAAGCTTTGCCTCAATGCATTTTTACTATAGTAGCACAAACACCATTACCTTCATTATCCATTTTACCTCTACAGTTCCTACAAGAAGCTTTAGTAACTAAAATTTTGTGTGAATAAAGGAACAAATGTCTACTCTGTATTTACACTGCAGGATCATGATTAGCAAGGACTTTTTTTGTACCATTAGTTTAAATGTAATACAGTATACCTAACTTGTTTTTTCCTTAAAAGAATGAATATAAAAAACATAAAAACATATAGTTCAATAATTTGTTTCACTACATGGTTTATAATAAAACCTGTGTAACCTATGAATAATAACATATTGTGCAGATCTAAGAAAAAAACAGCAACTGACAAGTATCTAAGCAAGCTGAAGCTCAAATAAGACAAAGGTTTTATGGGCATTGAACAACACTTGTCCCTCTTGTTTCCCTTGGTCCTGGCCCCTGTGTGCAGGAAGCAGGAGTCTCTCTCAGGCATGTTTGAGGTGTGCCTGAGCCAGTGTCACAGCCTTGCTAGGGCTCACACGGAACCCTTTTTACCTGCTGGCTGTCAATCTGCTTGTGCGACTGTGTCTCAAGACTGGCATGTACAGTGGCTGTGGTTAGAGTCCTAGTTATCCATAATATTATGCTCAAAAATTTTACAGTAAAACTAATCTTTAAGGGATGAGTGTTTGCTGATATTTGCATACTTGGGATTTTGGTAGAAGTATTGTTCCAAGTTTTGTGCAATACAATATTATTACACTTACTCTGTGTGTGACGTTATCAGATACCCTGAGTATGAAGATACTACTTGCAGTGTTAGAAGATCAAATGCTTAATGATAGAAATAAACACAACTCAAAGCTGCTGATAATGTCACACAAGAGAAAATGTGATTCTACTTTGAGAGATAGAAGCCATACCTCTTTCTGCAATTCCTTTTTGGCAAACATTTGAAGTTCATCTCCAAATATTTCTTGTGAATTTAGCACCTCCTGGTAGTCCATCTCCTTGACAAAGCTGTGATCTTCAATGCCATTTGCTTTGAGAAACTCGAGGTATGCCACTTGGAATGCTTGCCCAATACTTTGAGCAATAAACTGAGCCTGTTGAAAAAATAATCATCTATAAGTAGAATCATCTATTTTACTTGTTTCTGGAAGGCATTGTGATGCTTGAACAATGAAGATCAGGAAGTGTTGGTGAGAAAGAAAAAAAAGAACATGGGTCATTTGTTCACAGAGAAACACTTCAGGAGGCATAGATCATATGTATATATACCTAAGTTTGGAGGAAGCAAAAAGATACATCTATCTATATACCAGGCTGTTATCCCCCTAAAGGAGGGTAGCCAAGATGAAGCATGAATACACACACCCATGCACACATACATATACACTCCTCTCACTTAGCCCCGAGGCCCGAATGTGGTGCTTAAGTTGTGTATTTACAGAGTTCGGGTGGTGAATGGTGAAGATGAATTAAAACAGGTGGGCAGCCAATGTAGGTTTACTGCGGGTACGGAGTACAATTGATAGGTGGGCGTCTGCCCTATCTGGCTGAACTGCCTAACCTTGGTCCTGGTGGCTTCGGGGTAAACTAGTGGTAAACTACCACTTCTTAACACCCCAACACAGAGTGATGCTGTTTTTTCTTTTGTTCCAAATGTATAATTTCCATGAAGTAAAAAAACACTACTGACTGGAGACTGGAGAATGAAAGCCAAATGCTTTACATCCACTATTAGGATGTCAAAAGAGGACTGCCTCCCTCACTTTATATGGAAAATTGTTATTCTAGTACCTGTTCTGGTAGATTTAGATCAAGGGTTCCCAATCTGGGAACCCTAAAATGTTTTCTGAGGGGTCACAAAGGAATTTGAAAACTAGGAGCTTTAATTAAAAAGGAATTATCATACCAATATACTGGAAATAGTTTTGTGTTTATTTCTTTTTTTCTACAGCTTATGACAGCAATCTTACTTTTTTCTAAGAGATGAATTCATCAAACTTACCATCTTAAGGCCACTTACCAGTTTTACTCTTCCTCTGCCACACCAACCACCTGCATGTCCTCTCTCACTGTGTCCATAAACCATTTCCATGAAGTAAAAAAACACTACTGACTGGAGACTGGAGAATGAAAGCCAAATGCTTTACATCCACTATTAGGATGTCAAAAGAGGACTGCCTCCCTCACTTTATATGGAAAATTGTTATTCTAGTACCTGTTCTGGTAGATTTAGATCAAGGGTTCCCAATCTGGGAACCCTAAAATGTTTTCTGAGGGGTCACAAAGGAATTTGAAAACTAGGAGCTTTAATTAAAAAGGAATTATCATACCAATATACTGGAAATAGTTTTGTGTTTATTTCTTTTTTTCTACAGCTTATGACAGCAATCTTACTTTTTTCTAAGAGATGAATTCATCAAACTTACCATCTTAAGGCCACTTACCAGTTTTACTCTTCCTCTGCCACACCAACCACCTGCATGTCCTCTCTCACTGTGTCCATAAACCTCTCTTCCTGCCTGGTATCTACATCCTTAGCATTCTCCTCAAGACACTCTCCATTTCTCCACTGTTCATGTCCTAACCACCTCTATCTCGCTTCTCTCACTACATGTTCAACTCTACTACTTTCTGCCAATGATGCACAATATCCATACACTTATACACTTTATTATATTTGTCAATAAAATCTATGTATTATAAAATCTGAACCCCACTTTTATACATAATTTTGAAGCTCAGCACAATCAGTTTGCTCTGTTCTATAAAAACTCTCTCCACCGCAGCTGTCAATCACGCAACTGTCCTGAGGTTGCCTTCGATACATCACTTCCTAATTTGTACATTAACTCTCCCACAATTTTCCCTTACACACTTTTTATTTCATGGCATGGGAAAAATTGGTCTTTACTCCTATGTGGAATCTATGGAGTACTGAAACCAATTTTTAGCACAAGTATAGAATGATTCTTAGTCTTAGAGCACTAACCTCATCACTCTCAAACACATGGCAGATCATCTTAGGAGTCTTCTGGATGCCATTGGTAGCATCATCAGTGGGCAGGACTCTCCGCCGTGCCATCAGCACCACCAAGTCCCCAATGTCTGCTATGTATGAGATGGTACGCAAGGCATGGTCCATCATTATCTCCTGGAAACGATGAAAGCTTAGACAACGCACAAACACTATTGGAAAAATGTTGTTACTAAATTGTAAATTCTCAACCTTTGGCAAATTTTGTAAAATCATTTAGGAAAGAAAGTGAATGGGAGACAAAGTACATTTATAGTTGTGAATTAATATAAAGTTGTGTAGAAAAGTACATGATAGTTGAGAAATAAATAAGAGAAATAGTATATATATATTTTGACTGCACTGTTTCTTAATCTTGTGGAGCATATTGCTTGAAGTACATCCATGTTTTTTTTCTTAATTAAGTTGCAAGAAAATTATTGTTACTCTTATTGTTTACAGGTTTTCACATATCTTAAATGTTACAAGAAACTGAACGTTTGATATGCCAGCTTTTAATGACAAAATGTGAGTACAATACGATTATATGAACCTATAATAGTGTCCTTATGTTATTCTTCAATCTTTCCTCCAAACTCTTAATATGTCATCTGCATAAAATCTCCAAATTACTGTGTTGACAATCATAGTTAGAGAAAAAAAAAAAACAAGTAAAACCCTCATCAATTGCATATTTAACACCCGAATGTAAATAAAATAAATCAATCATCAAATATTAACCTACAAATCATGATAATCTATTTCTATTTCCATAATTATAGATAGCATTAACATTCTAGGCATAAAATGTTTCCTGACTCCTGCAGGTTGCATAGATCTTTGTGTTATGATTCTTAGTAAGAGAAAATAAGGTTATACAGAGATGAATTACTACAGTATGATAACTAATCTTTCAACATAATACAAACTAACAACAGTAAATTGGAAGAGAGGTTACCTTTAGATCTGTGTTAAGCACCATAATCTTTTCTGTAGAGATGAAAAGATCTACCTCCGTGCTGGGTTGTGACTCTCCATCTGGTGCCTGAGGGATACATTCAACACGTCACCAACAAGAAATGTCACCATATTCATACAGTTAATGATTCAGCAAGTAAAAAAGGATTGTGGTGGTAGTTAAGCATGATAGATTGTTGGTCTTAATTTTATAACAAACTGAATGATCAAACCGCTCAACATTATTATTTCCAATCATATTAATTAATCTATAGATATTGATGTGAAAATAATTTACTACACAGTTATAAATATTTTAACACAAAAATGTCAAGAAAAAAAAGTTGATAAATTACATATGAGAACAGTTTTGCATATAAGACAAAAAATAATAAGGAGCATATAAAACAAAAAGCAAAGTTTTCCTGCAGACTCAATTGGAATACAAGTTAACTACTTCTACAGGTAAGCTACCAAGTGTGGAGCCATTAATATAAAACAAAAGGACACTTGTAGGTGCTTAAGAAAGAAAATTATATAAAAAAAATTGGCAAAGAAAGAATTGATAAGCTATGGATTGCCAACATAAACTAGAGTTGGTGACAGTACATTAGGCAGTTTTTTCTCCACATCACTTGCATGCAAACTGTATCACATTAAAACCAAACATACATTCAAAAATAATAATCTGAATACCAACAAAAAATCATAACAAAATTAAAAACTAATGCTTTATGGAAACAAGTATGTCACTGAATTTTGCTCAACAAACTTAAAAAAAGAAATAATGATAACCAAAAAATTAATAAATGTGTAGAAATACATAAAAAAAAAGTAACTACATGATCACAATAAACGTATTGCTATAATTGTGTGCAGTTACTAAATACATGGTAAGTATATCTAAGAAAATAATTAGAACATCTATAATTTACGTGTAAAATATAAACTACTGTGCTGGAGTGTACTTCATTGTACCTAATTATAGAAAGTGTGCTGGAAAAGAAAAAAGGAATATGCTTCAATCATTACATAAATAAATGCACAAATGTATGCTTACACCACAGCAAAACATTTAACAAAGAATAGTAAGAACACAACAGGGAAGAAATGCTCATTCAACATACATCTACCAAAGGCATTCCAAATGCAACTAACAGCCACTTACCAATGCCTACACCGCAGCAGCCAAGGAAGGAACGGATACGAGGTTAGTGCATTTAAAAACATTAATTAATCTTACATACTTATGAGCTAGTCTACGGGTCACCACACACAATTGATCACTGAGAAGTAAACATTTTTAAAACAAGTTTATCTTTATGACTTTGCCATTTGATTTTACATATTTACTCTCAGTGCTGAGGGCTTCCAGTTTCTATTCTACTACAAAATAGCAGTAAGGCTTAGCTTTTAGGATTAAGAATAGAGACATTAATGTTACACTTAACTAACACAAAAATTGCTAGTCAAAATAGCAGGTAACACAGATAAGCACACTCCACAGAATGGCACCGACAGCCTCGGTAATCTGTGTCCCTCTCGTTGGTTTAATGTTTGGGACAATGTTGCGGCTCACCTCAAACAACAAGGATTCAACTGCATAGAATATGTGTGCAATATATATATATATATATATATATATATATATATATATATATATATATATATATATATATATATATATATATATATTTTTTTTTATTTATTTATTTATTTTTTTTATATATATTGTAAGTCTTTGCATCCTCAAATATATTTATTATAAGGTTGTTTACTTTTCTTAAATATAAGTTTTCAACTTTTGTATAAAAAATATAACTATATTTTACATTTCCTAAGATGCACTGACTGACATGGATTCACAGTTACTACAACTTGTAGTTGTGAGCACAACGCTAGCCCGTGGCCTCAGTGCTTCCACACTACCACCACCTAGTGCCTAGTGCCACCTTCCCACTAAACTTCTCACATCAATGCTATGTAACAACGGTTTGCAAAAGTCTACCTTTGGATTTTTGGAGCAACTTCATGTACACTACCACATTACACTAAGCATCTACCTTTAAATATTCTCCAGGATTTTGTCATGAGTGAACAATATACATATAATAACTACATATGTAATTTATTCTACAAGTGGACTTCCTAGCCACTGAATAATGTATTACACAATGCAAACATCGAGTAACTCTCGTCTTTCATGGAGTGTGTCATGAAAGTATAAATAACTATTCTGCGTTGGTTAATGCAACACACTGAGCAGGCTTGAATCAGACACATGCTTAACAGGTAGACAAGTACAGTAACTGGTAGTGCGACGCCCCGCCATGGTGGTATTTCAAGCATTCATTAATTATTCAAATTTTCAAATGGCATCTTCTAGTCCATTGATTTTCCTAAGTAACCATAGAATGTGGTGTGAAGTGTGGCCATCCTCGCTCAATTACAGTATTGTGGTAGGAAGGAAAGATAAGGCCCAAGGCTACTATGAAAATATCTCAAGATGAACTAAGCTGTGCAATGCATAATAATATTATATATATATATATATATATATATATATATATATATATATATATATATATATATATATATATATATATATATATATATATATAATTTCAATCAATCTTCTTAACTTTCAAAATATTTTCAAAATTTCAACCTGATTAGTGCACAATATCCCAAAACTTTATAGAGATCCTAAGATCACTATGGATGAGATTGATAATGGTTTTATCTTATGCTAAAAATAATACTATAGTGATTTTTCGACAATGGTCAATTTTACATGATAAATAACAATTTACAGTATTTATTCGATATCAACACAAATGATGTTTTATTTGCTTCCATTAATATGATCAAATAAATTATAAAGAAACATTTGTTTGTGCTCCAACTGATGGTCCACCTGTGTGTGGGGTCTGGTGTCCTGCCTCACCCCTGCATGTTCCCGACAACAGTCAATTGAGTCTCTCGTCACTATAACAGTTGCTCATTAAGGTTTCACCACACATTAACTTTATTCGAGTTTAATATTTCTGCAGTACTGTACTACCAATGCTCTGCACCAGGCATAGTGAGGCTTAATGTATTTATATGATCTTTCAATTTATTTGCTTATCATACCTATGTGTTAAATTTATGACCAGTAGTTAATACTTTTTAAATAGATAATATTTTGTAAGGATCTACTCACACTCTTGTATGCCCAGAGTGTCATGTATGCAAAGGGCTCAGTGTCATAAAGGTGCCTTCTTAGTGTACATCTGGATGATAATTAATGAATTATTTATAGTCCAGTCTTGTCACTATGACCAGATGTGACCCACCTTCAGATGAGCTACGGCCTCCATAACCATATCCTTCTTGGGCCGCTTGCTGGCAGTCTTCCGTGCCGGCGCTTTACCTGACTCTTCGGCAACATCCACTGAGCCCACCAGTCGCAGGTGGAACACCGTCCCAGCCGGCCCCAGCCCTGGTCCCCCACCCTCCTCCGACACCCAATCCAAACTTCCTCCGCCTTCATCAACCTCCAGGGACTCATTGCCATCCCGCTGTGCACTTCCACTGGCACTGGGCAGGACCGTCAGTACCTCGATGCACTGATCTTCACTGTCCATGCTACTGTGTTTGTCTCCTCCTTCTTCATCCTCTTCATCTTCTTCTTCCTCCTCCTCTTCTTGTTCTTCCTCATCATCATCATCTTCATCCTCATCATCTTCATTTCTCTTTATTTGAAGCTGTTCATCTCTACATTCTTCATCTTCCACTTCATCATCATTCTCTCCCTCTTCGTCGTCATATTCATCATCTTCCCCACCTACATTTGTAGGTACTTCCATCACTTCTGCAGCAGTAGTTAGGCTTTCTGGATTTCCAATAGGTTCCTCAAGAACACCAGGTGGGAGAGGAGCCATCATGGGTATAGTGGAATGAGCTGCTAAGTTGATTTCCCCCACATAAGGGGCGACAAGATTACCCTGGCTTACCCGGTGTGCAGCCTTCCATACCTTGCCAAGCTGGGATGGGGGTTCTGATGGGGAATGGGAGAGGTCTCGTCCCTGAGAGGGTGAGGTGGTAGCTTTTGTTTGTTCATGTGCCAAGGGTGAGGTTAAGGACCTGGGTGTAGTGACTGCTGCTACAGGAGGGTTAAAGTTCTGTGGGGAGGTGTTCCTTGACAAAAAGTCTTTGAATGAGTCAGACTCTCCTGAAGTAATACATGAGGCAGGAGACTGATGGGAGAGGGGAGAATGCTTGGGGCTCGGAGAGTGTGGGGGGCCTGGGAGGAGGTCTGGGCCGTTACTTTCCGCCAGCGCTTCCTTATCATCATCTGCATCCTGACAGGGGAATGTTGTTTTGGTTGGTTCTATAGCTACAGCAACACTTTAGGATGTGAAGATCATCACTGAGAAAGGCTGAGAGGTAGCTTTAGGGGTAAAGTAATTCTTAGCATATTGAAAACATGAAATATGTTTGTTAGAATGTTAACGACAGGATGAGTAGATTTTGAAGAGTTATTATTGCATCTACTGTTAAGGAGGAGGTGACTGGGGACTTTTGTTTTCTCTTGAAACACAATGGGACAGTTGAAATTATAAGATGCTATGAAAGCAAGGCAAAATAAAATAAATAACTTAAAAACATTAACAAGATGCAGACCTTCATTATCACTGGCAACTTCATAATAAAAGCCTCTGGCTTATAAGAACGAGTTGACGGCTGTTAGCCAGGTAGAACACACTGTCTGGAGGGAGCACAAACTGCCCTCTGGTCAAGCTGGTCACGAAGACACTTGCAGCAAATGACACACATGCAGCGACGGTAGCCAGCACCAAACCAAGGATTTTGGGAACGACAGGAAAATTACTATGAAAACTGTTGTCTTGGATGATAATGACAATGCAAGAAAATGATCAGAGAACAATAACCAACCAAAACATACATTAACACTGCCTGGTAAGCAGAATAAATGAATAAGAAAAACACTGGCATAGTTTCTTACTGTGACCACTGCGTTACTCATCTCATGAAACATATTCCAGATAACTTGAATCATAACCACTGACATTTCATTTACTTAGATCTGGTAAATGATGTCAAATCAGATTGGTAAATACTTTGTAACTGTCACCACCATTGCATGCGAAAATGTCCCCATCGTCTGAACAGTCCATGCTCATTAATAGCAGAAATAACTCCCTAAAATTGGATACTATAACGAGAATGTTTTAAACACCAATTCACAGAACTACTGTACCCCAAAACCAGGAGAACAGATGAAACAGTAAAATTATTCTAACTTTAGTTTTCCTAACCATTGCAGATATTTCTACTCTGTGTAAAAAAAAATATATATATATATATATATATATATATATATATATATATATATATATATATATATATATATATATATATATACATTTCAAACATATCATTTACCAAATCTTTTAAAACTACATTATGGAAAGCCTTATTAAAATACACGGAATGCATCACTGACATACAGAGAAAAATAACTAGTATTAATAATGAAAGCTTGCGTCACTGTAGAGCTTAATGTAAGCCCTAGTGAAGCAGTGTACGTGTATGTACAAAGTGTCCACAGTGGCCACATGGAGAGGTCCACCCAGGTTGGGCCATGCAACACAACACACTATATAGAGCCACACAAGGCACGTCTCGGTCTCCCTATGATATGCACAAATTGCTTGAAACCTTACAACATAATTCCAACATTTTGTAAAGGAATTATGTACGATGAGACAAGTAAGAAGCAGCTACAATGTACAGTACGCTTCCCAGCATGAGACGGGAGTACACGCACCTTGTCCTTGTCCATCAGGGAAATAAACTTCAATATTAAAAAAAAGAGAGAGAGAGAGAGAGAGAGAGAGAGAGAGAGAGAGAGAGAGAGAGAGAGAGAGAGAGAGAGAGAGAGAGAGAGAGAGAGAGAGAGAGAGAGAGAGAGAGAGAGAGAGAGAGAGAGAGAGAGAGAGAGAGAGAGAGAGAGAGAGAGAGAGAGAGAGAGAGAGAGGAGAGAGAGAGAGAGAGAGAGAGAGAGAGAGAGAGAGAGAGAGAGAGAGAGAGAGAGAGAGAGAGAGAGAGAGAGAGAGAGAGAGAGAGAGAGAGAGAGAGAGAGAGAGAGAGAGAGAGAGAGAGAGAGAGAGAGAGAGAGAGAGAGAGAGAGAGAGAGAGAGAGAGAGAGAGAGAGAGAGAGAGAGAGAGAGAGAGAGAGAGAGGAGAGAGAGAGAGAGAGAGAGAGAGAGAGAGAGAGAGGAGAGAGAGAGAGAGAGAGAGAGAGAGAGAGAGAGAGAGAGAGAGAGAGAGAGAGAGAGAGAGAGAGAGAGAGAGAGAGAGCTGAGCATCGTACTTTGATGTCATTAGTTTTAGTGGCAATGCTTGCAATATAATTTTTTGCACATTTTCCTTTGCTTCTCAATATTAATACTTTCTCTTTTTCTACCCAGTGTCGATGGGTTCTAGTTTGGCTTCAGCCACACACTAAAGCGGACGGCAACCCTATCTGACAGCTATGATTCAGGTTAAAAATGTTTTAAAGATCATTTCATTAAGACAATGCTAGTTATGCCCGTTATACGTATGCCTTAATAACGAGTGTGCAGAATGAAGACCGAAACATCCTGAAAATTAAAACTATTATAATATCTACCGAAAAAAATGCAGGTTCAAGGGAAAGCGAATGGAGTTTGCACCACCCAGTACTTATCAAATAACTGATACGTTCTTTACACCTGTGATATGACAAAGTGATACAGATTGTCCACCAAAACCCAAGTCCAAGATATCATTTAATTCAGGAAGTGGATTAAACTCCATTAGACATACAGCAAAACAAAGCACACTTTAGCTTGCTTGTAAGCGGATACAAGCTAAGACACATATGCAAATCAATGAGCAGACATGAATGAACCAGTGAAAAGATTTACAAAACCCATGATGACTAACTATACTCAAAGACTAGAAAGTATTCCACTATCCTCCATGTTGGTGCTGCATAGAATATTACTAATACAATACCATTTCTATCGCTATTCGCATTACTATTGACCGTGAAACACTTAATGTTATGCCATTAATATAGGACGGAAGCAGTAGATCATAATGTCAGCATGACTGGTCAACTTTTGAACATTTTTTTCTAGCTTCAAGTCAGGCTGTGGACGAATGCAACCAAGCTACACTATGTCTTCTATCTGCCGCCCACACACTGGGAGATGACGGCCTTCAGTACAGTGTTGCGGCTGGTCTGGCCTCCCTGTCTTTATTATTAATGTATATTTGTATCTTGTAAATCCTAGGGTATTTATGCTAGCTGACCACTATTTTATATTATCTGAAGGTTGATTAATCTGTTTTTCTTCCAAATTATTTCAAAACTATTCAGTACAAAAATTTGTATTATTATTATTTCATACAATACCTAGCTATGATAGTAAAGAATATATATATTTTTCCTCCACCATTATCCACTGCACGTGGCACGGGAGCCTCCCAGGGCCTGTCTCGCTTACACATTACTGTTCATCAACACACACACACACACACACACACACACACACACACACACACACACACACACACACACATATGCACACGCATGGAACATCGCGCACGACAAACAGTGAGCAGCTGGTCGTCAGTAACACACCAGTAACTCAAGACATAGTACTTATGCATGCAAACACTAACATTACTCATCTATTTCTACTGAAACAAAATCTATGTAATGCTTCAAGCTAAAAAAGTAAAAGTAAAATATCTAGTATGTCATGCAGTGTGTGAGCCGGTCCTCCAGTGCGCCACAGTCACGCCTGTGGAATGGCTGCAACGCCCTGCTCGGCTACACGATCAACAATTCGGTGACGAGGAAATCTATACTGAATCCAGGTGTGTTTTATGTTATATCCCGCAGTGAACTTATCTTTACTAATACTAATGACAAAATGCTTTTCGTGTGGCATTTTTATTCATGATATTCTGACCTTTAACGGGGTATTTATATTATTGGTACGTACTATACATACATACAGTACCGTGTGTGTGTGTGTGTGTGTCTATATATATATATATATATATATATATATATATATATATATATATATATATATATATAAATATATATATATATATATATATATATATATATGTATATATATGTATATATATATATATATATATATGTATATATATATATATATATATATATATATATATATATATATATATATATATATATATATATATATATATATATATATATATATATATATATAGACACACAGACACACACATTTATACCTATATATTGGTATGAAGGTCATCAATTTTGTGTATAGGCGGTGTCCCTAGGGCCACGGGCAGCCATCGTCCCCTCACGTATCGGAGTTCTGGCTCGTAAGTCTTACTATGTTGGAATCGCTGCTCTTCACCTCGTGGTTTTACGTGAGTCAAAACTCTGGTCTTAGCTCACTGTTCCTAATATTTAATGCAAGGTACAGCAAATAAGATTTTTAAAAATGCACTGGTTGATCTACGAGCAAACAGTCTGCGTATAAAGCAGCATCCTGACACGTCATCTATACAGTGAACACGCACACCCTATAATAGGCAGCTGCCACTTACCTCCACGCCCTGTCCCCTCCAAACCTACCTTGATGCGTGACACAGCCTCCTCCGCCTGCATCATACGCGTGGTCTTGGTGGGCTGCCCCTCGGAGACCAGCTGCGTGGAGCCCAGGTAACGGGCCCGGAACAGCACGCCCTCGATCAGCACTGCAGGTTCGTGGATCATCACTGAAGTAAATAGAAAAAGGTGTAAAAATAACTTTCATTGGCCAAGAATCCTCTAACGCAACGAACCCTGACACAGACCTGACCTGCCCCACCTAGTCAATGCCAGGTATATGAAAGAAAACATCATCAGACAGGTGAGTAGTCTATACATACTTAGAGGTTTGAAGTGATTGACTGTATTAGTGTTGGGATGTATAGGATCCTATGTTCTACCTCGTTGATGGCGTGTGATGTCTATTATTGATGACAGCGACGTTTAAGACTCGCAGGCAGCCTACCTTTTAAAACATCTGATAATGATTGAAACGAGTGATCATTGCAGATAAAAAAAAAACAGTATCGCACTCACTTCATGAACACTGAACTAACTTTTTAAGGAAATTCCTTATATAAGACTACCTTATTATTATTAGTTATCTCATTATTATAATCATTATTATTATTAAGGTAACAATGCATAATCACTTCACTCTGCATGGAACATTACACTGTAACTATGCCACTGTGGTTTGCAATCTTGCAACGGGCAAGACACACGCTGCAGGTGGTGTGTTTACACATCCACTGTAATTATTGAACCACAAATTCCTTACTACAACCGTATCAAATTGAACTAAATCACTCACTCGCCTAACACAAACACATTTTAACGAAGCTATTTAAAGGTGGAATGACAACCATGCTGTACCCAGCCGCCGCCTCGCTGCGTACGGGGGCAAGAACCGACAGACATGCAGTCAACGGTCCAGCATCACTACCATGCATAGTTTGGGCAACACTACACATCCTCAAGCTGGGGTAGGGTTTCCTCAATAACACCTGGGCTTCATTCTATCATCTATCATTATTTATCACAGAGGAAGGACTACCTTGTATAACCAGACAAAATCGATCTTAGTTAAGAGGTAATTACATTAATATTAACATGTAGGGAACACTTTGACAGGGAACACTCGTGGAGCTGAGGGTAATAGTCAATAGTTAATGGATGTTACAAGGCCAGTGTCTGAAGTGGAATTTTTAAAGGCGTCAAGTGGATGAGAAGAAACGAGCAAGGAACAATCATGCTCACAACGACCTCAGCCTGACAGAAGATGCATCTGTGAGGCTGGACGCGGCCTCGGCGCAGGGCCGCGTCCACCATGCTGCTGCCTTCACACCTCACCACGACACTCAAACCTTAGCGTCGATCACGTCATTTTATAGAAAGTGAAATGTAGTTTTTTTTCAATTAACTTAATAACAGTAAGTTTTCAATAATACCAGGAAAGAGAAAACCATACTAAACAAAAAAGAAATAAAAATAAGAATGATGAACTTTGAAAGTGTTCTTTGTAATCAGCATTGGGTATCCAGTGTGTGTGTGCTGCAGGCCGTCACAGAGGCCAGCAAGCAGTAGGAAGGAACAGTGAAGTTGGGCAACGAAATTCATGAGACTATGTACTGACAGTCACACTGAAACACCCACTACACAAGTATGTCGAGTCATGCTTCTGATTACGCACAATGCATCAGTGTTCGGTACAGTAGAATAGTCTACTGCACAGTAAATCATACACCGCCAATCACTAAACCAAGGGATACAAGTAGAGAGTAACAAAATACTAATGCACACGGTCAACACCCAGGCAGGAGGGGACGGCGGCCCCGCGTCTGGCCAGGCCGCCGACATCATGCACCGACACATGGGGGACTCACCCGCGTGGGGGGCGGGGGCGTCAAGGGAGGAGATCGACCACCACCATGAGCAAATGAGGAGGGAAGGGGTTCGTCAGTTAGTCACAAATATTTATTAGTAGGTCCAGTCACCCAGCAGGACCAGCCGTCGTCTTATATAAATAAGCTCATTAGCAGTACACCCTCCCTGCACGACCCTGCCTTCCTTCACCTGCCAATGTTTTGTCCTGCATCCAGCTGCCTCAGCACCTTGCTTAGGGCACACCAGCCTTACCAACACAACAAACTGGGGTATTTTAAATGTGTGTGTGAGTGAGTGTGTGTGTGTGTGTGTGTGTGTGTGTGTGTGTGTGTGTGTGTGTGTGTGTGTGTGTGTGTGTGTGTGTGTGTGTGTGTGTGTGAGTGTGTGAGTGTGTGTGAGTGTGTGTGAGTGTGTGAGTGTGTGTGGGTGTGGGTGTGTGTGTGTGTGTGCTTGGCAGGTGTTACAGGGAGAGGCAGCAAGGCCGTGCTGACACAGGTACTGTACATACAATATATACCTACTAAACTACATTACCTACTCATTATTTATTGAAGGAAAGTGTGGAATTGAGGTTCCAGCAGGCAATTGTTTTTCTCCGTACAAAGCATTTACATTCATTATAGCAGATTTTTAAAGAGCAAGAACTGCTGTAGTATTTTATTGTTATGTATGCTTTAAACTATCATCATAAATAAATGTCTAAGTGTAACATACAAAATATGGCGTAAAATTATAAAAATGTTATGTAATTGTGTATAAGGTTGAAGAATGTAAAAATTGTTCATCACACAGTCATGGGTGAGTTGCTATGACCAGGCAGACAGCCACATCATTGCACAGACAGCTACGTATGGGTCACAGTCACCTCGCACAGTTGAAAGGAACAAAGGAGGAATACCCTGAACATTACTGGGAAGAGTAGAGCCGCTGCTTGCCTGCACCTCGGGCCCAACACAAGGTCGTCTCTAGTTTTTGTTGTTTAAGGTTAAAGGTTTATAATATGACCCATTAAAACACAATGGCTGGTTCTGTTAAAGCCATTGACAACACTACCACGGCAGCAGAGCGCGTGTGGAGCTTATATAGGGTTTGTTTGCATACCATCGCCTCGCTATAATCTTGCATGGCTTGCGTTGCCGGCAGAAAAAGGATTACGAAGGCTTATTATACTGTTTACTGCCAGTACAAGGATAAGGGATGTCAAACTTCTGCTGACTATGCACAGAAGGTTTGGTCTAATTTTGCAAAACAGGAACTGCTACCAGTCCATGGAGGTCACCTAACTCTCCAAGCAGTGTTCTTTTAAGTTGGATGGTCGAAGGCGAGACACTCTTTGCAATACTCCTTTCAAGCAGAAATGACCACGTCTATTCATACCGTTCCGCTTGGTTCCTATGTATAAGCCTTATGTTACTAAAAAAATTATAAAAATAGTCTCTTACATAAACTCAAAACAATAAACAAAAAAAATATATATATATCTGTCTGTTACAATGAAGCATGATGGGAGTTTTCTGAGACTGTACGCATGCATGATACAGTGCGACCACGACCAAGGGCGGCAGATGACTGTTGAGACCGAGGAAGGGTTGGAAGCATGAGGGAGACAAGGAGGGGACGTGATGGGGCCGACTGTCAGGCAGTTTGTCAATGAGAGCAAGAGAGAGAGAGAGAGAAAGTGTGTGTGTGTGTGTGTGTGTGTGACGGTTATCTCCTCACCAACGACCACCCCTCGGCATTACCTTCTTTGGAGCGGCCTTTCTTCTTGTTGGTTTCCTTCTCCTGTAAGAAAAATAATACTTGTGTCAATACAGTGAACAAGAACACCACATCACAAATGATAAGAAAACTAAGACATAAAAGGCAATTTTAAATAGTTTCATAACTAATCCTGTAAATGATGAATACAATTTAATAAATATGCTGAAAGTGTAATAAAGCTTGAGTAAAATTCACAGCGTTGCCTCCCTCAAGTCAGAGGAATACCAGACAGGAAAACAAAGGAATGGATTCAATAAAACTTGGTGATAATTGAAGGAACTTGTTGGAAATTTGTGCTGAAGTTGGCAAAAACACATGAGGCCTTTATATACATATACACAAATATATATATATATATAATATATATAATATATATATATATATATATATATATATATATATATATAATATATATATATATATATATATATATATATATATATATATATATCTATATATATATATATATATATAATATATATATATATATATATATATATATATATATATATATATATGTATATATGTATATATATGTATATATATATATATATATATATATGTATATATGTATATATATATATATATGTATATATATATATATATATATATGTATATATATGTATATATATATATATATATATATATATATATATATAGTATATTTATAAATTATATATATATATATATATATATATATATATATATATATAGTATATTTATATAATATTATATATATATATATATATATATATATATATATATATATATATATATATAGTATATTTATATTATATATATATATATATATATATATATATATATATATTATATTTATTATTATTATTATTTATTATTATTATATTGCATAAGAAGCAAACAAGCATCAAACAAGAAGTAGCCAAAGTTTCCTTGTAGGCGTAGCAGGGCGGGCACGAGGCGCCAGCACGAGGCCCAAGGGAACCTTACTAAGCAGGACACATTTCGAAGTTGCCGCAACTGAGGAATGTTTCACACTCTAAGGCTCAACACTACTATGATACATTTGCAGCAGAACTACGCAATGAATGCAACGGCTGTAAGCTGGAGAAACTATTTGCATCTCAAAATATTAACATATAACTCCTTAACAACTGCAGGCTGTCATTATAGACCACAGCGGAGTGTGAGCCTGTCAGCACCTCAGTGGTGCCCACCTCGCCATGCCAAGACCGGGTGTTCCTCAACTAGTGGAATAGATGCGGCGCTGCTGTTGGTGATGATTATAATCGCGTGAGTCACACATGATAGCGTTCATGCTGTTTTGTAGGTGATACATACCATCAATGCAGCTGCATGCCAGACTCCGAAGCTTTTAGCGACCGGAAGGTCTGTACAATACTCAGCCAAGGCCCGCCAGGTGTTTGTGAAGTGTGCAAGGATAGGATCCCCAGTGTACAGGTACGGAGTGGGGCGTGAGGGGCACAGGGTATTGTAAGTTATTGTTGTTAAGGTTTATTAACACACTCATCTATGGAACATTTTCGTTCTAGCCATGTGATTCATATGGTGAGGACTTGGCACAAGGACACCTCACGCCTGAGGTTTGTCCCTAAGGCCCTTACCACCGCCACCCTCGTCTCGCCCCGCGCCAGGCTGCTTCACAACTATACAGTAACTCTCTAACTTCACTAATAAATTTCACCATACATTTTTTAAGACATTCTCTCTGCGCCCGCTTGAAATAATCTTATTGTGTGTTTGTTGTCTCTTACAACTTTATTTTGGCCTGCCATCGTCCACACACACACACACACACACACACACACACACACACACACACACACACATACATATACTGTTTGCCCATGCAGCAGCTCCCGGGTGTTTCATCAATCCCCGGAAGCTGTGGTCGGCAAAGGCAAACCGAGCTATTTGGAAACTTCAGTAACACGACCTTTCGAAGTATTGTACCAAGAAGAAAACCATTCTCAGAAAAAGGAAAACTTAAAGCAGTATCATGCAGAAGCAAGCACAAGGATGTTGCGCGGAGTCGCTGAAGAAAACCAACTGCGGTCACCTCCTCATGGGAAAGTAGGACTACAGCACCCGAACACTCAGGGTAATGGAAGGAGACTGAGTCAACTGAGCTGTAGTTCAAACAAAGCTTCAGACAACTCTACATACATTTATCCTCGTGCAGGTAACAGGATTTAGTTAGGGCGGACAGCAAGCAACCTCCCATCACCTTTTTATTCTTAGTGTTATTAGATGCCATGTCCGGCGAAGAAGAACGCTCCTGATTGGATGAAACTTGTTGACCCTGACCAATGGGCGTTGAGGGGGTGGAGCCGTTGCTTGTGGCCCCGCCCCCGTTTGCCTTGTGATTTGGCGGGCGGGGCATGACTGTTCGGGTTTTCGGTCGCCGCCAGCCCTGCAAAGTGACAGTACCCAACATAGGAGATAGCAGAGAAGGCCCAGTGAGAGGCCCGCCCGAAGGAGTGAGCCGTACACCCAGCGACGCACCCACACAGCCGAGCACACGACCCAGTGATGTAATACTGACTTGAGTGTTCCATAGGCTGTGACTTTTTGAGTGTGGGGGTGCCGCGGGGTTATCGGGGTGCCCTTGCTACACATGGAGAGTGAGTGACGTTACATGCAGGGGGTGAGGGAAGTGTGTGCATGAGGGGGTGTTGGAGGGTGCAAGGGAGAGAAGGATGGGGGTTATGGGGTTAGACTATGTACTACCCATCAATTAATCTCGACTAATACTAAAAACTATATAATCCTGTACATATGAAAAAGAAACAGGAATATGCTTGAGGGCAACCAACATCTTAAGCTAAAAAAAAAAGGCACTATAGACCCGTAGTAAAAAAGTATATGGGTGGAAGAGGAGGAGAAGAACACAACCTGGAAATAAAGCAATATATTACAGCTCGCCAAGAAGGCCGCCACACATGTCATCCAGTAAGGCTTTCAGGAAGGTCACAATCACTTACAGAGGTCTCAGTTACCCCTGCCGTCACCATCCTCCCAGTGACAGTGGGTGTGGAGGAGGAGGAGGAGGAGACGGGAGGGAGGGGGACCACCTGTCACAAGGAAGGTCGTCCCCAAGGACCCCCAACGCCCCTCCCTCACTCCAACCTCAGATAAAAGGCCCGTTGAGGTTCACTTCAACGTCACTCTCACGACAGTCACTTAGTCTGTTCTTTTTAGGTCGATATACCGACACGCACTTCTGGGGTTTTTTTTTCTCTCTCTCTTTTTTTTTTTTCTCTTTTTAGTCCACTGAATCTTTCCTCGGAATGGATCACTGTTCTCTGCGTAAACACAACAACAATAAGGCCACACAAAAAAACACTATCCATACTTCACGATTTAATCCTTGTTTTCGTTTCCCGTTGGGTTAAGATACTCCAGGAAATGCCAGGAAATGTAATACTGTGTGTGTGTGTGTGTGTGTGTGTGTGTGTGTGTGTGTGTGTGTGTGTGTGTGTGTGTGTGTGTGTGTGTGTGTGAAATCGTGTTTATATTACATTTTCCCCAAATTGAACACCTGCCGAGTTGGTATCATTGCTCTGAAGGGGTGAAAACAATAAACTGTTAAAGAGGAGGAGAAAGAGGAGGAGGAGGAGGAGGAGGAGGAGGAGGAGGAGGAGGAGGAGGAGGAGGTAATGGGGGATAGACCAGAGAGAGGCAAAGTGAGAGAGGAAGGGACCGGAAGCTCACTGGAGAAGCGGATAAGAGGGAGACAACCTCAACCGATTAGATTCTCTCTTACTCACTCTTTCTCTCTCTTCTTTTTCTTTCTCTCTCTCTCTCTCTCTCTCTCTCTCTCTCTCTCTCTCTCTCTCTCTCTCTCTCTCTCTCTCTCTCTCTCTCTCTCTCTCTCTCTCTCTCTCTAACAGTCAACTACAGGAATAGCAAGTGAAAGCGGCCGTAATTTTCCTTTTTTCAAACAGCTGACCATAACCTATGCTTC
>JAPQNM010000006.1:14900569-14910569 GCA_029783475.1 Metacarcinus magister | reverse complement strand
ACCCACACGACGACACACAACACACACAACACACACAACAGGTACGAGCCCAACACAACACCACCACACACACACACCACCACAACACACACACCACACATCACACACACCACACACACCACACACACCACCCACACACACACACACACACGACACCCACACACATGGCACACACACACACACACACACACACACACACACACACACACACACACACACACACACACACACACACACACACACACACACACACACACACACACACAACACACACACACACACACAACACACACACACACACACACACACACACACACACACCACACACAACACACACACACACACACACACACACACACACACACACACACACACACACACACACACACACACACACACACACACACACACACACACACACACACACACACACACACACACACACACACACACACACACACACACCACACACACACACACACACACACACACACACACACACACACACACACACACACACACACACACCACACACACACACACACACACACACACACACACACACCACACACACACACCACACACACACACACACACACACACCACACACACACACACACACACACACACACACACACACACACACACACACACACACACACACACACACACACACACACACACACACCACACACACACACACACACACACACACACACACACACACACACACACACACACACACACACACACACACACACACACACACACACACACACACACCACACACACACACACACACACACACACACACACACACACACACACACCACACACACACACACACACACACACACACACACACACACACACACACACACACACACACACACACACACACCACACACACACACACACACACACCACACACACACACACACACACACACACACAACACACACACACACACACACACACACACACACACACACACACACACACCACACACACACACACACACACACACACACACACACACACACACACCACACACACACACACACACACACACACACACACACACACACACACACACACACACACACACACACAACACACACACACACACAACACACACACACACACACACACACACACACACACACACACACACACAGCATGTCGTCAACACCACACACCTGCGTTTCACACCTGTGTATGCCGGAAACATGACCTCCACCCCTTATCCTCCCCAACACCCACACCCTTAGTCACCCTTAGTCCCCCTCACCCTCACCCACACCCACACCCACACACACACACACACACACACACACACACACACACACACAGCAACACCACAAGGGAAGAAGAGAGAACAGTGGAGACGAGATACAAAACTTTACCAATTACACCACAGAGTCATTCATCTTACTTCTATACTATCTCTTCTTCTTCATACTCCTCCGCCTTTACCTCATTACTCTATCCTTCCTCTCCTCTTCCTCCTCCTCCTCCTCCCTGCGGCTTCAACGTCATTAGCTTGTCAGGTCATGTAAGGGCTTCGTTTCCACTTACATGATTATAGCCTGGCTCCCCTACAAGGCCAACTTATTCCACCAGCGTGCCAATATTCGAGTCGTGTTTCCGTGTGTCATCGATACCTACACTGATCTATCTGCCCTTATGAGATGTATAGGGGATAGGGATGCTGCTGCTGCTGCTGATAATGATGATAATGATGATAATAATGATAATGATGATAATAACACTAATTGTGATCCGTATAATTCACTTTTTCCTTTTTAACTGTTTTCTTTTTTATCGTGATTAATACTATTGAAGCACATTTTACATCACTTTTACTCTAGTAATTGCAGGGCCGTGTGTGTGTGTGTGTGTGTGTGTGTGTGTGTGTGTGTGTGTGTGTGTGTGTGTGTGTGTGTGTGTGTGTGTGTGTGTGTGTGTGTGTACCAATCAGGGCCCAAATATTAATCTCTCCTCAATAAGTTCGCCAATCGCATTTTTCCCCTCGTTTCGTTGTGTAGGAAATAAAGCAGATTTTTTCCCCCCCGTAAAACTTCAATCTGGATTAGCTTTACAGGAAAATTTATGAGAGAAAAAAAAAATAGCAGGAACACAGGAGTGAAAACAAAAGGGATTGGGGGGAGGCAATAATTTTTTCATTACCTTCCCATTTACCGATTATTGGCTTTCCATTCAGTCAGTGGTGCAACAAAATCCTACCCAACCTCCCTGCACCTCATCTCTCACCCTCATCTTTACCCCATTCCAAACCCCGCAGCGACTAAGCTTCTGAAAGGGAAGTTAGAGTAAAATAAAAAATAGAAAAGTGCTGGCAGATCATATGACTACATTTCCCACACCTTATCACTCCCTATACCCACGTCAACACACAGAACACATCCTCCCTTCACTCCTTACATATATTCCACACTATTTCCACAGCACCTACCAACACCACATCCCTACCTTGTTATTCGTTCAGCTCCTCTCCCACCTACATTCCCATTTATACAGGAACTCTGACCACGTTTCCATGTTACCACCAAATCATGTTTACATCTGAATAGGCGGCTTCCTGACCACACCTTCCCACATCCTGTCACTCTTCTATAACCACCAGATTTCCATTTTATCCTACCCTACCATCCTACCTCTTTTTCCTTATCCTCACACTTCGTTTCTACTTTTTTTTTAACATATGACTATAACATCATCTCCTTCACACACATACTAGACACACACACACACACACACACACACACACACACACACACACACACACACACACACACACACACACACACACACACACACACACATAAAGTTTTGACAAATAGGTCTCGTTTGTACCAATAAATCATAGAGAACGAGACACAAAGAGACACGAAGAGAGACGGAAAGAGAAAAAAAAAACACTTCCAACCTCCATTCTTGAGAGGTGGTGGTAAGTAGGTCTCTCTCTCTCTCTCTCTCTCTCTCTCTCTCTCTCTCTCTCTCTCTCTCTCTCTCTCTCTCTCTCTCTCTCTCTCTCTCTCTCTCGCCCACAGGTTCCCCTCAGGCGGTAGTAGGACTCTCAATTCTTCCCTTTCCTCTATACATTACCTTCACTCTTCCTTCCTCATAGCCACTTTCCCTTTTTTGATTCATCCTTCATTGGCCATATCCGCTGCAGTGAATCTCTCTCTCTCTCTCTCTCTCTCTCTCTCCTCTCTCTCTCTCTCTCTCTCTCTCTCTCTCTCTCTCTCTCTCTCTCTCTCTCTCTCGATATCCACGTGTTACCTCTTTCTATTCCCCTTGTAACTTGTTCCTTTCAATTGTATCTTCCACTTTACCTCGTTTCCGCCTCTCTTTTTTTTATTCCCGGTTGGCTAAATTCATTCACTTTCCTCTCTTTTTCTTTATTACTGCAGTTTCCCCTTTGGTGTCTGACTGTGTTCACTTGGTCGCAGCTACGTTTAATGGGCGTTAAGGGTGTCAAGGGTCTGTGTCTCGCGTTAAGAGGACTTGTACCGTCACAGGATGAAAGGGTCAAGGTCAGGGAGATGAGTGTTGGGTTAGGTCAGGTCAGGTTAGGGTAGGGTAGGGTAGGGTAGGGTAGGGTAGGGTAGGGTAGGGTAGGGTAGGGTAGGGTAGGGTAGGGTAGGGTAGGGTAGGTTAGGTTAGGATGGAGGAGCAGCCTAACTAACGTGTGTCTGAGCTCCCTCCCTCCTTCTCTCCCTTCCCTCCCACAAACCACTACCTACATCTACCATCACCACAACATTTATTTTCTTCCCTTTCATTTCTTTTCAGCTTTTTCCTGATGCTCCCAGAAATCAACATCTACCTTTACCTCAACACTTTTTTTCCCCTCTCTGATTACCTTTTCATCTTTTTCCCCTTACTCAGTTCCTCCTCTTCACTTCTTCCCCAACCCTGCCTGCCACGTTTGTTGACCCCACCACCACGCCCACCACAAACATTCCTCCTCTTCCTCCTCTTTCGTTCATCCTTCCCTTGCCCACTGAACGTATGTGGACAAAGAGAATTTAAACTTCAGTCTCGTGGTTCGGCGAAGCGGAAAACGCAGGCAAAGAAGGGGAGAGGTGAGGGGAAGTGAGGGGAAGTGAGGGCAGAAGTGAGGGCAAGTAAGGGTAAAGTGAGGGGAGAAGTGAGGGGAAGTAAGGGTAGAGATGAGGGTAATTGAAGGGAGAAGCGATGGGAAGTGAGGGGAAGTAAGGGGTGAAGTGAGGGGAAGTGAGGGTAAGGCAGTGGACCAGGAACACTGCGCTGGCCCGATGGTTCTTTAATGGAGACAAACTCGCAACATTAAATGGGAATTACATGGAGGAGAAAGGGAACCATTTATATCGTAAGCCAAGTTGAGCTAGTTTAGTCAGTCTCTCAGTCTCTCTCTCTCTCTCTCTCTCTCTCTCTCTCTCTCATCTACTCTCTCTCTC
Source organism: Metacarcinus magister (assembly GCA_029783475.1). NCBI lineage: Eukaryota > Metazoa > Arthropoda > Malacostraca > Decapoda > Cancridae > Metacarcinus > Metacarcinus magister. Next base: position 14,906,103 of record JAPQNM010000006.1, on the reverse strand, counting down.
TCTCTCTCTCTCTCTCACACCATTGGCTGTCCCATACTATCTACAACTCAATAACAACAACAACAATAACAACTACAACAACGTTCAAATTTCCGAGTCAGATAGTTTTGCAAGAAAGAAGAAAAAAAAAATCATCGGAATATTGGTTTGAGTGTTTTCCGGTACGATCACCTACACATTATAAATCACTGACTGGGTCTCGCGCCTCGCTGCCAGACGCGCGTTCCTCTACGAAGATGTAGCATTAATTTTAGATGAAAGTTATTTTGTAAGTTTCACGCAACTGTACACACACACACACACACACACACACACACACACACACACACACACACACACACACACACACACACACACACACACACACATACACACACAGTAACAGGTGCAGGAAGAAGCAGACGGCCGAGGGAAAGTTAGCGTCAGATTCTCTTAAGAAAGTTACGGCACCACATAAGCAGACCCATCATTCCCCCACCCAACTCCCTTCAGTCTCTTCCTCCTTCTCTCCCCTCATCTCCCTTCTCTCTATTCTCCTCTGTATCATCCAATTTACTCTTCTCCGTCAATCTATCTCTTCCCATCTTCCTCCACCTCTCCTTCATTTCCCTTTTCTCCTCCTCCTCCTCCTCAACTTTCTCAACCATTCGAGCGTTTCAACAACACGACCCAGCACGCCTAAGACATTTCATTTTCTATAGGATCTAATGCTCTTGGCGATGCCGTGTGACCCTGCTCTTAAGACCATTACCTTAATTAAAACCCTTCTTAGCTCTCCTCTATATACTTACCTTACAGCCTTTTATACCACGCTTCCCCTACACAAGCACCATCTTTCTAAGGAACGCTTCTCTATGCTCCTGTGAACTTGAAGGGGAGTAGAAGACGTTGCTAACATTCTTCTATGGTTTTGTGTGTGTCTGTCTCTCTCTCTCTCTCTCTCTCTCTCTCTCTCTCTCTCTCTCTCTCTCTCTCTCTCTCTCTCTCTCTCTCTCTCTCTCTCTCTCTCTCGTTTCATCATAGCTACACCATATGCTCCAGAAACCACCGACCTCCACCATTAATCTTGTGTATGTTCCATTGAGCTTGCTGAAGCTTCGTTGGCTTCATATATATTCCATTAACAATATGTAGGGTTCGATGCTCTTAGCGTGCTCTATTAGTCTTCGTTGCTGTTCCGTTCCTATCGCTCCTCACGGCAGGCTCCGAGGCAGGCAGGCAGGCAGGCTCCGGTGGTGTGTGTGTGTGTGTGTGTGTGTGTGTGTGTGTGTGTGTGTGTGTGTGTGGTGAGGGGGGGGGAAGGTGGAGTGTGATGAAGAGCGTTCACACAAGGACTGGTGAGTGACGCAAGACAATTCAGACGAGGACCAGCCAGGAGTGTAAGCCTCTGTACTTGTGTGAGTTTCGTGCAATACACACACATAGAGGGAGGGAGGGAGGGAGGGAGGGAGGGAGGGAGGGAGGGAGGGGGGAGGGGGAGGGAGGGAGGGGGGAGGGAGGGAGGGAGGGAGGGAGGGAGTGCATGAGTGTGAGAGAAACAATAGTAATGACACAAGAGTGGTCCTTATTATTATTATTATTATTAGTTATTATTGTAGAATAATTAAAGAAGAACGTATATGTAGGCTACTGCGCTGTAACGAAAGGAAAGAGACGAAAGAAGACGACAATAGCACCACCACCAACAACAACAACAACAACAACAACAACAACAACACAACAGCAACAACAGAATGTCTAAACGGGGGAGACAATAACTCATTAACTGTCTTTCTAACTGAGTTTCCAGCATCTCTCTCTCTCTCTCTCTCTCTCTCTCTCTCTCTCTCTCTCTCTCTCTCTCTCTCTCTCTCTCTCTCTCTCTCTCTCTCTCGCCCTTCGCAGGAGTCCCCTCGGAGGCGCTGACTTGGAATGGTTTGATTTCAGGGGGGAGATTGGACGAGAATTTCGTCTTAATTAACAAAGACTGAGTGAGGAGCGATGGCTGGGGAGGGAAATTAATAGTTCAGGTAAATTGGTAACTCTCTCATAGCCCCCCGTTCCCCCTGCTTTCGGTAGGACCCTGAGCTATTTGCATATTAATTTGTTGAGGACACATGACTCTGCCTACTGCTACCCTACCCCCCTTTACCCTTCCCCTTCCCCCCAAAACTCGTGCCTCAATCAGCCTCTCTATTATCCCTCAGAAGTCATCGTAAGAGATAGAAAGAGAGATAAATCCTTCTAATTTCCCTCACACTTATTAGTTTTCCTGCCGTCTGCCTCATCCACTCACACTACAATGATTACTAAAACTCCTCTAGTCGTCTTGCAATTTCCCTCTCCTGCTCTTTTTCTTTTCTCTTTCCCAACTGAAGGAGATGAGGGAGCAGGAGGAAGTGAGGGGAAGGGAAAAAAAATTACTGTGGAAAGGACAGGAGGTATATTTAGGTGGGAATAGTGAGATGCAGAGTGATGGGAGAGAAGAAGGAAAGGGAAAGATGAGATCGAAGAAAGAAGGGAGAGGAAGATCATGGATGGTACGTGAAAGAGAAAGTTGATGAGGAGGTGGGAGGAAGTACAGACAAATGGAGGTAATAAAGATGTCATAATTTGAGTAATTATAAGAGAGAAAAAAGGAGAAAGTATGACAAAACAAAACATTAAGTGGTGTAGGAGGGAGAGATGAAGAAGATGAAGAGAATAATGGGAATGTAAGGGAAAGGAAAGGAAAAATAGAAGCTAGACAAGAGGAAGAGGAGGAAAAGATGATGAAAGGGAGAAACAAGAGGAGTAGAGAATGAGAAGGGATAGAATAGATGTTTGAGGATAGGGAACGAAAGAGAGAGAGAGAGAGAGAGAGAGAGAGAGAGAGAGAGAGAGAGAGAGAGAGAGAGAGAGAGAGAGAGAGAGAGAGAGAGAGAGAGAGAGAGAGAGAGGAGGAAGAAAAGTGGGAGGAGCTAAGAGATTTTCCGTGTGGACGCTCGTGGAGACTTGATTGAGGAAGGCACTAGTGAGCTGGTGGCCTGCGTGTAGTGTGGTGAAGCTGTAACTGTAGTGTGGTGGTGGAGGGTGACTTGCAGTGTGGCGGTGACGTTGCGAAAGTGAGTGTGTGAGCGTGTGAGAGAGTGAAGGAGGCGGAGGAAGAGAGGAGGTGAAGGAGGTATAGTGTAGAGTGATGAGAATATGTAATAGTTTGTGTCTGTGTCTGTGTGTGATTTTGAGATGTGTCAGTTAGCTTTCAGGTGACTTGCTCTTGTTAGTGTTCCTCCCACGCTAGGTTCTCACTCTTCTTTGAGCATGTACACACACACACACGCACACACACGCACACACGCACACACGCACACACACACACACACACACACACACACACACACACACACGCTCTCCTCTCAATGTTAGTGCAGCGCTCCAGGGACGAAAATTAAGTCCAGTCCAATTTAGATTCTAGTAACAATAATTTTTCCAGGAATCCGGATGCAATCTTATTCGCTACTTAAGTTTATATATAAAAGACAAAGGAAATTCTGTGTTTACGTGTTATTGAAGTTAATCTGCTTGCAATACAACACTCTCTAATTGGTGCTATGATATCGACCGATTATCATTTAAAAAACATAATATACAACTCTAAACTGAAAGATGAATTGTTTAAATATTTACACATCTATTGCTATACCTCCCACTCAGGACTCCATAGCCTTGGGACGCAAGTCTGGTATATAGTGAGTCGGTTAGTGTTAGAGGTAACCCTTGGAATTTAGGATAAGAATATTTTTTTTTAAGAACTCGAAAAGTATGAGGTTTACGTAATAAAATGTATAGAATAGTAATGAAAGAGCAAAAGAAATTGGTAAGTAAGAGTTATTGTGGAATGGAACTGGAGTGTAAGTAACAGAAAAGGACACATTTATGCTTTCTAAAAAAATCTAATGTTCCTTATAAGTAAAGACAGCACGTTCACTATATTCCAATTATCATGAGATTCTGAGATGTTAAAAGTTTCATGAAATTCAGCAAGAAAATTTCCTGAATGATGTAGATTTGGTCAACTGTCGTCTTTTGTTAATGTTTTCTAAAATGTGTTAACCAATTTTCAAAAGAAAATGGAAAACAATAAAGGTGACGAGACGTGTAAACTTCTTTCTCTCTTTCTCTCTTTCTCTCTCTCTCTCTCTCTCTCTCTCTCTCTCTCTCTCTCTCTCTCTCTCTCTCTCTCTCTCTCTCTCTCTCTCTCTCACAAAAAAAAACTAATTAGTACTGTTTATCTGCTTTTTACGCCTGCTCTACACACATTCGTCAGCACGTAAACACACACACACACACATACAGACTCACACAGACACACACATACACCACAGACACACACACACACACACACACACACACACACAGACACACACACACACACACACGGAGGAGGTAAACGTCAGTCACAGACAAACAAACATGATATGCTTGAGCTGCACAGACGAAGTTGCTGAGTAAATAGAAAGATATTTACCGAGAGGGAAAGGCGGATGGAGGAATGGAGAGAGAGAGAGAGAGAGAGAGAGAGAGAGAGAGAGAGAGAGAGAGAGAGAGAGAGAGAGAGAGAGAGAGAGAGAGAGAGAGAGAGAGAGAGAGAGAGAGAGAGAGAACAGGAAAGTTTCTCTCATTCTCAAGACAGTTGCTGCTAATCCTCTTGCCGCCAACACCACTTATCATCACCACCACCATCACCACATTACCACATCATCACCACCATCATCATTATAAAAACAAGACCCCTCCCTCCCTTCCTTCCTTTTGTTTATCTGTCTCTTTCTTCTTTTCTCTTTTTCTGCCTGTGTTCATCTGCTTGTATACCTGTCTGTCTGTCTTTTTTTTCTCTCTCTCTCTCTTTCTCCTGGCCACAAATATCTCTTATAATACACTTTTTATTAACTTGTTTCACTAATAATAACTCTTTATGCAAAACACACCTGACTAATATTCACTAATTACGAACTTCCTTGAACTCTGCACTCCTCAGGTTTCTTCTTCTGTTTTCTTGATCGGAAACAGCATTTAGTGGGTTTGACTTTTCTTAGTATTCCTTGCTCAGTATTCTTTCTAAGTCAAACACAAATAACTTTCATTACTATCACTACTACAATTTTATCATCTTCCTTACTGTACTATTACTATTCCTCACTACTACTACTACTACTACTACTACTACATGTAACGCAAGTCATGTTTCCTAACCGCTAACCTTCCCACTCTGTACCTGCTTCTCTACCTAATGCTCCTCTTGACCTACTACCTTCCTTACCTTTCCCTGCCTTCCACTGTTCCCTTCTCATTACAAATACATGGGACTCCTCTTACGGGCCCTTCGCTGTTTGGGATAGAAAGCGGTAAACAATTTATCGTATTCTCACCTCTCCACCCTAACCCAACCCTCTCATTATGCCACCTTTACCGCCGCCGCCGTCGTCTCCCGTCTGGCGAAAATAAACTCAGAGCGTCCGTTTCTCTCGACAAACAGTGCACGCGTGAGTGACTGCCACACGTCGATGTCTGGAGTA
>JAPQNM010000006.1:14875569-14898069 GCA_029783475.1 Metacarcinus magister | reverse complement strand
GAAGGTAAAGGTCAAAAGGTCAAGTGAATTAAAGGTTCAACCAGCACGCTCTAACCTAATAAAACTTAACGTAACCTAACCTGACCTGACCTAACCTAACCTGACCTAAACTAAACTAAACTAACCTAACCTAACCTAACCTAACCTAACTTAACCTAACCTAACCTAACCTAACCTAACCTAACCTAACCTAACCTAACCTAACCTAACCTAACCTAACCTAACCTAACCTAACCTAACTTAACCTAAACTAACCTAACCTAACTAAACCTAGCTTAACCTAACCTACCTTAACCTAACCCAACCTCACCTGTACCTACCTTGCACTCACACAGGTAAGACGCCATGTAATTAAACCTGTTCTTCATAAATACATTTTCTTTTTTTTCTTCCTTTCCTGAGGTACGTAAAAGTTATAATTCGCTCGCAGGAAAAATAAGAAAAAAAACTAATAATAAAAAAAAAAATTATTTACGTCTCCTTTCTTTTAAAATTCTCTCTGCCTGTTTGCTTTTTACTCCGTTTTTTTTTTTACATGATTAAAGAAGCAAGAAAATGGGAATGTGTTGCTGTTAGAGTGAGTTGTTGCCGTTAGAGTGAGTTCAGCAGAAGTAGGTTAGGGTGTGGCTTGTGTTGTGTCTGTCGCCTTTTTAACACTTCTATTTTATTTTACTATACTATTCACGCGATAGGGACAGAGATTGAGAGAGAGACGTGTACCGCTCCGGAAGATTTTGTTTTAATATAAGTTAATTAAATGTATTTCTTGTCGTCCGGTTATTCCGCCTCCCATTACTCTCTCATTATCCTACTAATCCCTGTTTTTCTTAAATCTATTTCCTCACTCGTCTTTCTAATTACTTTCCTTCTGTAGCTAATGATTTACACTTAAGCTTAATTGGGGAAAAAAAAATTGCTTGAGAAGGAAGTGGAGGAAGGATGGAATGACGAAGATTTAGGAGACGAAAACGAAGAGGAAATTGAAGGTTAGATAATGTGTGTGTGTGTGTGTGTGTGTGTGTGTGTGTGTGTGTGTGTGTGTGTGTGTGTGTGTGTGTGTGTGTGTGTGTGTGTGTGTGTGTGTGTGTGTGGGGCAGGAAGGATAACTTTGATGTTTACAAAGCATGAGTTTGGATTATATAAGCAACAACATCTATATTTATATTTAAATACTATTATTTCTATCTATCTATCTCTCACTCTCTTTCCCTCTCTCTTTCTTTTCCATTTTGTCTTTTTTCTTTCCTCACAGTTAACATTTTTACTAAGCTACCTAGAAGGCTCACGTCAACACATCTTTTATTCATGCACTGTGTGATGTATGAGAGAGAGAGAGAGAGAGAGAGAGAGAGAGAGAGAGAGAGAGAGAGAGAGAGAGAGAGAGAGAGAGAGAGAGAGAGAGAGAGAGAGAGAACAAAAAAAACGAAAGAAAGAATCCACACGTTAACATGCACAGTAAACAAATAAAACACAGACATAAACACACACTAATAAGGTCAACAAAACAATTTCCGTACATTCCTTATACCAGTTACTTGCACGTTTCCCTCACCTTTATTCCTTCCTATCTCTCTATTTCCCCTCCACTTACCTTCTGGCATTCCCCTTCCACCCTCGTCCTCACCCCATTTCCTTTCCCTGTCCCTTCCTCCCTTTCTGTCCTTGCCTGGACTTGGTAAACAACCCATTTCATGAAGGGTTATGTGAAATTGTTTGGGTATGATTCCTAAATTAGTAAAAATCCCTCCTCTTCCTCCTCCTCCTCCTCCTCCTCCTCCTCCTCCTCCTTCCTTCTCCTCCTCTTCCTCCTCCTCCTCCTCCTCCTCCACCTTTTGCATGTACTTACTATTTTCCTTGTTTCTATTTTCTTTCCGTTTTTTGTCTTCTCTATTTTTCATGTAAGGTAAACAAGGAAAGAAGCTTCCTCATTGTTATTCATGACCCAGCAGGAGTAAGTTCAGGTAAAAAAAAAGTTCACTCTAAGGCACAGTTTTCAGGACTTTATATATGCACCTAGAACTCTCTCCCTCTCTCCCTCCTCTCCTCTCTCTCTCTCTCTCTCTCTCTCTCTCTCTCTCAGGTTTCCGTCGTGATTTTAACATGCATCAAACTGTCATTCCTCTGTTTCTCTCACACATCTTCTGATCCTCCATCCTCTTTAACCTCAGCTCTCACTCTTGCTCTGCTGCCCTGTTCCTGTTCCCTTTACTCTCTCTCTCTCTCTCTCTCTCTCTCTCTCTCTCTCTCTCTCTCTCTCTCTCTCTCTCTCTCTCTCTCTCTCTCTCTCTCTCTCTCTCTCTCTCTCTCTCTCTCTCTCTCTCTCTCTCTCTCTCTCTCTCTCGAAGGTAGGTAGGAGGGCGTAATCCTGTAGAGGGTCGCAAGGCCACACACTTTTCTAATCTCCTTTGAGTGAAAGAGGACATTTCTAACGCTCTCTCTCTCTCTCTCTCTCTCTCTCTCTCTCTCTCTCTCTCTCTCTCTCTCTCTCTCTCTCTCTCTCTCTCTCTCTCTCTCTCTCTCATCTCGTCATCTCTATCCTCCATTCACTTTCCTTGTCTTTCCTCATGTCTTTTCCTCTCCACTACACTTTTCTTTCTCTCCATCTCATTCGTAAATATTCCACGATTTTTATATCTACTTCCTTCTTTTGTCTTTTATTAAATCTTTTTTTTTATCCTCTCTTCCATTCAGCTCATTGGCATCAGCTCTGCTTCTCGGTTCTTACGTATGCAACTCTATCTTACAATTCCTAAGACTCTTTATTGTCTTCTTTCTCTCTCTGTTCATCTTTTCATTTATTTATCACTTCCCCAAGACAGCAGCTTAAGTCTAGAGCGTAAGCAGCGGGAGGCGGAGGAGGAGGAGGAGAAAGAGGAGGAGGAGGAGGAGGAGGAGGAGGAGGAGGAGGAGGAGGAGGAGGAGGAGGAGGAGGAGGAGAACGAGACGGAAACAATAGGTTGATTAAAACGCTGCACCAAAGATCAGAGTGACGGAACGAAATTAAATATTATTAATGTATGTGTAAGAAGTTGAAAGGAATATTCTAATTAATAAGGGAAGAAAAGAGTGTATGTGCACGTGTGTGTGTGTGTGTGTGTGTGTGTGTGTGTGTGTGTGTGTGTGTGTGTGTGTGTGTGTGTGTGTGTGTATTCTTGCCTTCGCTGCAATTTTGAATCTATTGAATCTGGAGGAGGCTTCACCTTATTACTTGCCATTGCAGATATATACAATTTTTACCTCAGGAATATAAACTGTACGCACACACACACACACACACACACACACACACACACACACACACACACACACACACACACACACGAACAATCTACATATACTAGCTCTTCAAATCCCTCTGTGCCCCCCTCCCCCCCCCGCCCCAACGGTAGTCACATCCGATTTTGCAGCACCTTAGGGCACCTCGAGGCCTGACAGTCGTTTCATACCCACGTCCGTCCCTCCACCACCCTAGTCAACGGGAGGCGGGAGGCGGGTCACAGCCCACCTTCACCCCGGCCCAGGTATTAAAATATTCATCGAGAGCGAGATTACTTTGTTCCGGCAGACACTCCATGTTTGCCGCGGAGTGTCAGTGAGTGGCAACCAGAGCACCACAACGCCGACGATGACGATGACGATGATGATAAGGAAGAGGAGGAGGAGGAGGAGGAGGAGGAGGAGAAGGAAGAGGAGGAGGAGGAGGAGGAGAACTAGTTTTGATAGTGATGATAAGAGTATATGTGTGTGTGTGTGTGTGTGTGTGTGTGTGTGTGTGTGTGTGTGTGTGTGTGTGTGTGTGTGTGTGTGTGTGTGTGTGTGAGATCAATGTGGGGACAGGTCTGAATATATTAATGATACAATATATTTCCCGCCAAGTGTAGCAATCTATGGGTTCTCAGCAGATGGGCGTGATGGGGCGCGGGACCCAGGCCACCGCCGCCCTGCTCCTCGCCCTGCTGATGGCACCGCGGGGAGAGTGCCAGTGGAGTCACCCCGAATCAGCTACGCGGGCAAAGGGAGCCACTCAGAGGCTCCGTCAAGTCTTCGGAGTGGAGGCTGACCAACACAAAACTTCACCGGCACCACAGACGCCACAGGTCACACAAGCACAACGAGCTACGTCTTTCCAACGGGAATCCAAACGTCATGATGCGTCAGGGTCCGCCCAGGATGTGCAGCGAGCAGAGGACTTTAAAGACGAGCACCAGCCTGATAGTGTAGCTCCTGAGGCACATCCTGACCCCCAGTCTCGACAAAGAACACATAAGGCACCCAGGCCGGAAGTACCGAGGGTGCCTCCGCTGCCTGAACACCTGCCACCAGGCCTGGCCAGCCGCCTCAACGAGTTTCCAAGCGTGGCTTCTGCAGACTCCCCTCCCCACGCCTTCTTCCAGCCGCGCATACAGGTGCCTTCCCCTGCACCATAAAGAGATGAGAACTTTCTCAAACTGCTTCTTCTTCCGCTTACTTCCGTTCCTTCCCTCCTACCAGCTCTTCCCTTCTGCCATATATATTTTTTTTACCTTATTTATCTGCTTTATTTTACAAATATAAGAGGCCTCTATATGAACATATATACATATGTATGTATGTGTGTATATATATATATATATATATATATATATATATATATATATATATATATATATATATATATATATATATATATACACGTATATAATTAACGACTTTCATAAATATTTTTGCATCCTCTTTCTTTAATGTTACATTATTTTTAATTCCGTATCATATTTTTTTAAAAACAAAGCATTTCTCTATTTGCCTCCATCAAGTTATTTTCACCGCCGCCTGCAGGCAGGAGAGAGGAAATGAATGTCGTGGAATGTCTTTTCTTAAATAACTTGTTTTTTATCCTCACTGGCTAGTTTCCAAGCTGTGCTTCTTTAATCTCTTTGTTCTACATGTAACAGCATGTGATACCCTCCGTGATTCCCTTCGCCGCAGGTGGAGGCGGAGGAGGTGAGTGACGCGGAGTGGGAGCAGCTCCTGGTGGAGGGGTGGGCCAGGGACGGTGTGGTTCCTCACCTCTTGCACGTCCCGCCGCCCTTCCTGGTAAACGTAAACTACGGAGACCACCAGTGTGTCCACCTTGGGAACACCATCACCCCTGCCCACGCCGGCGCCACGCCCAACAGCCTCAGGTATAGGAAGGGAGGGAGGTAGTGAAGGGCTGGGTTGTATTCCGCAGAATTATATCTCTTAGAGTAATGGAAAAGTTCCTCTTCGATGACTGTCTCTTCGTTTCATTCAATGTTCATTTCTATCTTTCATTAACTGATGAAGTCCTTTATATATAGAAGTTTCTCTCTCTCTCTCTCTCTCTCTCTCTCTCTCTCTCTCTCTCTCTCTCTCTCAACTGAACCAACTCCATCTTTGTTGGTTTCTCAACCTTAAAATTTAATTCTGCTCACGAACCAAAGTGTGTAACCCGCCGTTGTGAACGGATGCTCAGGGGCAGCGTATACAGGCAGCCTCACGCCCCTAAACGAGGGAGTGCGGCGGGAAGGTTACATACTTAATCAAGTGTCTGATTGTTTAGAGGTGTAGTAGCGTGGTGCTGACGGCGGTGTGTGTGTGTGTGTGTGTGTGTGTGTGTGTGTGTGTGTGTGTGTGTGTGTGTGTGTGTGTGTGTGTGTGTGTGTGTGTGTGTGTGTGTGTGTGTGTGTGGTGTGTGTGTGTGTGTGTGTGTGTGTGTGTGTGTGTGTGTGTGTGTGTGTGTGTGTGTGTGTGTGTGCGCGCGCGCGGGCCCGTGAAATGTGAGTGAATTACGATGCCCTGACATGATAATGGATATAGGGACATAAATTGCATGATAGTAACTGCGTAAACTGATTAAATGCTTTTAGAATTTTAGTGCCAGTTTTTCCCTTTATAATCATTAATGTCATATTTCACTTTAGTGTGAAAGACTCGGGTGATAAGGAACACGAGACACGATCCTTCACCATCACCACTTCACGTTGGTCTGCCTATGCGTCTAGCCAGCCAGCCAGCACCTCCCCCCCCCTTCACCTCCCCCAACATACACACAGAGACAGACACTCCAAGTCGTTTCCTGTTTTCTGAGAAGCGACAACAATAGGAGATCGTATTTTCACACTTGATGAGTAAACAAACATTGCACTCGTGAAGGGAAAGCACTCACGACCTGCAGCCGCCCGCCCGCCTGCCCGCCGCCGCCCATACACCCACCGCCTTCCGCCTTCGCTACCTGCCGCCCGCCCGCCCGCCCGTCCGTCCGTCCGTCCGTCCGCCCGCCCGCCCGCCCGCCCCGCCACACTCGACACAAATCGGGGTGAGGCGTGACGTCATAATCCTAAGAAAACAATGCCTTAGCCCTCCATCTGTTCTCAAGGCACGTACAGATTTGCTATGAGTGTCTCTCTCTCTCTCTCTCTCTCTCTCTCTCTCTCTCTCTCTCTCTCTCTCTCTCTCTCTCTCTCTCTCTCTCTCTCTCTCTCTCTCTCTCTCTCTCGTTTACGTGTGTTGGTATGGTGTTGCTTAGTGTCATGTGTTGCTGGGCAGACCCGGAGTCCTTGGAATGGTGGTCAGGGCTGCCGGCGGAAGCTTGGTTATGGTTGGTCACGCTTCATGTTCTTGATTTTTATTGTACCCCAATCACATTATCCTGGTCTTGGAAGGGACGCCATGCCCTCTGTCGATGTGTTACTTAAACCTAACGTATGCTCTGACACACACACGCAAGCACACGCCAGTCTCCATCACCACCACCACCACCACCACCACCACCACCACCACCACCACCACCATTCAGCTCTACCTAGAAACATCTCTTGAGCGGAAAAGATTCTCTCATCAAAGATATGGAAGGAGGAAAAGTCTGATCAAAGAGTAAGGTTTCATTACCAGCGTGGTCCCTCAGTGGCCTCGGCGGTGGTAAGGTCCTGAATAGAAAGGAAACTATGGCAACAGGACTTAATAACGGCGGGAACACAACTGATTCCTTACGTGTGAAAAGACATTTGAGACATAAGGTTTTTTTTTTTATTATGATTGTGAAGAAAAAAGGACAGGAGTGGTAAGTGTAGTAATCCATTTTCAGACACACTCACGTCCAGTCTTTTCAGTCTTCCAAAGAGGTCTCTGCCCTTCTCGCGTCCTTTCCCCTCGGTGATATTATCAACTAATCCTTTCTCTCTTTTCTTCGTCCAGGCTAACCTCCACCCATCTCTCTCTCTCTCTCTCTCTCTCTCTCTCTCTCTCTCTCTCTCTCTCTCTCTCTCTCTCTCTCTCTCTCTCTCTCTCTCTCTCTCCTGCCTCCAATCTTTCATATGTTTTGAAAGGAAGGAGAAAGAGATTCACCGGAGAAGCAGAGAGCAGCCTGGCGAGCCTTTCAATTCAATGTCCTGCTTAATGCATGGAAACTGAATGCCTTTTCTAATTACGTGTTTCTAAAGCTTTACATTTCCATTATTTGATTTTGTTCTCTTATTAATTAGAAAAATCTCCTCGAGTCAAGGTTTCTGCCATTCCTCTACCGCCTGACGCGACCTGACCTCTGAGGATCACACACACACACGCCACCTGAGTGCGTGTGCGTGTGCGTGTGTATGCGTTCTTATATCTTACCTGTGTCCCCAGGTTCCCCGGGGAGGAGGGCCGCCGTTACACCGTAATGCTCCTTGATGTGGACGCCCCCTCCCCGCCCCGCCTCCTCTGGCTCCTCATCAACGTCCCCGCGAGACAGCCCCGTCAAGGTGAGCAAATATGGACGACAGGAGACTCAGAGAACGTGCGTGTCTTGGACGACTGCATCTTGGAACCTTTTTTTGCGTGGATTCAGAACGTCCGCCTCCTCTTCCGCAACCCTTCAGGGCTTCAGCACAACATTCACAATTTTCCTTCGCCTGACCCAAGAGTCGGTCTGGTTGTGAAAGGAAGTTTTCTTCTTTCTTCTTTTCGTATCTTTCAGAATAGTTCTATCGGTGCAGGTTTTGGGGAAAATTTACTTTTGGCGATTACATTTTTATTTCGTTTTAATGTCCGTTTGGTGAGAGACGATCAGCACCTCCACCTTGATTACCGGAATGTGAGGTGAGGTGTGATGGTGACTTGTTTCCCCGCAGGTGTGGAAGCGGTGGAGTACGAGGCGCCGCGGCCAAACCTCGACACGGGCCAGCATCGCCTTGTGTTCCTAGTGTACCTGCAGCGCACCGCCATCAGGTCCACAGACTCTAAGGTGCCCCGAGCCAGGTCCTGTCGGGTACGTACACATTTCCCTTTCTTTCCACCTGATACTTAATACCTTCCCACCTCCGCCAAAACCTCATTATTTCAAAGCTTCTCACCTTTGTATCCTGCTCAAATTTTTTTTTCTCCCTCATTAGCTTTTCCTCGTCTTCCACCCTCAGTCTCCTCATTGTCTTCACCCTCAACCTTCTCCTCATTAATCACCTACAAACTCTCTACTACTACAAAATAATATATAAAACCAGAAAGTATATATATGTCAGGTAGTAGTAAGGCTCTTGACCTGATGTGGCAAGACTTGTATTTTAACAGAGTGCAGGCCGCGATCACGTTGACCTGACCCGCCTCACCGCTGACCTTGAACTGGAGGGACCTACGGCAGCTAATTACTTTCTATCGGAGTGGGACGTGACAGTCGAGCACACCTGTAGTACACCTGCCGCTACCTGATACCTTGAAACACCTGTCTTGAAGAGCGGTGGGGGATTTCAGACTACATGTTTGGCCACTGTATTTTCGGGCTACATCTACACGCACCTCTTCGTTCCACACACTCCTCGTACTGTACATACCTGCACAGATCTACCTCCATCCCCCTTCCTCCCGTCCACACATCTGCTTCTTCGCCCGTGGCTTCTTCCAACCCAACTTTATGCTGATTCAGTGGAAGGAAAATACCGCCAAAAATGTATGTGTGCCCACCCACCGACGAGGCCGAATTGAAAGAAAAATATGTATAAAAAATGTAATGAGATATGCATTTGTGATTACCAACCTTGGGCTAAAAACCTTCCTTAGCCCCTCTTTGCATTTGGGATCTAGCGTGTGTGTGTGTGTGTGTGAGGCTGCTCATAAACCTTCATACAGCCAGACCACAACCAATGGCATTATTTCATCCCTTTCCCTAACTGTTCTATCCTTCCATATCCGTGTTCCTGTCATTTCTACAACTCACTCAATTTTCCTCTACTTCCCGCGCGCAAAGCATACGTTTCCTAAATGATTAAAGATCTCTCCTCCCTAATTCTCCATCCCAGTAGTACGTAGGGTAGAAGGTCCATCTAAGGTTAGGAACGATATACAGCTTTGAATACTCCACAAACTCCTGTTCATAGCCGGGATCACCTGCCTTAAGGATAGTAAGGAGATGAAGGGAAAGTGGCGGGAACGGGGGAAGAAAATGACGCTAGTGGCACGAGGGAGTGTAAGCCGATTAGGAAAGGCGTGTGTGGGTGCGTGTGTGTGTGTGTGTGTGTGTGTGTGTGTGTGCGTGTGTGTGTGTGTGTGTGTGTGTGTGCGTGTGTGTGTGTGTGTGTGTGTGTGTGTGTGTGTGTGTGTGTGTGTGTGTGTGTGTGTGTGTGTGTGTGTGTGTGTGTGTACGTGTGAGGATTTGTATGAATAATAACAAGGAATGTGAGAGACGGTAAGGGGGACAGGAATGAATGAGAGCGGAACGGGAGGGTCAGTAGAAGGGTATGAGGGCGGGGAGGCGTGTGAGGGCGGCGGGAAGGTATGAATATGTGGATGATGAATATAGAAACACAAGGAGACAGGAATAACTATGTAGTATCCTTTTGCCTCATCCATATATCTATCCACATACATCCAGCACCTTCCTATCCTACTTTCACTTACTACAAGACTGTTTCCCTCATCCACTAGCCTATTGAAGACCTAATTCCTATCGGTTTCTTTCTTAAATATCCATCCTTCCTTCCTTCCTTTCTTTCCTTCCCTTTAGACAGTCTCCGAGCATCTGCCTCCCATCTTGACAGCCTTTCTCTCTTTCCTCCCACCAAGACTTTCTCACTTCCTCTCTCCAATTAAGACAGCCTCGGGGCCTCTCTATTATTACGACTCTTGCACCCTTCAACTTTTCAACGACATTCAATGCTGCTTCATCAGGTCTAGCTCGCAGAATTCCACAAAATGTATTCAGTGTGATTAAAAAGAGAGAGAAAGAGAGAGAGAGAGAGAGAGAGAGAGAGAGAGAGAGAGAGAGAGAGAGAGAGAGAGAGAGAGAGAGAGAGAGAGAAAAAAAAAAGAAAAAAAAAGAGAGAGAGAGAGATGACTGACACCTTACGAAAAGAAGGAGCGAAAATAGAAGCAGACAACAGCAATAAGGGACGAAGCAAATATGAGTCTTTGAGAACACTAAAAGTCATAGTAACAAAACCTTCATGGAAAAAAAGAGGCTGGGATGAGTAAGAACACAAGGAGGAAGAGGAGGAAGAGGAGGAGGAGGAGGAGGAGGAGGAGGACGACAACTAAGAAAAATCATCCCTGCATCACAATCCCAGTCCTTGCCAGTCTCTTCGCTACGCTTCTTGGGGGAGATAAGATTCATTGCAAAAGTTGAGTTCCTTCCTTCCTTCCTTCCTTACTTCGTTCTCTTCGGCAGGTCGTGAGTGAAGGCTATTAACAAGGCGATTTTCACAACTAACGAGGCAGGCTGATCGTTTGCTTCGTGAGGGGGTGCGAGGTGGTGAGGGAGATGAAGGCGTGACAAGAGTGCAATGTTCCTCATTATGCGAGGGTGGGATGGGGGGAAGGATGTGTGTGTGTGTGTATGTGTGTTGGTGTTGTTTTTACGTTCTGATGGTCTTATACTTCCTACACTGTTTTATTCTATAGTGTTGATTCCTTCCTTAATCCTAACACATGTTCAAAGTCACAAGCCTCTTATAAGCGCGTCTATATAAGGGTCACGACGCATTAATTAATTTCTATTCCATGATTAATTTAATACGGCTCGAGGCAATACTTTATGTACACTATTCAATATCATACACAGGAAACGCATTTGTCGGACTACTGATCAAGAATAATGAAACTGGAAATAATCACGCAATTTTTACACGACATCCCTGTAACTTTATGCCTCATTAATACTAATTATATCTTAACTGAAAACACGAGAATAGATCACGCTGCCTTGCTATTGAACACTAGGGAACAGCAGCAATACAACACAAGGTCACAGTCCTAGCCAGTCACCCAGCCAGCCACACGTCGTCTTATCATCACTGTTATTCTGATATAAACTAAATTCATGATCTTTCCTCTGACTTTTAATACAGTATCGACCTTAAAACATTCACAATTCTCCACAACAACAAAATTACACAAGTTATACAAGCTAACCCGTGTAAATACAACAGTTAGTCTTTCACACTTACTTATTTCCTAGCGTGAGTCTACGTTCCTCTACTGTTACTAGCTGTTATTCGACTTTAAATCCTTATGTGCACAATGTTGCCCAAAACGCGGTTGTGACTCACCCACCATTACCTCCACGATTAGGGTTGAAGACCTCACACTATTCTGACGCCGCCGCCACAACCTGTCGATAGTTTCTTGCCGCTTAAGGGTTTCCGAAGCCCCTCTTATCCCTCTAGTTAATCCAATCCTTTACCAGTTTAAGGCGTAAATAAGGTGATTATATTGCCGAGGATCTTGTTTCACGTTAATATCATAAGTAGTAGTAGTAGTAGAAGTAGTAGTAGTAGTAGTGGTGGTAATAGTAGTAGTAGTAGTAGTAGTTCCTGTTACTAAAACGTCAACAAATTAATTAGAGAACCTTGGGAGAGAGTTACCTCCTATATAGCGTTTCATCCACTCTCATTATCCCTCATTACTTCCCACCTTCTCCTCTTCTTCCATTTATCTTCCAACGCCATTCTCATATTCCCATACTTAATCACTCCTACTTACTACCATTCTTTCTTATCCTCACCCCTTCCCTATTCCTTCAGTCTCCCCTTCCCCTCTAGACGCCTCCCCTCACTTCATTATCCCTTCTCACAGAACGGCTAATTAGCATACGGTCTACCCAACGAGAGAGAGAGAGAGAGAGAGAGAGAGAGAGAGAGAGAGAGAGAGAGAGAGAGAGAGAGAGAGAGAGAGAGAGAGAGAGAGAGAGAGAGAGAGAGAGAGAGAATAATGTATGAGGATGATTCATGCAAGCGTCACATTCCCATCAATCTCATATCCAGGGATTACCTTGACGCCATTAAGTCACCACACACACACACACACACACACACACACACACACACACACACACACACACACACACACACACACACACACACACACACACACACAAGGGCGGGAGGTTACTGAGTGCAAGAGGTCGGGCTTACTGGAGAGAGACAGAGAGCCTTGGCAAGACCGAGATGAGGGAGGCTTAGAAGAGCTTAATTCAGCCTCCCGAGAGAGAGAGAGAGAGAGAGAGAGAGAGAGAGAGAGAGAGAGAGAGAGAGAGAGAGAGAGAGAGAGAGAGAGAGAGAGAGAGAGAGAGAGAGCACAGGAATCTTTATTTTTCCCTCTCGCCAGTCATATTTTTTCCCTCTGTAGTTACTTTGACTTTATTTATTTATTTTTTTTATTCTACTCCCTTGTACTCCTCATTGATTTTTTTTTGTTTGTAACACTCCTCTTCATCTACTTCTTCATTCTTCACCATCAACCACACGTCCCCTCTGAGAGCCACATCACCATCACCATCACCATCACCATCACCATCACTATCACCCTCCCTTGCCATTACCACTCTCTCGTTGCACTGACAGCCAGGCGTCACCCATCAGAGTCCTACTAAGTCCTACTAACATCCAACACCATAACACACCATTCATCACCATCATCATCATCATCATCATCATCATCATCACCACCACCAATACAGAAAAGAGAGGGAAGGGAACAGGGAAAAAGAGGAGACAAGTTACGTTTAAACATTTACTAAGACTGAAAGGATATAAAAAAAGTAAGAAAGAAGAAGGAGATGATTTAGATCACCCTTATACCCTCATCACCATCACCATCACCACCACCATCACCACCATAACACAGTGGCATCAAAAGGTCAACTGCTGCCTGCCCTCCCCTTTAACTTGTGACCGCAGGGAGTGGGCGTCCAGGGGGAGGGGGCAAGGACAGAGGGCGGGGGGCTAGAGAATGCAAGAGGGCGGAGGGAGGTACCAGAGGGGCCTTAGGGTGATGGGCTAGGGTGGGGAATAAATCTTTTGGGTAGGGAGGGAAGGGGGGTTTTAGGGATGGTGGGGGGACGTGGAAGGGGATAGGTTGAGAAGTCCACCAATAGGGATGGGGCTGGGAAGTGGATGGGGAGGTCTGGGTGGGAATTGGGGGGAGGTGTAGAAGGGAATGGGGAGGAGGTAAATCTCTAGGTGGAGGGAGTGATGGAGTGTTGTGTCCCCTGCCAGTAAAAGGCGTGATGTTTGGGGGGTGTGTGTGTTCTCAGGGGTTGTGTGTGTGTGTGTGGGGGGGGGACAGGAGCCAAACCCAGAATCAAAAGGAATCAAATCAAACACTATAAGAAGAAGAAAAAATAATTAGATATCAAAGAACAATGTAGTACCTTTTGTAACCATAATTGGATCAGCCATAGAAAATAAAAAACCCTTAACTCTATTAGCTCAATGTCTTCCTTCGTCTCTACCACTCCTTTCTCAAGCCATCACGGAAACCAACCTAAGGAGTAGATGAATAACTAAGCTTAGGAGGAGCCAAGGGAAGGGTGTCCACTGTAGCTGCCTTCCCTCGACGACCTAAAACCCCAAGTGTATGTACCGTAAGGATAGTGTTGTGATGGCATCCAGGCAAAGTAGATTCCATATAGTCGCTTCGAGGCTTCAAGGGAGATTTCTTTATTCCGAAACCTTTGAAACTAACTATCTTGTATTTCGTTTTAGGTTTCAAGTGAGTCAGTGATCGTTTTTTTCTTTCTTTTTCAACAATCTCAAAGGCAATTTCGTATACAAACACTATCTCTATCCTCCAATTCCTGACCCATAAAAAAAATAAAATACAGAAAGTCGTACTTACCTTCTCGTCGTAGAAGCCAGGATCATCTGACCTCTGTTGACCCAGTAGCCGGTCCGTCTCCTGGTCTGTGTCGCCATCGTCTGTTGGAAGAAAATGGGGGGTGAGTCAGGAACCACATTAGAAGGGTGATTACGGAAGGGGAGAAGGGTGGTGATGGGGTGAAGGGACTAAGGGTGAATTGAAGGAAAGAGACAAGGAATAGAGAACGGTAAGGGGGAATGGGTGTTTACGTTACTGGTGGGTGGGGGGAGGCAGGGTTTGTAACGAATTATAGGGGTCAGTGTTAGTAGTGGGTCGTGTGTCGTGTGTTGTGGGTTGTGGGTTGTGGTAGGAAGTGGCAGTGTGGTGTGTGACGGGCGTTGGAGATGAGGCTCTGTTAGTTACGGGTTATAGAGGAGGAAAAATGGGAGATATGAGCATCGAATCGCACAAAACGGGAATGAGTTAGGTTAACGGGATGCGATAAAGAGCGAATAAAACGTGAATGGAAAGCAGAGGAGTGAGAAAGTGAGAGAAAGAGAGAGAGAGAGAGAGAGAGAGAGAGAGAGAGAGAGAGAGAGAAGAGAGAGAGAGCTGTGAATAAGTGTGAATGGATGGGTGAAAAGCAAGAACAATGGTGCTAAAAGTAATGGTTCATATGTAATAAGTGTACTCATTTTAAACACCCAAGGTCGTTCACACGGGATGAGTCGTGTTCTTGACCTCCAGTGACCCCGTGCACACACAACAAAACTCGTGCACATAACATACATGAGTGCACATAAAATAGTTGTGTAGATTTTAGAACGAATGTGTATGTACAGAAAGAAAATGCTGAACCAACAAACATGTGTGCACAACAAACAGACACACAGACAGACACACACACACATACCCACACACACACACACACACACATATATACACACACAGTTGATAAATTCCTCTTAATTCCACGTAAATTTTCAACCAGAAAAATTCGTAAGCCCCCCCAACCCCCCACCCCCCCACTCAACCCTTCCAAATAAATACTAATAAAAAAATCATCATCCCCCCAAAATGTCACGAGTTTCAACAAAATATGTGACCCAAAAATACGCATCATTGAGCCGCACTATATTTCATCCATTAGTATTTTTCTTTTTTAATGCCGGAAAAAAAAAATTAAATAAATACAAAAATAAATAAATACAAATCCACCAAACATTTCTTTCTTTATAGATCAAAACAACATTTTTTCCAATTCACACATTCTACACAAATAATATAATATAACAACAGAGAATGCTCAAAATTTCTTACCCCAAAAAATTCCTGGTTAAAAATCACTTTCAAATACATATTTATTTATTTATTTTTCTTTCCATCCATCTCCAGCATCGTTAAAATGTCAAGGTGACGCATTTCTGTAAAACAATTTCAGTTATCGAAGATCCAGACGCTCTTACCAACGGGGGGGGGAAGGAAAGGGGGGAGGGGGGAGAGGGGAGAGTGAAGGAAAGAAGAGGAGGAAATGGGAAGAAAGAAGAGAGTGTTGTTGGAAGAAATAGAAACGGAAGGGATGGGTAGTGAAGGGGAGAGAGTTGATGAGCTGGAGAGGGAGAGAGGGGGAGAGAGAGAGAGAGAGAGAGAGAGAGAGAGAGAGAGAGAGAGAGAGAGAGAGAGAGAGAGAGAGAGAGAGAGAGAGAGAGAGAGAGAGAGAGAAAGGAAAAAATGTTAATGAGGAGGAAGAGCAGCAGCAGGAGGAAGTTGGGGAGGAGGAGAAAGAAGAGGAGGAGGAAGACAGTAACTCCAGACAACCAAATAACCAACACATCCTTGACTAACACACTCCTTTGCCAACTCCATAAATTCCTAAATCAATAAAAAAAAACTAGATTCAGAGCAGCATTTATTTTCCTCTCTTCCTTCGCTTCCTCATTCTCTCCTGGGACCAAACACACTTCCCTGCCCTTCCTTCCTCTTCTCATTCTTTTCCATTTCTCTTCGTCCTCATTTTATCATTTTTTGGGGTCCCTTGACACTCTTCCTTCCTCTTCCTCCTCCTCCTCCTCCTCCTCCTCCTCCTCCTCTTGGTTTGTTTTTTTTATATGTGGCAGCAAGTCAATTAGGAAACGATAGCTTTGCACAAGACAAGACACGACACAGCTCAGTGGCGTGTTTTATTGAGCAAGCCGAAGAGGAGAGAAAGGGGAAGGCCATCTCTCTCTCTCTCTCTCTCTCTCTCTCTCTCTCTCTCTCTCTCTCTCTCTCTCTCTCTCTCTCTCTCTCTCTCTCTCTCTCTCTCTCTCTCTCTCTCTCTCTCTCTCTTCCGGGTCTGGTCTCTCTCTCTCATATTTGAATTTCATCACAAAACTCTTATGGCTTATCTCATTCTTTTTCTCTTGTATCTTCCACCACCACCACCACCACCGCCACCACCACCACCACCACCAAGGACCACACCCACCTATCCACACCTTGCTTACACGACACGCACCTTCCATTATTCTTCCGGTAACTCTAACTATTCCCTAACCATGCTCTCCCAGTACCCTTAACACCCTCCTCTTTCACTCTCTCTCTCCCTCGCAACATCGCATGACTTACCCCCTCTCCCTCCCCCTCCCCCTCCCCTTTCCCTCGTCCTCCGCTGCACGCAAGAGTGGGTGGGGACGTGTGAGAGCTTATATTAGTCCATCTCCTAATTTACTTTCTTCTCCATTATGCCTCTAATAGACGTGTGGTAATCTATTATATTTTGTCACGTCACTGATATGCTTTGAGGTAAATGCAAGGTTTCGGTGTGATGGTAAGGAGGTGTAACAGGTGTGTGTGTGTGTGTGTGTGTGTGTGTGTGTGTGTGTGTGTGTGTGTGTGTGTGTGTGTGTGTGTGTGTGTGTGTGTGTGTGGCGGCAACAGGTAAGACGGAACAAATGTGCAGATAACTAATGGTGTTACTTTTGGGGTCAAGTCATCAATATAATGAGGGTGTGTCCACTACCTACACACACACACACACACACACACTCTCTCTCATTCTCTCTCTCTCTCTCTCTCTCTCTCTCTCTCTCTCTCTCTCTCTCTCTCTCTCTCTCTCTCTCTCTCTCTCTCTCTCTCTCTCTCTCTCTCTCTCTCTCTCTCTCATAATCTGGGTTCATTCATCAAGATATTTTCCCTCCCTCAACCATCCATCAATATTCTTCCATGAAAGGTGTTTTTGTCTTACCTTGTGACGGGCAGGAGGCAATACGCTTTGTCAGGGAAACGAAGCCTCGCCACAGTATAAGAAAGGACATTGAACTGGCTCTTTGGAATAACTAATGACAAAAATGACACATACACATATATACTTCTTTTCTTGTGTGTGTGTCAATATCGTGTCCTCCAGTTTTACCTCTCACCATTTGTGTGTGTGTGTGTGTGTGTGTGTGTGTGTGTGTGTGTGTGTGTGTGTGTGTGTGTGTGTGTGTGTGTGTGTGTGTGTGTGTGTGTGTGTTTGAGTATGACTAAGTATGTCTGATTAGATTTACAATTCAAATCGGTCAAGTCAAGAGGACGGAATGTAGGAGGCGCAAGGAGGGGAAGGAGAGGAGGAGGAGGAGAAGCAGGCGCCCTTTAAGCCCACTACATACCTTGTTGGACGGGCTGTTGTCGTGGCCTGGTGATCACTAGCGTCTTGGTGCCGACAGTGGCCGGGTCGCGGATCAGGTTGAGCTCGGCCAGTCGCTGCACCAACCCGCCGTTCATCACCCTCACCATCACCTCATCATACTCACGAGGCCTACCACAGCGCCTCCCGCATGGTGCCTTTTACACACTCACCCACACACACACACACACACACAAGAGCGCACACACACACCCGCGCTGACTCACCAGGGTGCAAACTCACACCATCTTCAGTCAGTTACTTGTATGTGGGTATTTAAGGGAGTCAAGGCTGCGTCAGGAGTATCATTTTGTTGATTCTTTCCAGCACTGTATTCGAAGCGTCACTATCACGCCTCGTTTGTCACTGTGCACCACAAGTTTGGTGTCTAATTGCCGGTCGGTCGTTGCAAATGTAGTTTTTATATTGTTTTATTTCCACAATGGCGATAATGAAGACTGCTGTAAAATTTATGGGTATTGAAAGTCTGCTCTATTTTTCCTGCCAGTATATCCAGGCTTCATTAGCGCGGGTTATGGAAGGGAAAAATTAGCTCTCACTAGCGCAAAGAGGATTAACTCACCCCCGCCGGTGCTCACCACTGGACGTGTATTTGTAAGTGGAAGTAATTAGGGCACACAGGGATGGAGTCTCACTTTACTTATAACCGTGTCAACATTGTAGCTTTTTTGAAACAGCATCTATCTATCCATCCCCACACACACACACACACACACACACACACACACACACACACACACACACACACACACACACACACACACACACACACTTAGCAGCACAATAACTGTATCCTTTCGAAATGTTTGGCGTCGCAGCACAAAAACAGCACGGAACACCCTACCTGGCGTCACACACACACCTTGTAAGTGGAACCTCATTCTGCTTCTCGGTGCATGTGTTCGTGGTGACTCTCACAATCACAATCTTATCACCTCTAATCTCCTTCCTCTTCCTTCTTATCCGACAAACTCATATACGCTCCTCAAACCGCCTGTTTCCTTATCAACAATCTAGTGTGCTTTGACTGTGACGTTATCAGAGTGAACGTTCATGAATGGTTCCTTGTTTACATCTGAGAAGCCGCTTCCGTCAGTCTGAAGAACGAATTAAAACTGTGAAAACTTAGAACAACACCAACGCCGACCAACGAACATTTAGAGGAAGTGTTGTGGAGTGTGTGTGTGTGTGTGTGTGTGTGTGGTGTGTGTGTGTGTGTGTGTGTGTGTGTGTGTGTGTGCACTAGAAATTTCAAATACTGTACTCTTAGGAAAAGCTCTATACTGGGTGAAAAGTGTACCCGTGTGTTGGGTGTGTACTACAAAATATCACCTGGGCGACGGAACCCTCTAGTGTAAGGGAAGGAGGAGAGAGCCACAGCCATATTTATAGCCCTCCACAACCCTGACAATAGCTACGACCGGCAAAACACCATCACTCTCCCCAAAAAATAAGCAAGCAAACAACCCTTGAAAACTATGCATGCCTTGCTTACCCAACAATACGAGTCAACGAACTGACTGAAACAAATGAAAAACGATACCAAGTTAGGCGCTTTTCAGTTTCGATGAAGGTAGGTATTTCTGTCTTTTTTCTTTTTTCTTTTTTTTTTTGCAGGACCCTCGATATGTTACCTGGCCTTACCATCCTACCCCCCCCCCTTTCCCTCCCCCCTTAAGACCTGCCCTCTCACCCTACCCTCTCACCCCGCCTCGCCCCATCCCGGAAAGGCAGTGGTACACGAATTGGTAAAAATATCTCCTCTCTTTCCCCGACTCTGGAAAAAGCTGCCTGATGGAACGGGAACGAGAGGAAGGGAAGGGAAATGGGCATTCTGGAGAAAGAAATGACACATAGAAGGAAAGAATTGAATGAAAGAAAGACAAACAAAAAGGGAAAAGGAGGATTAGGAATGATCTCATAATCCTTCTATCTATCTATCCACTGATTGATCCATTTACTTCCGTCTCTCTCACACTGATTTTTCTGTACCACACCACAACAAGACTTTTATATTCGCCATTTCTACGTCCATGCATTGATCGGACGTCCCTTCCCTTACAAGTTGAGCGGAGGCCAGGAGAGCCAAGGAGCGTAGGTTGAATTAAAGGATTTTATGGCTAAGTTTTACAGGTTTTCCAGCGCCTTGTACTGTGTAAGTCTAAGGGATCGAATACCTACCCAAGGCGGTGGTTTATATACACACACACACACACACACACTTTAAATTCACTTAACATGCTGAGGCTTACACTTATTCTTCCTCATAATTAGCAAGAAAAACCGTAAGAAAACGAACGTATATATATTCTTCGTATTGTTAAGGAAACTACGAATACGCTTTGTTAAGGATCTGTTACTGACCCTTTCGTATCACCTAACCAATTCGTATCGTTGGGGAAAAAATGCAATCTAGCTGAATTTCCGCAAGACAAAATTCAGTGCAATAAATCAGGTCCGTGCGATGATAATGAGGCTATCATGCAATGCACCATGAACATTTTTGTTGAACTTTTTTATTATTATTATTTCGCTTATACTCGTTCCAGTCCCTTTAAGTTTTAATGAGTCATTCTTTTACCGCTGCCGTCGGCATTACATGATGTGCGTACAAAGCATGAGTTAATAATGACCTTGATAGAAAGAAAAAAAAGTGATCACACAAGGTAAACAAACACTGCACAGGATCGTCGGCTTAGGACTCGCATAAAGAAACAAAGAACACGACCACTGGAATAATTACATAAACAATTTTTTTTTCTCTCTCTCTCTCTCTCTCTCTCTCTCTCTCTCTCTCTCTCTCTCTCTCTCTCTCTCTCTCTCTCTCTCCTATAAGAGAAAGAGATAAGAAAAAAAGACAAACAGGGAGGAGTGGCGTCAGGTTATGCTTGGCCACAATACACTTCCCGGGTAAAGCAACGCACCTTGATGCATGGATGACCTTCAACTTGTATTCCTATAATTTTCACTCATCTGTGATGGAAATGGATTTTCATATTTGTGGCCCGTAAATATCGACCAGAATTGGGATCGAAAACATTTCTGCCATTTTACTACGTAACTATTAGTTTTACAGAAAAAATGCATATATGTAAATTTGTTAAGCTTGGTAAGTTATATCTAAAATTTGAATCACGTCTCCATTTATTCCCATAGGTTTGGAGAAAAATTAAGTTGTGTGAAGAAAAAGCAAATGTGTCATTTTAGTCATTTTTCTCGGTTATTTATAATCCAATGTTATTTTACTATCGCTCAAGAGAACGAGCTTCTTTTTTTCTATCATTACCACTCTATACATTTCTTACGTAAACCTAATACTTTTCGAGTTATTTAAAGCAACATTATTTTTGAAAAAAATTCCAAGGGGTACACCTATCAATTTTCATGAAAATTTCGACACCTCAGAATCTTACGAAAATTATTACATAGGGGTTCTCGAACATGCTGAACACGAATCTAGACACAACTTTCTGATTACTAGAATTAAAAGCCTTATTTCACCCTTGGATGCCTAATAAAACCAATGGGAATAGCCATTATTTCCTTATCACTGGGTAACACAAATGGATGGGATTGTTTTGACACTGCGCCTCAGCAAGATACCTCGAGGCGTGCAGGTTTTGTCTTAGTAATAACAATACGTTCGGCTCCTTTGAATAACAATGTAGTTAAATTGTTGAAACTTCTGTATGAAAGAATTTTACGAACACACCAAAGTTTATATTTAAATATTTTTTTTTTACATGAAGCTCCCTATGCTGGAGGGAAACTAACCGCTTTCCCCTCACCCTCTGACTGCCCTGTTTTCTACATTTACTTGCTGGAAAATATATACTATGTGAATGTGTCATGGGAGAGAGGAAAAAAAAAAGGTGTGTGTGTGTGTGTGTGTGTGTGTGTGTGTGTGTGTGTGTGTGTGTGTGTGTGTGTGTGTGTGTGTGTGTGTGTTTGCGTGAAAACAAATAAACATTGGTGGAAAGCCAGTATTGCACATTGAGAAGGAGGAGGAGGAGGAGAAGGAGGAGGAGGAGAAAGGAAAACAACTAGGAAGAGGAAGAGGAGCACCAGTGGGAGGAGTAAGATGCTAGACAGATAGACACAGCATCAGAGTGGAGAGGGATTTAACGTGCAACATCACTGGGTTGGGATTAAGGCAGCGCACGCTACACCTGCCGGCAGCCGGGAACACCTTCACTCTGATGTTTGGTTTACCCTTGAATGGAGTGTCTGCCTCGCCGCAACACACCACCATCATCAACACAAGTCAATACAACCTTCCCCAATGCAACACGTAATTCGCTCTGCATTCACACCTACCTCTGAGTCCCTTCCTCATCACATAGCAAGGTATACGTGCTAGTTATAACATATTCACCCATTCCGTCATAACACACATTAATATAACAGTAATTCTATAGTTACCCTTACAACCCAACACAATATTAGTTCACCAAAGCAGATCATTTTAACACACAACCAAACACTGTACCAAAAAGATCATGTTTAAAGCAACACAGAAGAAAAAAAAACCAACAGAACGTATGAATGCACTTAGATAGAACAGTGATAACCAACCCAAGTAGAGGAGCATGACGATCAAGACCCCAAGAAAGTGCAGCCTCCCTCTCCTCCGTTCACCTCCAGACTGTATCAGGTAAACAGACTCAATAACTGCACTTACGTAGAAACGGCATTAAACTGAGAGAGAGAGAGAGAGAGAGAGAGAGAGAGAGAGAGAGAGAGAGAGAGAGAGAGAGAGAGAGAGAGAGAGAGAGAGAGAGAGAGAG
>JAPQNM010000006.1:14838069-14870569 GCA_029783475.1 Metacarcinus magister | reverse complement strand
CAGAGCTTCTCATCATCTGCGGGCGGCGGAGAACCAGTGTGAGGAAGAGAGGGTGAAGAAAGAGGGAAGAAGAACAGGAGGTGATGAAAAGGAAGTAGCGGGGAGAAAGGAGGAACAGAAGATAGGGAGAGAGGAAGAGTGAGGAACAGGTAGTGGAGGTAATGAAGGAAGAAGGTGAGGTGAGGTGAAGGGAAGTCATGTGGGAGGGTGGTGTGGTTTTCGATACATAAAGATTACTCGAAGGATAAAGAAGGATGTTCAAGGTCACACCCACACCCACACCCACACCCACACCACACACACACACACACACAACACTGTACTGCTCAACGATAATACGTGAAAAAAAAAAAAATTATGCAAATCGATTCCCGAACGAACGAAAACATTTTCCAACGTCAGACAAAGCATTGAAAACATCCTACGTTTCTTCCCCTTCCCTCTCCCCTTCCCTTCCCCTTCCTCTCCCCCTCTCATCCCTCTCCCCTTCCCTCTCACTCTACATTCTCTCCATCTACCTTCCCCTACCATCCACCCTCCTTCCCCTTCCCTCCCTCCTTTTTCCCATTCATCCCACCCTCCATCCTCCCTCTCCACTCCACTCCTACCATCCCTTATTCATCTCTCCATACCTCCCACCCCATTCCTCCCTCCTCCCCTCCTGCAGCTTCAAGGGGAAAAAATAATGTATTCATGTTTTGCTTCCGTCTGGTTTTGCAAGTTTCCCCCCTCCCCTTTCGCCTCCCCCTTCCCCTCTTCCCCCTCTACCCTCTCCCTCCAAACCTAATGAAATAAACTACATAAAAGCTAGATTTTTTTTGGTTTTAATCCTCAGTGTAAACCTTTAGTGATGACGGGGGGATCTCTCTCTCTCTCTCTCTCTCTCTCTCTCGTAATTCAACAAACAATGGTAATTAATTAATATATTCCTCTTATCAGGTAAACGCCGCCTTTCCACAACAACAACAACAAAGTCAAACAACAACAACAACAACAGGATTAACACCAAGGGAGTCAGACAACATCCGCTTATACCCACAGGTGTGAATGCTTCAGGTAAAGGTATAAAAATTGTACCTAGTTGTCTAATTACGAGAGAGAGAGAGAGAGAGAGAGAAAAAAAAAAAGAGAGAGAGAGAGAGAAAGCCAGTCTCCAAATTACTCTACACACAAGTCACCTGCCAACTGATGACAAGAAAAAGTTAACTATGCAAATGAATTATAAATGGTGAGAGGAAAGGAAAATAGTGACTACATGATGTTAGGTGTGGTGGCCTGCTAGGTGTGGTACTGTGGTGGGTGTGGCACTGTGGTAGGTGAGGCAATGTATGTGTGGGGTGTGGCACTCTAATAGATATGACCTAATAAACAGTTTGAACTTCATTATTACGGTGACACTTTATTACTATTCCCAAACACGATCATTAAAACGAGCCAGTCAAACAGAGAGAGCGAGTTAGTGTGCAAATACGCGAGAAACTTAATTAGAGAGAACTTTGTGTGTTGATTGCTGCATTTAAACGCCATTTACTCTCTCTCTCTCTCTCTCTCTCTCTCTCTCTCTCTCTCTCTCTCTCTCTCTCTCTCTCTCTCTCTCTCTCTCTCTCTCTCTCTCTCTCTCTCCCTCTCCCTCTCCCTCTCTCTCTCTCAATTAAAACCTATTCTATCACTACTGTCCCGTGCCATTCTTATCTACCAATCAATATATCTACCAATGTATGAATTAATCTCACACATTCATCATTAATCACTGCTTGTCAATTCATCTCATTCAATAACTATCAATTCAATATTCAGTGAGTACCATACCTATCTATCTATCTATTCATCGATCTATTCACCTGTTTATCTATTCATGGACGTGTTTCCCCACCACTGACTTACCTATCATCCCTCTCCTCCCTCCTCCTCCCTTCCCACACTTAATATTCTTCCTTTACAATCCCTGCAGCCAATAACCTTCCTTGCCTCAGCCTCATTCAGACCAAATTTCCGTCCTCCCCGTCGCTGTTGTTCCATCCTCCTTCCCTCCCCTGGCTAGGCTTGCAGGGAGGGAAGGGAGTGAGGGGAAAAGAGACGGGTTGGGAGGATAGATCACAGGGAGAGTTATGGACAGAAATTTTCCTGTGTGTTCTCGTCTCCCCTCATGTAAGCAAAGAAGTGTGTGGTAAATCTATTCTCTTTATTTTGAGAGATAGATAGATATGATAGATAGAAAGAGAAGAGGGAATTACGGCTTTACATTTATATATTACAGGCTACACAAAACATTGAATTAATTTTAAAAGATTTACTTCACTAAGTCATATCCAATGCATGTTTATTTATGGAGTAACTGCGCTGGACACGTGACTGTTTCGTTGTGTATTGCCTTCACTATATTACAAAACAAGAGTGAAGGTGATGGTGATGATGGTGATGGTGGTGGTGGTGATGGTGAGAGGTTAAGGGCCTATTCCTACAACACCTGCGTAGCCTCAGGTGTAGTCTGGTTACCTGTGCACACCTGCCGATGTGTGATATTATGTTGTACCTTGCGCTCCATTATTGATCGACGTTATGTTGTGGTTATTGTTATTATTATTATTATTATAGATTAGTTTTTATACCTTGCTTTTATCACGTGTTGTTATTTGGTCTGGGATTGACTAGCTAAGTAAGATTCGCTGTTTGTCTGTTTGTTTGTATTTTGTAGCGTTGTATTGAGTATATTTAATGGTAGTACGTTTCACAGGTAAACTATTATTATCACTGCTATTATTATTATTATCATTATTATCATCAATATCGCTGCAGTTATCCAAGAAGTCCTTAATAAACAAACAGACAGACGGACGAGGATGATTCAATAATAACAAAGATTACCATCATTACACGGTCAAGGTCAGTGTGTCCCTTTATGGTGGAGCTTCTAAGTACACGTGGCTGGTATCATCATTATCAAGGTGGACTGTGATGATGCTATCTCTAGAACGACCTGAATAACACGTCAATATCTGTAATGGCATAGCGGCAGCATTCTTGGGTGTAGATTCAGGTGTGTTGAAGGGAGCTAAACATCATCTAGTCTTTATTAAATTACTCTGTTAAGTGTTCGTCATGAGCTGCCTTGTGTAGGTCAACTTATTTCTTATGTTCTTCTTATGTTCTTATTTAATGTGGATGAAGGTCCTAACAGCAAGGTCTTGACGTGTTGTGTCAGTATGAGAGGACGTGTGTTGCCGCTGAGCCCGTGGATGGAATTAAGTATTATGTTATTAATTCACTAATGCGATTCTATTATTCATTTGGTTTTGATCCGATTCTATGAAGTCTCGCGGGAGGCAGAGTATGGCCTTTTTTTTTATATATTAGTTATTGAGTTTTGTTCAGTCTTAGTTCCGTGAATAAACTCTATTATTCAACTGTCACTTCTACGTCGTGTATGCAAATCATGAATACAACTTATCATACAATGCAACAAACTAAACTGATGCATCGGGAATGAACTATCACTCCGGGAAAATTACCGCCAATACACTCCTGCAATATATTTCCATTATTTCTTTTTTATCAAATATCCCATTTCAATATATTCGTCTGTCAATATAAATGGATGTTGGATGAAAATTCATGGAGAAGGATAAATAAGGCGAAGCAAGAGCGATGGTTCAAAATTTCAATAACCTGCCAGAAACGATAAATTAACTCTGGAACCTTGTACTCATATCTTACCACCCCTGCATCACCCCTGCATCACCCCTGCCACACCCCGTCCTCCCTGCCTTTAACTCTCATCCTGTACTTCCTCCTAGCCTTCCTTCCCCAACCTTCCCTTTGGCCTCAGTACCTCTACAATTCTTCCCTCTTCTACCTCAAACACTTCCACTTTCCTTTCACGCTTCACTGCTGCTGGTGGGGTGGCCGAGGGTGTGGCACGGTGAGGCAGGAGGCTGGGTGTGACGGGTGAGAGGGGAGGCAGAGAGGCAGGTGGATGCAGACAAGGCCACAGGTAACCGAGTAAAAGCATCACTCTTGTCACTCCTCTGCCTCGCCTCTCAGGGTGTGTCAATCCCCGCCACTAACTCACTCACATTTTTATTCCCACTTCTCACCGCTGGTATAAATGTTGTGGTGTTCTGTTGTTGTTACCCACCACCACCACCACCACCACCACCACCACCACCACCACCACCACCACCACTATTTTTCTTCCTTTTTTCTGTTCATCTACGCGAATCTCATGTGTGTAAGAAAGTTGAAAGGGTGATAAGGAAGGCTTTAGGAATTCATAGATAGGATTGGAAAAAGAAATTGGAAAAGAGATTAAAAAAAGATTGAGGGAGAGAGAACACAGATGGAGCGCTGTCGATACGAGGAAGAGGAAGGGATGGGAAAAAAAAGGGGGAAAAAAAAAGGAAAAAAAAGGAGTAATTTCCAAGGAGGGAGGCTCTTCAAAAACACCTCAATATCAGGAGTGACTCAAGCACCTTCCACCCCGCCGCCAGGAAGGAAAGGTAGAAGCCATGAGGGAAGGGGAAGTGGATGAGTGATGAGTGAGAAGTGGAGGGCGAAGAGGAGTGAGGGAAAGTTAACTGGTTGGGGTGAGGTCGTTAGTGCCGCTAGTCTCCCCTCGTTAGGCAGGAGGAATAGGAGGAAGAGGAGGAAGAGGAAGAAGAGGAGGAGGAGGAGGACTGACCATCAAACTTTTTCGGAGATCAGTTTTTATTATAATTAGATATAACGATTTTTCTCCTTTCGCTTGAGTTTTCCCTTCAATGAGAGAGAGAGAGAGAGAGAGAGAGAGAGAGAGAGAGAGAGAGAGAGAGAGAGAGAGAGAGAGAGAGAGAGAGAGAGAGAGAGAGAGAGAGAGAGAGAGAGAGAGATCCCTTTTCCCGATACAAATTTAATAGCCGAACAGTTTTAATTTATATCTAGTTACGTTACCTTTTAGTCCTGACAATTGTTTTCCCGGTCTGGACTTGCTTCTCCTTTCCCTCACACCCATTCACTTCAGCGGCAACCACACACACCACACACACCACACACACACACACACACACACACACACACACACACCAACAACATAAGCATCCACATTTCAAAATCGCGTCGAGACCACCACACAACATTTCACCACAAATCACAATACTATTTTATATCCTTTCATGTCACCGGAAAACAGAGGGAGAGCGGCGGAGAGCATACCATGAGGATCCAGTAAACAATATAAACTGATAATTTGCTCTGAATGTCACTCAAAACACTTTAACGCCATTTACAAGGTAACCAAAACACTATGTACTGACACACCGAGCTAGGAAAGAGACGGACAAGCCAGGAAGGGAGGAGGAGGTATAACAGGAAAAGGAAAGAGGTGCAACTGGCCAGTAAGAGATTCAGCTGAGCGAGAATAGAAGGCCAGTGAGCAAGAAGAGAGGAGAGGGATGGTGGAGATGAGGGCTGATAGGGAGAGGTAAGAGTGTTGGTTCAGAAGAGATGCAGGGCTGGAAAAGACGCGAGAAATGAGAGGAAGGAAGGAAAGACAGAGGGAAGATCTTGTTGCCTAGGTGTGTGTATAATAAATAAATGAATAAATAAATGATAAATAAGAGAGAGTGCGAGTAGTTTTATATGCATGAATAGTAGTCAGCGCATTTTGCAAAGTCAACAATAACACACCTTCCTACCGACCCCGAAATAGGGGCCCAACATCCCCCTGTATACGCAAAGAATGAAGGCAATACAAATACACAAAAAGCACATGTAAGCCAACGAAAACACTGGAAATAAACAGCGACTGGAAATATAACGAACAATAAATAGGTGGATTCAATTTTTTTTTTTCTATCTTTCATACAAACACACACACAAATATGTACACGCAAAAACAAAAATAACAAAAAAAGGTCAAAATAATTCTTCAACTTTAATTATACTATGTGACACGTAAGGGAGAAACCTGCTACCTGGTAGAAATTTGGTTAATGAGCCACTAATGATAGACTGGCCACAGGTGCTAACGTCAGACCCTTCTCCTCATTCCCCTTCACTCTCTCATCCCAATGACCTCACCTCTATCCCTTACACCTTGCCATCCTCCTCTATTCCTCTTCACTATCCTCTCTTACCCTCCCTCTTTTCACCTCTCTCTATCCTTCTCTTTTGTTCCTCTCTCCTTCTTGCTCTCCTGTTCACCTTTACACTTTCCTTAGACTCTCTCCTCCATCCCTCTCTCCCTCTCCTGCTTTTCCTTTCCTCTCCCTCGTTCCTCCTGCCTTCCCTCGCCTCATTAGTAAGTGCAGGATAAGCCTTTCCTAAGCAGCTCACAAGACTAGATTCGTCATCAAACTTCACACACTGATGGAGACGATGACGAAGACGACGACGAAGATAAAGACGAAGACGAAGACGATGTAGGTAGAAATCAACGATCGGAGAAGTGGAGGCGGCGGTAATATAACTTTCTTTTTTTTTCATTTTCGTTCGCTCAGGTAATCAGGAGCAACGAACATAAGTAATTTCCGTAATTCGGTATAACTAATGCAAACGAGGGTTGAAAAATATTATACAAGATTTGGTAATGAGCTTGATAGTTTATGCATGAGAGATATCGTATTATAATAATGCAAAGAGAGAGAGAGGGAGAGAGAGAGAGAGAGAGAGAGAGAGAGAGAGAGAGAGAGAGAGAGAGAGAGAGAGAGAGAGAGAGAGAGAGAGAGAGAGAGATAGACAGACAGACACAAGGACAATCAACAACTCCAGTGATTGAAGAAGCCACATAGAAGATCATATTCCAAGGGGAAATCAATTAGTCTTTTTTTTCCCTCCTCTCTTCCCTTTCTCTTTCCCTATAAATACGTACTATACCACCATGTGTTGTTGTCCTCCTCCTCCTCCTCCTCCTCTTCTTCTTCCTCCTCCTCTTCCTGGTATCAGTCATCACTTTTCCCACTAACTATTTTTGTTCCTCCTACTCTTCTTCTCTTTTTCCTCCTCCTTATTTTCCTCTTTCTTCCCCAACAACCATGAAGCTAAAATGGTTTGTCCTTTGAAGCAATTTAAACCCAAAGTAATCGCTAAACTTTAGGAGGAAATTTAATTCCGTCTACACTCCCACGTATACCAACATGTACTAAGTTTGCAACGGAGGGAAGAAAAACTCATACACACACACACTCTCACACTCTCTCACTCTCTCTCTCTCTCTCTCTCTCTCTCTCTCTCTCTCTCTCTCTCTCTCTCTCTCTCTCTCTCTCTCTCTCTCTCTCTCTCTCTCTCTCACACACACGTTGAAATAAATTGAAGAAATTATTGAGGATAGAATCGGAAACTGCACTGTCAAAGCATCTCATTCCAAGGATAAATTTAATCCAATCACCCATATCATCACACACACACACACACACACACACACACACACACACACACACACACACACACACACACACACGGCGGGACAATTTTCACTTCCAAGACTAGAAAAATCGAGCGGAAAACTAGAGACAAACTGCCGTCAGGAACAGAGTGTGTGTGTGTGTCCTTCATTCTTTGTGGTGGATACGACTTTTCAGACCATTATTTCAGTGTCTCGTCCGTCTCCTTTCATTCCTATTCTATTCTTTTCTTTCGCTTATTTTTTTTCTTCTTCTTCTTCTCTCTCATTCTTTATTTTTTTTCTCTCTCTCTGTGATAATGAGAGATAATTTATTCTTTCCTAAGTTTGGGTATTGGGTGTTTTATTTATAGTTTTGATTGTGTGTGTGTGTGTGTGTTTCAGTGGTACACACACACACACACACACACACACACACACCTGCATCACCCCGCTCCCTCGTCCTCGACACAACACACACAACACCACAATATTCAAAGGGACGTGTAGGGTATTGAGAAACATTCCACAGTCACCGAGAAGATGTAATGGATGGCAGGCTGGCGGGACGGTCACCACTCTACCATCACCTACAGGAGGCGTGGTGCGGCGTGGGAAGCTGACATGGACTGGTGTGGTGTGTTAAAGGAGAATGTATTAGTAGAGAGGCAAGAAAAATGAGGGAACTGCAACCTTTTCCCTCATGCTCCCATCTTTTTCAACGTCCTTTACTACCGAAGTCTTCCTCCTATTTCTCTGTTTCATTCTCCTTCTCTTCTCTTTCTCTTCCCTCATTCTATTACTCTGAAACGCAGGAGTCAACAGTGGTTAGCGGACTCCTCTTTAATTTCCCAAGAGATGTGTTGTAGCTCATTTTTGTTCTGTAGAAGTATTTACGGTAGGTTTTAGAGTGTTTGTGTGTGTGTGTGTATTTGTGTTTGTGTCTAGAGTATCCTGCCCCTCTTGAATTGTGTAAGATAGATAGGTAGATAGATAGATAGATAGAGAGAGGGCTAAATAAAAGAGGTGAGGGGGAAAGAGGAAATTATGTAGCAATCATTTGGTATTGGTATTAAATCATATCAACCGGTAACTACATCGTTTTTCTTCCTTTTTTTTCAGTGAGGGGGGCCTGAATGCGTTACGTAAGTCCCCTCCCCGACCACCCACCCATTTCCCTACCACCCCCCCCACACACACATACACACACATACACACACATACACACGCACACACCAGCAAATTCAATATTACTTGCCAAATTTGCCTCGTGTATTCCTGAGCCTTGCGTGGCGTGTGGGTAAGTATATGAACTCGATTTTTCACGGTGTCAGATTGAGTTTCTTGAGTTTGGGGGTAGGAAAAAGAAGACGAAGAAGAAGAAGAAGAGGAGGAGGAGGAGGAGGAGGTGAAATAGGAGGAGGAGGAGGAAGAGGAGGACAGAAACATGATAGCAGTTGAAATAATGTCTATTGGTTTACTGGGAAGTTATCTGGTTAAGGGCGCTATTCAACAGATGTTTACTACCTATAAGTGGGAAGAGGAGGAAAAACGAGGAGGAAAAGTGAAAGGAAAAGGAAGATGAAAGCGTTAAAAAGTCTTGGCAGGGTGAGTGTGAAAGTGTGTTGGATGGATGGACGGGGGGGGAGGAGGATTGGCGCCATCTTGGGGTGGTGGGGGTGGGTGGGGGGTGGAAGGTAAGTTAGGCATGAGAGGTCAAGGGTCACGTGGGTCAGAGGTCAGAGGGAGGTAGTATCTTTAGTTCCTCTGTGACCGTCCTCCCTTCACTTCCACTTTTATCTCTTTTGACATGTCCTCTTAGTGTGTGTTCTAAGCTCATTCCTTGTGTCTTGACGGGGATAAATGCTCTCCTTTAGGGGGCTCGAGGTCCCACTAGAGGCTAAAGGTCACGCTCTAGAGGCTAAAAGGTTGAGGGTCACACTCCAAGGGATAGAAGGTCAAACTTCAAAAAGGTCGAAGGTTTCACTCTAAGGGATAAGTCACACTTGAAGGGTCTGGTCACACTCCAAAGGGTCTAGTTAAGGGTTACACTTCATGGATTTTGAGGGTCATACTCGTAGTTCAATCCTAGGTTAAGGGTGACATTTCAAGGAGTGGCCAAGAGTTGGTAGCACAAACACCTTTAAATCCGGCGGTGACTTCCTCTGATCCTAATACAAGTTATCTGATTACAGTAACAATCTGCTGGACCTTACGAACCTCCGCTGGGGCTGCTGGTGCCATCCTGCCTTTCACCACCAATTTGTCACACACTGATTGGTGAGGCAGCACGTTACGCCTCCACCTGCCTCCCTCACACTATGTCACACTGGGTAATGGTCTTTCTGACTCAGCTCTCCTTGCGTCTAGCTGTAAATTTACCCATCTGACTTAGTTACAGTCGATCTTGGGGGAGGTTAAGTTAGTATCCCTTACATGCTTGAAAAGGGGAATGTATTGACACGTCCAACAGCTGTAAATAATGTAGCTAAGCACTTCATGGCGTTGTTTAAGTTAGTAATAATTAATGCAGATTACATTGCTCCGCCTTACATTTACGGCTTCCCTGTTGCGACTGATTTATAATTCACAAATAGCTGTGTAGACGTGAGTAATGACGAAGAATTAATGATGGATGAGGACAGTGCGCGGATGACACAAACATGAGCGAGATATGAAGACAACACGACGCAGGAATGTTGCAACTCAAACATACAAAACACACAATAAATAAAAAAATAAAAAAATAATAGGTTACGATGCACGTCTAAGTATATTAACGATACAGTTTCACAAAGCTATACACACATATCAATAAACTTATACGAAATGTTGACAGTGGGCAATACAAGCGTAACGAGATGCAGTCTATACGTAAGAAACACCTCGTAAGGAACACTAACTTCCTCACGCCTTGAAACACCTGTACAAACTTCGTGCATGCTTATAACCACATTACTATGAATCACTGTAGCTGCCACCGTTACCTGTGTCACTGGTGCTGTCATTAGTGCGGCAAAGTTACTGAATCTGTTTAAACGTTCCTATGCATTTCGCTTAGACTTCGTACTTTGTTTTGATAATGGAAAGAAGTGTAGCAGCCATCTAGTGGGCAATGCATACACTAAGGAGAGTTCGAGTTAAGTTTACAGGTATTACGAGGTGAGGGTGTGAGGCCAGTACGTACTAACTTCAACGAACTGATGAGGAGAGAAGCCTAACTTACTAAAAAGAGGTCACGTTAATCAACTTTACTACAACAACAACAACAACGCTGATAATGAAGCCACGGTCATCAGCAGTGTGTGTGTGTGTGTGTGTGTGTGTGTGTGTGTGTGTGTGTGTGTGTGTGTGTGTGTGTGTGTGTGTGTGTGTGTGTGTAGTTATCATTAATAAAAGTTTGAGATAATACAATGCATACAGTCCTCGCTCTCTTTCTCTCTCTCTCTCTCTCTCTCTCTCTCTCTCTCTCTCTCTCTCTCTCTCTCTCTCTCTCTCTCTCTCTCTCTCTCTCTCTCTCTCTCTCTCTCTCTCTCTCTCTCTCAGTACTACAAATTATTTATCTTCTTCCCAATGATTTAAAGACGCTTTGGAAGGAGACAAAGAAAGACAGAGGATTGAAACCCCACCAAGCGCTCTCCCCCCTTTCCTACTCTCTCTCTCCCTCTCTCTCTTTCTCTCCTTTCTCTTTCCCTTCCCTCTCTTTTATTTCCCTCCCACACTCTTCTATACCCAACTGCATTTTCATTTCCTTTTCTTATTCTTTACCTTCCGAAATATTTCTTTTCTCTCTCTCTCTCTCTCTCTCCCTCTCTAACTAAAACGTTATTGAAAAGTGAACACGTAACAGTCTATAGAAAGTTAAGAATACAAGCGAATGAATAACTGAATATCTATAACAATTGGTAGTAAACACGCATGCTGATGTTCTCCCCTTTAAACAGTGTGGGAAAAAACAAGAGGGGAATGTGATGATATTATATTAATATTCAATTGTATATTATTATAGCGGAGGGAATAGTACTGGGTGAAGGTCGTGGCTTAGACTGATGGAAATAGGATGGTGTGCTGTGTTATGTTATGTTATGTTATGTTATGTTATGTTGTTATTAAGTTTTGTTAGGTTAGGTTAAGTTCGTGACACATATATTACACAGAGGAATGATTTTAACCACACACACCAAATTCATCTGGCAAATTATTATACCGCTGAAGTTATTATCTGCAGGTGAGACTTAATGACAGGTAGGACAGCAAAATCCATATATAATTGGTCAAGTTAATTACACGAACCCTCGCTTCAAATCAAGGCATTATATATACATACATTTAAGGGAACCATGACACAGCAACAATGGAAAGCTATCTCGGGAGCGTCATTCCCTTGAAATTAAACCACACAACAGTTTCATGTGGAGAGAAACACCATGGAATATATACAAAACAATACCCACAATACCCCAACAACACCACACAATTCTAAAGCCTCTAAATGACTTCACCACACCTGTGTTCACTATAACTGGCCTGAAAGCAACACTAGAATCATCTCAATACAAACCCAGCCCAGCAAAGCAAGTCTGTACAAACCTGTGAATGCCTGCCTGTTAGTGCCTGGGACAGAGGAAAGGACAAAGAGAGGCAGACAAGAGTGGGCAGGAGTAAGGGTCTTCACGTCAAGGTAAGTGTTGGTAAGGGTTTGTGAGGGATTGAAAGTGGCGAAGAGAAGTAAACAAGAGCTATGTGGTGTTGGTGGTCACGTCTCTCTATCATTGTCATGGTTATAAATATCATCATTACGTCAGCTTTGTCATCGTTATCATATTACTGTTATCATGGTGTTCATAAATAATTGTCTTCATCACCTTTATCATCACCATCATCATCACCACTACCATCACCATTACTCATCACCCAGCGCAAGACTCATACAATTACTGACACGTGCCCCGCGCTATTTTTCCGTTACAATGTTAAAATAATGACTGACTCACCCACCCCTTTATGGTAATGACTAAATAACTAACACAGGGGAGGTCATTCACCTTTGACCTGACCTGACCTGACCTGACCTGACCTCTGACCGCCAGCCTATCCCAGTGTTCATCCTCATCAGCGTCACCTCATACCAGGTCATAACGCTGCATCGCCACCAAGGGGGAATTACATGATTAAAATAGGTGGTTGAACTTTGACCTGACCCCACGAGCTGATTGACCTTGGGGTGACTTTCCTCATCCTACGGGAGGGTCCTTTGCCAAGTTTCGTTGCCGCATGATTCACAGAGAGAGAGAGAGAGAGAGAGAGAGAGAGAGAGAGAGAGAGAGAGAGAGAGAGAGAGAGAGAGAGAGAGAGAGAGAGAGAGAGAGAGAGAGAGAGAGAGAGAGAGAGATGGAGAGAGATAACCGGGTATAGAATGAGGAGATGAGGAGCAAGGCTTAGTATATCTATCCCGACTGCAAGTTAAGGGAGAAGGAGGAGGAGGAGGAGGAGGAGGAGGAGGAGGAGGAGGAGGAGGAGGAGGAGGAGGAGGAGGAGTTTCCTTCCTGTGACATTCGTCCTTCGTTCTGGCACCCTTCCAACCCCCTTCCCACGCCCCCCTCCGCCCCCCCTGCCAATCCCTTCCCCCCCTACCCTTAGTTTTCAATACATTTTTCAATTTGTATATTCTAAAATTCTCTCTTTCCAGAAGATAACATTTTTGCTCGCAGTATTTCTCTCTTTCTCTCACACACACACACACACACACACACACACACACACACACACACACACACACACACACACACACACACGTTAGTATTCCTTTAAGGATTCCCATTTTCTTTCCAACTTACGTAATTTTTGCATATTTCACATCGTCATCCAATTTGTTATTCTCACTTTTATTCTGTGTGTGTTTTCGTCATCACTTTGTTCCCCTAAAAAAAACTTCGGTGTTTCTTCTCTCTCTTTTTCCCTTCCATCTGCCCACTCCATCTTATCATCCACCTTATCATCCACCTTACATCCACACAACATCCATTACCATAATTTTACTTTGATATTACCTTACACCTTATTTTCTCAATGTTTTTTTCTTTTCTTTTCTTCTCTGGGTAATGTTATTTCCCTGTTTTGAAGAAGAATTTGACTATCAGTTTCTTAAATTTTCTTCGCAAACAACTCTAAGGTAAACACAATGATAATTTAACAATATAAAGAAACCTAACATAATTTAACCCGAAAATTCTGTTAGCATTCCAAGGTCATATCTAAGTAGTCTAAGGTCATTATTCCCTATCTCTTTGACATTTCATCCACCCGTTAATATCTTCTTAATTGTTCCTTCAAGTCCTTAAGCTCCCTCTTCTCTCTTGTCCTCCTCCTACTTTTTTCCTCTTTCCTCTTCGTCTTCTCCTCGTTCTTCACTCGTCATTCCTGTTATCGATTTCAATGTGATCCTTCCCTCTTCCTTAATCTCTCTTAAACGTTCTTGTAAGTTCATTAGACATTCTATAGCCTCGGAATTTCACTTTAAGATACTCCTCACCGCTACATATTCATATCTCACTCCATTTGCATCGTATATCAGTCCATTTTTATATAATTTTCACTCCACTTGTCCCTCCTCCACTCCCCCTCCATACTCCGTCTCACTCTTGCTCAAAATTGACAATAAACTTTTTTTCTTTCTTTTTTTTTCTCTCACCACCCACGCCTTACGTCACTCCATTCTCACGCCTCCTTCCTTCTCTCTCCCTTGCCTCACCTCGCAAACTTTTTTCTTTTTTCTTTATCCTCTTATTTTTTTCTTATGTACAAGTTTAGTGTTTTTTTCTTTCAATCTTAAAAGGCGCTTACATTGATCCTTCGACATACGATATTTTCTATCCTTCCTTCCTTCCTTCCTTCCTAACTCTGCCTCACTACGTCACCAACACTCCTTCCACCCCACCCTCCTCCTCCTCCTCCTCCTTCTCCTTCTCCTCCTTCTCCTTCTCCTTCTCCTCTCTCCTCCTCCTCCTCTTCCTCTTCCTCCTCCTCCTCCGTACAGTCACTGCTTTGTCCTATTAGTATATTGTCTTTTTCTTCCTTTGAATTTTTTTTTTCCTCTTCACTTGTTCTCCACACTGGAAACGAGACCCCCTCCCCTCTTCCTCCGACATGTTGGGGAGGAGGGGATTAGGAGGGGTTAGGAGGGGTGAGGAGGGGTGAGGGTGAGGGAGCTACATGCCTGGCTGGTCAATATTGCAACTAGGGAGGTGCATCTGTCTCCCTTCCTCTCCTCCTCTTCCTTACCCATTGTCTTCCACCAACACCACCACCACCACCACCACCACTATCACCATCACCATCACCACCACGATCACCACCACAAGATTAGCTATATTAATCAGCCTTTTTTTCCTTCTTCTTCTTGTTCTTGTTCTTGTTCTTGTTCTTCTTCTTCATCTTCCTTTTCATTTAAGCACTATCCTTTTTTTTCTTCTTTTTTTTTGCTACGTTATCTTTCAATTTTCTAGTGATTTCTTTCTTTTTTTTTATTATTTTTATTTCTTTTTGCGAGTATATTATTTTTCCCGGAGTAATATTTTCCTTTACCTATTTTTGCCACTTCTTTTTTTTTTTTCTCCTCGCCTTTAAAAGCAAAATCCTACACCCTCATTTTTATTCATCTCGTTTTCAATCCAGTCCATTTATACCTCTCTCTCTCTCTCTCTCTCTCTCTCTCTCTCTCTCTCTCTCTCTCTCTCTCTCTCTCTCTCTCTCTCTCTCTCTCTCTCTCTCTCTCTCTCTCTCTCTCTCTCTCTCTCTCTCTCTCTCTCTCAGATTTTACTTTTCCTTGCAATCCAGGCGCATCTCTTTCTCCTTTGCATTCTCCTGTCTTCATTTATTTCCCTTCCTCTGCCTTCTCTCTTTTTCTCTCTTTCCCCTCCCTTCCCTTCGCCCCCAATGTGTGAGGCAGAGGAAGAATCAACGCACAAGGGTGAAGGCAGACAGGTAGCCACGCCCTAACACACCTGTGGGCGGCCTGCCAGGTAGGTGAGGCAGGAGTGAAGGGAGGGGATGGGTGAGGGTGGAGGGGAGTGAGAGGGAAGGGATAGACGGAGGGGGATGGGAAGAATGGAAAAGAAGGGAGAGGAGAGAGGATGAAGAGTGGAAAAGGAAGGGAGGAGAGAGGGAAGGAAGGGAGAAGGGAAAGAGAAGGGGAGTGGGAGGAGTATCTGGCGCAACACAATGGATAGTCATAAGGAAGAACCTACACAAGGAGGGACATTCTGAGAGAGCAACAGGAAAGTTTATCAAAGCATCAACAGAACCATCGACGGAGGAGAAAATACGTACATGTCCCCCTACTTTCCGTTACTAATATTTTATCAGCAGAAGGAGAGAGAAAAAAAAAGTTATAAAGTTAGTGAAAAGGTAAAAAAAAACAAAAATAAATAAATAAATAAGAAACTAGCATCACGTTTTTCTTCTGTTTTGTCGCCACACTTTGCCCTTTTAAAACACTCAACTGACATGGACTGCACGTAGACCAGCTCATCTTACCTACCACTCCTCCCTACCTCACCTTACCTAACCTACCATTCCTCCCCCTTCCCGTCCCCGCCCGCCCACAACCTGCTACCCACGCCCTACCAACTCCCACCAAGCAGGTCTCCACACAGCACGAGCCACGCATCTGAATAATACGGTGATCCATCCCACTTTCTCTCTTTTCTTGGTCTGCCTCACTGCCCTCCCTTCCTCCCTGAGCCTAGCGTCCCACGTGTCAAGGCCGTATACCTCATCTACTCTGTGAATGTCGTCTTGATCAGTATTTCCTTCTCCTTTCGTTTTCTTTTTCTCTGTATCTTATTCTATTTCTCTTCCACCTCCTTCTCTCCCTCCTCATTCTTTCCACGACTCGGAGACTGGCTCAACGCAAATCAGCCTTCACAAACACGACTTACTCACCCCAGAAATGGTAGAAAGATGTGAGCTGATTCTCCCACCAGTCGCATCTCAGCCTTTAGAGTCACGGCGGGAAACAGAAAGCACTATATATTGCACGCTGCTCCTCCCCTCACCACTTCCCGCCCCTCATCCCTCTCCGCCCCTCCGCCACGCCGCTGAAAACGAGCTTCATCACAATAAGAACTTAAGCTTTCGTAGCAAATGGGGTTAAGGCTTATCTGCAGAATACTATTTGTGTCTCTTCGTGTGTTTTGAGGGGGGCGAGTGATAGATGGGGGGAGGAGGAGGAGGAGGAGGAGGAGGAGGAGGAGGAGGAGGTAACCCTCCTCGTTTTCGTTTCCTGGACTGGATTCTCAATGCATCTCTTGTCAAGAATCCACAATGATTCCAATATTCCTCCAACATTCATGCATTTCATTTTCATTCTTTCCCTTCTTTTTTCTCTCTTCCCAAGTCAACCAACATACCTTTTCCTTTCTCCCTTCCCTTCCCTTCCCTGCCTCTGCCTCCTCCTCCTCCT
Organism: Metacarcinus magister; assembly: GCA_029783475.1. Lineage (NCBI taxonomy): Eukaryota > Metazoa > Arthropoda > Malacostraca > Decapoda > Cancridae > Metacarcinus > Metacarcinus magister. The sequence goes on along the minus strand of JAPQNM010000006.1, from coordinate 14,853,752 downwards.
GCCGCCCCTGCACAATCAATAATAAGCGAGAACACACTCTTGTTTGGTATTCTTGTTGCGCCCACGTCACGGTGCCCCCGATAGGCTAATTACAGCTTAAAACAGAGTCTCAACCTCGATGCTTCTGGTGCAAGGTGGGAGTGGCGGCAGGTGTGTGTGTGTGTGTGTGTGTGTGTGTGTGTGTGTGTGTGTGTGTGTGTGTGTGTGTGTGTGTGTGTGTGTGTGTGTGTGTGTGTGTGTGTGTGTGTGTGTGTGTGTGTGTGTGTGTTAGTGAGTTCTCCGTCTTCACCACCACTCCCACTCCTCCCTTTTCCCCTCACCACACCCATTTCCCATCCAATGAGCCTCCTCCCTTCTCTTCTTTGATCCCCTCCACCACCATCACCACCACCACCACCACCATCACCATTCTCCCCTTCCCCCTTTCCCTCCAAACGACTCCCTTCCCTTCACCTTCACACGCTACTGATCAATTTATCGACAAGTGGTAAATACCTGAGGGCACAAGCTGCTTACACACACACACACACACACACACACACACACACACACACACACACACACACACACACACACAGGAGCGTAATAGTTTCAATTCATAACACTATATATACGGGAAGCCATTAATATCACAGGAAATTAAAATGTACATCAAGCCTGACACACACACACACACACACACACAGACAGACACACACACACACACACACACACACACACACACACACACACACACACACACACACACACTCTTGACAATATCCACAGCTGCTGCAGACGTGGAGGAGAAAAAGGAGACAGAGAGAGGGAGAAGAAAGAAAAGAAAGGAGAATAGTGTACTGGATAATACATTAATTAAAGGAGAATGGGGTGAGGTGAGCGGGTGGGAGGAGTGGGTGAGGGGAATGGGTGAAGGGGTGAGTAGGGTGAAGGGGTGAGTCGGGTGATGGGGGAATGGGATAAAGGGAGTAACACACACCTCGTTAGTAGGGCAGCAAAACTACAAGTGCCTACGGGAAAAACGCTGTCCATCCACGAATCTTCAATACCACAGTTCAATTCACCACCACCACACCACCACCACCACCACCACCACCACCACCACCACACCACCACCACCACCACCATTCCTACTTATTAAATTATTGTTGTTGTCTCTACAAAATATAATGCAGGATACTAACTATAGGTGAAAGTGGTAGTTACGAAGCTCTATCATCCCAGGCACGTAACCTTTGATCTCTAATGAATGTAGTGAGAGAGAGAGAGAGAGAGAGAGAGAGAGAGAGAGAGAGAGAGAGAGAGAGAGAGAGAGAGAGAGAGAGAGAGAGAGAGAGAGAGAGAGAACTAAGAAGAAAGGGAAGGCTGGAAGGAAAGGAGGGGAAGGGAAGGATGAAGGGCGAGGTGGAAGAAGAAAAAGAGAAGGGAAGGGGAAGATGCGATGATTAGTGAAATGGAAAATAAATAAAAAAATAGCTGAAAAACACGTAAGCAAAATGTGATAATGGAAAGGAGATAATGAACAACAAAAGAAAGAGAGAGAGAGAGAGAGAGAGAGAGAGAGAGAGAGAGAGAGAGAGAGAGAGAGAGAGAGAGAGAGAGAGAGAGAGAGAGAGAGAGAGAGAGCTTAGTGGTGCAGGAAGAGCTTAGGTAAGAACGGTGGAAAGGGAAAAATGTGAGAAAGATTGATATAAAAAGAAATACATAATAATACGATAAAATGTATGAACTTCACGCTAGCTTTAGTCTCTCTCTCTCTCTCTCTCTCTCTCTCTCTCTCTCTCTCTCTCTCTCTCTCTCTCTCTCTCTCTCTCTCTCTCTCTCTCTCTCTCTCTCTCTCTCTCTCTCTCTCTCTCTCTCTCTCTCTCTTTTGTCCTCGTTTTCACTTCACTTCCTCGATTCCTTTCAAGTCGTATTTCTCTCTCTCTCTCTCTCTCTCTCTCTCTCTCTCTCTCTCTCTCTCTCTCTCTCTCTCTCTCTCTCTCTCTCTCTCTCTCTCTCTCTCTCTCTCTCTCTCTCTCTCTCTCTCTCTCTCAAACAATTGTCTTCTTCCAGCAATCACCTCCACACATACTCTTCCACCTGGGCCTCCGGGACACACATGCAGGTGGAGTTCATTGTAATGGATCCACGAAGAAGTAATCTGGTCTAATCCACCAATTTTTTTCACCCCCTCGCCTCATCTTTCCAAATCCTTTTTCTTCCTATTTTCTTCTCTCTCCTCCTTTTCTCTCCCCCTTTTCACTCCCCCGGTCTTAACTTGTGAGAAGATTTGACTTTTCTAATAGCTTTCCCAATTTTCGAAAAGTCTTCTCATTACTAATATCATTATCATTATTATTATTATTATTATTATTATTATTATCATTAGCATATAGATTTCCCATGTCATTGCCAGATTCGGATAAATTAGTAACTTCTTAGATTACTTTAGAGATGATGACGAGGAGGAGGACGAAGAGGAAAAGGAGGACGAAGAGGAGGAAGAGATGATCTTACTCTTTCAAGGAGGGCAAAGGAGATGGGAAAGGAAAAGAAAGGAAGAGAAAAGAAGGAAGAAGGAAGATAGTCTGTATATTGAGTGTAGAGAAGGAAAGGGAGAGAGATTAAAATAACTTGGTAGAAAGATAGAGGAAAAATGGGAGAAGGAGGAAAGAGTGGAATTACCTCAGTGGGGGAGAAGAAGGGAGAGAGAAAAAAAAAAAAAAGAGAGAGGGGGAGAGAACTAATTGGGAGGCTAAGAAAGGAAGGGAAAAAAGAAAAGAAAAGGAAACATGCGGTGCTGGAACGAGTTTAGGAGGAAAGAAAGAGGGGAGAGGGTGAGAAGGAAAGATAAATTAGATGGTAAGGTAAGGCACAGTGAAAAAAGGAGGAAAAGAAGAGAAAGAAGAAGAAGAACAGAAATGGATGAAGGGGGGAATAGGAAGAGGACAGACAGTGAGGTAGAGAAAAGTGAAGTAAGTAAGAAAGAAAGTGAGGCTGGTGGATGAAGACGAGGAGGAGGAGGAGGAAGAGGAGGATAAAGATAATAGGAAGAGAAAATAATGAAATGAGTAGATGAGGAAAATAAGAGGAGGAAAAGAACACAGTATTATGAGGAGGAAGAAAAACCTGAAGGAAAGAGGACAACCCTAAAGGGAGGAAGACAATACCAAGGAAGAGGAGGAGGAGGAGGAGGAGGAAGAAAGAAGAGGTAGGTGAGGAGGAAGAAATGATGGCTTGAAAGGTGAGAAGCCTAACTAAAGACATTATTACAAAGACTTCATATGAGGGAAAAGTCTTTGCATCGTGATAACCGTCTCCTGGGAGGTAACTGTATTAATGATATGACGTGGCTGGAGGAGGAGGAGGAGGAGGAGGAGGAGGAGGAGGAGGAGGAGGAGGAGGAGGAGGAGGAGGAGGAGGAGGAGGAGGATCGAACATGTATCCAGAATAGTGTAATAACAGGAAATAAGGGAAAGTCTCTCTCTCTCTCTCTCTCTCTCTCTCTCTCTCTCTCTCTCTCTCTCTCTCTCTCTCTCTCTCTCTCTCTCTCTCTCTCTCTCGTCCTATCGTTGACTACAGTGCCGTCTACTTTACTTTATTTTACGAGATTTAGTCACTATACAGAATCCCTTTAATTTTCACAGTGAAGTTACGGCTTTAATGTTCTAATTGTGGAGGTGGTGGTGTTATTATTATCATTATTATTATGACTACTATTACTACTACTACTATCACAACCACCACCACCACCACCACCACACTAACAGAAGAGCCTTGCACATCCTCTCCTTCTTTCCTTCTTCTATTCTCCCATACATTTCTCACTGTCCCAGCGTCTCGTCTTCTCAATCCTTCACTGTTCTCCCTCGAGGACTTCCATTCTCTTTTCCTTTCCTCCACTCTCTCCCCTTGCGTTCCCTTCCAGTCCTTTACTCCTCCTTGCATCCTTCACTACCCTTTGACCTACTTCATGGAGGCTTCGTCGAGGAACACCAAAGGGAGTGATTAGCCAATGAGAAACGATGTAAGAAGCTCAACACATTCTGATTGGTGGAACGAGATAGCCGCTCTACCCTGCACAAAGGGGATGCTGGTGGAACTACTAAGGGATAATGGAAGCCAATGGGTGGTAAAAGACATTACGGCCCGTCCATTAAAGGTACACATTAACTGGAAACGAGCTTAGGTAATGGGATGAATTTTTTCACTCTCTTCTCTTTTCCAAACTGTTCGAAGGACTGGAAAAACAAGTAATAGGATGATGGGGGGTAAGGGGGGAGGGGGAGGGAGAAGATGCAGGGCTGAAAAGAGGGAAGGGAGGGAAGAAGGGAGGATTGAAGGGAGGAAGGAAACTTTGTAGGATAAAAAATAAGAGGAGGGAGTAGGTGAAAGGGTTGAAATATTTATTGATTCTATTTATATATCTGTTATGAGATATGTATATTCTTTTTTTTATCAATATTATGCATCGTGTACTCTCTCTCTCTCTCTCTCTCTCTCTCTCTCTCTCTCTCTCTCTCTCTCTCTCTCTCTCTCTCTCTCTCTCTCTCTCTCTCTCTCTCTCTCTCTCTCTCTTCTACTGTCGCTTCCTAATCATGTTTATCCTCGCCTCGTTTCCTTCTCTTCTTCTCTTCTTCTTCACCCTCTCCTCTATATCTCACTCCTTGGCTGGCCATTAATTGTGATTCCTCCCCTTCTCTCTCTCTCTCTCTCTCTCTCTCTCTCTCTCTCTCTCTCTCTCTCTCTCTCTCTCTCTCTCTCTCTCTCTCTCTCTCTCTCTCTCTCTCTCTCTCTCTCTCTCTCTCTCTCTCTCTCTCTCTCTCTCTCTCATCACACTCCCACTTTCCACTTTCTTCCTCCTCATTCCTTCCACTTTATCTCTCCTTCAGCCTCTCCTCCTTTTATCCCTATTTCCCTTCCTCACTCTTACATTTTATCTCTCTCTCTCACTTCCTTCCTCTCTTTCTCCGTTACCTCTGAAGCTGTATTTTCACCTTCTATTCAATTTATGTATCACTTCCTCATTCTAATAAATAAATTTTTTTCTGTATATCTATCGGTCTTTTTCTCTCTCTCTTTTTTTTTTTAGGTGGTCTTCTATTCAGTATTTTAAGAGGTATTGAAGAAGGGTAATTATCAATGGTTTTTTTTTTAATCCATAAGTTTAATTAACAAAGAAGGTCTGAAATGAAGGACGTTATTTTTTATGAAGTATATCGATTTAGTAAGAAGAGGAAGCTTATTCTGTGTGTCGTGATATATTGTATTAAAAAAACTTGTGCCTTATCATGTAGAACCTAGCTGATGTACATGCTCTCTCTCTCTCTCTCTCTCTCTCTCTCTCTCTCTCTCTCTCTCTCTCTCTCTCTCTCTCTCTCTCTCTCTCTCTCTCTCTCTCTCTCTCTCTCTCTCTCTCTCTCTCTCTCTCTCTCTCTCTCTCTCTGTCTCTCTCTCTGACGATTCAATTCTTACTAATAACTCTCTTCTTCGTTATCTTTCATATCTATTACCACCCTCCTCCTCCTCCTCCTCCTGCTCCTCCTCCTCCTCCTCCTCCTCCTCCTCCTTCTCCTCCTTCTCCTTCTTCTTCCCTCTCCTTCTTCCTTCCTTTACTCTATCATCACTCTCCACTCAAGAAGGGGACGAAGACAACACCACCAGTTATCCTCTCTCTCTCTCTCTCTCTCTCTCTCTCTCTCTCTCTCTCTCTCTCTCTCTCTCTCTCTCTCTCTCTCTCTCTCTCTCTCTCTCTCTCTCTCTCTCTCTCTCTCTCTCTCTCTCTCTCATTCCCTTGTTATCTCCTTTTCTTCTTTGTTCTTTCCTGCGTCATACTCTTTATCTCTCTCTCTCTCTCTCTCTCTCTCTCTCTCTCTCTCTCTCTCTCTCTCTCTCTCTCTCTCTCTCTCTCTCTCTCTCTCTCTCTCTCTCTCTCTCTCTCTGTAACTGGTACTGCCTCTGCCTTAATGGAACAACTTTACTACTGTTCCTCTTTCCTCCACACTCATTCCACATTCCAGAGAGACATTATACAGACTACTAATGAAGAAAAAGAAGGAGAAGAAGGAGAGAGAGAGAGAGAGAGAGAGAGAGAGAGAGAGAGAGAGAGAGAGAGAGAGAGAGAGAGAGAGAGAGAGAGAGAGAGAGAGAGAGAGAGAGAGAGAGAGAGAGAGAGAGTCATTTTTATTAAACAAGTGGGTGGTTCAATATTTTTTTCCTCAATTAACAGACACTCAATTAAGATGATTGAAAACAAAACTTGAGGAAAACAAAAAAGAAGAAGAAAAATAAACTTATTAAGACAAAAGAGGAAAAAGAAGAGAAAAAAAACCAACGGAGAGAGAAAATGGAATACGGACTGAAGAGAAAGTGGAGGGAAGTAAACAAGGAAGGAGGAGGAGATGAAGGAGGAGGAGATGAAGGAGGTGGAAGATGGATATTAATTAAGAAGAGAAGCAGTGAAATAGAGGAAGGAAGAGAAGATGAAAGGAGAGAGATGAAGCAAGCGATAGAAGACAATGGAAGAGGTGCAAGGAATAGATTGGAGGAAAAAGGAGAGAAAAGAGGAGGTAAGAAAGATTGGAATAAGAAAAATGAGTGAAAGAGAAAGGAAAGAGTGGCAGGAAGGAAGGAAGGAAGGAAGGAAGGAAGGAAGGAAGGAAGGAAGGAAGGAAGGGACACTAACTCAAATACGATTACTTGCTTTGATCTTCACCTGTTGAACCTAACTAAACCATCTGTCAGACACACACACACACACACACACACACACACACACACACACACACAAGCATATACACAAACACATATACATAAACACATAAAGAGAGAGAGAGAGAGAGAGAGAGAGAGAGAGAGAGAGAGAGAGAGAGAGAGAGAGAGAGAGAGAGAGAGAGAGAGAGAGAGAGAGAGAGAGAGAGAGAGAGGGTGAGGAAACAAAGGTGGAAAGGAGAGGCAGAAAAGAGGTCATGGAGAACGACATATCAGACAGTAAATAGGAAATAAAACAAAGGAAGAAAAGAAGGAAAGGAGAAAGAAGAAAACAAAGGAAATAAAAGATAAAGTAAACTAGAGCAGAACCAAAAACACTAATAACAAAATATGAAATAAATATATAAATAGAATATAACAAATAAGAAACAGGAAATAGAAAATTGAATAAAGAAGAAGGAAGGAAGCACATGAGAAAGGAAGAAAGCCAAGGAAGGTGCACGAGAGAAAGAAAGAAAGAAAGAAAGAAAGTAAGGAGAGCAGAAGAGAGAAAAAAAGAAAAACTACTGTTATCTAAGTCCATTGCAAGAATCTAAGAACCAACACAATACAAGTTTTCTCTTCTCCCAAAATTACCTCCCCACAAAAGGTTCCTACAAACCCTACGACACTCTCCTCACATCCCCATAAAATAACTCTCCCTTACCCCACACTCTCCTCCCCATAAACTCCCCCTTACCTCAGAGTCTCCCCACTCCACCCACCTCACATCTTTCTCTCCCACCCCACTATGCAACCTGCCAGTAAAATCTCATTAAAATTTACGATAGCGTATACTCCTACACATGACACATTACCCCGTAAGGAACACATATAGTCTTAACGTCCACGACTAGTCTTGTAATGACTGTTACAGCTCAAAGCAGTTCATAACTAAGCCTTACGACACGTTTAACCATCTTACAGACCCTCGTGGATGTGTAGAATTGATCTCAACATAGGGTGTATTTTTGTCATTTTTGCTACTTCGGGAAATTTTTTGCAAAATTTCCTCTTCGATTTTGTTCTTTTTAAACTATGTTGTACATAAGAATAATGTAAGACATTCAGCTTAGTTTCGGTTCATTTCACCAGCAACTTTTATTGCTATAAAGGAATTTATTTGGGTTCAAACAAATGATAAAATCAGTATGGTGGATCTAATACTTTACCAATGTTGATGGAAAAGATATCAGATATTCCTTATGAAATTACCAACTAATAAACAAAGCACTTTGTTCAATTAGTATCTTAGCTTAGAAGCTAATATTGTTTGTTTAATGATATCATTATTTTAGTAAATAACTATTTTTCATGAGATAGATACCGATCAAATATAACAAAGAGTTATGTTGTGAAATTATAAATATTTTTCTCCTTTTTTTAAACCCTATCCCATTCCAATCCTGCGTCTAGTTTCTTTATTCATTATTTATAATCTACCTAATTTACGTGAGGACGTAATATATATTTTCTTAATATTGTGTTGATCAGTATTTGTTACATACCATAAGGCTCGGAAAAATGTGCAGATTTTGAAGCATTGGTTGAAAATTCAATACGAGTAAAACGAAAGGAGTTACAGCTAGTTTAAGTAGAAAATATGATGAAAACAAGTTATTATACACTATTTCAGGATGGCAGAGTCTGTTTAATTACTCCTGTAGTGTACATAACCGTCCTTTAACATTCTTAAATGCTGCTGCATCAAGATAAGGCTCACTAGAATTAGGTATATAGAGGCAGAAAACAATTCAATTCCCACCGCTCGTTCGGTCATGACCGGCCGATCAAAATCTTCACTACTGACTCTGTCACCGGTGCCAATGGCTATGGAAGTTATTTATTCTCATTAAAAAAATGTAATGCAGTACTTTTATTTTAGTGTCAAGCTCCATCGAGAGGATGTGATAGCTATCAGTAACCCGCGTATACTCCTACACACGACGGGTTACACCGTAAGGAACACGTATAGTCTTAACGTCCACGACTATTCTTGTAATGACTGTTACAGCTCAAAGCAATTCATAAGTAAGCCTTACGAAACGTTTAACCATCTTACAGACCCTCGTGGATGGGTAGAATTGATCTCAACATAGGGTGTATTTTTGTCATTTTTTCTACTCAGGGAAATTTTTTGCAAAATTTCCTCTTCGATTTTGTTTTTTTTAAACTATGTTGTACATAGGAATAATGTAAGACTTTCAGGTTAGTTTCAGTTAATTTCACCAGAAACTTTTATTGCTATAAATTAATTTATTTGGGTTCAAACAAATGATAAAATCAGTATGGTGGATCTAATACTTTACCAATGTTGATGGAAAAGATATCAGATATTCCTTATGAAATTACCAACTAATAAACAAAGCACTTTGTTCAATTAGTATCTTAGCTTAGAAGCTAATATTGTTTGTTTAATGATATCATTATTTTAGTAAATAACTATTTTTCATGAGATAGATACCGATCAAATATAACAAAGAGTTATGTTGTGAAATTATAAATATTTTTCTCCTTTTTTTAAACCCTATCCCATTCCAATCCTGCGTCTAGTTTCTTTATTCATTATTTATAATCTACCTAATTTACGTGAGGACGTAATATATATTTTCTTAATATTGTGTTGATCAGTATTTGTTACATACCATAAGGCTCGGAAAAATGTGCAGATTTTGAAGCATTGGTTGAAAATTCAATACGAGTAAAACGAAAGGAGTTACAGCTAGTTTAAGTAGAAAATATGATGAAAACAAGTTATTATACACTATTTCAGGATGGCAGAGTCTGTTTAATTACTCCTGTAGTGTACATAACCGTCCTTTAACATTCTTAAATGCTGCTGCATCAAGATAAGGCTCACTAGAATTAGGTATATAGAGGCAGAAAACAATTCAATTCCCACCGCTCGTTCGGTCATGACCGGCCGATCAAAATCTTCACTACTGACTCTGTCACCGGTGCCAATGGCTATGGAAGTTATTTATTCTCATTAAAAAAATGTAATGCAGTACTTTTATTTTAGTGTCAAGCTCCATCGAGAGGATGTGATAGCTATCAGTAACCCGCGTATACTCCTACACACGACGGGTTACACCGTAAGGAACACATATAGTCTTAACGTCCACGACTATTCTTGTAATGACTGTTACAGCTCAAAGCAATTCATAAGTAAGCCTTACGACACGTTTAACCATCTTACAGACCCTCGTGGATGTGTAGAATTGATCTCAACATAGGGTGTATTTTTGTCATTTTTTCTACTCAGGGAAATTTTTTGCAAAATTTCCTCTTCGATTTTGTTTTTTTTAAACTATGTTGTACATAGGAATAATGTAAGACTTTCAGGTTAGTTTCAGTTAATTTCACCAGAAACTTTTATTGCTATAAATTAATTTATTTGGGTTCAAACAAATGATAAAATCAGTATGGTGGATCTAATACTTTACCAATGTTGATGGAAAAGATATCAGATATTCCTTATGAAATTACCAACTAATAAACAAAGCACTTTGTTCAATTAGTATCTTAGCTTAGAAGCTAATATTGTTTGTTTAATGATATCATTATTTTAGTAAATAACTATTTTTCATGAGATAGATACCGATCAAATATAACAAAGAGTTATGTTGTGAAATTATAAATATTTTTCTCCTTTTTTTAAACCCTATCCCATTCCAATCCTGCGTCTAGTTTCTTTATTCATTATTTATAATCTACCTAATTTACGTGAGGACGTAACATATATTTTCTTAATATTGTGTTGATCAGTATTTGTTACATACCATAAGGCTCGGAAAAATGTGCAGATTTTGAAGCATTGGTTGAAAATTCAATACGAGTAAAACGAAAGGAGTTACAGCTAGTTTAAGTAGAAAATATGATGAAAACAAGTTATTATACACTATTTCAGGATGGCAGAGTCTGTTTAATTACTCCTGTAGTGTACATAACCGTCCTTTAACATTCTTAAATGCTGCTGCATCAAGATAAGGCTCACTAGAATTAGGTATATAGAGGCAGAAAACAATTCAATTCCCACCGCTCGTTCGGTCATGACCGGCCGATCAAAATCTTCACTACTGACTCTGTCACCGGTGCCAATGGCTATGGAAGTTATTTATTCTCATTAAAAAAATGTAATGCAGTACTTTTATTTTAGTGTCAAGCTCCATCGAGAGGATGTGATAGCTATCAGTAACCCGCGTATACTCCTACACACGACGGGTTACACCGTAAGGAACACGTATAGTCTTAACGTCCACGACTATTCTTGTAATGACTGTTACAGCTCAAAGCAGTTCATAAGTAAGCCTTACGACACGTTTAACCATCTTACAGACCCTCGTGGATGTGTAGAATTGATCTCAACATAGGGTGTATTTTTGTCATTTTTTCTACTCAGGGAAATTTTTTGCAAAATTTCCTCTTCGATTTTGTTTTTTTTAAACTATGTTGTACATAGGAATAATGTAAGACTTTCAGGTTAGTTTCAGTTAATTTCACCAGAAACTTTTATTGCTATAAATTAATTTATTTGGGTTCAAACAAATGATAAAATCAGTATGGTGGATCTAATACTTTACCAATGTTGATGGAAAAGATATCAGATATTCCTTATGAAATTACCAACTAATAAACAAAGCACTTTGTTCAATTGGTATCTTAGCTTAGAAGCTAATATTGTTTGTTTAATGATATCATTATTTTAGTGAATAACTATTTTTCATGAGATAGATACCGATCAAATATAACAAAGAGTTATGTTGTGAAATTATAAATATTTTTCTCCTTTTTTTAAACCCTATCCCATTCCAATCCTGCGTCTAGTTTCTTTATTCATTATTTATAATCTACCTAATTTACGTGAGGACGTAATATATATTTTCTTAATATTGTGTTGATCAGTATTTGTTACATACCATAAGGCTCGGAAAAATGTGCAGATTTTGAAGCATTGGTTGAAAATTCAATACGAGTAAAACGAAAGGAGTTACAGCTAGTTTAAGTAGAAAATATGATGAAAACAAGTTATTATACACTATTTCAGGATGGCAGAGTCCGTTTAATTACTCCTGTAGTGTACATAACCGTCCTTTAACCTTCTTAAATGCTGCTGCATCAAGGTAAGGCTCACTAGAATTAGGTATATAGAGGCAGAAAACAATTCAATTCCCACCGCTCGTTCGGTCATGACCGGCCGATCAAAATCTTCACTACTGACTCTGTCACCGGTGCCAATGGCTATGGAAGTTATTTATTTTCATTAAAAAAATGTAATGCAGTACTTTTATTTCAGTGTCAAGCTCCATCGAGAGGATGTGATAGCTATCAGTAACCCGCGTATACTCCTACACACGACGGTTACACCGTAAGGAACACGTATAGTCTTAACGTCCACGACTATTCTTGTAATGACTGTTACAGCTCAAAGCAGTTCATAAGTAAGCCTTACGACACGTTTAACCATCTTACAGACCCTCGTGGATGTGTAGAATTGATCTCAACATATGGGTGTATTTTTGTCATTTTTTCTACTCAGGGAAATTTTTTGCAAAATTTCCTCTTCGATTTTGTTTTTTTTAAACTATGTTGTACATAGGAATAATGTAAGACTTTCAGGTTAGTTTCAGTTAATTTCACCAGAAACTTTTATTGCTATAAATTAATTTATTTGGGTTCAAACAAATGATAAAATCAGTATGGTGGATCTAATACTTTACCAATGTTGATGGAAAAGATATCAGATATTCCTTATGAAATTACCAACTAATAAACAAAGCACTTTGTTCAATTGGTATCTTAGCTTAGAAGCTAATATTGTTTGTTTAATGATATCATTATTTTAGTGAATAACTATTTTTCATGAGATAGATACCGATCAAATATAACAAAGAGTTATGTTGTGAAATCATAAATATTTTTCTCCTTTTTTTAAACCCTATCCCATTCCAATCCTGCGTCTAGTTTCTTTATTCATTATTTATAATCTACCTAATTTACGTGAGGACGTAATATATATTTTCTTAATATTGTGTTTATCAGTACTTGTTACATACCATAAGGATCGGAAAAATGTGCAGATTTTGAAGCATTGGTTGAAAATTCAATACGAGTAAAACGAAAGGAGTTACAGCTAGTTTAAGTAGAAAATATGATGAAAACAAGTTTTTATACACTATTTCAGGATGGCAGAGTCTGTTTGATTACTCCTGTAGTGTACATAGCCTTCCTTTAACCTTCTTAAATGCTGCTGCATCAAGATAAGGCTCACTAGAATTAGGTATATAGAGGCAGAAAACAATTCAATTCCCACCGCTCGTTCGGTCATGACCGGCCGATCAAAATCTTCACTACTGACTCTGTCACCGGTGCCAATGGCTATGGAAGTTATTTATTTTCATTAAAAAAATGTAATGCAGTACTTTTATTTGCAGTGTCAAGCTCCATCGAGAGGATGTGATAGCTATCAGTAACCCGCGTATACTCCTACACACGACGCGTTACACCCGTAAGGAACATATATAGTCTTAACGTCCACGAATATTCTTGTATTGACTGTTACAGCTCAAAGCAGTTCATAACTAAGCCTTACGACACGTTTAACCATCTTACAGACCCTCGTGGATGTGTAGAATTGATCTCAACATAGGGTGTATTTTTGTCATTTTTGCTACTTCGGGAAATTTTTTGCAAAATTTCCTCTTCGATTTTGTTCTTTTTAAACTATGTTGTACATAAGAATAATGTAAGACTTTCAGCTTAGTTTCAGTTAATTTCACCAGAAACTTTTATTGCTATAAATGAATTTATTTGGGTTCAAACAAATGATAAAATCAGTATGGTGGATCTAATACTTTACCAATGTTGATGGAAAAGATATCAGATATTCCTTATGAAATTACCAACTAATAAACAAAGCACTTTGTTCAATTAGTATCTTAGCTTAGAAGCTAATATTGTTTGTTTAATGATATCATTATTTTAGTGAATAACTATTTTTCATGAGATAGATACCAATCAAATATAACAAAGAGTTATGTTGTGAAATCATAAATATTTTTCTCCTTTTTTTAAACCCTATCCCATTCCAATCCTGCGTCTAGTTTCTTTTTCATTATTTATAATCTACCTAATTTACGTGAGGACGTAATATATATTTTCTTAATATTGTGTTTGATCAGTACTTGTTACATACCATAAGGCTCGGAAAAATGTGCAGATTTTGAAGCATTGCTTGAAAATTCAATACGAGTAAAACGAAAGGAGTTACAGCTAGTTTAAGTAGAAAATATGATGAAAACAAGTTATTATACACTATTTCAGGATGGCAGAGTCTGTTTGATTACTCCTGTAGTGTACATAGCCCGTCCTTTAACCTTCTTAAATGCTGCTGCATCAAGATAAGGCTCACTAGAATTAGGTATATAGAGGCAGAAAACAATTCAATTCCCACCGCTCGTTCGGTCATGACCGGCCGATCAAAATCTTCACTACTGACTCTGTCACCGGTGCCAATGGCTATGGAAGTTATTTATTTTCATTGAAAAAATGTAATGCAGTACTTTTATTTGCAGTGTCAAGCTCCATCGAGAGGATGTGATAGCTATCAGTAACCCGCGTATACTCCTACACACGACGGGTTACACCCGTAAGGAACACGTATAGTCTTAACGTCCACGACTATTCTTGTAATGACTGTTACAGCTCAAAGCAGTTCATAAGTAAGCCTTACGACACGTTTAACCATCTTACAGACCCTCGTGGATGTGTAGAATTGATCTCAACATAAGGTGTATTTTTGTCATTTTTTCTACTCAGGGAAATTTTTTGCAAAATTTCCTCTTCGATTTAGTTTTTTTTAAACTATGTTGTACATAGGAATAATGTAAGACTTTCAGGTTAGTTTCAGTTAATTTCACCAGAAACTTTTATTGCTATAAATTAATTTATTTGGGTTCAAACAAATGATAAAATCAGTATGGTGGATCTAATACTTTACCAATGTTGATGGAAAAGATATCAGATATTCCTTATGAAATTACCAACTAATAAACAAAGCACTTTGTTCAATTGGTATCTTAGCTTAGAAGCTAATATTGTTTGTTTAATGATATCATTATTTTAGTGAATAACTATTTTTCATGAGATAGATACCGATCAAATATAACAAAGAGTTATGTTGTGAAATCATAAATATTTTTCTCCTTTTTTTAAACCCTATCCCATTCCAATCCTGCGTCTAGTTTCTTTATTCATTATTTATAATCTACCTAATTTACGTGAGGACGTAACATATATTTTCTTAATATTGTGTTGATCAGTATTTGTTACATACCATAAGGCTCGGAAAAATGTGCAGATTTTGAAGCATTGGTTGAAAATTCAATACGAGTAAAACGAAAGGAGTTACAGCTAGTTTAAGTAGAAAATATGATGAAAACAAGTTATTATACACTATTTCAGGATGGCAGAGTCTGTTTAATTACTCCTGTAGTGTACATAACCGTCCTTTAACCTTCTTAAATGCTGCTGCATCAAGATAAGGCTCACTAGAATTAGGTATATAGAGGCAGAAAACAATTCAATTCCCACCGCTCGTTCGGTCATGACCGGCCGATCAAAATCTTCACTACTGACTCTGTCACCGGTGCCAATGGCTATGGAAGTTATTTATTTTCATTAAAAAAATGTAATGCAGTACTTTTATTTTAGTGTCAAGCTCCATCGAGAGGATGTGATAGCTATCAGTAACCCGCGTATACTCCTACACACGACGGGTTACACCGTAAGGAACACGTATAGTCTTAACGTCCACGACTATTCTTGTAATGACTGTTACAGCTCAAAGCAGTTCATAAGTAAGCCTTACGACACGTTTAACCATCTTACAGACCCTCGTGGATGTGTAGAATTGATCTCAACATAGGGTGTATTTTTGTCATTTTTTCTAC
>JAPQNM010000006.1:14768069-14833069 GCA_029783475.1 Metacarcinus magister | reverse complement strand
GAGAGAGAGAGAGAGAGAGAGAGAGAGAATAAATCTGCTCCTAAACCTTCAACATCATAAACACATTTCACGACGCTAAAAGATGGAGATTCAGATTCTAAATACAAAAAAAACACTTTAGAAATAGAGTTTTATCACACTACAGAGAAAGAAAACTACTCACACAATGCAAGACAAATGTAATTACTCTCTCACTCTCATCTCTCTCATCTCTCTCTCTTTCTCTCTCTCTCTCTCTCTCTCTCTCTCTCTCTCTCTCTCTCTCTCTCTCTCTCTCTCTCTCTCTCTCTCTCTCTCTCTCTCTCTCTCTCTCTCTCTCTCTCTCTCTCTTCCCTAGTTAACACATCAATCAATCTATTAATCAACCAATTAAGCTCCGCACCCGGCGAGTCACCTGTCCCACCTGTCTCAATCCTTTTTCCCTTGCGAGCTGAGGTGGTGTGTTGCAGGGCGGGACACCACCTCCACGACGGAAAAATTGCGAGGAAGTGCTTCAGAGGAGGAAGAGGAAGAGGAGGAGGAGGAGGAGGAAAAGGAGGAAGAAGAAGAAGAAGAGGAGAAATGGGAAAGATGATGACGACTAAGATAAAAAAAAAAAGTGAAGGAGAAAGAAAGTCATCCGTGAAGAGTGGTTGGAAGCAGCCCAATAAATCTGACCTCCTCCTCCTCCTCCTCCTCCTCCTCCTCCTCCTCCTCCTCCTCCTCCTCCTCCTCCTCCTCCTCCTCCTCCTCCTCCTCCTCCTCCTCCTCCTCCTCCTCCTCCTCCTCCTCCTCCTTCTCCTCCTCCTCCTCCCTAAGGGCCGCCAGTGAGAGGTCCCTATGTCTCGAGGCAACAATATTTCTCGTGAGACAGAAGTGAAGCCCGAGAACTATTCTTCAGGACGCGGGAAGGGCAGTGCGACGCAGTGGGAACGACACCGGCTCTCCTACCGCTCACTTGGGATTCCTGCGACACTACCAATAACGACGTATGTGTAAGCGTGTGTGTGTGTGTGTGTGTGTGTGTGTGTGAGTGTGTGTGAGTGTGTGTGAGTGTGAGTGTGAGTGTGTGTGTGTGTGTGATTCATTGCGTGATTGAGTGATTGAAGTGGAGGAAACAGATGCTTGTGTAGAGGGGACAAAAATATAATAGATGAAGTTAATGGCTAATAGTGATTTCAAAGCCTGTACTACCCTAGCCCAGCCCCACCCCGTCCCGCCCCGCCCCAGCCAATCAGGGTCCAAGGCAGGGTAGTTGTGGTGCTGTTAACCTCAATAACGACCCCAATGGCTTGTTAACACGGCAACTAACCAGCAGAAATCACTACTATTACTACTACTACTACTACTACTACTACTACTATTATAAACAACTTCTGATGCAACACATATAAGAGAGAGAGAGAGATAAGGAAATGAGAAGGTGGATGGAGGGAAGGAGCGAGAGAGGGCAATGGAAAAGGAAATGGTGGGAGAGGTAAGAGTGGATGGAAGTGTGCGACAAGAAAATAGAAATAATCTGATAATGAGATAACTGGGGGAAAAAAAAGTTATTAAGAACGTAAAAGGTTAAGTGACTGTGGGATTAAGGAATCGATGAATAAATGGAGGAATAAAGGAAGAGCGGATAAAAAGAAGAAAGGGAGATAGAAAGCAAGCCGAGGATACAAAGAAAGTAAGATAAAAAGATAAGAGAAGGAAAATCAAATGAAATATGTATATGTTTCTCTAATAAAGAATAAATGAATGAATGGAAGAGAGAATGAAGGCAGGAAAGAAGGAAGGAAGGAAAGCAATGAAGTAAGAAAGTGGTAAACAAGGAAGTATTAAAAATGAAGCAAGGAAGGAGGGAAGAAAATAAGAAAGGAAGGAAGCAAGGAATGAAAGAAGGAAAGGAATAAAGAAAGAAAAGAAGAAGGCAGTAATGGATTCAGACCCTTAATATTATGAATGAGCTTAAATCTTTCGGTAAAATGAAGACGACAGGAAGAAAGAAAATAGGAAGGATGGGAGGACAAAAAGAAGGCTGATAAACGAGAGAGAGAGAGAGAGAGAGAGAGAGAGAGAGAGAGAGAGAGAGAGAGAGAGAGAGAGAGAGAGAGAGAGAGAGAGAGAGAGAGATAAGAGCTTAAAAAAGTAATAAGAATGAGGATCAGCACGTTGAAGAGCCCAGTAAAATAAAACAGAATGAGAATAATAAAAAAAAAATGATAAAAATGAGAAGGAAAAAAAATAAGAATGAAAAATAAGTGAGAAAAAAGAAAAAGAAAAATGACTTAACAACACAACGTAACACAACAGTCAGTCACCTTCACTGTAACATTTTGTGAAGTTAGGTTTTTCACTTTCCTGAAGAAGAGAAGTGAAGCGAGGAGACGAGAGCCAGACTAAGACCAGATCTCTAAAGGGCATCCCGAAAACTGTCTCAACGTGGCTCTCTCTCTCTCTCTCTCTCTCTCTCTCTCTCTCTCTCTCTCTCTCTCTCTCTCTCTCTCTCTCTCTCTCTAGTCAAAGGAATCACCAATCAAACATTCAATCACATTCCCTGAACTTCCCCCAAAGAACACCCACATACGCCCCCTCTCCCCTTCCTCCCCCCCACCACAGTTATTAACGAATTTCAAAATAAAAGTGAGATTGAGTCCCCTTCTTCCCCCACCAAGTCCCCGCCCCCCGTCCCCCGTCCCCTGTCCCCGCCTTTCCATCCCAAGACTCTAGTTGATCCACTGACAACTCATTACAAGTTTTCGTCTTCCAATCAGCTATTCCTTTATGCATGGTTGACGACATACGAGTTAAACCCAAGATTAAGTTAAACAAGACGTGAGGTTCCCGTAGATTTGCAGGATTGAAAAGTGAGCGACGAGTTGGCACACACACACACACACACACACACACACACACACACACACACACACACACACACACACACACACACACACACACACACAGGTGGACTGACAGACCCTTCTAGGCACTTCTTGGCACTGGCTGGTCACTTGAGCTGGTCCCAACACACTCACACTGCCGAGGAAGGGAAGGGAAGGGAAGGGAAGGGAAGGGAAGGGACGGAACATGAGATCTAGCTCGCTGTTCCTTGGGTTTATCTTTTTTGTTCTATATATCTTTTTCTATGGCAATATTTACACCTTTCATTCTTTCATTTTTTCTGTTCTATTTTGCGTGGCGATTATCCAGCCATTTATAGATTATTTAAGAGAAAGAGGAAGAGGAGGAAGAGGAGAAGAAAGAAACAAAGAACGATCACTCAAGCTACACAGTAAGAAGGAAACGAAAGAATAAGAAGCAAAAAGGCAGTTTAGAATATCACAAACATAGATGGAAGAAAGGAGAGGCGAGATGGAGAGAGTAACCGGAAGAGAAGGTTTCAGAAAGTGAGTCAGAAGATGAAAGGATGTTGGTAAGATTGTGAAGGACGGAGGGAGAGGACGAGGATGGGAAAAGCTGACTAGTGTAGTGTGAGGACGGTGGTGGAGGTATAAGGAACTAATAGAAAGGAACAAGAGGAGGATGGGATATAAGGTGAGTTTAGAAAAGTAGAGTAAAGATGTGTTAGGTGTAAGGAGGAAAGGACATACAGTGAAGCCTAAAAGTGATGAATCTTGTGCCTGAGGTAGTGACAGGCGGGAGGACGGCTGAAAGACAGACGTAGTAAATTGTGGGTTTTGTGACTCTCTTGGGGATGGTAGAAAGGGGGAAGGGTGGTGCCTAGGATTTATGGGAAGAGAAACAATTGCAATACCAGTAGTAGTAGTAGTAGTAGTAGTAGTAGTAGTAGTAGTAGTAGTAGTAGTAGTAGTAGTAGTAGTAGTAGTAGTAGTAATAGTAATAGTAGTAGTAGTCGTCATGGCAATTATAAGCAGTTCTGGAGTTTTAGTGCAGCAACAAAGGCTGAACTAAGGAAGAACAGTGCAAGGCAAGGCTGCAGGCAATGGTTTGTGTGTTAGACCATGAGGAGAGCCAAGCTGAGTTTAAGGAGACGATAAAAAGGAAGAACTGTGGTAAAAGAAACAGTGGTGGCAAGGTGCAGAGTAGACAGACTGTGTGGTGAAGGAGGTGGAAATACAAACCATTTCGAGAGCAAAGGTAGTAGAGCAAAACAAAGAAACAGTACGCGATAAAGAAAGAGAGAGAGAGAGCGAAGGAAGTTGCGGATAAGAGAAAGAAAGAAAAAGTGTGAAAGGTAAAATAGATTAGAGGAAAAAAAGTAGTAATTACTGAGAAAGAGGAGACACCTCCCTCCCTTCCTCCTTCCTTCCCTCACCCAGCCACCCACCAATCGTCTCCACTTACTCCTTCCTTCCTTCCTTCCTCCCATTCCTTCAGCACAGCCACGCCCTCCATTCCTTCCCATGACCGCCCACTAAAGCTGTATTCCTCGACCCACCAGCGCCTGTGAAAAATTAAGGCTTCGCTACGTCATGAGAACTGGTATCTTAATCCCCTAAAGTTTGCCATCTCGCGTCTGTCAGCGGATTGAGGAAAATAGTGAAGCTTCATAACGCACCGCACGAAAGTTTCTCAGATAAACCAGGAAGGACTAGCACCAGAACCAGAACGTAGAGGATAGTATAATAAAAAGTACGTCGTTGGAGCAGTCATGTATTGTATCTGTGTTAAGGGTGAACAGTAGAGAGCAGAGAGTGAGTGAGTTTCAATCATTAAGAACCTTTTCTGTCTCTCTCTCTCCCTCCCTCAACTACTGGATTCTCTTCTAGTATTTTTCCTTTCCTTTCCTCTCCTTTCCCCTCGCTCATTCATTACTCCCTCCCTTCACTCCTCCCCTCACGTCCACACACTTACCCTGCATCTTCCCTTCCTGCAGTGTCCTTTTCCTTTCCTATGTACATCATCATCAAATTTACTCTCCATTCCATACTCTCTTCCATGATAAATATTCACCCCTTCCTCCTTTTCCTCCATCCCTCCTTCCCCTCCCCGGTTCCTCACCTTCCCACGGGGCTTAGCAATAACTCAATCAGTATTCATGAGAGCAGAGAGCACCTGGCGAGACTCAACCCTTAAGTTTGCTAGCTAATGTGGCAGGTCGATAGGCAGCCAATCACATTTCCCGATGAAACCAGAGGCAGCTCATAATGGGTGACACGTGCTGGCAGGGCGGGTCACTGATAGAGGCGGGCGATTTTTGCGTGACTGCATGTGGAAGAAGAGGAGGAAGAAGAGAGTAGGAAAAGAGGAATCATTGAAGAGAGAAGTGGAGAGTTTGTGGGTAATGGAGTAAGAGATGGAAGGGAAACGGAGGAGGAACGTGACTGCATGAAGAAAAAGAGGAGGAAAAGAAGAGTCATTGAAGAGAGGTAAGGAGAGCTTCGGGGTGAGGGAGTAAGAGATGGAAGGGACACGGAGGAGGAGGAGGAGGAGGAGGAGGAGGTTGTTGTTAGACTAATGGATTGGTGAGGCCATGAGGCGAAAAGAGCTGGAGGAGCAATGCCTCTAGGGCCTTTGTGAGCTCCTTCAAGAGTTTAAAGGACTCTTTCTGCAGTCAGTCTTCCTCCTCATGCCGCCACTCCTCCTCCTCCTCATCCTCCTCCTCCTCATCCTCCTCCTCCTCTTCCCCCTCCTCCCTTCTCGCAATCTTCCTCTCCCTTCCTCCTACACGCCAAAATCCTGATTGTTAATAATAAAAGAGCATGATCTGGACCCATCCTTGCCCCTCCCCTCCCACCCACCCATCCTCCCACCTTATATTAGCCCGCCTGACCCCAGCCTGGTGGAGCCGATCACCTTCTTCCTCCACGACCCCTTATCAACGAAACTCTGACCTTCATGCGTTTCTTTTTTTTTTCTTTCTTTCCTGGCACAATTGGAAACATGCCAAGACCAACTTCACACAACATAAGAAAAAAAAAGAGAAAAAAAAAGGAAAATAAGAATGATGGGAAATTTGCTGATGGAAAATAATACATAAAGACAAATAGTTTCCAAGACACACAAGCCTTGAAATGAAGGTTAAGTGAGGTCACACGGCGGTGGTGGTGGTGGTGGTGGTGGTGGAACGATTTACGAAGGCGACATAATGCAGATCAGAGTAATTTTTGAAGGTGCAGATAATGATGATTTGCGATGGAGATGTAATGTAAAGAGAGAAAGAGAAAGAGAGAGAGAGAGAGAGAGAGAGAGAGAGAGAGAGAGAGAGATTCTTCTTTCTCTCATCCTTAATAATAACACCCCCTCTGCACTACCACCTCCCCCCCCCACTCTCCAACTTAATCGCTTTCCCCACCACCCCAACCCAACTTCTAATCCCCGCCACACACACACACACACACACACACACACACACACACACACACACACACACACACACACACACACACACACACACACACACACACACCGTACCGCACCACAAACACCCTAATAACACTAAGTTAATTCATACATACTAAGAAAAGTTTGGCACTGACCTTACCTTCCTTCCTCCCCTAAAAACAGTTTGTATAAGTCTGACACGAGAAGATAAAAAAACATGTATACTTGACTTCCCTTTCCTCCTTCACACACACCTCTTATCTTATCTTTATCCTTTCCTCCCTCTTGCATTTACGTTCCTCTGACTCTCACTCACTCACTCACTCACTTTCTCTCTCTCTCAGCATCCTCCTCCCCTCCCACTGTTCCTCCTTCAAGCTAGCTATTTGCCTTCCTCACACTCACACCCACACACACACACACACACACACACACACACACACACACACACACTAGCACGAGAAAATCACAAGTGGTCTGGCAAAGGGACTCCACCACCTCCTAAGGCCTCGCGCGGATAATGGTGGGGAGAGGTGGGGCGGGAGGAGCCAGGTAGGAGTAAGGATGGAGGAGCGAGGGATGGATGAGGAGAGAGGGCCGAGGAGAGGCTAAGAAGGTGGGAAAGGGATGGAACGGAGCGTAGAGACAGGCTCTTCAGCTTAGTTGGTGAGGTTGAAATTGTGAAGAGTAAAACAATGGAAAAGTTTTCACCTCGCCTTGCATGTTGCTCACTTTTGTTGTTTATGAGAGAGCGAGAGAGAGAGAGAGAGAGAGAGAGAGAGAGAGAGAGAGAGAGAGAGAGAGAGAGAGAGAGAGAGAGAGAGAGAGAGAGAGAGAGAGAGAATGTGTGTGTGTGTGCGCGTGTGTGTGTGGGGAAACAGCTTCACATCAGCGTATTTAAAGTTGCCTAAAGCTTCCGTTGATCTCGTAGATTGGCGAAGTTTTCATCTCGACCCAAAACTTTATATAGACGACCCGTGAACCTGAAAACCTGGCAATACTTTCACTAAAACCACGCTTCCTCTTGGGCATAACAGCGTGTTTTAATTACATATTCCTACCGTTCATTCACGCAACGATGCTGTCCGCTCCACACCATACCTTCCCTTCCCCTAACCCTCATTAACCCCTCATTTCCCCTTTTCCCCTCACCCTTAGAAACACTTCCCTTTCCCTAACATAGAAGCACCTCCCATTGTTCCTTCCTATTACTCTTGTAGTGCCCTTTCCCCTCAGCCTTTCTCTTTACCCTCAAAAACTACCTACCCTGTTTTCTTCCCCTTTACCTCTCTAAAACACAGTCCTATCCTATTACAGTTTACCCTCATAATCACCTCACTCCCCCTTCCCCTTCCCCTTGTGTTACCTTTCCTCTCCCCTCAACACGGCACATCCCCCTTCCCCTCACCTACGCCTTGGTCACTTAAGGGTGGCGGCCGTGCTAACCTAATACTACTGCTACCTTAACTTTGCTGAAATAAATGTTGTGGATAATTACACTCGACTGTCAGGCACGAGAGGGTATTGCAGCGTATGGGTGTTGGCGCGTAAAGCTTACTGGACAATGTGCTGGCAGCTTCGTCCCCCAACTTGGTAACAATGATAGCAAAAATGTGGAATTCAGTGTTGGGGTGAGTGAAGGACAGTTGTGCTCCGCGTGTTGTGACTCTTAACAGCCTCAGCTACACCTCCCGGGGTTAGTCAGCGCTAGACAACCCACGACCAACGGAATGTGATGGTATACCTTTCCCCTAGCAGGACTTAATTAACTTGACGCAGGTGGAAGAGAGGGTAAGCAAGGGTGAATGTAGATGGACGCATTATGGTGACGCGCACACACACACACATATACATACAAAAAACACAGACACACACACACACACACAGACACATATGTATACAGTATGAATTATATATTAGTCTTGTTCTTCCAATTTAGTCGTTTTCCACCTGACTTACTAACAAGTTCCTCTGCATATTTTCCTTCCATTAATTTCATGGTTCAACTGTTTTATATTCTTTCCTCCCCATCCATTCAGCTTCCTCCTCCCTCCCTTGCGTCATATCGGATGCCACTATTCTAATACTTCTTTCTTTTTCAATAGTTACACGATATATTCTATTTCCTCCATGCTTATTTGTATGGCTCCTCTCCCCTCTCCCTCTGCTTCCCCTCCTCCCACCTCCACGTCTCCCCTCACCACAATTACTCTCTGGCTTCCCTTCCTCTCAGTGCAACATAAAAAAAAATAATCAATTCTAACTGCAATTACCATCTCGCTTCCTTTCCTCTCAATTAAATGTGTATAAAAAAACATGCATTACTACAGAACCGGAAGGGGACCTGTATGGATTCTGAGCAATCAAACACACACATACGCACACGCACACGCACACACACACACACACACACACACACACACACACACACACACATCAGTACTCGTTAATTAAGGAGGAAATGAAAACCAAAATATTTTATAACCAAACTAAATAATCTTCCATGAGTGAATGCAATAAAGGAAAGGCACAAAGAGGCAGAGGATTAATTAGGACACTTAATAACACACCACAAAGTCAATGATTACTTTTTTACACACACACACCACACACACACACACACACACACACACACACACACACACACACACACACACACACACACACACACACACACACAAACACATATCTGCTCCAACCAAAAACTCATCCCCATCAATTATTGCCAATAACTAAATTGCAACATTTCTTTCCGGACAATTTACAGTTATTTTGCATCCACACTTCTTCCACCCACTCCACTTTACCCTTCACCTCCCTACCACACTCTCCACTACAGTTAACCCTAAATATTCATACTCATCCACCTTCACCACCTCTTCTGTATTACGGTTACTGACTTTCCTTCCTCTTCCCTCTAGTATGTTCCTCCACCACTCCAACTTTGCCTCAATCTGCTGCCAACTCTCCCTCCAGATCACAATGTCATCCTTGAACATCAAACACACTCCATCGTGACTCCTGTCTGATCCCGTCCGTCAACCTGTCTATCACTGTTTGCAAATAAGACATGACTGTGGCTGGAACCTTGATGCAATGCCACCTCCACCTTGAACTCGGCCCCGTCACACTTTCCTCATTTCATATCCTGCACCTCACTCAAAATGCTTCTGTATCACTCACGATTTTTGTATTAGTCATGAAAAGCGAGACCATGATAGTGATCGTAGTTACAGAGATAGATAGATACAGACAAAGAGAAAGAGAAAGAGAGAGAGAGAGAGAGAGAGAGAGAGAGAGAGAGAGAGAGAGAGAGAGAGAGAGAGAGAGAGAGAGAGAGAGAGAGAGAGAGATTGCCAGGTTAGGTTATTGGAAAAAAATATTTAATTATTCGACTGGATATTTGCCTTCCTTTACTACAGATAGATATATATATATTCTTTATTGGTGTAGTTAGCCCTCTGAAGATATTTTTAAGGACGAATTTAGTTTTTTGATGATCCAGATTATATGAGCCGCTACACGGAATGGAAAATATTTGGAAGAATTAATAAGAGAAGGAAAAGAAAAAAAAAAACTGAAAAACGGAACACGTGTATACTTATGAATACACAAAATAATAAAACTACTACAATTTATAGATTATCTCCTATTTCCCATTACTTGCTGCAGTGTTTGAATATAAAAGAGAGAGAGAGAGAGAGAGAGAGAGAGAGAGAGAGAGAGAGAGAGAGAGAGAGAGAGAGAGAGAGAGAGAGAGAGAGAGATTTATAGACTCATTGCCACGCTCATTCACACTCCCATAGGTTTGTTAATCATGGCTGTAATGATAAGGTTACCATATTTGCTCTCTCTCTCTCTCTCTCTCTCTCTCTCTCTCTCTCTCTCTCTCTCTCTCTCTCTCTCTCTCTCTCTCTCTCTCTCTCTCTCTCTCTCTCTCTCTCTCTCTCTCTCTCCGCACAACCCTTCATGAAATATATAATTTTTTACATGCCACCCTTTTTATACGCCACAAAAAAGTTTCACTCGCCATAACAGACGAAAAAAAATCCAGCTATATAATTCTCTTCACAATTTTTCGTTTGCTTATTCGTAGCTCTGTACTGCACTCAACTAGCCCCTTTAAATACACCTCAGGGACATACACACACACACACACACACACACACACACACACACACACACACACACACACACACACACACACACACAGACAGACAGGGAAAGAAAGAAAATAAAGAGAGTAATCATTTTAAACGTCTAGTAATGAGCAATCTATCAGCTATTTTTTTCCTCCTGTCACTCTATTAAGTTTATTTTTCTCGCCTGTCCAACACTCAAATTACACTTTAACCCAATTATCGCTCTAGTAAACAGTAAAGTGTGTATATAACAATTAATTCTAGTCCCCCTTCCCCTTTTCACCCTTCCCTTCCTCCTACCTCTCATTTATTCCCCCATTTACCATTAGCCCCTTCATTTGTCACCCCATTTCCCTTCTATTCCTCTACTGACATTACCTTCTCGATCCTCCCCATCATTCTCCTTTCATCCCTCGTTATTTTCCCATCCCTTCTACGTTTCCATCCTACTCTCCCCATGCAGTCGTCATAAACAATGCAGAATGGTGTCAATTATTCTTGTTCAACGTCAGTCTGAGTTTCTGTCAAGTAACCAACCCTCTTCTTGGGAGTTCTCAGCCCCTCCTATCTTTTTTTCCTTTATAATTTTGCTTTTATTTAATCTATTGACCTTTTATTCTTTCCCGAAGCCGACAGGAGAAAGGGAGAAAGGTGGAATTGAGGTACACGAAGATAGAATGAGAGAGAGAGAGAGAGAGAGAGAGAGAGAGAGAGAGAGAGAGAGAGAGAGAGAGAGAGAGAGAGAGAGAGAGAGAGAGAGAGAGAGAGATGGAGGGTAAAAGGTTTCTGAATACTGCACAACACCTCACGATACACTTCCTGAACACGTCAGGATCCAGGCTGACCCGCAGTGGCGCCTGTCTGGGATAACCTTTGAATGTGACACGGCCAGCGGTAAACAGACACGGCCAGCGGTAAACAGAGGGAGGGAGAGATGTATAGCACACACACTGAAGGTTATATTGTTACCTCCGTGCACTCTCTTCCATTTCCATCACTTACTTAGAACAGAAACACTAAGACGAGGAAGGAGGAAGTAACACACAGGTCAGGTAAGGTAAGGTGAGGTGAGGGTCAGGTGAGGGGACAGGTAAGGCACAGGTGGGGGTTCTCGGCACGCCACTAATTACCAGCAGACGTCCACCTGCTGCTCTTTGATGTCCTGCTTCCTATTTCCCGCCAAAGAGACTCGTGACGTCACTGCTACTACTATGAAGGGGAAAAAAGACACAAATTTCCTCCTCACCGATCCTGCCATGATTGAACCTGTGACACTTTCCTCTTTGACCAGCCTCTTGCATATTACAGACTGATTACACACTACTAATCTTCCTCCGTTCTTTATACTCAATGTTTATCCTTATGCTACCATTATGCATTATTCAAAATTAACTTTAGTCACTCCAAACTGGCGTCACATCCTCCTCTTCCCACTAAAAAAACATTACGACTCCTCCTCCTCCTCCTACCCTCACACATACTCCCTTCTCGCACCTCATATCACTTCCCACCTTAAAAAAAACTGTCCTTCCCCCCAGCACTATTCCACCTTCCTTCGTCCCTCATCCACATCCACACACTATCACCTAACACCACCACCACCACTACCACCACCAGCTTTTATCTTACCTCATTCTTCCCCAATCCGTTCCATTCCACTGCACCTCATCCCACCACATCCCTCCCCGATCCCCCGCCACACATCACCTCCGGCCCAAGACAAGTATCCACATCAATAACACAGCAGTGGGGAACAATGTGGATGAGCGTCGGATACAGGAGATAAACCGACGTAGAGATACAATTTAAACACATGGAGGCTAATAAATAACTATAGGCGGAGTGATAAAAAACTAAATAGACTTTTTAACTACGTGATGGCAATAGGAGCATAAACGTTTTAGGCTGGAGGGAGTCAGCAGGGAGGCGCAGAGTAATAAACAAACGATGGTCAGCTTTATCAGCCGTAACACTTTGAGCAGACGGGACGCGAAACAGTGCTGACGCCTATGATAAGCTGGGGGATTTGCGCTTAAAAGGGGAGAGGAAAATAGAGTGGGAAAAAGAGGGGAAAGCAGAGGGAGAGAATAGAGTGGAGAGATAAAATGTAGGCAGGAACGCAGAAAGGGTGTGTGTATGATGTGCAATATCGGGAATGAATAAGCCAGAGTGTTATTAGCAACAATTAGCAGTGGCCGACAAAGCAAGACTTATATTGGTGCATTTTCCTTCCTAGTAACTGTGCTGGATGCTGAGTGGCTTCCCGAGTGCTCTGAATAATGAATGGAAGCGACCCACAAACAAAACTGGTTCGGTTGGGTGGATTTGTTTTCAGTGAACACTCAAACCTTTGGAGTGGGATGTATACTGCTATTGTGAGGGGGGGAGGAGGAAGGGATGGAGGGAGGGATGGATGGATGGATGGATGGATGGATGGATGGCAGCCAACCACAAGATGATAAATACTTCTGATTATTTTGAAAACTAGCGATTCATTTTAGTTTTGTTTCTGGTTCAGTTTTTTTTTCTTTATTTGCTCTATTGATAGACGTATCTGTTTTAATCAACCTGTCTGCATTTGATATCATATTTCAGCGATGTATTGAAAAGAAAGTTACTGATCACTAGTTAGATAGTTCTTTACCAATAAATAAATATCCACAATGTTTTCCAGGCTAGGTTACATCACGTTTGAATAGATATAACTCATGTATAAATAAACACACATACATTCAATGCAATCAACACACATCAAGGTTACATTAATATTTTTCCCCACAGTCTAAATCAGGTCAAACAAGGTAGAGTCAAACACCAGCGAATACAAATCTTTCTTAATTCATGTGGAAGTGAAGTGAAGATGAAGTGTATGTTGTATGTTGGTGAAAGGATACACCTGCAACACCTGACACGGGACAACACACACTAGGGGACCGTCGTGGCCTTATTAACGGTTTCATTACCTGTTTCATTACCTGTTGGCAATGTTATATTTACCATGCAGTATATCATGCTTGGCAATTACATGATGGTTGCACTAACACTAAATGAAGGGAAATAACACTCACTCCTATCGTAATGATGCCTCGGACCTTCCAATTACTATTAGTTAATGAATTTGTTGCTATTAATGATGATGATGATGATAGTAGTAGTAGTAGTAATAATAATAATAATAATAATAATAATAATAATAATAATGATAATAATAATAATAATAATAATGGATATGTAATGTTACTGCAAAAGGTAATCCAGGTAAGGATCTCTAAACGATATTTGATTGCACAATAATTAATTTTCACTGCAATAATCTGTCGTAAATATGACACTTTAACAAGGATTCTCAATTATTGCAATGAATACATTATACACGTATTACAAACGAACACACACACACACACACACCCGAGAGAGAGAGAGAGAGAGAGAGAGAGAGAGAGAGAGAGAGAGAGAGAGAGAGAGAGAGAGAGCGAGAGAGAGCGAGAGAGAGAGAGAGAGAGAGAGAGAGAGAGAGAGAGAGAGAGAGAGAGAGAGAGGAGAGAGCCAAAACTTAATTAAGAGCCATCCCGCCATCCTCTCGGTCACGTTCCTCGCTTACCTGTAAACACCACTGCCAGGTATCAAAAACCGAACCAGGTCACCGCCACGCTGACAGCCACGTCCCTTAACCCTTACGGAAACAAGACTGACGCATCGAAGTGACAGACAGCAGCAAGAAGGCGTGAGTATAAGGATGAAAGTAAACCATTTGAAAGTAAAGACAAGGATACAATATAATTAAAGAGCGGACGCAAGGATGGTGGGGTGAAAACGTGAAGATAGAACAGAAGGAAGGCTGGAATGAGGCTAAGTAGGAAGAGGTTGGATGGGCTTAGGACAGGGTATGATGGGGATGAGGGGACGCAAGGCAGGGTTAAGGTGAGGGCGTGGCTGGTGCTAGGACTGGGATGTAATGGACTGAGGGGAAGGCGTGAAGGGACTGATGAATGAACATAAGGTTGGAAAGTAGGTATAGATTAGAGTGACGAGGTGCTGAGGGACTGCCTGCCCTTACCTTCCTAACATATGTGTGTCATTGAACCTGGCGAGTCGACGAAGAAGAGAAAGAGAAAGAGGGAAATATATATATAAATAAAATAAAAATCTCATGTTCAAGACAAAGGCTGAAACAAATTAATGTACCGAGTTTATTTTTGTGTTTTGTTTTGTTTTGTTTTCACACGTTCTATTCTTCCGCAAAAGACCTGCACACACACACACTCTCCCTCTCCCTCTCCCTCTCCCTCTCCCTCTCTCTCTCTCTCTCTCTCTCACCTGGAACGCTTAATAAAAGGAGTCTGTGTTACGTCGGGCGCGAATCACTAATTACAGCGTGGAAATGTTCCTTTTAATGCTGTTTCAAGACTCGTTAATTTATTAGACGCTGTGCTTATTGTGCCGTGTTGCCTTGAGAACACGAAACACCATAGAGAGAGAGAGAGAGAGAGAGAGAGAGAGAGAGAGAGAGAGAGAGAGAGAGAGAGAGAGAGAGAGAGAGAGAGAGAGAGAGAGAGAGAGAGAGAGAGAATCCAGGCGGTGAAGTGACACATGGAGTGGAAGGAAAAAACGCAATTGAAAAACAAAGACAGAAACGTATGTCTAATGGGAAGTCTCTCTCTCTCTCTCTCTCTCTCTCTCTCTCTCTCTCTCTCTCTCTCTCTCTCTCTCTCTCTCTCTCTCTCTCTCTCTCTCTCTCTCTCTCTCTCTCTCTCTCTCTCTCTCTTCATGTACCTGTCGAGCAAGTCAGTCTCGGGGCAGTCAGGCTGTATTTATAACTGTCAAGATGTCCTCATTGTTGAAAGCACTGTGTGTGTGTGTGTGTGTGTGTGTGTGTGTGTGTGTGTGTGTGTGTGTGTGTGTGTGTGTGTGTGTGTGTGTGTGTGTGTGTGTGTGTGTGCGTGTGTGTGTGCGTGTGTGTGCAGAGGGGAGAAATAGAGAAAGAAAACGAATCAAACAAGTGAGAGGAGAGAAAATATGCAATAAAGAAAGAACAAAAACTGGAAGACAGGAAATACATGGAATGCACATATACAAAATAAAAAAATAAAAAAATGAAAAAAAGAAAGAATAAAAACAAGATAAAAAGAACAATAAGAAAAAAAAGGAAGATGAAAAATAAAACACTAAAAATAAACAGAAAAAGACGGATGAAGAAAACGAGACGAGACAGACAACAATACCAAGAGACAGGTTAACAGACACAGACAAACAGGTGCTCTTCTTTACTTCACTACTACCTACCGTCCCTCCTCACGCCCTACCACACAGTAACACAGACGTAACACCGTGGGACTGAAGCCTTCTGATAACCCGATAGCCATAGGTGAGCTTCGCATCCTCACTCTCGTCTAAAGCAAAATGAAATACTAGTCTTTCAACAAGGATTCAGTGGAGTAAATATTAACTTCATATAATCCTCCACCAAGTAACTATTCAAACCAATGCTTGTGTTTGTTGTTGTTGCAGGTTATTATTCAAGGGAAAAGAAGTATTTGCAAGGAGGTAATGATCGAGTTGGTTGGGGTTGAATTTCAATGTGGATTATAATGATTTAAGGAAGCACCAGGTTGCCTTCTCCTGTGTCCTCACCCCGCTAACTGAACGAACTCTTGCAAGGAGGAGGTGATCAGGTTCCTTCAAGCACCAACTCTAAGGCTTGAATCTCTTCCCAAACCTCATTTATGTCGAGCCGCCATTGTGGGCATAATATAATTTCTCTTCGCAGTATAATACGTTTGCCTTTAGTTGTATACTGTGAGAAATAGAAAATAAATATCTGGGACGCCTGCCTCGCCTTCAACCCTGCGAGACGCCAAGGGATATTGGTGCCTTTGGGCGTCTCTTATTTTTTCACAAGTGACTCCCCTTCTATCCCCGCCGGGCGACACACCGGCCCGGCCCCGCCACCCATGCAGGTCTCATTAACATGCATAGGAAGGGCGCTCCGCCAACACTTTTAGTCAGAGGCTGCGAGTCCGGAAAATTTGCATCTTGAATATTCCTAATGCACAAGATTTATTGTCCCCGCGTTTCATAAGGTTTCAGCGTGTTTGAGACAGCCACGAGCGCCGCCAGAATACCAAGGAATTCTAACTCGTGACGCAATACAGCAAGCCAGGGCGGGGCTGCGGGGCGACACGGCCTGACACAGTGCAAGGTGGCGGGCTGCATGGCCTGGCGAGGACGGACGGAAGCTGATGGAACACACCCACAAATACTAACACACACACAAACATATATCTATCTATCTAGATGTATGTATGTAACTATATATGTACATTTTTTTTTCTCTCACTCTCTTTATATATATATATATATATATATATATATATATATATATATATATATATATATATATATAATCCATCTATTTCTTCTCTAACAAAACAACAAAAAACATACATGAAACAATAAAAATAAAAGAAAAAATATCCTAACTGACTCAGTGAAGCATGAAATCCCCCTCTCGTCCTCCATCACACACACACACACACACACACACACACACACACACACACACACACACACACACACACACACACACACACACACACACACACGCTATCACAGGTGCATGTGATATGCCCGTAGTGTTTTTGACTGTTTGGTTAAGTGGAAGTTAAATATTAGATGACTTGTAATTTAATAACATTTACTCGATTTAGGAAAATGATTCGCTGTCACCACCATCACCATAACGATGCATTAAACATTTTCACCCACTTGTCCATGCTTCAATTTTTTTCGGCAAATTAATGTAATGATGGATAAAGGAAATGTTTTTTAAAATTTTCCAGTTGTTCCATTATATAATCAAGTTACGTAAAATAAATGTATAAATGCATATGTACGTACATGAGGCTGTGTAATTATTCAATGTTTAATGAATGAGAGAGAGAGAGAGAGAGAGAGAGAGAGAGAGAGAGAGAGAGAGAGAGAGAGAGAGAGAGAGAGAGAGAGAGAGAGAGAAAAATAAAAGAGAAAAAAGTGTATGATAGATAAGCACATAACCAACAAATTAGAAATGAGAACTATGAGGAGACAAAGGGTAGGTAGGCAGCCAGCTGGAGAGAGAAGAGGAGAGGAGAGGGGAAGGGGAAGGGATGACGAGGAGAGGAGATTAGGGCAGGGGACGGGAGGGGAGGGATACAAACTGTGAAATGAATAGCACAGTGGGCAACGTAAGGAGTAAAGGTGTGAGGGAGGGGAGTGAGGGGAAGAGGGAGGGATGTGAGGGGAGCAGGGTTGAGTGTGCGTGGCCTCACTTATCACCTCACACTCACAACACGTCAGGCAGCCGCTCCTTTCACTCACTTTATATATACGTGGCAATAATGTTTTTCAAGAGACGAATTTTCATGAGGGAAGAAAGAGGTGTTGAGGGGAGGAGGTTGAGAAAGAAGAAGAGAGGAGAAGAGGAGAAGGAGGAGAAGGAGGAGGAGGTGAAAGCATGGCAAATACGACTGAGAAAAGAGTAAGAGGAAGAAACAAATAATAATGAGGGTACAGAAGAGGAAAAGAGTGAAAAATAATAATGGGAGAGAGGGAGAGATGGAAAAGTAGAAAAAGAGAGAGAGAAAGAAAGAGGAATCCCATTTTTATCACTTTTATTTATTCTCATCTACCCTCTCAAGCACTCGAACTCATTATGTCTTTTTTCCTCCCTCCCTCCCTTCCTTCCTTACAATAAAATGTCCACCCATGCCCTCTCCACCCTTCCACTCCTCCTCCACCTTATCACCTTCATGCCAACCTCAACGCCCCCTGCCCCCCTGTATCCCCTGCCCCCTGCCACTCTCTCCCCGCATCAACATTCGCCAAACAAAGCACTAATGGCAAAATACAGCGTCCGGTAAAATGTGTTTCTCTTGTATAATCATATTTGCACATCAGTCCTCACTTCCTTTTTATGCAACGTAAATCCCACGCATACGTACAATGTATACTTCTTTGCGTCGTATGCGTGTGCGTTTTTTTTTCTTTCTTCTACTTGTGTACGTATAAATGTGTGTGCGTGTGTGTGGGTAGGTGGTGTGTGGGTGAAGGGGGTTGGTGGGGGGAGAGGAGGAGGAACTAATGTGTGAGAATAAAATTTTCCCTCCACTCGTGACTTCAATTCCTGCATCTCATATCCACCACGAGAGGCTTTTACCTCCCCCACCTCCTCCTCCCCCTCCACACTAGACGAGAGGTAATGCGGGGACGAACGTAGGGGGAAGGGAGGGGACGGGTACGGAGGGTAGTGGGGGAGGCAGGGGAGGAGGGTCATGGAAAGCAGAGGAGGCAGGTGAGGCAGGGGGAGGCAGGGGGTGATGTACGGCCCCATCATGAGAACAGATGATGCCTGATGCTAACACATAAACATTTCCTGACCTTCACCCCTTTCCCCTCCCCTCCATTGACCTTCCTGTACCCTTCTTCCCCTCCTAACCCATTTCCTGACCTTTCTGTACCCCTCTTTTCCCTTCTAACCCCTTATCTGACCCTCTCCTATCCATCCCTTTCCCTTTACCCCTTAAATATGCTTTTTTCTTTCCTTGCATCCTCTCCCTGACTCTCCTCTACACCCCTTTCCCTCCATACTCTCTTTACCCCTTAAATATTCTCTCTTCTTTCCTTACCCCTTGTTTCCCTCCTGCCCCCTCACCCGTCCACTTGATCTCAGTATTTATCGCTACGCTCCCCAAGTGGTCTCCCGCGTGAATTGCTCGAAGATAATTTTCCCAACGTGTAAGCGCTTAGAGGAGGAGGAAGAGGGAAGGGGGAGGTTCTGCGCCCTTGATATATAGGCAACAATGAATCTCTCTGGCCTAGAAAGAGGTTACGGAGACACAATGGCCGCTGTACTAAGCACCTTCTTTCCTTGCCTGGTCTGGTCTGGTCTGCCCCACTAAGGTCCCGCAGGCAAAACAGCCACAATATTAACGGTGAAGCTGAAAGGACCCTCAAGCAAAGAAATATTACGTGTAGGAGGGGAGCTTCATGGGTAATTTCCGCTTTTTGTTATCTCCTTTTCTTCCTTTTTTCCTCCCTCCTCCTCCCTCCTCTTCTCTCCTCCTACTCCGACCATCCCTCCGTCACGGGTAATGTATAAAGATGCAGCCTCCCGTTACGCTCCTCTCTGCCTTCTTAACCTTCCTCACAATTTCAGTCCTCCCACTTTTCTCTTTCCTTAACCTAATTTCTATATTAAAAAAAACACACACAGGTGATTCGGTATAGTTGATATGGATGATCTGGATGAACTGCTGCTACTCTCTCTATATATATGTATACCGTCACCTGCATCCAGCATCCATCATCCAGGTTTTGTTTATCTCTCGTGATCACCCGTGTCCCTGGAACCTAAAACTGCTTTATCCAGGTAAGTGTTTTGGTGTTTATCTTCCTGTGTGGCTTGTTTGTTCATGCTCTTTCTCTCTTTCTCTCTCTCTCTCTCTCTCTCTCTCTCTCTCTCTCTCTCTCTCTCTCTCTCTCTCTCTCTCTCTCTCTCTCTCTCTCTCTCTCTTATCGCCTCTTCCTTTCCCGCCATTCAGTCAGACATTAATCATGAAGTTGAACGATAAGCGAAAATGATTACCTGGATGTCACAGTGTTCTCTCTCTCTCTCTCTCTCTCTCTCTCTCTCTCTCTCTCTCTCTCTCTCTCTCTCTCTCTCTCTCTCTCTCTCTCTCTCTCTCTCTCTCTCTCTCTCTCTCTCTCTCTCTTTAAAAGTCCTGTCACCGTCCCATCTTCCGCCCATTTCTCTGCTTTTTACTCACCTAAAGATTTTTTTCGTCTCTTTCTCTCATCCATCACAACGTTCATCCCTCCTACCGTCCCTCTCTCCCTTCCTTCTCCCTTCCTTCCTTCCTTCCTTCCCTCTCTTCTGCTACTCTGTCACACTGCAAAGCATCCCTCAAGCCATCCATCTTGTAGGAAGCCAAGTTGCCTATGACCACGCCACGCCGGAATAATGCAAGAGGTTCCAGGAAGGTGATGAACGGTCTCTAAGAAGTGTCAAGTACAAGCTACGTATAACTACTCACCAGCTTACTACTTCCCTTCCTCAGCCTCACGGTATCTAGGCTAACCTATGACTATTACTGTCACATACACTGTCTCAGAACACTCGCAGTCTCCCGCAGCCTCCGTCCTTTCACGTCCTTTACCTCCATGAGAACCCAATTCTTTATACTGGTACTTTCGCTGCTGCTCCTCCTCCTCCTCCTCCTCACTGCCTTAGAACCTTTAGTGAAATTCAATGGTTCACGGTTCACTCGCTTTGACGTTTAAGGGTTCACTCAAATTGTGTGGTTTTGTTGGTTCAGTCCCATGCAGCGGTTCATGATATGTATAGGTTTATGTGTGTGTGTGTGTGTGGGTGTGTGTGTGTGTGTGTGTGTGTGTGTGTGTGTGTGTGTGTGTGTGTTGGGGTCACTAGGGCGTGGTGAGGAAGAACGTTATGAACTACTGAAGGAAGTAAGGCAACAGGGCAAAAAGGAATTGATATTTATGAACGTAAGTGTGTGTGTGTGTGTGTGTGTGTGTGTGTGTGTGTGTGTGTGTGTGTGCGTGTGTGTGTACGTGCGTGTGTGTGTGTGTGTGTGTGTGTGAGATTGAAAACAGAGAGGGCACACTAATTAATTTCCTTGGTCCCTCAATTTCCGCTCACGCACATCATGCACACACACACACACACACACACACACACACACACACACACACACACACACACACACACACACACACACACACACACACACACACACACACACACTCATATTTCCATCTGTCCTGAAAATGCTTGCAGATTCGAACACTTGAACATAGAGTGGCTTGGACTTGCAAAATCAGTGAGCATTTAAAAACATTACGCCATCAAGGTGACGTGAGGTGAGGATTAGAGCGAGAGAGAGAGAGAGAGAGAGAGAGAGAGAGAGAGAGAGAGAGAGAGAGAGAGAGAGAGAGAGAGAGAGAGAGAGAGAGAGAGAGAGAGATCCAGGTCACCATAAAATAATCAGTAAGAGCCTTTGGGGTAGGAGGAAGGAGGATGAATAAATATATGAACGAGGGGAAACTGGGAAAACAGAGGAAGGGGGGAAGGGGAGGAAAGAGAAGAGTAGTAAAAGAGGAATGAAGAGGAGGGAGAGGAAAAGGGATGGGAGGAACAAAATGGCATAGGAAGGTAAAAAAAAGAGATGGGTTATATAAATATTTGCGAAGACTAGAATGAAGGAGGGAGGAAGAAAGACCAGGCAAGGAAGGTAAGACGACAATGATAATGAGAACGTATGAGCCAAAAATAAAAAATAAAAGAAGGAAAGAAAGACTAAAAAAAACACGCAAGGAAAAGGATAATTAAACATTGTCCTCAAAAATTATATATATTAAAAAAAAAAACTAAAATGTAAAAACTGTGTTAGAAAAAATAATAATGACTGGCTGGGTGGGTGGAATGACGCGGATGACTGGTGATATGAAAAGAGCAACTCGATGACTGACTGGTAATTATGAGGGTGAATGCAAGAGAGAGAGAGCGAGAGAGAGAAAGAGACAGAGAGAGACAGACACATAGACGCCAAGGGACGGATATCCTAATGAAGTAAATCACATTTTCTTTACATGCCAAAAAGACAGAAAGAGACGACAAGAGAACGAAACAGGAGACAAATGTGAGAGAGAAAGAAAAAAAAATTGCATTAATTAAAAATACAAAAAACCAGAAGAGAGATACAGACATGAACTCAGGGACAGACACACACAGACAGACATAAAGTTAACAGACAGTGCTTGTAGTCCCGCTGCTTTCATCCAAGTTTGACACAATATTGACTGCAACATTTTCATCAAACGAATCAAAAATTTTCCTCTTGTGCAGTCACGCCCGAACGACGCTGTGAGTCTGTTGTGTGGCTGTGAGGGAGGCAGTGGCGAGTGTGAAGGAGAGACGAAGGGAAAGGGTTGTCAGCGAAAGACGAGGAAATAGCAAGACAGGAGTTGGAAGAGATGGAAGGGAGTGAGTGAGAGAAAAAAAGAAAGGGTGGCCAGCATAAGTGTGACAAAGGGGAGGAAAGGAATGGAATGAGTAATAGGAGGAAGAGCAGGATGATAAAGAGCATCACAAAGGGATGACCAACTATGAGAAAAGGTCAGGAACAAGGGAGTGAAGGAGGACAGGATGAGAAAGGGGAGACAGCAGAATGAGTTTTGTTGAGTTGGCGCTGTGAATACAAGGCGTGTTGGTCAGCAGAATATAAATATGAAATAAAAATGCTTTCATCCTTTTCCTGTTGTTATATTCCATTTTCTTGTGAGTTGTTTTCATTGCCTAGGAGCAGCCTCTCCAGACAACAGGTTTGGCGCACACAAACTCGAGGCTTCGTTCTCATGTTGCTGCACCAAACAAAGGTAAATATTGAAGCATGTTTGGATTTTAATCTCACTCGCCGAGACTCGCTGCAACATCAGGTATTATGTGACCACCGCAGCGAGTGACGTGCGTGCAATATGGAACCAAAAAAATATGTGGAAAGATTACCTGCAGCAGTGAGACGAGTCAGTCAACGAAGATAAATGACATAAGTAATTTTTTCTTCAGGATTTCAAATTTTGATGCAAATGTTAAAGTCTATATAAATACACTACACTTAACTAACTCGGCCGCCGGGCAAAAACAACACAACCACAGCTGCACGTTGGCTAGAGAAGATCATCTGGGCAGCAGGACACAAGGAGTATCCTGCTCATTCCACCAACAGGACTTCTTCCTTTATCTAGCAGAACAAGACCTACTCCACAAACTTTCCTCTCGTCCCCGGTCGTGATGGATGACTTCCAGGCGCTGGGTGATGAGCGTCCAGGGGAAAAACATCGCTCAGACACAAGTCCCACAGGTGCGTCGCCGTCAGGAGGGCCGCTGGGATCTACTGAAGTCTGGACCACAAGTTTCATAACAACTTTTATGCTCTTCGTCTTCGTCTGGGTCCAGTTCGGCTGCAAACTTCGCGCCTTCCCTGCCTTCGGGTAGACTTTTACTAGTTCATCCACACTCACCTCTCCCTCCCTCCCTCCCTTCCCTACCTCGATCCTCCTTGTCACTCCAATGCGACACGCGATTTCTGATCTGCCTCTCGAGTTCTTTGCTGCGTGTATCTTGACCACCTTTCTGCACGAACACCCTCCCCTACACTCCACTCCCACTCCCACTCCCACTCCCACTCCCACTCCCACTCCCACACACACACACACACACACACACACACACACACACACACACACACACACACACACACACACCGATAGTAATAATCGCTTTCCATATGCATATCACTAACCATCACTCGCAGTAGTCACGCACAACCTCACTTTGTTGTTTCCTTTACGTCACACTACGCATAAACATTTCCTTTGCGTTCTTATCTCGCACACCGCCGAGCTCGCAGACCCTTGCCACACTTCACGGCGACAGGCGAATCACTGGGCGGGGAGGCCTTCCTAACGCGGGTGGAGCCGACGTGCGCGCGGTGCCGACAAACCCAACAGAGTGGCCGCCCAGAGCCCCAGTGATAGTGCCAGTGCCAGTGCTAAGCCGCGCACGCTCTCTCCCTCCCTCTCTGCCTCGCAAAAGCTCCCTGTCTTTTTTTTTAATATCATGAGATTATGGTGAATGAAACCAACTCACACAAAATTACTGCAGACAGGAGACAGGTGACAGTATTAGTGACAGGAGTGTAATCTGAGTTCCTGTAAGTGTGTGTGTGTGTGTGTGTGTGTGTGTGTGTGTTTTAAAGGTTAATGAGCATTGTAGCTATTACCTTCCTTTCTCTAATGGCACTGTGGCAGATGGGGTGACAATGTGGTTCTTGGTGTGCATGGAAATCAAACCAAACCAACAATTCCAACAACAATTCCCACCAACCATATAAAAAAAAGCTACGAGAAAATTACAAAAGAACTGGTTGCAAATATTAAGGATATAATTTACACTAGTCATACAGAGTAGCCATAAGCTGTACACAGAGAAGGAATAACGGCCTTAAATTTCACAAGGATTACAAGTGAGGCTCAGGAGGACAAGGAAGATGAGTGAGGTGGGAGCAGCTAAAAGTTGGTTGAGGGAGAGGAACAGAGGAGGAGGAGGAGGAGGAGGAGGAGGAGGAGGAGGAGGAGGAGGAGGAGGAGGAGGAGGAGGCAAGAGGGACGCCCACATCACCCATCGACCAAACGTGTCTGTCAACTTCACTTCAGAGGAAAACATAAAAAATGTAACATCTATGAGAGCCAGGTTTGTCCTTTTTCTTTTCCCCCTGTGTACCAACCCACGCCCTCCCCCCCCCCACTCACCCTCCCCTTCACCTCCCCTTCCTTTTACCCATCCCACCATCACCTCATCTTTGCACAACTATCGGGGAGGGAGTAGGGGAGTGAGGGGAAAGAAGAGGGACGAGTCAATACTTCCATTGGGTCCCCTCAGTCATGGTAGTCTCGGATTGTCAGGAAAAAATTGTGTATCCTGTAAGGTGTTCTGCAACTTCTGGTGTTTTGTGTTGAAATGTGTTCTGTTGCAATGTGTTGTGTTATGCTTTCGAAACACTAGGTAGGAATTCACCACTTCCATTCCCTTTACTTGCTTGGCTGAACACCTGTCTGTCTTTTCATCTTTCTCTACACACTGGTCTTGCCCCAACCTGTCCCTCTCCCACGTCCAGCCTCACCTGTCCTTTCTCTACCTGGCCGCTCGCACCCTACGCATATCTCGCCCTTTACCAGTGCTGCTCTCACTCTCCTCTGCTTCTTTATCACCATTGTCAATCTCTCTTTCTCTCTCACTATTCTCTGACACTTCTTCACCATGCCTCCTCCCTCAACACTCTCTCTGTCTCTCCCTCACTTATTCCTGACCCTATTTTATCCACACTGTGACCTTCCTATAACCCTCCCTTGCCTCCCTACGACCCTTTCCACCTCACTTGTGCAGGCAAATAGGCTTCACAGTGACGGCATCGTAGCCTAAACTCCCTCCTCATAGTTTAACATCGGCGACGAGGCTCACCGCCGCCAACTCGTGCGAACTTCCTTAGTGAATGGTCTGAAATTGAAGTGCTGCCGCCAGGAGTCACGGCGGAGGAAGCAGGAGAGCAGGAGTGAGACGAATGGGGAATGTAGGAATAGGAAGAGTGTATAGAGGTGAACAAGCAGGAGTATGAAAGGGGATAAACCAGAAAAGAAGGTATATAAAGGGTGATAATAGGAGGGAGAGAAGGAAAATAGGGGTTAAGGAAACACAGAGGGAGACGCATACGAAAAACGAACAGAAAACTAATGAAAACCTGATGGAAATTAGCAAAGAGGAAGCAACTTGACTATTACATAACCTTGTTGAAGTGCTACCTCACAGATTTTCCTCCTCATTAACTCTATTCCAACGCAGAGGATACCAAACACCTCCTCTCCCTCTCTCCCTCTCTCCCTCTCTCCCTCTCTCCCTCTCTCTTCACCTCTTCCCCTTTAGGACAGCTTCTAACACCTCGCTCTTAGCCATCTTTAGCACTAAGAAGCTCACCACTACATCATCTCCCTCACCAAAGGCACTAAGACCGACAAGGCACACGACTCGCTAAGTATCGATATCAGAGTTTCCACAACCGCTCTTCCCTTCTATGCGCTTGGCGTCTTGCACTCCGTAGGCTTCATGCTGCTCCCTGCCTTGTGTTCTAGGTGGGCGGTGGACTAAAGGTAAGACTCAGGAAGGCTGCCACAATAAATACTTGCCCTGCCTTCCTGGTCTGAGCTAAACGTTGACAGTCTCGCAGGATGAGGTCGTCGGAAGTTTCCTGTTCTGCACCGAGAGGGTAGTCTAAGATAGTATGTTAAGACTAGGTATACACATTTTCTTTTTTTATCTTTCTCTCTTTCTCTTTCTCTCGTATGTCAACCACCATTACTCACCCCCTACAAACAAAACCCCTAAACATCACCATAGCAACGTCGAGTCCTTCACGGAAACACAAACTGCATTTATTGAGCTTTTACTGAAGTAGAGAAACGTTAAGGCTAAGTTCAGCTCCCTTCCTCGCACCACCTCGCTGCTCGACATCAAAGCTTCAATCCACCGTGTTCACCTGCTTCCCTGCTCCACCTGCACTCTCTCTCCCACGGTATTGCATCAACCTGAACGCACACGCTAACTCCCTAATCCTACGACTGACGAACCATGTAAATAGAAGAAAATACAGAGCATCGCATCTAACGGTAATTATCTTAGACATTACTATCACTATCATTAATTGTAAATAACTTGCATTACCACCATTAACACCGCCACAGTCATTACTATTAACACACAGTCTCCGCCGCTAAGCCTTGCTCCGTTGACCTTAAACAAAGCGGCTTCTAACACACTATAACAATAAATAATTTGCTGGTTTCTAGGAACTACGCAGTCTCCCCCTCCACCTCCCTACCAGGCTACCTCCCCTACACTTTCATTACACTAGCTAATCCCTTACTTAGCTTCACCCTAGTATCCACACCATGACACACTACCCCTTAGAACTGACTACAATTCCGAATTCCACCCTGAATGAAGTGTGGGTTGGTCGGCCCACACAGCAGCAGCCACGTCCAGCTGCCTCCATTACCAACACCGACTCCCCGACACGTACTCCTTTAACGACATCAGGTTTTCCCCCGCAGTCCGCCGCCTCGGAGACAACAGCCCGATCGAACACATGAATTCCCGCGACGTTGTACTGCGACACTTTTTTTTTTTGGTATGTGTATGTAGCGTTTTACTCGGTGACACAGGATGAAAAATGTATTCTGGTTACATAAAAAATAATAATGGACGGTTCAGAATATGGAGATAGAGTATATTAACGGACTTTAAAACACAGTGCGCACTAACTAACAGAGCAAAAAAAAAAAAAAAAAAAAATATTACTGACTTACCTTTTGTTAGATAGCAAACCCACATACTCCCCCCCCCCCTCCACACACATACATATACACACACAAATATATCACTACACTACATAGAAGGTAATAAGCAAGACAAAGTGAAATGAATAACAAAACAGGAGGTCGTACTCATGAGAGCTGAGAGTAGGCCGAGGGCTGGGGGGTGGGGGTGGCGGTGTCGAGGATGCCCACACCTGCCGTACT
The DNA here is from genome assembly GCA_029783475.1 of Metacarcinus magister. NCBI lineage: Eukaryota > Metazoa > Arthropoda > Malacostraca > Decapoda > Cancridae > Metacarcinus > Metacarcinus magister. The sequence goes on along the minus strand of JAPQNM010000006.1, from coordinate 14,805,467 downwards.
CACCTGAACATACACAAAACACATTAGTATACAAGGTAATCAACAACACATTATCAAAACAATATAACATTATATTTTCAACACGTGGTATAGTATAGAGAGAGTCCTAAGTGCATCTATACAAGGTGATTATTAAGATGACTGATATGTTTTTGATCCACTACCAAACATTAACACTAAATTATTACTGTACTTCCTGCAGGTGTTGCTCGCGGGTGCTAGAAATTATCTATGTGAGGTGTGTATGTGCTACGGTCACTGCTGCTGCTGCTGCTGCTGCTGTTGTTGTTGCTAACTGGTGAGTGCGTGTGTGAGGCAGTGAGGGAGTGAGTGTGTGGATAGGTGGACGGGACATGGGTATGGAGGGACAGGTGGAAGGACAGAAGGACAGAGGACAGACAAGGGTGATATAAAAGGCTGCTTTGTTGGGAAGCTTGACAAGAGTATGAAGTGACATTCAATAAAAATGGATGCTTTCGTATTTTGCAAAACGCCCACATCTTTCACTGCCTGTCTGTCATATATGTATTTTCAATTATTTTCCTTGTTGGGAGCTTTGGCCGAGACACTTCTGTTTCTCTTTTTTCCTTAGTACAAAATGAAGAATAAGTATTTTGCAGTTACTTTGCAATTAAAAACAGCACGCACACTCTTTTTTGTTGTATATACAATATTCATGTTATTTGAAAGTAATGTAAAACCTGACAATTTTTCCCATTTTTCATTTCCTGTTCAGAATACGTGATGTGCTACACTCGCACCTGCCTGTACACGTGACGAGGACGAGGACGAGGACGAGGACGAGGACGAGGCTGCCTGAAATGTTGTGGGGTGAGCGTGGTTGAAGCGGAGAGGAAAACATCGACTCAGCTCTGTGTTCACTAAACTGGCTGATCGCTATCTGTGTCCAGCGCACCGCCATATTTTTCCCTTCGCTTCGCTTCCCTTCGTCAACAGATCATCAAAGTATCGGGAAACGTAGAGAGATTACAACACAGGGAATTTTCAAGCCTCGTTAGTGAATACAGTCCAAAATATATCGAAAATAATGACTTAAAGGTTATTTAATGTAAAGGCAATAACAACTATGTAATATTAACGTTTATTTTTTTCTTTTTCTGAGGCGATAACTTTTCAGGGTTTAAAAAATAATGCCTAAAATGAACGGGCACATATTTCAAAGCAATTATCGTCCCTTATCCGAACACACGACACATGCAACACGCCAGCCTTGCGAACTGGAACACGTCGCCATACATCGTCATGCACAGTACGTTATTTCAGATTTTAATATGTGTCGTGTACTTAGCATTAGGAGAGTCCGACATCACGTCCTTCTCGGCGCATCAGTCTTTTCTCGGCTCTCATTTCCTCCCTTCTTTTTTCTTTCTTTTTTTCTCTCTCTGCTACCTGCTTCATTTATTTTTTTTTGTTCATTACTCTATTAACAATTTTTTTCATGCAGGTTTTTTTTATTTTTCTTATTATTTCATCATATTTCAAAACCCAACGCTGTGTCTTTGTCGTTAATATGCTTATTGTAATATCTATTTTTTTTCAAATCTTTCGTTAGTTCAAGGTAATTATGATTTTTTTTTATGTGAGTAATGTGATTTTTTTTTTCTGGGTAGGATTCTGGACAGAGAGTTTCAGTTATTATATTAAAGCAAGATTCACGTCTGTCTCTAAACTTTAAACGTCAAACTCACGCGTAAGATGAGGAGAAATGACTGGCTGGCTGGCTGGTGCTCGTATCATTTCCTCCGACTGTGTTTAATATTTCATCCACTCTCCATTTTGTGAGTGACAGGATTAAAATCAGTTAAAACTCTCTCTCTCTCTCTCTCTCTCTCTCTCTCTCTCTCTCTCTCTCTCTCTCTCTCTCTCTCTCTCTCTCTCTCTCTCTCTCTCTCTCTCTCTCTCTCTCTCTCTCTCTCTCTTGCAGTAGAAATAACACTCATACGCGTTTCTCTCACAATTTACATTTGTCTATTTTCCAACATTTCAGAAACCTCGTCACGAAAACTAATGAAAAAAAAAAATGTTTGAAGAGGAAAATGTATTTGCAATATAGTTCAGGTGTGATAATGATGACTTCCTGTTCTTCACACCTTCCCTGCACCTGCTACTTAACACACACACACACACACACACACACACACACACACACACACACACACACACACACACACACACACACACACACACACACACACACACACACACACACTGACACACATACACCACCAATAGCAAGCATCCCTTCTCCTTTCTGATTTCCTTCTCCTTTACCTCTCCTTCCTCTCCCTCCCCCCTCCTTCTATTCCCCTTTCCCTCCCTTCATGTATCCTTATTCAGCCATTCACTGTCTCATCACATTCAATTAGATTAGTTAATTCAATTTCAGCTCACCGCCTTTCCCCCACATTTGCCTTTCCTCGCATGCCTTCCACCCACCCACACACACACCCACACACACACACCCACACCCACACAGACACACACCCCCACACACACACATACGGGCCATCAAATGTCTGTTAAGGTATGCAATTAATGCAACATCAGACTGTACGCACAAAACAGGGGTATTTTAATAACTTTAAATCGCTGAGAGAGAGAGAGAGAGAGAGAGAGAGAGAGAGAGAGAGAGAGAGAGAGAGAGAGAGAGAGAGAGAGAGAGAGAGAGAGAGAGAAAAAAGAGAAAGAGTCAGAGGGAGGGATAAACAGAGACAGAAACAGACAGACAGGTAGACAACAGATAGACAGAGAGGCCGAGAGAAACAAAGAGCCGAATTTAGTTCATGAATAAATCACTGCCGAATTGCAATGCAGAAGAGGCACGGCGTAATGTGGGTTTGGGATTTGCATGATGGGGCTTTTAGTAATGGTAATGGGGGCTGTGTGGTGTTTCATGGGGCTGTGTGGTCTGTGATGGGGCTGGTGTGTGTGTGTGTGTGTGTGTGTGTGTGTGTGTGTGTGTGTGTGTGTGTGTGTGTGTGTGTGTGTGTGTGTGTGTGTGTGTGTGTGTGTGTGTGTGTGTGTGTTGCCCATAGGTAGAGTATTTCCTTTCCACTGTAAATATTATAATCGATTTTATTAGAGTTAACATAAATAACACAACTATGTTTCTGTGTCTCTCTCTATATATGATACACAGTCGTCAGGTAAATGTACATCATATGAGGAAGTCCACCTTAGATAACTTTTCTGTAGGCAATGCAAAAGCCCGTTTTCTGATACACCAGCCAGAGAGAACGGTTGTTGCAGCGTATCACTGAAGGAGGAACTACTGGAAACGAAAACGGGGTCCTACTGCCATCTTGAGCCTTGAGACCAAAAGTTATATTATACGTAACACTTGTATTTCCGCTTTCAAGTACTGCAGCCAACCTCTAGTGCAATACAGTGGCTATAAACAGTAATGAGTTGAGAGTAACGATATTGATTAAACTAAACTTTGTGTATTACGAAGCACAGCAATTGTTCGTATGATTTTATAACAACCTAGAAAGAGTATGTGAGAATAAAACGTGTAGTTAAAACAAAAGAGAAAAGTAACCAAACAGAAACACAAATAAACGAGGACACAATTTCCTTAAGTTCACCCTTTTTCTAAACTTAACTTAGGTTGTGGCTGTTGAAAAGTTCCTGAATGGGAAGGGAAGGGAAGGGAAATGAAGGAAAGGAAAGGAAAGGGAAGGGAAGGGAAGGGAAGGGAAGGGAAGGGAAGGGAAGGGAAGGGAAGGGAAGGGAAAGGAGAAGGGATGGCAAGACAAGATAATATAACCCTGTAACATATCAACGAGGTTATTCTTATCGTGTGTTCCTTCTTTTCTTCCCTTCCTTAAGCCCGAGGAGTGCTTGGTCGTCCAACTCCTCATTGAGTTTAAAAGGGAATCAAAACTCTTATTAAGGCTTTTGAAACTTGAAGAGGAAATGCTTGAGTGATCTCTCGATGTTTTCTTGGACAACATTTTTACTTCCTGATCTAAGCATTCACTGAGTTAATACCTCTTTGCCGTCCCTCTTTCTTTCTTTCTTTTCTCTCTCTATCTCTCTTCTATATTTTTCTTCCGTTGACAGTTTCATTCTTTTAACAACTATCAGATGAATTCACTCACATTTTTCGTTTCCCTGACCATTATTCTTTCTACTCTTCACATTTTTAACCTCCTTAGCCTCCTCTCCTCCTGCCCTCCTCCTCCTCCTCTCACCGGGAGACACCAGGGTCCTCGCTTGAGAAACTGTCTTATGAGTGATTTTCTTAATGAGTTACCGAGCGTGACTAAGTGGGACCCGCGTGCCTGTGTCTGTTCTCCGTTCTCTCCCTCCACGTGCCTCTCTTCTCCTGATGTGCATGACAGTCACCGTCTCCCATCTCCCTAACTTCATCGCCTTCCAGTATTCCTCCCTTTACCTTTTTGCATCACAGTCTCCCTTTGTTCTACCTCTCTGATTTTCTCCCTTTGTGATCGATCCATTCTTCACTTTCATTTTAACAGTCTGGCAACACCCTGAGGCCTTTATTTCCCCTCCCTGAACCATCACTCACCCTACTTCAGCACCAGTGATCACCCTAACTCACTAGTCCACTTTTTGTTCCAGCGACCAGGCCCATCACTCCCTCATTCTCTCTCTCTCAATGACTCATTCCTCACCCTCATTTCAGCATCCCCGGCCATTTCCTAGCTCACTTTTCCTCTCTATGGCCCATTCTTCACCCTCGTTTTAGTGTCCCGGCCCCCTCCACCCCTCCACCCCTCCACCCACCCACACATCCCAGCCCCCCTCCGCAGGTGTGGCCGCTCAACGCGTATAATGTTCCACTCCATCACTTCCACTCATATGAGGCTGTGTGGACCTTATCGACGAGCCTCACCCAAGCTAAGAGCCGTCGACACCCAACCAAGAGGGAGAGTAAGGGTCTGGTAAACATAAACTACCATTACTAGATTAAATTAAGGTAATATAAGATGCTATGCTATTTCAATCAACGTCCTATATCAAAATAACAATAAAAGATAGAGTTACAGATACAGTAGTTGACAGCACGCCCCCAGCACGCCCCCAGCACAGCACCACGCCACTATACCTGTCCCGCCTCCCACAGCCCTAGCTAGCCGTGGCAGGGGCTGTGGGAGGCGCAGGGACGAGGCGTGGTGCTGATGGGACTGCTGGACGCGTTTGATGTCGCTTCTGCAGCCCTGAAGGGACGAGTAGGAGAGGTAAGAGGCGGAAAGGACGATTTTGGGGGGGGGGATTTTCAAGGGCGTGCAGAGGGAAGACGACGATGAGGGGAAGAGAGAGTAAAGAGAGAGTGTGAGTGGTGTGTGAGTGTGTGGTGGTGTGTGTGTGTGGTGTGTGTGTGTGTGTGTGTGTGTGTGTGTGTGGTGTGTATTTGACTTCCACTACACGGAAGTAATAATTAAAACTGCAGTGTGTGAATAAGGAGTTAACAATAATTCCAAGATTTTCCAAACACCAGAAAACAAAGGGAACAAAAAAAAGGTTCTTAGGGAGTTAAAGGGACCAAGTTTATGCCTCAGAAGTTTTCACAAAGGCGTTGGATTACACTTTTTTGAGGTTCATTATTTCTCTCTCTCTCTCTCTCTCTCTCTCTCTCTCTCTCTCTCTCTCTCTCTCTCTCTCTCTCTCTCTCTCTCTCTCTCTCTCTCTCTCTCTCTCTCTCTCTCAACAAGAAATATCAATAAGACTCTAAAGGTAGGAAATTGACCTTTAGCTAAATATTTCCCTTGACACAATACATAAAAAATAGGGAAGGTAAGGGAAGGGAAGGACGGAGAGAGGAAGCACAGGAAAAGAAGAAAAGAAGCCAGGAAGGAAGGAAGGAAGGAAGAAGCAGGGATGTCCAAGAAAAGGAAAGTTGGAAGAAAGAAGAAAGGAAGGACAGAAGGAAGGAATGTAGGAGACCAGAAGAGAAGAGAGAAGTTTGAATATAATAGGATATGAAGGAAACGTTTATGAGGAGTATGAGAAGAGTGAAAATACCTAACGAATAAGAAGACGAAGGAAAGGAAAAACGATAGGGAAGAGAAAAGGAAAGGAAAAAAAATAATAGAGGAAAGAAATAGGAGTTCTGGAGAAAGAAACGATAGAGATGTAGACACCAAATAGAGGAAGAATTTAATAGATGAAAAGAAAGAAAGGAAGGAAGTAAGGAAGGGAGGAGACAAGGATGAATGAATGAAAGTATGAATAAAACCAATAGTAAAGCAGATAGTGACGAAGAGAGGAAGTGATGTAAGTGAGGGAAGAAACAGAGAAGAGAGAGAGAACCGAGATAAGGGAGAGGAGGGACAAAATGAATGGCGAAGAGCAACAAGAGCAGAGCAAAAGAGGGATAAGATGAAGGAAGGAGGACAGAAGGACAGAGAGAAGGAAGGGGAAACTATACAATTGAGTTGACAAGGAGGGAAGGAGAGGATAGAGTCAAGAGGGAGCAACGTTAAGAGCGGCTAAGTTCCATTGCTGATAATCCATAGTGTGTTGGAGGAGGAGGAGGAGGAGGAGGAGGAGGAAGGATGTTGATGATGAATGATGGTGATGGTCGGGATGACAGCAACAGCGGTAGTTTGAGTGAGAGAGAGAGAGAGAGGAGAGAGAGAGAGAGAGAGAGAGAGAGAGAGAGAGAGAGAGAGAGAATATATTATCGCACAGTGTTAATCCAGTACAATACAGTGCTAAGCTACAGTGCTAGATAATGATGATGATGATGATGATGATGGTGGTGGTGGAAGAGGAAAGGCGAAAAAAAGAACAAGAAAGTTAGGTATGGTGATGCAGTGTTAATGGTCACGGTTCACGGTTATTCTCTTCACCATCACCATCACCATCACCATCATTACTCTTACCTAAAGCACTATAAATTACGGGTCTGCAAAGAAACAAATTAATCTTTCCTCCTCCCTTTCAAAAAACGCTTCATATAATATACTCTCTCTCTCACTCTCTCTCTCTCTCACTCTCTCACTCTCTCTCTCTCTCTCTCTCACTCACTCACTCACTCACTCACTCTCAGGTTGTAGTCGTCTCTTTCCTTTATTTTCTAGGGATTTACATATAGAACAAAAAAAGGGATGTTCCTTTGAAGCTCGACTAGGTTAGCACACTGTAGCAGGTTTGTTGAATATAATAAATGTTTTTCTTTTTCTTTCTTTGTAACATTTTTTTCTGATTTTCTGTGAGGAGAAGAAGGAGAAGGAGAGAGAATGTTATGATGAAATAGTCTTTGTGTCGTTCTAAGTTTTCAAAGTCAATAAATGCGTTGAATAATAGAAGTCAAGGAAATCACAAGCGCAGGAGAGACTAGATGATAATTATAGATATAGTTAGTTCTTCAAGGTCACCACACTTAGCTCACCTGCTGGGAAGTCTGCCTCACAAGCCTCAGACCCACCAAGCCCTCAACTACACTCTCAAAAGTTCCAGATAACAAGCACTTCATCCCTTCACCACCGCGACTCCCTGACCTCCCGGCACTCTCAAGCCTCCGTTAAGTGTGCGGCTGTGGCTAAGGCGTGACTTCTACTATTGCTTAAAATGTGTGTTAATTACAAAAGGTGATGTAGTAATTGTGCATTTGTAACACACACACACACACACACACACACACACACACACACACACACACACACACACACACACACACACACACACACACACGTCGATGAATTGAAGGCCAGAAATAAGTGAAATGGTAGATTAATTATGTAAGGCAAAGTGAGGGAAGGGGGGGGGGAGGAGTAGAGTTCTTAAATGGGCTTAAAGCGAAAATAATGTCGTCTGACTGTAAGGCATCGATCTGAGGGGGAGGAGAAGGGGGAGAGGAAGGGGGGTAATAGAGAGTATGTGGGGAGTAGTGAAGGAATGGAAGGAAAGAGGTTAGGGAGGAGATAGAGAGAGGCTTTGTGGGATTAAAATTGTAGGGGAACGGAGACATAAGAGAGTACGTCTGTGGCGGGAAGTTAAGTGGAAGGGAAATCAAGTGTACTGGAGGCGTTGTGGATAGCAGGTGTGAAGGAGCTACAGGTAAGGAAGATGTCTAAGTGTCCAGGTGGCAAAGTGGTGTACAGAGTGGAAGGAAGGATTAGTTAAATAAATATATACATCATCATCAAGGAAGGAGTGTTAAACTTAAGGAAAAATTATGATAAAGTGACAATGTTTTGATCACTTTTATTTTGCTTAAGTTGATGTTATAAAAAATATTTACAACTTTCCCAGAATCTGATTTACATCTCTATTATGACAAAAAAAAAAAGAAAAAAAACCCCCAGGAGGAATAAAATGAAACAAAAACATCTAACGAACATACATACATACATACGTACATACATACATACATACATACAACCAGACAAGTAATAAGGTATTAGTCTGTTTAATGGGACTGCACATATGACTGTATTTGACGTTCACATGTGTGCGTGGATGGGACGAAGGTATGAGAGGCAGGTAAAGGGGTATAACAACGGAGGAAAAATAGAATAGATAAGAGGAAAGAGAAGAGGTGGAATAAAGGGAAAGAAGGAGGAAGAGTGGATGAGAGAGGGAGGGTGAAGAGGGAAATATGATAGAGAAACGAGGGAGGAAAAAACTGAAGTGGAACACAGGGAAAGGAAATTGGAGAGAGAGAGAGAGAGAGAGAGAGAGAGAGAGAGAGAGAGAGAGAGAGAGAGAGAGAGAGAGAGAGAGAGAGAGAGAGAGAGAGAGAGAGAGAGAGAGAGAGCCAGCCTGAGGCATATACAGGGGGGGAAGGGGCAGAGGAGACAAGCAGTATTGTTCCTCAGTCAACAAGTCAACTTCATTACGAGATTATTGTGTCGACATTTCACCCAAATCATTATTTTTCACACCTTAAGGCACGGCATGAGGGAAGGGAAGGCAAGGGAAGGTCAAGGTCAAGGTCAGGTCAAGACAAGGTCAGGACATGGAAAGACACTACAGGTTAAGGACATGTTGGGGACAGATGAAGGAGTTAGTAAGGTTTTAGGATACATGGGAAGAAAATGATTGGGAAAAAAGACAAAAGGATGTAAAGAATAAGGAAAAGAATGGAAGAGAGAGAGAGAGAGAGAGAGAGAGAGAGAGAGAGAGGAGAGAGAGAGAGAGAGAGAGAGAGAGAGAGAGAGAGAGAGAGAAACACACACAAGGACACAAAGGTACACAGGTATCATAGGGGAACACAAGCTTGATGGACAGCACGACAAAAGACAACGACAAAAACGATGAAAAATAAGAAAATTCAACTTTTATATATAATTTTTTTTTGGTTTATGGTTTCAATAGACTGTCCAATCCTGGCCCGACTAGAGGAAGAGGAAGAGGAAGAGGAATAGGAAGAGAAGAGAAGAGAAGAGAAGAGAATGGAATGGAAAGAAAGGATGAAAAGGGAAAGATGGGAAAAATAAAAAGGAAAATTCAGAGTTGTTATGGGACTGGTGAGAAATTATGAGAAGGGAAGGCAAGGGAAGGGAAAGGAAGGAAAGGAAGGAAAGGAAAGATTAGGGAAGGAAAAGGACTGGAAGGGTAAGGGACTAGAAAGGGCAGAGAAGGGAAGGGAAGGGAAGGGGAGTAGGATTCAACCCTTCATCAGCTTGATATAACAATTCCCGTGCTTCAATCTCCCTCTATTTAATTATTCCTCCTCGCCATTACATTAGCTTCCCCTTCATCCACGTTAAGGAGTCAGGCAATGAATCATGTCCTACCTGGCACGGGGCTTTCTGTTACCTGGGAAGCACTAGGTAAATAAAGCCATTTACTAAACGCACTTATCATACGCCTCACTTTTCCTTCATCCTATTCGTTTTTGTTTTCTCTGCAGTATCATTTACGTTTTTTTCTTTTTATTTGTCAGAAAGAAAATATGAAAAATGAAGCTAAAAAAAATGAACATCACACTCCAGTTAATTAAATTCTGGAATAAAGCATAGCTGGAGGCGCCTACCTCGACCCCTGCCCGCCCCCTGCCCGCCCCTTGCTCCCTGCCCCGCCCAAAGTAATGGCTATAGAGGAAGTGGAAAGACAAGGCTAACAAAACTGTGTAAATATGAATCTCTAAGTGATGCTGTACTCGCCTCGCTCGCTGATACAGACTGGTAAGCACCGCAGGCGACTCTCCAGAGGGCACGAGTATGCTCATTACGTTGGCATTAATATCTCGGGCTAACTAATTATGGTGTATTGTGTAGTTCAAAGCGTAAATTAAACACGTGACGCAGACTGGAACATAAAATAGCAAGTGTCAAAGTGTGTTCATCTGGTACTTATTCATCATTACTTTGTTACTTTCTTGAACACATTATTCCTCGACACTCTCTTTGGTATACGACCTTCTCCCCTTCCTCTTCTTCTTCATTCTTCTTCCCTTCTCCTCTTCTTCCTCCTACGTCGCACGACACCGCATTAAGGCTGTTAGTGGGCCGACTAACGAGGTGATTAGATCCTAAGGCAAACAATTAGCCCTATTGGATATTAGCGGATGGAACAATCAGCTCCCACGGGCTCGTATGTTTTGTTGACAGGATAATTGGAGGGATTGAACGACGCTCAAGATTCTAGAGATGAGATGACAATACAAAGACTCTCTCTAAGGAAGGTGGTTTTAAAAATGAGTCAACCTTGTATGAAGTAAGATGTCCTTTGGTGTGTGTGTTCCTCCTTCCTACGAGACTTGACTTGCCATGGCAGATCCTAACCTCACTATCCTCGTTATACTACCAGCTACGATAAAACATGTCTCCTCAGCAAGGCAGTTATCACCAGTCTGGTCACGTTAAAACTCTCTGGTCCTCAGGTATCAATGACCACACTGCCATGATGACACCGTAAGGTCAATAAGAGTCTCTATCCCTCATACAGTTCTTATTTTGGGGGAAAGTCGACAGAAAAAAACGTGGGTTGAGTCTCCTCTGTCACCACCACACCACTTCTCACCGAAATTAAAACTGGAGTTCATCGACCGAGCTCACAAACCCTCGAGACAAGGCGTTTAGCGGCTTCAATATCCCACTGAAGCTCAGCCCGACCAACGATGAAGGTTCTTGACGGTATCCCTGATGAGTAAGCAGGGTACTCACACCTATCACTCAGCTGCAAACACGTGTCACAACCAACTCGTCAGCAGCAGAAGCCCCAAGCAGACTACTAACACAGAACACTTTATACATCCCTGTCTGCCCTCACCTTAACCACCCACAGCTCGATGTTCTGAGTCTCGCTGGCTAGAGATTGATATTTTCAGTCTTCCGAGGGTGAAGAGAGGCTGAGTGAGGTCGACGCTTCCTGACTGTATGATTACCAAGCCATATAGAGCCACATAGAGGGTTGGGAGAAGCTGCCACGAGTGATGTTCTTCATATAGTTTACAAATATAACAATGAGACAGTGAGAGAATACGACCATCACAATTACTGCTACTCAATGATGTTATAAGTGGTTGTTGTTATTGTTAATGGTTATGGTACTGCTAATACGATGTTTATAATGGTGGTTGTGATTATGATGGTTGTGGTAGTGGTAATGTAATGTCTTCAGTATAGAGCACCACGTTCACCTTTCTTTCCTTCCATCTCTAACGCTGGGTGACACCTCCAATAAGTCCCCCTTTCAACCTGTATTCAGCAAGACATTATCTTCCTTTAGTGAGTGTCAAAGTAAATATAAAGTGTATACATTTGTGGAAAGGAAATCAGTGGTGCAGGGAAATATGAAATAGAGAAGAGGGGAGGCTGGTGTCTGGGAGGGGAGAGGTGGGGAGAGGAGGAAGGAAGGGAGGAGGAATACTTCAGGGAGGGAATGGAAAATAAAATGCGGCTAGGAAGGGAAAAAAGGGAGAAAGTAGGTGGGTTGAGGGGAGATAAGGGAAGGGAAGGGAGAGAGCTGGGACGCAAGGGAAAAGTGATGTATTCGGAGGGAAGGGAGTGAGGGGAGGGAAGGGAAATGAGGGGAGGTGCATCTATGGGCTTTCCCCCAAACACCACTGAGCCGAGGACGTGGCCAGCAGCCCATGCAAGGAGCTTTGGTGGTGGTGGTGGTGGTGGTGGTGGTGGTGGTGGTGGTGGTGGTGGTGGTGGTGGTGTTAATGGAAGGTGAGAAGCAATGCAAAGAGCAAGGCTTCCCAACACACACACACACACACACACACACACACACACACACACACACACACACACACACACACACACACACACACACCTTTAATACACAAATCACTTACAAGGAAAATATATATAAAAAAAAAAGGAAAAACAAACAAAACTTTAAATAAAAAAAACTTTCCCCCCCTTACATCACAATCGTCCTTTGTCCTCGCAGGGAAAGAAGAAAAAAAAAAATATGATACACTGAAGCGAACGTATTTGCGGAGGAAAATTTACAGTTACATACCCTCTTACTCCTCTCCTTTCCCCTCACACTCCTTCGTACCCCAAACACTCCCCACCTCACGCCCCTCACGTCTCTTCCAGCACAACTCACGTCCCCTCCCCATACTCCTCCTCCCCTCACCCCCTCCCCACAACCCCTCACTTTAAGACACTCAAAAGAGCGATCAGGAACCAGCATTAATCCCTCGTGAGTGCTAGAAAGAAGAGAGGAGTGAGGGGAAGAAGGCGTGGGGAGGCGACGGTCAGGAACAGGGAAGGACAGGGAATGGGGAATGGGGAATGGGGGGGAAGAAGAAGAAGCTGGGAGTGAAAATATAAGAGTAGAAAGAGGAGTATAAGAAAGGGGAAGATGGAGTGAAGTCAAAAATAAGTTAAATAAATGATAAATGCGAGAAAAGGGAAAAATGAAGATTATGTATAAGGAAAGAAAGAAGGAAGGGGTTGAGAGAGAAGGATAAATGAAGGAAGAGAGAGGAAAGAAATAGTAACGGAAGCCTTTAAAGTCCTGGGTGAAGCCTTGTCCTTATACCCAGCTGATGCCTTAGTCAGAGGGCTTCATGTGTGCTCTCTCTCTCTCTCTCTCTCTCTCTCTCTCTCTCTCTCTCTCTCTCTCTCTCTCTCTCTCTCTCTCTCTCTCTCTCTCTCTCCCTCCCCTCGTTTCTGTAACCCACACGCCTCACTAAAGTTCTCTCGTCTCCCCTCTTCCAACTTATCAGGAGGGGAGGGAGAATGGGAGGGGAGAGGGGAATGGGGGAGAAGGGAAGGGGAAAACAGGAGAGGAATAGGTGGGAGAGAAAAAAAATTGAGGGAGAGGAAGTGGGAGGGGAGGGAGGGGGAGGGGAGGGTAAAGAAGGGGATGTGTGAAAAAGATAGGAATAGATGGAGTGTGTGTGTAAAGAAGAAGATAAAAATAAAGAAACGGGGGAGGGTGCGAGAGAGAGAGAGAGAGAGTGAAGGATGATCGTACTGTGAGTAAAGATAGAGATAGGATAGCAAATCAAACACGTAGGAAAGGCGAATGGGGGAGAGAAAGAAAGATAGAAAGAAAGAAAGAAAGAAAGAAAAGAAAAAATAATCAGCATAACGGAAATAAAGCAACATTATACACCGCGATTTCTATCTCATATATTTTCTCGTTACTCAAAGAAACGAAAAACTTGGACTGAAAAGAAAAATACGTAATTGCAACTTTCGTAACATTTCATCCTCTAAAACTCTTCCTTAGGTCCCCCCCTTCCTCCCTCTCTCCCTCTCTCTCTCTCTCTCTCTCTCTCTCTCTCTCTCTCTCTCTCTCTCTCTCTCAGGGTCATGGTGGTTACGCATAAAATATTCGCGTCACTTTCCTATCGGAGTCACGAACATGTACCATCCTTGTTTCAGGTGATTTAATGATATGAAGGAAGGCTCATGACACACACCCTCTGTCCCTAAGCCTTTACATACTTAATTCCCCTTCCCTTCCCTTCCCTTCCCTTCCCTTCCCTTCCCTTCCCTTCCCTTCCCTCCCCTAACCCATTCTCTTTCCTATCCCTATATACTTTTCCATCCTGAGTTTTCTCCTTCCCTTCCCCTTTACATTTCTTCAATTTAACCCTCTTCCCTTTTCTTGGTTAATCCCCTACTCTCCCCTTTCTTTCCCCCTGCAAACCTTCCCCTTCCCCCTCTTCCCCTACAACACCCTCGTCTCTCCCCCTTTCCCCTTTCCTGCCCCCTACAAGTCTACCCCCAAAACCTAAACCATTTACTGGACGCTGGTATCTTCCCTTACCTCGTCAAACCTACCTCCTCGCCACATAAGTCTATTTCCTTTCCCTCTAATTCCATTCCCCTTCTTTCCTTAGCTAATGAGTCTCCTCTACCCTACCCATCTACCCCTCCTTTCCTCTCTGATCCATTTACATTATATTATCTACTCCACATTAGTTGGTCCCTGCCATCTATCTACCTGTTTATTCTTCTTCTTCTTCTTCTTCCCTTTTACTCTATATTACCTTTCCCCTTATGTACCTACTTCCTTCCCTATACCCATGTACACATACACACAAGAGCGAAGCATAATGACGGTTTAATTCATACAATTCTATTACTTTCTTTCGTTTCATTAAAAAGGCGTTAGAGTGCCTCGCCTCTCTACGGTAATTAATGAGTTGGTTACCTTCACACAGCTGTCCGGTAACTATTCTTCTTTACTATTACACCTTTCCTCTCTTTCCTCAAATCTATCTCTTTCTCTGTTTCTCTTTTATTTATTTTTTACTCGTACTGTTCTTACCCTTCATTCCTCTAGTTATTTTTTACACGAGGCCTTGAGGGAGGAGGAGGAGGAGGAGGAGGCTACAAGATGTTGACCCACAAGGAACATTATTGGGATGGGAACGATTTGTCAATAACGTTCGACTCCATCCCGCTTCGCCTTCTTGCCTCGAGCGATGGCAAGGGTCGGACAGAGGAATATATATATCACAGACCGAAGAAGAGGAGGAGGAGGAGGAGGAGGAAGACAGTTTTCTCATTCCTCTATACATTTCGGACACAGCCAAATACTCTTTCCATCTTCTAACATGCAATTCACTTCAATTCCTCTTTACTTTCCACCTCTCTGTCCCCTCGTTCATCCAGTAATCGTAAATACTCCTCTTTTCCTCCCTTAAATCACTGAGGTGGGTTACCAATACATGTACCGTCCCCCTTACCCATTACCCCTTAACCCTTTTCCCATCTTTCTCTCTCCCCCTCTCTCTCCCTGGCGACCATGACAAAAGGTGATTCAAAATAGGATATCTTTCAAATACATCAAAATATAACAATATATCACGCGCAGGGCCACAGGCAGCTCACTGATATGAAAAATGCATCGTTCCTTCCACCACCACCACGACCTTGGACACTGTGATGGTGCTTAAAGGGAATCAAATGTATTCATTTTTGTTTTTTTGTTTTAAGAGTGATAGGATTCATTTTGCAGCGACAGTGGCAATACACACAGAGACACACACACACACACACACACACACACACACACACACACACACACACACACACACACACACAGACACAGACACAGACACAGCTCAGTTATTCCATTTAGCACTTTCACTTTTCATGTTCTTCATTTTCGGATAATTTTACGAAATAATACGTGGTTCCTCTTTAAAAGGATTGATCTTCTCCGCTGCTTCTAGTGTTTCATGGAATTGGTCTTGACACAGACGATGATTTTTTAAAAAGCTATAAGTTTTATCCCTTAACATACGTCGTCCACAAACGCGAATCTGTCTCTGACTTACTACGCAAAATACTCACTTAAAACTTTTCCTAAACTCATCTTGAAAGTTGATGATTTGAGTCAGGTTTATCTTTACACACTTGGCAGCCGGCAGCCTGCATCCTTGAGGCACCACTTGCTATCTTTTGACTTTCCTTGTAAACCTTCGCCAATGAATTAAGATTTATAAATATAATATCAATCACAGCCAATAACGAAGTGAAGCCAATCACCTGTAAGGGAGCGAACCTTCATTAAGTTCAAACATTCAAATAAAAGAGAAAATTATAATATTTGTTATACTCCAACGCGCACCACACGCAAGTCAAATGAGCGAACATTATTGGTGCTTCCATATTTATGGATTTCCATTAAACTTAACGAACCTTGAAACTATACGCGAGGTTAATAATGTGTATATAAATATAACAAAATGTTCCTTATTGATACGTTATGTTATAATGATACACTCTTCCAGAAGCAACAGGATTCTCAAAGTGAGTCCCACGAGGATTGCTTGCTTGCCAAAGGACTTCCACTAATATAACCCGCCCCACACACACACACAATATATATATATATATATATATATATATATATATATATATATATATATATATATATATATATGTTGTTCTTCCAGTGTTCACAATCATGAAAACAAACTGACACGTATCCATCCAGCTCTCAGATTAAGTAACTTTGCAAAACTAGTCCGGGAAAGAAAAACATCCGGGAACCGAAGGGACTGGTACCACCACCTGTTGCAGTGCCAGTCAGTCAGACAGTCAATCAGGCTCAAAACTCAAGGCCTCAGGTATCTAACTTGTTTTTTTTCATGACATACTTATGAAACACGTTTTACATCGTGTTCAAGGTTCAGCAGCGGATCGTTAGTTTCAATGCATTATTTCAATGTATTATTGAAAGCGAATCCCGAAAAATGCACAAAAAAAAATTGTGCATTCATTCCTTTAACTTTTGTAAAGTAACGAATAAATGTTGACTCATCCGACTGAACCTAACAAATCCCAGGATCTTTCTGCGTCACTTCACTCACACGATTTCATGTTGGTTCACATTCGAGGGTCGTAGAATTTGTGATGGCAGCGCGCGCAAATTTACTGATATCACTGTTTATTCCTGTCTCTAAGTCATTTATATAGATTATGAATAACAATGGTCCTAGTACTGATCCTTGTGGTACCCAACTAGTGACATTACCCCATTCTGATTTCTTCCCATTAATCTGTACCCTCTGTTCCCTACTAGTAAGCCATCCCCTAATCCACTCTAGTAACTTCCCACCTATGCCATGAGCCTTGACTTTACTTAACAGTCTCCTATGGGGTACTCTGTCAAAGGCTTTACTCAAGTCCAAATAAACTATATCATACTCGTCCCCCTTATCTATGGTTTCAAATACTTTCCTATAGAAGGATAATAAATTTGTCAGGCAGGACTTCCCCTTGCTAAAACCATGTTGACTATGTCTAATTAGCTTGTGTTCATCTAAATGTTTTCTAATTGCCCTTGCTATGATAGCTTCTAACATCTTGCCTACCACTGATGTTAAACTAATTGGGCAGTAGTTACTACTTTCTGCCTTATCTCCTTTCTTGAATATAGGAACTACATTTGCCTGCCTCCATAGCCTAGGAACTACTCCTGTGTCTAGGGATTTTCTAAAAATCATCGCAATGGGTTCAACGAGTTCTTCTCTACATTCCCTAAGAATCCTCGGAAAAATGTTGTCCGGCCCTGGAGATTTAGTCTTTTTAAGTCTATCTATTTCCTTGCCAACTACTTCCCTACTTATGACTATTTCGCTTAATTTATCAACCTCTTGTCCCCTAAAGATCTGTACTGGCTCCAGTTCCCTACCCGACTCTTCCTGAGAAAATACGGACAAGAAGTATTTATTTAATTCCTTACTAATTTCCTCACCATTTTCTATCAACCTGCCATCCATTCCTTTAAGAGGTCCTATTCTTTCCTTTGTTTTAGCCTTGTACAGCTGATAGAATCCCTTTGGATCCTTCTGGGCATCTCTAGCTATCCTAACCTCATAATTCCTCTTTGCAGTCCTAATATCCTTTTTAACTTTCCTAGCTAGGTCATTATACTGCCCTACTATATATAATATGTTACCAATAAACGTTGTTAACAATAAGAATGATGAATAGCATTAATATCATTATAATAATAATAATTGTAGTAAAAAGACAAATAATAATAAAAATAATATAAGTAATTTATGCATTTAATATGAAGATAATATGAATTTCTTGAATTTACTTTTAAAGGAGTTGAGGGTTGGAGAGTTTTTAATATTGATAGGGATAGCATTCCAAGTCTTGGGACCTTGGTACATTAATGAATGTTGAAATTGAGTTAGTCGATGGCTCGGTATATTCTGAGAATGTCGGTGTCGGGTTTGGTAGTTGTGAAGTGTGTGAGAAGTGTTGTGTGAGCCTATTTGTTTATACATGTAAGAGGCAATATTAAGTTTTGATAGATCCTGTAAGTTTAAGATTTGAAGGGCTTTGAATAATGGGGGAGTGTGTGCATAATATTCACTATCAGTTAAAATTCTGATTATTTTCTTATGGAGTACATTAAGTTGATGATAGCTGGTAGACCAAATAGGGTTGCAGTAGTTGAGATGTGGGTATATATGAGCATAGTAAATACATTTAAGAACAGTTGACGGTACAAAGGGTTTTACTTTATAGAGAAGTGGAATAGTTCTTGATAATTTTAAGCAAAGGTGGGAAAGATGGTGTTTGAAATTTAAGTTTTTATCTATAATTAATCCAAGGAATTTAATTTTATATACCTGTGTGATAATATCATTGGAAATATTTAGCTTGGGGAGGGGTTGATATCGCTTTGTTGTATTCGTAAATATCAAGAAATAAGTTTTAGCAATATTTATAGTTAGACTATTAGCTAAACACCAATTTGATAATTTTATAAGTTCTACATTAGCTTTGTTTATTAAATCTGTGGGTTCATCACCAATCATGAAAAATGTGGAATCGTCTGCAAATAGGATAGTATTTAAGGACTCGGATATATTACATATGTCATTTATATATAGAAGAAATAATATACTTCCTTGTGGTACTCCTAATTGAACTCCAACCTTGGGGGATGAGGTGTTATTGCATACTGTATGTTGAATTCTGTTATTTATATAGGATTTAAACCAGTCATGGATGCATCCACGGATACCGTAATGATACATTTTGTCTAAAAGGATGTTAGGTTGAACGGTGTCAAAAGCTTTGCGGAAGTCTATAAATATGGAAAGGATAGATTTGTTGTTATTAAGTGCTGTGTATAGAGGTGAGGTGAAGGAGTTGATAGCATCAAAAGTATTAAGGCCTGGTCTAAATCCAAATTGTTTATTATTAAGTATATGCATCTTGTTTAGAAATGATATTAGGTGCTTTTTCATTACCGATTCAAATATTTTAGAGAATACTGGTAAAATAGAAATAGGCCGATAGTTTGATAAGTCTGTTTTGCTACCTGATTTATGGATGGGAATTATCTTGGCAAACTTAAACCTGTTTGGAAAAACACCAGTCATAATTGATTGATTGAACAAAAGTGTGAGGGCTTTGGCAAGTAGATGTTTATTTTCTTTGATTAGTTCCACTGGAATCTCGTCGACATGAGCTTTCTTGTTTTTTAGGGTTATAATTGTTTGAACGATATCATTATCAGTTATTATTGGCATTACCATGGAGTTAGGAAAGTTTCCTCTAAGATAGGAGGTGTGAGAGTTTTGTGATGGTAGCAAGTTATTGGCAAGTTCTGGGGCTATTTGAGAAAAATATTCATTGAAAACCTTTGAGATATTTTGAGCAGAGTTTATATTTTCATTGTTAATAATTAGAGAAGTTATTTTTTCTTTATCATTTGTTCTTTTATTTCCTAACTCATTTATTACTTCCCAGATTTTTTTAGTGCTTAGACGGAAATTGGAGAATTTTTGCATATAATAGGTGGTTTTAGCATTTTTAATCAAGGTGTTTAAATGATTTCTATATTTGTTGTAGGTATCATGGTTTAACATGCCTAGTTTATATGCTTTATAAAGAGCAAATTTGTGTTTTATGGATTTTAGAAGTCCCTGACTTAACCATGGCTTGTGTAGTCTTTTATATGATATATGTTTTGTTGTTTAGGGGAAGCAGGAGTGAAAGAGACTGTATATTTTATCTAAAAATATGTTGCAGTTTAAATCAGTCTCATTATTTGATAATATATTATTCCAGTCAATTACAGTAAGTTTAGCTTTAAAATTTTCTCTATTTTGGAAGTTCTTTAACCTAAAGGATATTTTATGTTTCTCTAAAGGTTTGTCAAGGACTGGGATATTTAGAAAGACTGGGAGGTGGTCACTAATGGGCATGTTGAGGATACCAGAAGAAGAAGGTCTTGAAAAGTTTGTCCAAATATGATCTAAAAGAGAAGGCGAGGCTATAGAGTTTTCATCGGGAAATCTGGTTGGCCGGGATATGTGTGGAAAATAGTTAAATGACTGCATGGTGGAAAGGAAATTGTTTGTGGGCGTGTGTGTTTCATGTTCAAGTACACACACACACACACACACACACACACACACACACACACACACACACACACACACACACACACACAACAACATAATTAAGAAAGGCAGAAGGAATGCATTAACAGACTCCAAACACTAATAGGATGTTTCCAGAGTGCCTCCCTTCCTTCCTCTCAGCCGTCGTAAGGAATTAAGGAGCATCAGCCTCCCTCCATTACCGATATGAGGCAAAGACTGTCAAGGAGGCTGCAGTGCACGTTTACATTCACACCCTTATTCATACCCCACGTTTATACCTGACCAAGAACATAAACAAAGGCGTAGCAGCAGAGGAACGACGTCTTCCACAACCTGATGACCAATAAGAGCAGAAACAAGACGGCGGCAGCGGCGACAAGGAGCAGCGAAAAATAAAAAGTTTCAGTGGTGGGAAAGAACGTCATCTGAACCCATCGTAGCCGAGAGTGAGTTGCCGGCGATTGGGAGGACAGGTGAGAGTGGTGAAGCCGTTTTTAAGTGGGAAATGTTTTTGATAGCAATTTTAATGCTTTGGAGGAGGAAGACTCGCTCTTAAAGCAACATACGACACGCTGTTGGTGACGGCAGCCGACCCGACCCAGGCGTCTCCAGCGGTGGTCGTTAGCTGGAGGCCTGAGGGTTTCTTGCGAATGAAGAGAGGAGGAGGAAGGGTGCAAGGAGATAAAGGATGAAATGAAGGCAAGACTCGCTGACGATGCAAAGCCCAGGAGAGAAGTTTACTACCTGCGGAAACGTTACGATGAAACTCAAAATCTAACGCAGGAGTAGGAGTAGAGGAAGGAAACACTGGCTCCCTTCACCCCACGTTTAATCAGTCTCTCATCCTACACTAGGCTGAAAGCAAGCGTTGATATAGCAAAGTAAGCGTTGCATGTTCCCTCTTCTCACACATGCATTTCATACTCTATTCATAGCGTCACATTTCAACGTCTTTCACAATACTCTTTCTTTTCGCGTTGTCGTTCATCCATTCCTTGCTTCCCGTTGCTCGGAGACGTTCACTACCTACATCTTTCTCCCAAACACCACAAGTCATGCACATGATAACTCCTGATCCTGCTCTTGCTCACCCACTCCTCCTCCTCTTCTTTCTCCTCCTCCTCCTCCTCCACCCTGATATGAAGCAAGAGCCGTGGAAAAGCGAGTCAGTGATATTGCATTGTGAGGAAGGTCGGCGACTGATGGTCAACGGACAGCCCACTTGGTGTGTGGTGATTGGTGACACGGACAGACCACAATATCCTACTTGGTGTGTGTCGAGGGTAGTGGTGAGAGGTTTTCCTTTCTTCTCTCGCTCCCTTCCCTTCCCTAGCATCCCAACTTTCCTACCTTCCTTTGAAACACGTAGATATTTGCTCATTCCACAGCCACCCCTTCCTACCTTCCTCGCCTCATATGTCCTTTGTAGCTCTCGTAACTCTCTTTGTTCCCCTTAGCTGCGTCAATTGGCCCACTGACCCGTCTCTCCCCTTCAGCTACATGTCTTGCTACCTTATTTCCTTCTATATTATTTCCCTACTTTATCCTCTTCTCTTCCGATACTGTCCCAACTATCCTCTACCTTATCGGTCTCTCTCCTCTTTTCTAATCCTTCATTTTCTCTTGAGTCTATGCTCCCGTCCGCCACTACATTTGTTGATTTGAAAGTCATCGTCAAATGTTCATCTCTATAAGATTTAATTCGAGGAATAGAAAACGAAAAAACTTCATTGTAGGCATATATGTAATCTCAATCTCTCTCAATCTCTCTCAATCTCTCTCTCTCTCTCTCTCTCTCTCTCTCTCTCTCTCTCTCTCTCTCTCTCTCTCACACACACACATACACACATACACGCGCGTACCATACCGGGTCGACAAGGTTCTGAGATAAGAGAATTGAACCTTCAAAGACTGACAGAGATTAGGTTGAGCAATTTTTTTTCTCTCTCTTTCTGACAAGAGAAGAAAGCCATTTTATGCACGACTGACCGACATACAGACCCAGACTTCCCCGCCTCCCCGCATCCCGGCGCTCCACAAGGAAGATTCAACGGGGAGGGAGGGAAGGGAAGGGAAGGGAAGGGAAGGGAAGGGAAGGGAAGAGAAGTGGAAAAAGGAAAGATCTTTAGCTATTCCCTGTAACAAATATCATAATGGATAAGAGGCGAGTGTCGTTGCGAGGAACAATTTCATGAATATCCTACCGGGAAATGTGAGTATCCTAGCAGCTCTAAGAGGATCCTGCGGGGGAGATCCTTCTTCATTGTGCTTTGGATGACTAGAAAATGAGGAGGAGGAGGAGGAGGAGGAGATGGAGAAAATAAAAAAAAAAATTAAAAAATAAAAAGTAGGAGAAATTACTATAGAAAAAAAATGTAATGGGAGCTAAAGTATGTTAGAAAAAAGTGATGGTAAAGCTGCGTGAAGGGACTGGAGGAAGAGGAGGAGGAGGAGGAGGAGGAGGAGGAGGAGGAGGAGGAGGAGGAGGAGGAGGGAGGGGCCAGAATATGATGGAAGAGTGTGTAAGGGAAAAATGGAAGGGATATTGAGTGAACCAACCTATATATTACATAAGTATATGGAACTTTATTTGATAGAACATGCTCTCGAAATGGCAAAGAGCGAAGAAGGGGAAACTACGAAGGAAATAAAGGATGGAAGGAAGGAAGGAAGAAGGAAGGATAATTTCTTTTCACCAAGAGGAAGAGGAAAGTGGTTGTCATTACTGAGATTTCCTTCCTTCCTTCCTTCTTCCTCACCCTTCCATTCCTTCTTTCCCTTTTGTCTTGAGGAAAAAATGTCACGCTCCTTCAGATTTTAATTTATCAAGAGAGAGAGAGAGAGAGAGAGAGAGAGAGAGAGAGAGAGAGAGAGAGAGAGAGAGAGAGAGAGAGAGAGAGAGAGAGAGAAACAATCAGCATAATACCAATATTCATCTTCCTATTGAAAATACCATTCTCTCCAAATTACATAACTTTACCTTTGACGTAGGAGAGGGAGAAAAAGAGAGCGAGAGAGAGAGAGAGAGAGAGACGAGAGAGAGAGAGAGCGAGAGAGAGCGAGAGAGAGAGAGAGAGCGAGAGCGAGAGAGAGAGAGAGCGAGAGAGAGAGACAAAAAAAAAACATCAAGCCTTAACATATGATAATTAAAAAAAAAGTACATTCATTCCGAACAGCAAATACATATCTTCTTTTTTTTCCAATAGTTTACAATAAAAAAATTTGAAAAAAACAGGTGCGTCATGATTTGTCTGAAAAATATTACAGCAAAATATGACTACATCAGAGTTTATTCATTCATACATATTGTGAGCTTGATGAGGTACGCACACAGTTCTGTTATTGATGAAAACGTAGCACTAATCCACCGGCCAGCTCATCCACACTCACTAAGCCTACACTGAAGACTCGTTTGGTTGAAAATTCGCTATTGATTCCCTGACACAATGAAAGGAGACGAGACAAAGACGTTTACATACAAGTAGCCTCATGTGTTTTAATATGAAACCTCCCTCATTTAAATATACAAATTAAACTCTCACAACATAACAAATAACAATATAACAAGCTTGTCAATTAACGATAAACACCAATTTAGTTTAATAGTCGGTCACTAGTAAGTCAATAAACATCTACGTCACCTCTACATTCGAGTGCTTGTAATATTTTTCGTCCGGGAGTTGCATCAGGTAAACATTTAACACAATTCTGACAGTTAATGTTGTTGTGATAAAAAATAATACGATGATGCTTTCCCGGTAACTCTGCTTCTGACGCTGCTAACCTCATTACGAGCTACGTGAGAGAGAGAGAGAGAGAGAGAGAGAGAGAGAGAGAGAGAGAGAGAGAGAGAGAGAGAGAGAGAGAGAGAGAGTGTGTCCTACCTACCTTCTACCTCCTACCTCTCTTTCTACGGGTATAGATAACTAACATTGTAATTACGTATTAACACTTACATAGCAGCGCTGATAACAGGTAATCGGTAACAGGTAACAGGCGGTAATCCTCTTCTTAACACACGGTATTAACACTACAAAATATACATGAACGCGCGATGGATGGGCGAGGTGAAGTGAGGTGAGGTGGATGGAAATATAACCACACCGGCTTGTACCTCCCCGATGCCTAGCTGGTTTCCGTCGAGACCGCAAGGCTAGCTAGGCAAGGGTGTAATACTAGGTCTGGCCAGATAGTGAATGTTAGGTTATGTTATTCCCCTAAATTAATAATGTAATCTAACTTTTATCAATATTTTTTTTAACGCCACGCTGTTATGAATGCATGTAGTACAACAAGTTATGTAATAATTCCTTGCTTTACGATGTTTTAATAGTTATTAGTTTTATTAGTTATATAGCAACATTGTCAGTCATGCTAGCCTGAACCGGATATACTAAAGAGCGATCACCTTTTCCTTACCAAGCCATTCGTCTCATTATAATTATGGTTTTAATCACCAAATATACCCAGAGTTGATAAGTATTAATACGCCAAAACGGCAAATCCTATTACTACTGACTCATGAAGTAAGGCAGAGGAAGGCTGCAAGATTGATAGGAGACGGCTGCCTGATGCTCTGAACGTCTGAACAAAACGTAATGAGCGAGTGAGTGAGTGAGTGAAGCAGCTGGCTCCCTCCCCTCACCAACCCAATTGGTAACAGAGGAAGGGAGGGGAGGGGAGGAGGAGGGGAGAGGAGGAAAGAGAGGAAGGGAGAGGAGGGGTAGCAGGCAGGATAGCTTGCCACTTCACACATACAATATATATTTCACCACCAATCTATTTATTCGTTAGAAACTATAATGTTGATTTGGATCCTAGAAGACATCATGAAGGTTTAGTAACACCAGTATACTTAAAAATTATATTAATGGCTTAGGTGATAACTTATTTTAAACAAGCTGTTGTATGTTTGTGTGTGTGTGTGTTTGTTCAATCTGAGGTACTAGACTCATCAAGCTGTATCCTTCACCTGATGGCTCAGATTGTCTTCGGACGACAAGGGCAATGTGTTTTGCAGCAACTACCCAAACTGAACCGAGCAGTTTGGGTATGCTGGGTGACTGGTTTGGGGGGTCATGGTCACCCAGCATGTCTATTTACTTAATTAAAAACTAATGGGCACGAATCAAGAACATTGGATAAAGAAGAAGAAGAAGAAGAAGAAGAAGAAGAAGAAGAAGAAGAAGAAGAAGAAGAAGAACATCCACGTCTCTCCATCCGACATACGATCAGTTTTCTTATTAATGATCGTAACTCGAAATAATGTGTTCCCTTAATGACGGTATTGTGGAGGTAGTAAGGATAAGACAGGTAGCCTACGGGGCTTACCTTTACTACTATTTTCCACACACCGATTTCATCCCTCGCACACTATATTTTTGTTCTTTTCCAGGCGCGAAACAATATATAAACAAATACGAAAGGGATGGAAAATCAATGTCCACTTCAGTGCTGCCAGAAAAATGCACGAAAACGAGGGTTTATTTTTTTTTTCAAAGGAACACAAATACGAATTACCACAAGCACTGCCAATTTCCAGGTCGAGTTTCCAATACCACCTGCTGCCTAGGTGACCCTGTACCACCACACCCGTCCCCTCTCCCCCCCCCTCCCCCCGCAGGGCAGGTAGGACAGGTAAAAAAAGGCGAAGGTAAAGGTAACACCAGCGAGCAAACTCAAGGTAAATTTTTTATATATTTTGACCTAATTCAATGACATTATTTATTGCAATGGAGTAGAATATTGACGTTTAGAAAGGAAAGTTTGATTTTTTTTTCTTTATGCTCTGTTTGTTTATTTCTATTTTGCCCATCTACCTATTAATTTTTCATGTTGCCTACACACACACACACACACACACACACACACACACACACACACACACACACACACACACACGCACACAGTGAAGCTTCGCCAGCAGTTTCTTCCCCACCGTCCAGATGGAGGTGACATGTATGCCTTGGTCCTTCACGTATTGATCATCTGACGAGCAGTACTGTGCGTGTACGTGTGTGTGTGTGTGTGTGTGTGTGTGTGTGTGTGTGTGTGTGTGTGTGTGTGTGTGTGTGTGAAGGTAAAGTCTATATCATATTGTCTTATCTACCGAAACCTTGACGCACCACCAATCAGCGTTCAGTATACAAAAAAGTGTTCTCCTGCTCACCTCTTCAGCCAATCAGCATGTGACAGTCTAAGTGAAATACACCTCACTAGTGAATGACGTAAGCCAATCACGGGCCGCCTCCCTAGTGACAGCAAGGGTCATAAATCTGATAGGCCGAGAAAATATCCAATGGCAAGCCTTTCCCCAAGAGAGAAGGCAAGTCATCCATCCGATTGGTCAAGGAAGCGAGCCAATGACAAGTCGCGTCCCTAGTGGCCATATATACAGGCCTGGCTCGATTGGGTAAGTGTGAGAGAGTTTGTGTGTGGGCATCAAGGGAGGCTTTGGTGGGGCCAACCGCCGGTGCTATAATTCGTATACTTTTTTGGTTTCTCTGGACATGTTACGTGTCACGGCGATTCAGTTAAGCAGTGGGGGTGTCAGAGCATCCCAGACGAGTGGACGTGAGGGATTAAAGAGGACGAAGCTTTTGTATTTACTGAGGTGTAGTTCAAGGTGTGTTTGTTGAGTGTGGCTTCGCTGGTCTATGCATGATACTTCTTTCTGTATCTTGTTCTGGTCTGTTTGTGCCAGATGAAACGTATTGTTACAAGCTGGTTGGTGGACCGTTTATGTATGATAGAATTTCCAGCAGTTTGACCAGCTTGTGTTTCATGAAATTCGTTTTATGTTCAATGGTTTGTTCCTGACGGAGGTTGTGTGTTGGCCTGGCTGCACAACGCGATGGGTGAGAGCCGCGCAGCCTCATCCGGATGTCTGTTTAAACCACAAGAGTTTTAAGGGATCCCGAGATAAATGTGTTTGCTTTTCATTCCCCCCAAAGGCTGCTAATCCTGATTAATGATACTTAGGTAATTACTGCAGTATATTTACGTTATCAAGAGGAAAACACCTATTTGCTGATACCAGACAGTGATCGGGATAACCAGATACACCAGCACCAAGCACGTTCATGCCAGTGTAACACCAACTTGTAACATCGCCCAACTCAAAGGCACCTCGCTCACCCTGTACCGGCCTCAAGCCTACAAGTTTTCTAGTTCAGTGTTTCAAAGCGTAGCTGCGTCTTGTTTTGATGCGATTCTGAGGTGACGGACATAAGTGGAATATGGTGTGAGGGGAGGCAGGGGTTGAAGAGGTCAAGGGTGAAAGATTACAAAACTCGTAGTAGTGTTTAATTTGTAGGAGACAGAGTTGTGTTCTGTAGGTGTGTTCAAGGGTGTGTGTTCTCTGCTTGCACCATCTCTACGTTCACCCATTAATGCCGCTGTTTGAGAATGGGAACTACTTAACGTCATTTAAATATCGGATCTCTCTTAATTAGCGTTCATGGCCTCTGTCCTTCTATCGTTCCTCATCAAGAGCAATGAGATCCCCTCTATCCACTCGTTTCCATCCCCTTTAAACATCATGATTAGATTCTCTCTCTCTCTCTCTCTCTCTCTCTCTCTCTCTCTCTCTCTCTCTCTCTCTCTCTCTCTCTCTCTCTCTCTCTCTCTCTCTCTCTCTCTCTCTCTCTCTCTCTCTCTCTCTCTCTCTCTCTCTAAGCAGCTTTAGTGTATCCAATCTCTGCTCATAGGGCGTCTACTTTCTACTTGGTACAATTTCCTGGTCCCGCTGGTCTTTCTCCTTCTTTCCTATTTGTTGTGTGTGTGTGTGTGTGTGTGTGTGTGTGTGTGTGTGTGTGTGTGTGTGTGTGTGTGTGTGTGTGTGTGTGTGTGTGTGTGTGTGTGTGTGTGTGTGTGTGTTGTATGTGCACATGATGTTCGTCTTTGTCCTACCCCCGAATCTCAACTCTTCTTTGCTCTTCTCCATGGCTCTAACTTTCCTGTAACTCTTTGTCTCAGGCCGTAATAAGAGAGAGAGAGTCCTTGTTCTGGGCTCCTCCCTTGTGACCGGGTGTCCTTCCTTCCTCCCTCCGCGCCTGCCCGTCTTACTTTACTCGTATTCCTTCTTTAACGCAGCTATTTTTCACCAACAATTTTTTAGTTACATTTTACCACGAAATTTTCTCATTTGAAATTATTAAAATATTTCCCCCAATAAATCCAGTTTTCTTTTTTCTTTTTGCATTCCTACATGACATTGATACCTCTCGTTACCTTCGTTCATCGGCTGGTGTGATGCTGGAAGGGGAGATGCGAGTCTACCCTTGATCTCCGTGACCTCGCTAACCGCAGGGAATATGACAGAGAGGAAGGGAAGCTACACAAGGATAGTGATGAGTATATACACATAAGAAACAGCACGGAGAGAAGAATCAGTGCATTAGACATTCATCGCCACTGGAAAACGAATCAGTCTGTAGATAAGGCAGGTTATCGCCATCCCAGTCTCGCAAGCACACGAGAGAGGCGAGGGCGAGAGGCTGGAACGAGGACGGTGGATGTGAATGTTACGTTGAATAGGAACATGAATCACGGGATGAGTGAGCGAGCAGACAAAGGTTGATAATGTTGAATCAGGAAATGAAATGGAACAGGTTAATCTGACCGGTAAATCATGACAGATGGGACATAAAGGACGAGTGAAGGACTTACTCGTACGTGAAAGAAAAAAAATCTAAAAGGAAGGTCTATGTAGCTACGATGCCCTAGTTACCGTTTACCTGCACTCCTCCCGGCACAGGTAACATTAATGGGAAGAAGACAACAATAGTATCTGTCGCTAACACTCGCTGCTGCCCCTAGGGATGCAAGGAGGAGGCTGACTGGGATAATGAGAGAGTGAAAACAGAACAGAGAAGGAAGAGAGAGAGAGAGAGAGAGAGAGAGAGAGAGAGAGAGAGAGAGAGAGAGAGAGAGAGAGAGAGAGA
Source organism: Metacarcinus magister (assembly GCA_029783475.1). Lineage (NCBI taxonomy): Eukaryota > Metazoa > Arthropoda > Malacostraca > Decapoda > Cancridae > Metacarcinus > Metacarcinus magister. Next base: position 14,776,238 of record JAPQNM010000006.1, on the reverse strand, counting down.
GAGAGGAAACCGATAATGCAAATTGAATAATATACCAGGAATCATTAATGTCGTGTTAATTGAATAAAACGATGTAACAAATGAAAGTGTAATAAAGAAGATGAAGGAGAATGAGGAATGAGTATCAAGGAGAGGAGGGAAGGATGAGGTACAAGATGAGGGAATTGTGAATCATCGCTGATCCTTTACTGTGTCTACATCTGTGGGTGGTATGTGTCTCTAAAACGTGAGGCAAGACAGGTGTGGTGCGGCTATTCTGAGAGCACGGCAGGTGTGTGTGTGCGTGTGTGTGTGTGTGTGTATAGTGATGTGTAAGTATGCGATTCAAAAAAAAATGTGGTGCTGTGTAATTGAGTGGCAGAGTTGTGGTGTTGTTGTGAGGTGTTTTAAATGTATAGTGGAGATGAGTTGTACAGGTGTGTGGTACAGGTGTGTGGTGTGGTGTGGTGGAGGCGCGTGGCAGGCAGGTGTGGCAGGCGGTGCAGTGCAGGTGCTGGCGGCTCTAAGCACCAAACTGAATGATATTATTTACCTGGTGGGCCGGGATGTCGTCTCCGCCACTCACCTGGAATATAGAAAAAGGTCGTGATTAGCTTACTACACACACACACACACACACACACACACACACACACACACACACACACACACACACACACACACACACACACACATATATCAATCATCCGGAACGTAAACATCAAGGAAATAATATTGTGTGTGTGGAAGAAGAAATCTGACACACGAAAACTAAAGGTATATATAGAATTTACTTACCTGATTGGACGGGAAAACAGGTAACCGAGAGAGAGAGAGAGAAAAAAAAAGTGAGAGAGAGAGTACTGAAGCGTCTGGAGCAGCTGCGTTCTTAAATAGAATAGAGAGTAACGGTAAATTTCCCTACAGCACGAGTAAGGCTCAGGAGTGGCTGTGCAGGGCAGGGACTTACCTCTCCTGTTGAAGTAAGTGGAACTGGCGTCACTGTGGCGCCGTACGTGTGCCGGGGGGGCGATGGGGGCTAAGCTCCTGAAAGAACTACATTCCTCCCTGCTCTTCCTTCTCGGCGTGTCTCTCTTGGGGACTGAGAGTTTGGTGTCCCGAGGCAAAGAGTGATGTGTCTCTTCCACCAAGCCACCAACGTGCTGAGTGGCTAAGTGGTGGAGCGTCGATGCGGGGGACAGCAGCGGCGAGGAGGAGCTGGTGTCCCCTTGTAGTGGTGTGGTGGCGGAGAAGGTGTTGGCAGGGGAGCAGAAGCTGGTGAGGGGTGTCACTGAGGAACGAGACGACGGAGCTGGAGGGTGTTGTATGGAGAGGCGCGGCGGTAAGGGCACATCAGGGAACTTGAGAGTCATGTCCAGAAAGCTTTGGCTGAGAGACGAGTAAGAGGAAGCCAACGACGGAGATGTGAAGCTGTGGTAGGTGTGTGTGGAGGTGGAGAGCAATGAAGGTTGGGAGGTGCGGTACGTGGCAGTGGTGGAGGTAGTGGAGGTGGAGGTGGCCGAGGGAGGCGTCAGAGTTAAGGCAACATTGTCTGATTCTCGTTCATCACAAGGCAACGCGGTAGACAATTGAACGTTCTCAGTCACCGTCACGGTCGGGATCCCGCCCTCGCCGTGCAGCACCCCCTGGGCCTGTGTGATGGCGTGCTCGGGGGGCAGGCACGCCTCGTACGATAGCTGCCACTTGTCAAGCAGTCTCTTGCTCAGCATCACGTACCGACCTGAATCATGAAACACCACATTCTCGTAGTCTGGTCCTGCTCCGCCATCTTGCACCTCTCCCGCGGACCTCGATGCACTGATTCTGTTGCCGAGCGCCGAGGACACATTGGTGGCGGAGGTGATGCATGGCGTTGATATGTACAAGCTGTCGTCTACACCCTGGGACTTGCACCCCAAAGTCTGCGGCAAAACCTTTTTGGTCCAGCACTGAGCAGACGACGCGGGCGGCAAGTGGATCACGGAGCCTCTTGAAGATGGAGCAGAACTCTCTGTTTCTCCGTCCTGTGAATCCTTCTCGCAATGCTCCAGCGACTTGGTCCTACTTAAGGCAGTGGACTCAGGTGAATACAGATGCCCATGGGAAGCACTCAGCCTCTGTAGTTCACGCAGGCCTCGGACTACAAACCCAGGACTCCTGCGGTCTTCCATCGTGAGGTAGGAGGCTGGCAGGGTCTTGTTGTACACACTATGGGAGAGGAAGGAAGGGGACTCCTGCAGGAAGGACGTAACCATCTCCTCAGGGGGACTGAGAGGCGGTACCTCGCCCAGGGGAGAACACACGCCCTCTAGGATTGGCTGGGGAAGGTCCTCCACAGAAAAAGACTCGCCTCTTACAGATGACCCTTCATCTTCCGCCTTGAGGCACCTTTCTTCCTCTTGCGGTGAGGCCTCTGCGGGTGTGAGAGCGGGTGGCGGCAACACTCTGGTGACAGTTCCAGGCGCTCGGATGCGCAGCACACCGTCACTACTGATCTCACAGCGACAACCATGACCCTCATCCTCTCTGCTCGGTGGGCGAGGGGTGGTAAGGGCCGCCACGCCGCTCACCACCTTGTGACGCAGGTGGCAGAGTTTGTCCTTGACGCGGCGGGCGGGAGACGCCGGCTGAGAAGAGTCCTCTCCACCACTTTTGACTTCTTCCTCGCTTTTAACACCTTTGATCTTATTCTTTTCTTTAGACTTTTTGGCCCTGGCCCGCGCCTTGCTGGGATTCGGAGATTCTGATATCTTGGTCGGGGCGTCGGATAGCGGTACAAAGTCACCATGCTCAGTGCTGATTGCAGTGTTACCAGGACTGTTGAGAAGCACAGCGTGCACTAGCCTGTTCTTGGAGGCACGGCGTGTCAATGACTGCTGCGGCTGTGTGCTGAGCGATGGCTGACATGTGCACGTCGGCTCCTGAGAAGGGGGTGGCGGGGTGGGTGTTGGGGTGGGGGTAGCTGTAGAGGGACAGGTGCAACGCAGGTCCCGGGCAGACCGCGCCCTGCGAGCGGCCGAGAGCCTGAGGGTGAGGTCTGGTTCTGGGCAGGTGCAGCGGGGATGTCTGGGGGGCGGGGAAGCAGTGGCGGGGGTGGAAGGGGGAGACGGAGAGGCTCCCCCCCATGGGCTGGGGTCGCGGCTGAGGGTGGGACTTGGGCAGGTGCAGCGAGGGTCCCGGGCTGTCCGCACCCGCCGTGCCGCGAGGGCCCGCCGTGCCTGTCGCAGGGCCTCGGGTGACGGGCAGGTGCACTTTGGGTGACGCGTCCGACCCGGCGTCGAGGGGCGGCACCCCCCCGGGCCTCCCTCATGCTTCAGCCACGAGTAGTCTGATGACTGGCCCGATGAGGAGTAGGTGGAAGAGGAGTAGTTGGAGGAGGAGTAGGAGCCCGGGGGCGCGGGAGGGAGGAGAGTGGAGTAAAACTGAGGGTAATATGAGGGGTGGGTGGCGTAGAGGGCGCCCTCCTCCACGCTCTGCACGCCCCCGGCCACCATCCTTCGCTGGCTCAGCACGCCCGAGCCAGCCCCACGCCTCCGCCCTAATGCGGGCCCGTCACACACCGCCGCCAAGGTCCACGGGCCGCCATCCCGGCCGTGATTTCAGCTGCCACAAGGGCGGGTGGGCGTGGAAGGCAGAGTGGGGCCACATGGGTGTCATTGATCTCACACTCACCGCCACATGGCATGAAAAACTTTCCTGTAACACTTTTAACCTGAAACATAACATGGGTTATGAGCATCATCAGGACGTGAGGTCACGTGATGGTTACAGGTGTTGATGACCTCGTGGTGATACAACCAAGACACCTTCCCCCCCCACCCCCCCATTAACCAACACCATCCCCCCCCCCGCCACGACAACTACACCTCGATCCCTCAAAATAACGACTTGTATGATTCATAGTCTCTCTCTCTCTCTCTCTCTCTCTCTCTCTCTCTCTCTCTCTCTCTCTCTCTCTCTCTCTCTCTCTCTCTCTCTCTCTCTCTCTCATGTACCATCGCCACCTTCACACTCTTCCTAATCAATAATGACAAAATGCTAATGATGATGATGATGATGATGATGATGATGATGATGATGATGATGATGATGATGATGATGATGATGATGATGATGATGATGATGATGATGATGATGATGATGACGATGATATTGCTGTTGTTGGTGGTGTCCTGGTATTCAAAATGCATCGGTCGTGTCCTTTTCTTTGCGTCTAATATGTCATCAAATATTAACGTTACAATTGTTAATTCTGGTTTTATTGTTGTTTTTCAGTTCACACTAACTACTCTTCAGCGCGTCACAGTCTATTAAGCCCATTATCGCACACACACACACACACACACACACACACACACACACACACACACACACACACACACACACACACACACACACATTAAAGATACAGCAGCGTCCTTCATCACAATTATTGCTCTAAACTCACTCGGGACAGAAAAAAGAGAGAAAAAATAAAGAAAGAGAATAACACAGAAAGCTCACTCGTCTCCTTCCACTTCACTCCTTCCTTCCACCTTCTTGCCGGAGATAATAAAAAAAGATGAAGGCAGGAAAATGTGCGACACGACTGGAACAAATACTCTCGACAGTCAGAGTCAGCATTCTCACAAAGTCCATTTTTTACACCTATCTGTCTGTTTGTCTCCCTGTCTCCCTGTCTGTCTGTCTCTTTGTCAATATATTCACCTGTCTATCTATGTATGTATGTATGAATGTAGGTAGATAGGTAGGTAAGTATCAATCTCTCTACCTGATCTACCTGTATCTATTTACATATCTATTTCTCTTTTTATCCTCCTTCTTACAAATATATTTCTGTTCATTTACCTGTCCCTTTGAACGTCAATATATTTTTTACCCCTGTCTGTCTTCCATCCTTAGCTTTGCCTCTTTGTAGACTTTTTATCTCCCAGTTTGTGTCTCAAGTTATCGGAAAGTAGTAGAAGGGTAAGAACTATTGATAATTCACCGCTACTTTCTCTTTAAGTCCATCAAAAGAAGCAGCTAACCTTTGTAAAGATGAAAAGCCTTCTTACTTGATAAAATGACGAAGAGGAAAAGAGAAAGAGAGAGAGAGAGAGAGAGAGAGAGAGAGAGAGAGAGAGAGAGAGAGAGAGAGAGAGAGAGAGAGAGAGAGAGAGAGAGAGATTTACATAGAATAACAGACCACATAAACATTACGGTCCATCCAGAGTGACTTAACCTTAATCCACAGAGAGAGAGAGAGAGAGAGAGAGAGAGAGAGAGAGAGAGAGAGAGAGAGAGAGAGAGAGAGAGAGAGAGAGAGAGAGAGAGAGAGAGAGAGAGATACACACACACACACACACACACATACACACACACAAAAAAAGTCAATCAAAATTCAGGAGCAGAAAGAAGATCAAACGGAAAACGAAAAACAAAATTTGCAAACAATAATTAAATGGAAAGTGCAAAGAGAGAGAGAGAGAGAGAGAGAGAGAGAGAGAGAGAGAGAGAGAGAGAGAGAGAGAGAGAGAGAGAGAGAGAGAGAGAGAGAGAGAGAGAGAGAGAGAGAGAGAGAAAAAAAAACGACACAACAGATTTACTAGTATACAAACTATATCTCTTTTATCTTTTTGTGAGGGGAGAGGGGGAGGTGGGTGGAAGGAGGGGGGTGGGGAGGGGTGGGGAGGGGTGGGGTTTCTAATGTACATAAAGAGGGGATTCAAAGGGGTGGAAGGAGGGGTGAGGGAAGGACGGATCTGACCCCGGAAGGAAGCAGAAGAGGGGAATGGGACAAGGAGAGAAAGGGTGATAGAGAGAAGTGGAGGGAATAAAAGATAACAGTATGGTAGGAAGGAGAGAGAGAGAGAGAGAGAGTGAGTGTGTGTGTGTGTGTATGTGTATGTGTATGTGTGTGTGTGTGTGTGTGTGTGTGTGGGTGTGTATGTGTGTGTGTGTGTGTGAATAAATACGAGGAAAAGATACAGAAAAATAAGTATTAAAGAAAATATTACACATGGAAATTAAATATTAAACCGAAAACTCTCTCTCTCTCTCTCTCTCTCTCTCTCTCTCTCTCTCTCTCTCTCTCTCTCTCTCTCTCTCTCTCTCTCTCTCTCTCTCTCTCTCTCTCTCTCTCTCTCTCTCTCTCCTCTCTCTCTCTCTCTCTCTCCTTTAAGTAGAGAAAAACGAAGAGTGAATGAGGGACAGCAAAAGGGAGTGTTCGCCACAAATGAAAGAGAGAGAGAGAGAGAGAGAGAGAGAGAGAGAGAGAGAGAGAGAGAGAGAGAGAGAGAGAGAGAGAGAGAGAGAGAGAGAGAGAGATAATAGGAGTGTATAGGGTAGAGTTTCATTCCTTGTAAGGGGTCATGAGGAATGGTTCTATGTCAGGTCGAGAGGCACCTTCCTTGTGATTCCTCCTCATGCATGTCTTCTTAAAAGTGGTTTATAAACACAAACACAGTTATGAATAAATAAATCAATATACATATATATATATATATATATATATATATATATATATATATATATATATATATATATAAATATATATATATATATATATATATATATATATATATATATATATCAATGATTGATACAATTTCCTTCAACACATGATGGTCAAATACATTTTTCCACATGATAAGAATCAGTTATACATTTTTTCTCACATACATTGAAATAAATTATATTTCCTTCATGAAAATATGTTTTTTTTTTCTCATATAATTTTCACACAAACATTCTTTCTCTTGTATATTTATTTCAGTGATATTTTTCCCAATACTCGCACATTTTACATCAATATTATTTCCCCACATTTCACATTTACGTTTAACTCATACCTTGCATATTTCATGACAAATACACATTCCATGTTTAAAAATGGTGGTTTTATTTGTCCATTTCAGAGTTACATTTCTTCTTCACATATAATTCAGTGGTTATTTATATATATATATATATATATATATATATATATATATATAATATATATATATATTTATATATATATATATATATATATATATATATATATATATATATATATATATATATATATATATATTGTTTATCAGTTATATAATGACTGACTTATTCACTGATTGACAGAATGCCGGGCTGACGGGATGACTGACTGACAGAATGATTGACTGCTCGAAACAAACTGATTTTCAGAAGTACACGAGTTTCTTCATCGATCTGGTTATTATTATGCTTCCAACTATTTTTGATCTAGACTGAGTGACTTGAATTGCCTTGAGTGACTGGTGACTGCGTTATCCTGACTCACTAAACATACTAACGGGCACCCAGAGTTTACATTCCCTATTCAAGTCTCGAAACTCACCCTTAAGAGAAATAAAAATACATAGTAATTTTCTACAGGAATAAATAAGTAATTAACAGAATTTCGTATTTTCTCCTCTACAGCTCTCTAAAAAAACAATATATATTTTTTTAATTCAGCTTCTCTTCATATGCAAGTTATTTCTTTATATACAATTTATATCTTTAATTATATATATACATTTTTTGAGTGTCTTCAACAGCCCACCCACCTGCATCTTCCCTTCTTCCACCTGTCCTTCCACCTCCCCCCCTCCTCTCTCCCTCCACCTGTTCTTCCACCTCCACCTGCCTTCCTCCACACCACAAAATTGTTACTCTACTCCAAGTCTCTTCAGCAAAACCATCCACCTTCGTTTATCTTGTGGAAGGTAACCAAATCGATCTCTCTCGCTCCTCCTCCTCCTCCTCCTCCTCCTCCTCCTCCTGCACTCGTCTGGCTTTTGTTCCTTCCTCTCTCTTGTTTTACACTTTCTCTCCAGTGTGATGGTGTTATTTTGTTTGTTTTTTATCTCTCTCTCTCTCTCTCTCTCTCTCTCTCTCTCTCTCTCTCTCTCTCTCTCTCTCTCTCTCTCTCTCTCTCTCTCTCTCTCTCTCTCTCTCTCTCTCTCTCTCTCTCTCTCTGACCTTCGTCCTGACCCTTCACTTTACATCCTTTGGTTTTCATATAAAGATCGCTGGACACACACACACACACACACACACACACACACACACACACACACACACACACACACACACACACACACACACACACACACACACACACGCAAGATAAAGGATGAGGAGAGGAAAGGAAAGAAATCAATAATACCAATATATATTTTTTTCCAGTGAGGTGAGTCCAGTGTG